>OZ038458.1:15709683-16097701 GCA_964036195.1 Sphaerolaimus hirsutus
ATGATTTAAGGTAAAAATTCGCGTAAACAACATTGCCCCAAAAATCAACCATGGAGGAGATTTGATGGGGTCACTGTAATGATGTCATCGATGACATCATTCCAGGAACAAAATTCGCCTTGTGGGACAGCTTTTGTGTTGACCCCCATCAAATCTCCTCTATGGTTGATTTTTGGGGTAATGTTGTTTACGCGAATTTTTACCTTAAATCATCTCCTAGAAGGCATTGTAAACCAGCTTTAAAAGTGTGTATTAAAGATTTGACTTAAATCGAAATTTAATCTGGAACTTGTGTATGGGTGTCAAATACACTTTCGAACCAGATCAAATCTTCATTTTAAAATTTGCTTTTTGAATACACACTTTTTACAGTGGTATACATTGTCCTCCAAGGGACATTCTAATGTAATTTTTATTTTTGCTGTCCAGTGCCAAACCTGGACAGCGAATTCTCAAAAATATCATATTATTTTCCAGCGGTCCACTCTCAGGGGGGTCGCCAGGGGGCTCAACCTTCCGTGAAAAGTAGTGGGGGGTGTCGTGTACACCCCCTCAAAAATTCGATCAATTCCCCCCAACAGTTTTAGTTTGGCAGCCCGTTATATCAAAAAAACAACGGGTGGCGGACCTCGCTTGGACAGCGATTTTTTAAAAAAAACTATACATTTATACGGCGACCCACACTCAGGTGGGTCACCGACCTCCCCCAGCCCGTATATAGTAGTGGGTGGGTTTCGAGTATATGCCCTCAAAATTTCGAATAAATCCCCCCACTACAACTGGAGATATGGCGTCCGGCACCGACTCAGAATTTGAGTGGCGGACCTGGCGTGCACCCTGTTTAGTATATTAAGAAGTGGGATTTGAAATGTTTACATTTTTAATGTTATTTATTTTGTTTCCTTATTTTCTTATGACTCGCCATTTAACTTTTTACATGTCATTTTACTTACCACTTCTAAATTTACTCTTTGTTTAACTTGTCACCTCTCATTTCATTTCTCACTTCTATCTTTGCATTTCTTTTAAATATTTACTGTTGAAGATGTTTTTTACTTCTCAATTTGCAGAATTGGAATCTGGGGCAGCCCCACACCCTGCAAAGTGTAAAGTAAAGTGTCTTATATCATGTGAAATGTCAACAAAGATAGAACAAAAATATTTTTTTTCAACTTTTGACACTTTGCATAACAATTGACAACTTGCTACTTTACTTTACAGTTGTGCAGCACAGGATGTGGGAATAGAACCTCGCGTTTCATCAGGTCTAGCTAGTCTCACTCCAGTGATGAAAAATCCATTAAGCTGCGTTCAGACTGCAATATGTGCGGACAATTAAAAAAAAAAAAGTTCCATAAATCCGGAATCAAGTTCCATATCTGCGAGAAAAAACAGTGGAGTATACTCACTAGTTCAGTGTACACACATGCCAAATTTCAGATAAATCGGGATTTTCGTTCCATAGTTATAAGCATTTGAAAAATTTGACGTTATCAGTTCGCTTTTTTGATCAAATTTTTTAAATGCTTCTAACTTTGGAACGAAAAGCCCGATTTATCTGAACTTTGGCATGTGTGTACACTGAACTAGTGAGTATACTTCACTGTTTTTTTCTTGCAAATATGGAACTTTATTCCGGATTTATGTAACTTTTTAACTTTTTTATTTGTCGGCACATAACGCAGTCTGAACGCAGCTTTACATAATTTTGGTTTCATTTTTCAGATGATTGCACTTTGTTGTTATTACAATATGGTTTCATTTCAAGAGTATTCAAAGAAAAAATAATCAGATTTCAGCATAATATTTTCATTCGAATCTTTCAATTGGAAGAATTCTTGGCACATTTGTTTGTATTACTCATTTTTAGTAATGACCAAGGACTATTTATTTGAATCACTGTGGCAATGTAAAACAATCAGCTTTGCAATCCTTCACAGAGTCTTTTGGAACAGGGAACGTCCATCTAATCTTCCCAAGCTCCTCTCTTGTAACAATACATGAGCCAATGGATGTATCACAGTGAACTCCATGTCTGGGGAACATATGCAATGATTTTCTTACAACAGCTATTAATTGCCTCAAAGTGTTTCAAAAAATTGTATTTAGTGAAAACTTACTCTCCCCATTTATGCTGCAGTTCATCCCTGAAAAAGCACTGCCATTGTGTGGGTGCAGCATAAGCTAAGCATTCCTCATCCTTTGTGCATGGTACAAATTTTCCTGTGACATCATAAGTGATCAAATCAGCAATCATCAAAGCAGTCAATTTCTTCACATGACAGTGTGGCAACTAACCCTGGTCAACATTGATGTAGCCTTCAACTGTTGGTAAGAAAATGGGAACACAATGACCAACATTACTGATATCAGGCACACAGATTTCACTTGCATCGCACCCACCCTCACAGCATACTGAAATGAAAATGCATTCAGTGTTGATGGTGCCTGTGACATCTATCACATTTGTTGCTTATTTAGTTACCTATTTTTTTTGGTGGCGTGGTAGGTTGTGTAGGTGGTGTAGGCTCAGTTGTCCCTCCAGTACCAATAGTGGTGCTTGGTGGAAAAATGGTTGTGCAACCTGGAGGCATTGTCTGACCTTCTTCTGGTGTTGAGGTACACTCTGGTGGCAATGTGGTAGGTTGTGTAGGTGGTGTAGGCTCAGTTGACCCTCCGGTACCAATAGTGGTGCTTGGTGGAATAACAGTTGTGCAACCTGGAGGCATTGTCTGACCTTCTTCTGGTGTTGAGGTACACTCTGGTGGCAATGTGGTAGGTTGTGTAGGTGGTGTAGGCTCAGTTGACCCACCAGTACCAATAGTGGTGCTTGGTGGAATAACAGTTGTGCAACCTGGAGGCATTGTCTGACCTTCTTCTGGTGTTGAGGTACACTCTGGTGGCAATGTGGTAGGTTGTGTAGGTGGTGTAGGCTCAGTTGACCCTCCAGTACCAATAGTAGTGCTTGGTGGAATAATGGTTGTGCAACCTGGAGGCATTGTCTGACCTTCTTCTGGTGTTGAGGTACACTCTGGTGGCAATGTGGTAGGTTGTGTAGGTGGTGTAGGCTCAGTTGACCCTCCGGTACCAATAGTGGTGCTTGGCAGAATAACAGTTGTGCAACCTGGAGGCATTGTCTGACCTTCTTCTGGTGTTGAGGTACACTCTGGTGGCAATGTGGTAGGTTGTGTAGGTGGTGTAGGCTCAGTTGACCCTCCGGTACCAATAGTGGTGCTTGGTGGAATAACAGTTGTGCAACCTGGAGGCATTGTCTGACCTTCTTCTGGTGTTGAGGTACACTCTGGTGGCAATGTGGTAGGTTGTGTAGGTGGTGTAGGCTCAGTTGACCCTCCGGTACCAATAGTGGTGCTTGGTGGAATAACAGTTGTGCAACCTGGAGGCATTGTCTGACCTTCTTCTGGTGTTGAGGTACACTCTGGTGGCAATGTTGTAGGTTGTGTAGGTGGTGTAGGCTCAGTTGACCCTCCGGTACCAATAGTGGTGCTTGGTGGAATAACAGTTGTGCAACCTGGAGGCATTGTCTGACCTTCTTCTGGTGTTGAGGTACACTCTGGTGGCAATGTTGTAGGTTGTGTAGGTGGTGTAGGCTCAGTTGACCCTCCGGTACCAATAGTGGTGCTTGGTGGAATAACAGTTGTGCAACCTGGAGGCATTGTCTGACCTTCTTCTGGTGTTGAGGTACACTCTGGTGGCAATGTTGTAGGTTGTGTAGGTGGTGTAGGCTCAGTTGACCCTCCGGTACCAATAGTGGTGCTTGGCGGAATAACGGTTGTGCAACCTGGAGGCATTGTCTGACCTTCTTCTGGTGTTGAGGTACACTCTGGTGGCAATGTTGTAGGTTGTGTAGGTGGTGTAGGCTCAGTTGACCCTCCGGTACCAATAGTGGTGCTTGGTGGAATAACAGTTGTGCAACCTGGAGGCATTGTCTGACCTTCTTCTGGTGTTGAGGTACACTCTGGTGGCAATGTTGTAGGTTGTGTAGGTGGTGTAGGCTCAGTTGACCCTCCGGTACCAATAGTGGTGCTTGGTGGAATAACAGTTGTGCAACCTGGAGGCATTGTCTGACCTTCTTCTGGTGTTGAGGTACACTCTGGTGGCAATGTTGTAGGTTGTGTAGGTGGTGTAGGCTCAGTTGACCCTCCGGTACCAATAGTGGTGCTTGGTGGAATAACAGTTGTGCAACCTGGAGGCATTGTCTGACCTTCTTCTGGTGTTGAGGTACACTCTGGTGGCAATGTTGTAGGTTGTGTAGGTGGTGTAGGCTCAGTTGACCCTCCGGTACCAATAGTGGTGCTTGGTGGAATAACAGTTGTGCAACCTGGAGGCATTGTCTGACCTTCTTCTGGTGTTGAGGTACACTCTGGTGGCAATGTTGTAGGTTGTGTAGGTGGTGTAGGCTCAGTTGACCCTCCGGTACCAATAGTGGTGCTTGGCGGAATAACGGTTGTGCAACCTGGAGGCATTGTCTGACCTTCTTCTGGTGTTGAGGTACACTCTGGTGGCAATGTTGTAGGTTGTGTAGGTGGTGTAGGCTCAGTTGACCCTCCGGTACCAATAGTGGTGCTTGGTGGAATAACAGTTGTGCAACCTGGAGGCATTGTCTGACCTTCTTCTGGTGTTGAGGTACACTCTGGTGGCAATGTTGTAGGTTGTGTAGGTGGTGTAGGCTCAGTTGACCCTCCGGTACCAATAGTGGTGCTTGGTGGAATAACAGTTGTGCAACCTGGAGGCATTGTCTGACCTTCTTCTGGTGTTGAGGTACACTCTGGTGGCAATGTTGTAGGTTGTGTAGGTGGTGTAGGCTCAGTTGACCCTCCGGTACCAATAGTGGTGCTTGGTGGAATAACAGTTGTGCAACCTGGAGGCATTGTCTGACCTTCTTCTGGTGTTGAGGTACACTCTGGTGGCAATGTTGTAGGTTGTGTAGGTGGTGTAGGCTCAGTTGACCCTCCGGTACCAATAGTGGTGCTTGGCGGAATAATGGTTGTGCAACCTGGAGGCATTGTCTGACCTTCTTCTGGTGTTGAGGTACACTCTGGTGGCAATGTGGTAAGTTGTGTAGGTGGTGTAGGCTCAGTTGACCCACCGGTACCAATAGTGGTGCTTGGTGGAATAATGGTTGTGCAACCTGGAGGCATTGTCTGACCTTCTTCTGGTGTTGAGGTACACTCTGGTGGCAATGTGGTAGGTTGTGTAGGTGGTGTAGGCTCAGTTGACCCTCCAGTACCAATAGTGGTGCTTGGTGGAATAACGGTTGTGCAACCTGGAGGCATTGTCTGACCTTCTTCTGGTGTTGAGGTACACTCTGGTGGCAATGTGGTAGGTTGTGTAGGTGGTGTAGGCTCAGTTGACCCTCCGGTACCAATAGTGGTGCTTGGTGGAATAACGGTTGTGCAACCTGGTGGCATTGTCTGACCTTCTTCTGGTGTTGAGGTACACTCTGGTGGCAATGTGGTAGGTTGTGTAGGTGGTGTAGGCTCAGTTGACCCTCCGGTACCAATAGTGGTGCTTGGCGGAATAACAGTTGTGCAACCTGGAGGCATTGTCTGACCTTCTTCTGGTGTTGAGGTACACTCTGGTGGCAATGTTGTAGGTTGTGTAGGTGGTGTAGGCTCAGTTGACCCTCCGGTACCAATAGTGGTGCTTGGTGGAATAACAGTTGTGCAACCTGGAGGCATTGTCTGACCTTCTTCTGGTGTTGAGGTACACTCTGGTGGCAATGTGGTAGGTTGTGTAGGTGGTGTAGGCTCAGTTGACCCTCCGGTACCAATAGTGGTGCTTGGTGGAATAACAGTTGTGCAACCTGGAGGCATTGTCTGACCTTCTTCTGGTGTTGAGGTACACTCTGGTGGCAATGTGGTAGGTTGTGTAGGTGGTGTAGGCTCAGTTGACCCTCCAGTACCAATAGTGGTGCTTGGTGGAATAACGGTTGTGCAACCTGGAGGCATTGTCTGACCTTCTTCTGGTGTTGAGGTACACTCTGGTGGCAATGTGGTAGGTTGTGTAGGTGGTGTAGGCTCAGTTGACCCTCCGGTACCAATAGTGGTGCTTGGTGGAATAACGGTTGTGCAACCTGGTGGCATTGTCTGACCTTCTTCTGGTGTTGAGGTACACTCTGGTGGCAATGTGGTAGGTTGTGTAGGTGGTGTAGGCTCAGTTGACCCTCCAGTACCAATAGTGGTGCTTGGTGGAATAACGGTTGTGCAACCTGGAGGCATTGTCTGACCTTCTTCTGGTGTTGAGGTACACTCTGGTGGCAATGTGGTAGGTTGTGTAGGTGGTGTAGGCTCAGTTGACCCTCCGGTACCAATAGTGGTGCTTGGTGGAATAACGGTTGTGCAACCTGGTGGCATTGTCTGACCTTCTTCTGGTGTTGAGGTACACTCTGGTGGCAATGTGGTAAGTTGTGTAGGTGGTGTAGGCTCAGTTGACCCACCGGTACCAATAGTGGTGCTTGGTGGAATAATGGTTGTGCAACCTGGAGGCATTGTCTGACCTTCTTCTGGTGTTGAGGTACACTCTGGTGGCAATGTGGTAGGTTGTGTAGGTGGTGTAGGCTCAGTTGACCCTCCGGTACCAATAGTGGTGCTTGGCGGAATAACGGTTGTGCAACCAGGAGGCATTGTCTGACCTTCTCCTGGTGTTGAGGTACACTCTGGTGGCAATGTGGTAGGTTGTGTAGGTGGTGTAGGCTCAGTTGACCCTCCGGTACCAATAGTGGTGCTTGGCGGAATAACGGTTGTGCAACCAGGAGGCATTGTCTGACCTTCTCCTGGTGTTGAGGTACACTCTGGTGGCAATGTGGTAGGTTGTGTAGGTGGTGTAGGCTCAGTTGACCCACTGGTACCAATAGTGGTGCTTGGTGGAATAACAGTTGTGCAACCTGGAGGCATTGTCTGACCTTCTTCTGGTGTTGAGGTACACTCTGGTGGCAATGTTGTAGGTTGTGTAGGTGGTGTAGGCTCAGTTGACCCTCCAGTACCAATAGTGGTGCTTGGTAGAATAACAGTTGTGCAACCTGGAGGCATTGTCTGACCTTCTTCTGGTGTTGAGGTGCACTCTGGTGGCAATGTGGTAGGTTGTGTAGGTGGTGTAGGCTCAGTTGACCCTCCAGTACCAATAGTGGTGCTTGGTGGAATAACAGTTGTGCAACCTGGAGGCATTGTCTGACCTTCTTCTGGTGTTGAGGTACACTCTGGTGGCAATGTGGTAGGTTGTGTAGGTGGTGTAGGCTCAGTTGACCCTCCGGTACCAATAGTGGTGCTTGGTATAATAACAGTTGTGCAACCTGGAGGCATTGTCTGACCTTCTTCTGGTGTTGAGGTGCACTCTGGTGGCAATGTGGTAGGTTGTGTAGGTGGTGTAGGCTCAGTTGACCCTCCAGTACCAATAGTGGTTGTTGAGGAAACTGGTGTTGAACTTGTGGTAGAATTGCATGGCACTGAGCAGACATATGACATCTTCATGTTGCATGGTCCTTTACCCACCTTCTTCCTCCTACCATTAAAAAGTAGGCAGAAGGATTCCTTTGCATGTGTAATATCTGTGTTTGGAGATTGTTCATTTATTTAACATTAAATTTATTTGCACATGCAGTTGAGTTAATCCAGAGGGGAGATGCAGCTCAAAACATTACATGCCTGGTATGTTTTCAATTTCCCAGTCAATCCCAGTAACACTTCCATTCTTTGTACTACAATTAAGCCACTCATAGTAACAGTCAGGGCAGTCAAATTTCCCTCCAGTCCAGTAATTAGTTCCGTTTGCAGTTTTATTAAGTAATGTATAATACTCTTCCCAGCTTTCAATGGTTGCTAATTTGCCATTTACATATCTGTTGCAAATCTTTTCTGCCTCTGTTTGTGTAACTGTTTCATTGTCAGGTCCAACCTCAAAGCAGAGATCCCTTGGAGGACGAGTGGTGCCCTGTGTACAACAAGATTTGTAACAGTACATATTTCTAATAGCTGAATAAATATTGCTTTATTAATACTTCCTAAAACACTGTACAATTACAGAATATTGACAAAATTTGTTCCTGCTGCTGGACAAATCTTGAACTCACTGATTCCTGTTTTGTGGTTGTCACAACACCTACTGTGGTAGTAACAACAACATTCGGTGTTGATGGTGGCAATGTTTGAGGTGTGGTCAGTGTCTGTGATACAGTTTGAGTAATGGTGGTTCCGTTGGCCTGCCAGATTGGAATGGTAGTAGTCAACTGTTCAGTTGAGGTTGTGAATGTTGTGCATTCTGCTGGTGGTGTTACTCCTGGAGGCACTGATGAACAGTCAATTGGTGGAGTTGTTGTACCTGTAAAACATTTTTACATCACAGAATATAATATTGGTACAAATATGATGTATAAATATACTGACAATGTGGAGGTGGTGTCTCTCCTGGTGGGACTGAGGAGCAGTCAATTGGTGGAGTTGTTGTACCTGTATAGTGAGAAGCTATGTTTCATTCCAAACATATTGTTTTCAAAAATAGCAGTCAAAATACTAACAGTGAGGAGGTGGTGTCTCTCCAGGTGGGACTGAGGAACAATCAATTGGTGGTGTTGTTGTACCTGTATAGTGAGAAGCTATGTTTCATTCCAAACATATTGTTTTCAAAAAATAACAGTCAAAATACTAACAGTGAGGAGGTGGTGTCTCTCCAGGTGGGACTGAGGAGCAGTCAATTGGTGGAGTTGTTGTGCCTGCATAGTGAAAAGTAAGGTTTCTCAAAAACAATGTTAAGAACATTCATAGTTATTGTGCTTGCATGGTGATAATTGGTTTTCAAAGAAAAAACATTTGAATCTTTCTGTACAACCAATGTTGTCTGGTAATCATATAAAATAGCTAACAATGTGGAGGTGGTGTCTCTCCAGGTGGAACTGAGGAGCAGTCAATTGGTGGAGTTGTTGTGCCTGCATAGTGAAAAGTAAGGTTTCTCAAAAACAGTGTTAAGAACATTCATAGTTATTGTGCCTGCATGGTGATAATTGGTTTTCAAAGAAAAAAAATTTGAATCTTTATGTACAACCAAAATTTGTCTGGTTATCATATAAAATAGCTAACAATGTGGAGGTGGTGTCTCTCCAGGTGGGACTGAGGAGCAGTCAATTGGTGGAGTTGTTGTGCCTGCATAGTGAAAAGTAAGGTTTTCCAAAAACAATGTTAAATACATTCATAGTTATTGTGCCTCGATGATGATAATTGATTTTCAAAGAAAAACATTTAAATTTTTCTGTATAATCAATGCTGTCTGGTAATTATATAAAGTAGCTAACAATGTGGAGGTGGTGTCTCTCCTGGTGGGACTGAGGAGCAGTCAATTGGTGGAGTTGTTGTACCTATATTGTGAAAAGTAATGTTTCATTCCAAACATATTGTTTTCAAAAAATAACAGTCAAATACTAACAGTGAGGAGGTGGTGTCTCTCCTGGTGGGACTGAGGAACAATCAATTGGTTGTGTTGTTGTACCTGTATAGTGAGAAGCTATGTTTCATTCCAAACATATTCTTTTCAAAAAATGACAGTCAAAATACTAACAGTGAGGAGGTGGTGTCTCTCCTGGTGGGACTGAGGAACAATCAATTGGTGGTGTTGTTGTACCTGTATAGTGAGAAGCTATGTTTCGTTCCAAACATATTGTTTTCAAAAATAGCAGTCAAAATACTAACAGTGAGGAGGTGGTGTCTCTCCAGGTGGGACTGAGGAACAATCAATTGGTGGTGTTGTTGTACCTGTATAGTGAGAAGCTATGTTTCATTCCAAACATAATGTTTTTAAAAAATAACAGTCAAAATACTAACAGTGAGGAGGTGGTGTCTCTCCAGGTGGGACTGAGGAGCAGTCAATTGGTGGAGTTGTTGTGCCTACATAGTGAAAAGTGATGTTTTCCAAAAAATCTGTTAAAAACATATAGAGTTCTTATGCTTGCATGGTGATAATTGGTTTTCCAAAAAAAAACATTTGAATCTTTCTGTACAATCAATATTGTCTGCTAATAATATAAAATAGCTAACAATGTGGAGGTGGTGTCTCTCCAGGTGGGACTGAGGAGCAGTCAATTGGTGGAGTTGTTGTGCCTGCATAGTGAGAAGCTATGTTTCATTCCAAACATATTGTTTTCAAAAAATAACAGTCAAAATACTAACAGTGAGGAGGTGGTGTCTCTCCAGGTGGGACTGAGGAGCAGTCAATTGGTGGTGTTGTTGTACCTGTATAGTGAGAAGCTACGTTTCATTCCAAACATATTGTTTTCAAAAAATAACAGTCAAAATACTAACAGTGAGGAGGTGGTGTCTCTCCAGGTGGGACTGAGGAGCAGTCAATTGGTGGTGTTGTTGTACCTGTATAGTGAGAAGCTATGTTTCATTCCAAACACATTGTTTTCAAAAAATAACAGTCAAAATACTAACAGTGAGGAGGTGGTGTCTCTCCAGGTGGGACTGAGGAGCAGTCAATTGGTGGAGTTGTTGTGCCTGTATAGTGAGAAGCTATGTTTCATTCAAACATATTGTTTTCAAAAAAATAACAGTCAAAATACTAACAGTGTGGAGGTGGTGTCTCTCCAGGTGGGACTGAGGAGCAGTCAATTGGTGGAGTTGTTGTACCTGCATAGTGAAAAGTGATGTTTTCCAAAAAATCTGTTAAAAACATTCATAGTTATTGTGCCTGCATGGTGATAATTGGTTTTCAAAGAAAAAACATTTGAATCTTTCTGTTCAATCAATGTTGTCTGGTAATCATATAAAATAGCTAACAATGTGGAGGTGGTGTCTCTCCAGGTGGGACTGAGGAGCAGTCAATTGGTGGAGTTGTTGTGCCTGCATAGTGAAAAGTAAGGTTTCTCAAAAACAATGTTAAGAACATTCACAGTTATTGTGCCTGCATGGTGATAATTGGTTTTCAAAGAAAAAACATTTGAATCTTTCTGTACAATCAATGTTGTCTGGTAATCATATAAAATAGCTAACAATGTGAAGGTGGTGTCTCTCCAGGTGGGACTGAGGAGCAGTCAATTGGTGGAGTTGTTGTGCCTGCATAGTGAAAAGTAAGGTTTCTCAAAAACAATGTTAAGAACATTCACAGTTATTGTGCCTGCATGGTGATACTTGGTTTCCCAAAAAAAACATTTGAATCTTTCTGTACAACAATGTTGTCTGGTCATCATATAAAATAGCTAACAATGTGGAGGTGGTGTCTCTCCTGGTGGGACTGAAGAACAGTCGATTGGTGGAGTTGTTATACCTGTATGGAGAATTTTTTACCTTCTTTTAAACAACATTAAGAAAATACTGACAATGTGGTGGTGGTGTCTCTCCTGGTGGGACTGATGAACAATCAATTGGTGGTGTTGTTATACCTATATGTTAAAAGTTTCAGTCTTTTCAAACAATGTTTGAAAAACATAACAAAATACTGACAATGTGGAGGTGGTGTCTCTCCGGGTGGGACTGAGGAACAGTCAATCGGTGGAGTTGTGTTGCCTGCACAATTATGATGTTGAACTTTTGTTGAAAACATGTTGTTGAATAAAAATGCCCATTGTCTGCTGAATGTGTGCAACACCCAGAAAAATATCAAACCATTTTGCTTGCATTCTTAAAGCAAAGATGCATCAAATAGAAAAGACAGCATCTATCAATGTCCCATCATTATTTTGTCTTCATGAGATATTGTAAGAACTTTTTGCTAGTACCTTGACATTTTGTGCCAGAATGGTAATAAATGTAAAGGTATTTTAAGAAAGCATAAAGGTGAATGTATTTATAAATACCCAGTATACCCAGTACAGAATTTTGGGAGATTGTACTTGTTTTTTGGCAACTCTGGTATACACATATACTTCATGCTGGCTTTTACATATTTTTGCAACACTATGGCTTCATTTGATTAAACACTTTTGCTTTTGAGCATGATATGTCTGCTCATCAGAAAGCTTTGAACTAGGATTGGAACCAGTTCAGATTTGGTGTTTTTGTGAACTAGTGTGTGTAAGGCCAAACTTCAAAGCATATTTTTTCATACAACACCAATGGTTAGATTGTGAAAATTGGGCCAGAAGTAAGCACATGGATATACTGGCACATTTGGTGCCAATCATGTGTCTGGTAAATATGTCAGACTACTAACAATGTGGTGGTGGTGTCTCCCCAGGTGGAACTGAGGAACAGTCAATTGGTGGAGTTGTTGTGCCTGTATAGTGAGAAGCTATGTTTCATTCAAACATATTGTTTTCAAAAAAATAACAGTCAAAATACTAACAGTGTGGAGGTGGTGTCTCTCCAGGTGGGACTGAGGAGCAGTCAACTGGTGGAGTTGTTGTGCCTGTATAGTGAGAAGCTATGTTTCATTCAAACATATTGTTTTCAAAAAAATAACAGTCAAAATACTAACAGTGTGGAGGTGGTGTCTCTCCAGGTGGGACTGAGGAGCAGTCAATTGGTGGAGTTGTTGTGCCTGTATAGTGAGAAGCTATGTTTCATTCAAACATATTGTTTTCAAAAAAATAACAGTCAAAATACTAACAGTGTGGAGGTGGTGTCTCTCCAGGTGGGACTGAGGAGCAGTCAATTGGTGGAGTTGTTGTACCTGCATAGTGAAAAGTGATGTTTTCCAAAAAATCTGTTAAAAACATTCATAGTTATTGTGCCTGCATGGTGATAATTGGTTTTCAAAGAAAAAACATTTGAATCTTTCTGTTCAATCAATGTTGTCTGGTAATCATATAAAATAGCTAACAATGTGGAGGTGGTGTCTCTCCAGGTGGGACTGAGGAGCAGTCAATTGGTGGAGTTGTTGTGCCTGCATAGTGAAAAGTAAGGTTTCTCAAAAACAATGTTAAGAACATTCACAGTTATTGTGCCTGCATGGTGATAATTGGTTTTCAAAGAAAAAACATTTGAATCTTTCTGTACAATCAATGTTGTCTGGTAATCATATAAAATAGCTAACAATGTGAAGGTGGTGTCTCTCCAGGTGGGACTGAGGAGCAGTCAATTGGTGGAGTTGTTGTGCCTGCATAGTGAAAAGTAAGGTTTCTCAAAAACAATGTTAAGAACATTCACAGTTATTGTGCCTGCATGGTGATACTTGGTTTCCCAAAAAAAACATTTGAATCTTTCTGTACAACAATGTTGTCTGGTCATCATATAAAATAGCTAACAATGTGGAGGTGGTGTCTCTCCTGGTGGGACTGAAGAACAGTCGATTGGTGGAGTTGTTATACCTGTATGGAGAATTTTTTACCTTCTTTTAAACAACATTAAGAAAATACTGACAATGTGGTGGTGGTGTCTCTCCTGGTGGGACTGATGAACAATCAATTGGTGGTGTTGTTATACCTATATGTTAAAAGTTTCAGTCTTTTCAAACAATGTTTGAAAAACATAACAAAATACTGACAATGTGGAGGTGGTGTCTCTCCGGGTGGGACTGAGGAACAGTCAATCGGTGGAGTTGTGTTGCCTGCACAATTATGATGTTGAACTTTTGTTGAAAACATGTTGTTGAATAAAAATGCCCATTGTCTGCTGAATGTGTGCAACACCCAGAAAAATATCAAACCATTTTGCTTGCATTCTTAAAGCAAAGATGCATCAAATAGAAAAGACAGCATCTATCAATGTCCCATCATTATTTTGTCTTCATGAGATATTGTAAGAACTTTTTGCTAGTACCTTGACATTTTGTGCCAGAATGGTAATAAATGTAAAGGTATTTTAAGAAAGCATAAAGGTGAATGTATTTATAAATACCCAGTATACCCAGTACAGAATTTTGGGAGATTGTACTTGTTTTTTGGCAACTCTGGTATACACATATACTTCATGCTGGCTTTTACATATTTTTGCAACACTATGGCTTCATTTGATTAAACACTTTTGCTTTTGAGCATGATATGTCTGCTCATCAGAAAGCTTTGAACTAGGATTGGAACCAGTTCAGATTTGGTGTTTTTGTGAACTAGTGTGTGTAAGGCCAAACTTCAAAGCATATTTTTTCATACAACACCAATGGTTAGATTGTGAAAATTGGGCCAGAAGTAAGCACATGGATATACTGGCACATTTGGTGCCAATCATGTGTCTGGTAAATATGTCAGACTACTAACAATGTGGTGGTGGTGTCTCCCCAGGTGGGACTGAGGAACAGTCAATTGGTGGAGTTGTTGTACCTGTATGGTGAAAATTTCACTCTTTTTTAAACATCATTGTAAAAAATAACAAAATACTGACAATGTGGTGGTGGTGTTTCTCCAGGTGGGACTGAGGAACAGTCAATTGGTGGGGTTGTTGTGCCTGCATAGTGAAAAGTACAGTCTTCCATAAATACTGCTAAAACATTCAAAATACTAACAGTGTGGAGGTGGAGTCTCTCCTGGTGGTACTGAGGAACAATCAATTGGCGGAGTTGTGGTTGTTGATGCTTCAGGTTTCATTGTTGTAGTAGTTAATTCAGGAGTGACCACTGTTGTAAAAGCTGTTTCTGGTGTAGTTGAGTCAGATGTGGTTTGGTCAGCTACAGTTGTTGTCAGTTCACTTGTTGTGAGTTCAGTTGTGGATGTGGTTTGATCAGCTACAGTTGTGGTCAGTTCACTTGTTGTTGTTTCAGTTGCAGTAGGGGTTGTTGTTTTGACTGCTGGAATTGTTGTTGTGGGTGTGGTTGTTGTAGTTGTAGGAGTTGTTGTTGTAGAGGTTGTGGTTGTAGTGGTTGTAGGAGTTGTAGTTGTGGTTGTAGGTGTGGTAGTTGTTGTTGTAGGTGTTGTTGTTGTTGTTGTTGTTGTAGGTGTTGTGGATGTAGTGGTTGTAGGAGTTGTTGTTGTTGTTGTAGATGTGGTTGTTGTGGTTGTGGTAGTAGAGGATCTATCAATTTCATTTCCACTCCCTTCATCAACTACATTCAGTGAGGGAACAAAAGTTACATTGTTAATTGGAAATTGTCAATTTGTGGTGAAGTGGTGATGACTAACTATTTGGTGTCCAGACTCCTCCTTCCTTCCATTTCTCGATCTCAGCACCAGTCAAAATACGGATATACAACATACTACCATGGAGATAGCACCCAAAGTATGTGCCATCATTACATTTTACTACTTCATTATTTCTTGCCCATTTATCACAGTAAGTGCAATCAGTACGATCTATGTAGTATTTTCCAGTAGTTTGATTTAGACTACATTGATTAAGTGTGTGGTTGTAAGTCCACTGTTTTGTTGCATCTCCAACGTGTATTGTCCCATCTAACTCCTTACAGTGTAGAGATGATTCATCTCCACCTGCAGAAGAATATAACAGTGATGTTGTCCCAAACACACATAACATAAAATCACTCATCCGTCAGCACATTGAGTGCAAAATTTTATAACAGAAAAAGGTACAGTTTTACCTCACTATTCATGTTTGTCTGCATGCAAAATTTCATGTTTATATGTGAAAATAGTTAATGTCACTTATTTTAACTAGCTCCACAAAATCAACTCATAACACATTTAAATGATAGCACATCATTGGGACCAAATAAAGTGAATTAGGAGTTTAACATAAAACAAACCTTCAATTTTGACCATCTTCAATGTCTGACCCTCATATTGACACCGCCAATTTTCTCCAGAAATAGTCTCAACTGAATTGATTGTTAGCTCATTACTCATATCATCCCAATACAAGCAGGCTGTAGAAAATGAATGTAGGGTGAATTCTCACATTGTTTTAAATATCTACAGAAATAGATCAAATTTTTCCCAATGCAACAAAAAATCAGGAAGTGGTTACTGCTAAAAGATAAATATACTGATTGTGCTGAACAAAGAATGATACTATATTTTGACAAATAAGAGTCACATGAAAACTTGTGTACCAAAATCACCAATAGTGAGAGAATGTAATGTGATGTGAAAACAGAATTGTTTCTATTTTATTCTGTTGGGATATGGTACATCCCATTAGAAGTGTGCATTCAGTGCAGTGCAGTAATGTAGCGGTGCATACATTCACATATTTGTAACTACAGATTCCAAATGGGATGTTAAACATGTATTTTTGTTTGAATGAGTGTGTTTCTATTGACTTGACCCATTCCTGATGATGACTGACCAATCTGTATGATGCGAAATCCATTTTCAACTGAATATTCACATTTTTTCTTCACTTTAGTGTTGGTATCAACCCATGTTGCATCTGCTGCATAGGTTTGACCATTGTCACTGCAGCCACCTGGAGACATGAGCATTCAAATATTAAACTGCTGTAAATAATCATAAATTATGCATTCTGTTGAGATATTGTTAACCTGTTACTTCAGTCACATAGTAGCCAAGTTCACCTTCCCCTTTAACACAACTATACCTCTTCCCATTGTAATCAGTACTACTACCAACATAGATTGTTTCACCATTATCGAGCTTGCAACCTCAAAGAAGTCATTAGATGTTTGAAAATAAAATAAACATAAGTATTTCTATAACTAAATGTTGTCATTTCCTCACCTTTAGCATTCACCTTGTATGAACCACCAGAATCTAATCCACAATTGATTGAAATAGATACCATGGGAGGTTTATTTATAGGTATGTCATGGTCACCCATTGGGTATTTCTGTCCACCAATGACACAGCCAGTTTCACTTGTTCCACTAGCTATAAACAATAACATATGCTCAATAGTTGATAAAGTAGATGATGGCGGAAAGAAATTACCCTATCTAGAAAAAATCTACACAAACTTGCAAATTGCAGTTTAAGCTGGCCACCAGCATCATAGTTACAGCTGTATTTTGTACCACTCACAACAGCATCTTCACCTGGACTCAACTGAACATCACCAACAATGCATTCTGAGGGTGGATAGATACTTATCAAGGCATTTAGTAGATTTTTAACCTCAGTAGATAGCTAGTGGGTGAACACAGAATTTATTTACCCTTAGAGGGAATAAACACCTGAATTTTTTCTCAATGAGGGCTAACCAATACTCCTTTGTCTGCTTATACTTGGATGTGTTAACTGCAAAAGTTGTTAAAAATGCCTTTTTTAGCTCACTAGAATAAATCATATGTATTTCTGTGTGTATAAAAATAGACATTTTTTCAAAGCAAACTTTCTCTCAAAATTGACCATTTTTGCCAAGTGTCATTTTACCGCTATCCTTGTAATATCCTCTTTGGGTTTATGTTTTCACCAGCAAAATTTTGATGAGTGGTTAATTCGATGGAGGATAATTTGAGGGAGATTTTTTTTGGTCAAAATTTGCATAAATGTTCATGTCCAATGTATTGCATTAACGTAAATACCGCATTACCTCAAATTATCCCCCCCTTGAATTACCCCCCCCCCTCGAATTAACCCCCCCTCAAAATGGGCTGGGGAAATAATACCCCCCCCCCCTCGAAATATTACTGATGTATTTATTACTACTTATTTGCATCGCAGCTACACTTATATGCTCATTTGTGTACAGATGTACATCTATAGCCCCAATATGACCTATTTTCTCACATTTATTACCGTTTTTGTGTAAGAAAAGGCGTATTCTTTAGTATGAATTTCACGAAAATTTCTGGTGAAATAATAAAAAAAACCCTCGAATAACCCCCCCCTCAAATTTTGCTGGCGAAATAATAAACCCCCATGGGGGTATTTCGAGGTAATACGGTACTCAGATGTGACAACTTCATACTCCATTTGTAGTAAAATGATGAATTCACATTTGTTACTAATGTGTAGCGAATGTATGCACCCCAGCGTTGTGACCTGGAGTATTGTGTGGGTCAGCAGATAGTTCAAGGAGAGTCTCTACTAAACCCACAGATTCCTTTCAGTGACTATAAATGGATAGCAATGGGGTGGCACCATAGGGGATTTTGGGGTTAGCATTTTTTTTTTTTGGGGGGGGGGTTCGCCAGTCAGCACGTGTTAATAACTCGGGAACCGCTTGGCGAAAAATGTTGAAATTTGGATATATTATGGTTTCAGGTCGGGGCTCTTTCAGATTTCGACGATTGTTTTCTACGACCCCCCAGACCGGAGATAGGGGGGTCTATAAAAACACTGTCATTTGCGTTTTTTTGGGTGTCGCCGAGAACATGCAAAATTTGAACATTAATAGCTCGGTCATTTGTGAACCGATTTTAGTCATTAAAATGTTAAAATAATCACAAATGTTCGGAGAGTTCATTTCTGAGGTCAAATCGGAGATACACATTTGTTTATATATCGATTTAGCCCGATTTCGAAATGCAAAATTTCCGAAATTTTTTTCGTTTTGAACATGCTATCGTATACTCCTGATCGAGAGAAACTCAATAAAAAAAATGAGATCAATATCACTTTCCGATCAAAAGTTATGGCGCTTCAAACTTTTCCCTCCCATCCACATAATAACCACATGCATGCAACTTCAAAACTCCATATCTCGGCCATTTCTCAGCCGATTTTCACTGATGAACACTTAAAATGATCAGAATAACATGGAGATTTCATTTTTAGGACCAGATTATCCGTATATTTCAGCAGATTTCCGATACAAGAAAATAATGTGAACTCTTGAATTCAATTGTCATAATGAAAATGCATACAAATAAACTGTAGATAAAAATGATATCTACATGTTATTCTGATCATTTTAAGTGTTCATCAGTGAAAATCGGCTGAGAAATGGCCGAGATATGGAGTTTTGAAGTTGCATGCATGTGGTTAATTATGTGGATGGGAGGGAAAAGTTTGAAGCGCCATAACTTTTGATCGGAAAGAGATATCGATCTCATTTTTGTTTTATTGAGTTTCTATCGATCAGGAGAATAGGATAGCATGTTCAAAAAGCAAACTTTTACGGAAATTTTGCATTTCGAAATCGGGCTAAATCGATAAATAAACAAATGTGTATCTCCGATTTGACCTCAGAAATGAACTCTCCGAACATTTGTGATCATTTTAACATTTTAATGACTAAAATCGGTTCACAAATGACCGAGCTATTGATGTTCAAATTTTGCATGTTCTCCGCGACACCCAAAAAAACGCAAATGACAGTCTTTTTATAGACCCCCCCCCCTATCTCCGGTCTGGGGGGTCGTAGAAAAAAATCGTCGAAATCTGAAAGAGCCCCGACCTGAAACCATTATATATCCAAATTTCAACATTTTTCGCCAAGCGGTTCCCGAGTTATTAACACGTGCTGACTGGCGAACCCCCCCCCCCCAAAATGCTAACCCCAAAATCCCCTATGGGTGGCACCCTGTAATGTGTGAAGTAGTCATGCAAAATAACAATCAAAATAGGTACAAAGAATCACTTTTTACCGAACTTTTGACATTTTTTCTTGTCATTTTATTATTATTCCACTTTGTATGAGCTAGACCCTTGACTTTACACTTTACAGAGTGCGGAACTGCCATGCGTAATTTCAAAGTATGTGGGATGATGTAAACTCACTGACGGGCTTTGTAGCTAGTGTTATTGAGTCTTTTTGGTAGCATTCCATGAGAAACTTGTCATCTACGAAGGTCTGACCCGGATCATACTCTAGACCACCTTTCACACACTTTATTGCCCGGTGACTGCAAAACAAAATGCACACGTTGCCAAACGATTTTATTATACAGTAGTATAGTAGTCGAAGCAAAACAGTAGTATAGTAGTCGAAGCCAAACAGTAGTATACTGAGTGGAGTGCACACATTGCGCAGAATCTTACCATAAGTTAATGAATAAAAACTTGTGATAAAATTCGTTATTTAATATTCCATAGTAAAAACGAATTAGTATGATGAGAAAACTGTGTAATTTTTGGCTCATTATTCAAATGGGTTATGGTAGGTTTCCATACTAAGTGTGATGTGCACTGAGAATACGTATAGGCAATTCCAAACTTATCGACATACAAAGCAGAATGGTGCCGAGCTGAGATTGTGAACTTTCGGTTGAATCGGACCGTTCTGAATTTTAACCGTGCATCCACAAACGCCACTCGGCCCATTTTGAACGAGGCAGAAAAACCCCCAGGATAAACACCTAGCTTAGCACGAGAACAAGTAAATGCAACCCACCCTGTTCGTGTGCCATCTTGATAGCACTCAAATTTGATGTTGTTCTCTACAAACTGGTATCCTGCTCCATTGCAGCATTCCTGGTGGGTGACATCGCCGCAGTCCGCGCGCTTGTCGAACCGATCAGATTTCTGACGTGGCGAGCAAAAATTGACAGACTTATTCACTCTTTGCGGCAAGAAATTTTACCAACCTCGGCTACGCTGACGCCGAGCAGCGGTAACAGTGATAAAAACAAAAACCATAAATTAAATTTAAAACGACACAAAATGTGCCGGGCCATGCTGATCGGGTGCACCAGCTTGAGCCAGGACTCTTTCAATTTTCTCGCTAGACTTTAGCCACCTCTGTGCTAAAGCGACCTACCGACGAAATTATTTTGCGTGGAACACAAAATCACCATCGGCTTATGTAAGGCAGCTGTTTTGTAGCGCTCGCAAGTGACGCGACCATAATTTGCGTCAACTTTCTCATGTCGTCGCGGCGCACGGTCATGCGCCGCTGTTTGGCCACCTTGGCCCTGGGCACACAGAAAGCACAAGCGACACATTGCCGCAATGCAAACCGCCTTCGATTGAGCTGAGATGGCGCGGCGGAAAATCATGAAAATGAAGGTCATGTGAAGGGTCATAGCTAGTGATGGAAAAAGTGCCAGGACTTTGGCGCCAAGCGCCAAAAACGCCATGCCGCTTTTCCGAACACTGCGCCAGACGCCAATGGCGCCAGAGCAAAATGGCGGCCAGATGGGCCATGGCGCTTTTTGCCGGCGCTAGGCATTTTGGTCCTGGCGCCAGGCAGAAATAGCGCCAAGCGCCAAAAGCGCCATGGCGCTTTTTATGGGTGTGGCGCCATGCGCCATAGCAAAAGAGCGCCAAGCGCCAAAAGCGCCATGGCGCTTTTTTCTTTGGCGCTAGCGCCAGACGCTGGAGCCGTGGCGCTTGTCCATCATTAGTCAGAGCCATTCTACCTTTTCATTGATTACGTCTC
Source organism: Sphaerolaimus hirsutus (assembly GCA_964036195.1). Lineage (NCBI taxonomy): Eukaryota > Metazoa > Nematoda > Chromadorea > Monhysterida > Sphaerolaimidae > Sphaerolaimus > Sphaerolaimus hirsutus. The sequence goes on from OZ038458.1 coordinate 15,730,734, forward strand.
ACTGGTGAGAATAAAATGTTATGTTTTGGCCAAAACAGGAAGTATTTTACACACTTTCTGTATAACACATGCCTGATCGAGTAGACTCATTTCTTGGGTCGTTTATTTCTGTGTATCATTTATGCAGTTTGTATCGGTCAGAAATAATCTTCCGGCAATGTTCAATTAAAAAAATTGGGATCAAGTCGGCATTGAAAATTATCTACCTAGTTTCTTTTTCAAAATGCCCCGATGCATTAAATATGAAAAGCTCACATTTCAAAATGCAAGATAATTTAGATATGGTAATATTTACATTTGCACTAAATACCTAGTTCTTAAGCCGGAATTACAGCTCAGCGGCGTTTGATGTGAAATGATGACGTTGTAAACTTGATTACATCAAAATAGACATAGGTAAAGCGTTGCAATTTCAGAATTTGATAGTTCTAGTAATTGTGTGTAATGTCCTAAAAAAATTGAGAAAATAATTATTATTTAATAAGTTATCAATTTTACGTAAAAATTTACACATTCTACCTCAACATTTCACGTCAAACATTTTACGTCACCAAAAAATTTTGACGTTAAATAAATAACTACTTCAATAATTATTATTTGATAAAAAATTTTTTGGGACACTACACACAATTACTAGAACTATCTAATTCTGAAATTTCAATGCTGTACCTTTGTCTATTTTGATGTAATCAATTTTACGACGTCATCATTTCACGTCAAACGCCGCTGAGCTGTAATTCCGGCTTTATTAAGTAAAGAGTAAATGATTTAAATGAGCAATTTTGGCAGGTCATAGAAAAACAAATCATCGAAGACATCATCAAACACATTAAAGCTTGGAACAAAAATGATAAAAATTGTGGAAATGGTAAATGCCACGGATAAGTACATATACTTAAATCCTCCAGTGACATGCCACTCTGCAAGGGCAGTCATTTAAGTCCAACGTTGGAAGAGTGCCAGAATAATAAAAGCATTGATTTGAAAAGATTATAAAATTTATTGTTGTGAATACGTTAATATTAGGTGTAAACTAATTTTTGGTGATTTTTTGTGATTTCATACATATGTACATTCATGAGTTTTGAATTTGGATGCTTTGTTCTTCATGCGGTAATTGATATCAAGTGTTTGCAGGTGGAAGTTTGAAGTGCTGTAACTTTTGACTGGAAAGAGATATTGAAATAAATTTTGGGCCAGATTAATTCTTTTTGTCTAAAATATATGATAGCATGTTCAAAAAAACCGTCTTGAAAAATTATAATTACGATTATTTTTCATGTTCAAAAACCTGGTCAAATTGGTATACGGAATTTATACATCACTAATCCGACACCAAAAATTGAATCTGCAGGTTCTCCTGATTATTTTAAGTGTTGAACAATCCAAATGAGCCTTGAAATGGCCGATTTATTAAGCTTCAAAGTCAATGTGCAGATCATCCCTGCAAAACGACCACCGTTTTATAGACCCCCTTATCTCGGGACTGGGGGATTATTAGAGCAAACGAAAGCAATTCGTCATAGCCCAGACCCCAAACCCCAACATACTCGAAGGACATCAAAATCGGCCAACGTACGACAGAATGGGACTCATGAATGTACATCTGTATGAAATCACAAAAAATCATCACAAATTAGTTTACACCGTAATACATGGGGTGAGCATCGTTGGCACTAGTGATGTGAAAGCACTGGCGCCAGCGCCAAAGCAAAAAGCGTCCTGGCGCTTTTGGCGCTTGGCGCTGGGGTTTGGAAGAGCGCCATGGTGCTTTTGGCGCCTGTTGCCAAAGTCCTGGCACTTTTCACAGTTGGCACGCTTCCAGCGTGAACCACGGGTGCAAGGTGTCAAGTAACTGGAGTATAAACCATGCATTACATGCATCGCTGCACGAAAGAGTCACCTTGCTCACACAAAATCCAGCCAGAAGATCACTTGTTCTGCTGCGGCGGCATGCGAGTGTCGCTCGCCTCAGGCAGGCAGTCGTCACCAGAAAAGCTCCACAACAAATCACTCTCAGTAGGGGAAGCGGGCGACGGGCCCACGGTGCTGGGGAAGCCCGACAAGCCCGGCGCCTCCGTGCTCACCACCAGCGCGTCGCCGCACGAGCCCGGCGACGCGCCTAGATACGGCCGAACCTCTGGTTGAGCAGGTCGCTGAGAGTGACGGATTGAAGTATTTGGATACAGTCTTCAGTTAGAGCTATCACACTTGTTTGCCAACTCCGCGAAGTTGTTAAGTATCGAGAAAATTGTTAAGTAGTGACGGAAAAGCAATGACACAGATAGATGGATAAGTGTCTATAGACATACTGTATTTGCTTGAAAAATACTACCCGTTGAATAGTTCTTCCCTAAAAAAAAACAGACAAAAAACTAATTCCCGAGGGGAATTATTCAAGTGAATACGGTATATAAGAATGTAGACTGTTCCTTCCAAATGCAACTGCCGTGTTTTCTCGAATACCCCCATCCCTCAAAATGCACTCAGGTCTGAGTGAACTGGGGAAATAATAAACCCATTGAGGGTTTTTCAAGGAAATACAGTACATTGTAAATACTTAGGTAATAATCAATCATTTTATGATACCATTCAGCAGATAAGACACTTGAAACTGGAAAATATGACCATTGATCCTCGTATCATGGCGCCGCCTCTAGCGCCATCCAAAATAATGGCGCCAGCGAAAAATTGCCAAGTGCGCCATGGCGCCATTCGAAATAATGGCGCCACAGAAAAAAGCTTGAACTAGTGATACGTGAAAACTAACACCCTTGGACATTTAACACCCTGAACATTTGAATGTGCGTAGTTGGCATAAAACACCCTGGACATCCCAACATATACACAGCTTTCACGAAGCACCCGTCAAGCAGGTGCCTATGGCTAATTATAAATTTATAGGCGAGAAGTAATCGATTAAAATCAAGGTAAATTTATAGGTGAAATGCTTACATTTCTTTTCACTTCTCACTTCAACTTTCTTTTTTACTCATCCACTGGCGGAATTCGCACCTAGGTAATCCCAAATCTCACCCGTTGCAGGCGGTCGGTTACTCGACGCCACATTCTAAGGATTGCCGACGTGCATCCACTGGTTTCTTCCTGGCTAGTGAACATCCTGTCTGGAATTAATTGAAAATTTGACGACATTTTCGATTGCACGAGAAATATAGGCACCCAACAAGACTAAACCAGCAGTAAATATTGAGGTGTATAAAATGCATTTCCCGCAACGGATTTAAATATAGTAAACTGCAGAAAAGCAAATAGTCCCATTTGTTCTGGTGCAGCATGCAGTAGTACCGTGTAACAGGCAAATACTCAATATAGCGCCACTATCCATTAAAAACGTGGCTTAAGAGTTCGGCCCGCCGAACCAAATACCGATGACTCATATTTTGGCGCTGCAGAAACCTTCACACGTTTATTGAAGGAGGCAGCAAAACACCGCTGAGTTTTGTATTTACCTTTGTACAAAAAAAGTGATTTTTGATCCAATCAAAATACCACAACCAACCACTGCCAGTGCACGGGCTGTTGTCGTTATTGGCCACCCGCTGCAGGGGCACATCTTCGTAAACGTAACCATTCCTTTGTCGCCCGACTTTTCGAGTGCTGTAATTATGAAATCTATTGTTATTAGCACTGCATCGAAAATACACAGTTGAAAGAGATATGATAACTGACCAAAATCGCCATACGCAAAATGCGGCCGCGGCGAGCAGGAAAATTGCGACAAGCACACTGCACACGATCAGCACTATTGACACAACTGACGACTCGGACCCAGATTGATCGCCGACCAACTCTGCGGCATGGAAACGTAGTAAGGGAGAATATTTGCCGCATTCGCTCTAATAATTCACCTGGGGGGATTTTTCATGAGGTGGAATTATTTAAGGAGAGGAAATATTCAAGAGAATATGGTAATTCAACATCCCGAGAGGCGACACGTTTTTTCGGGCAGCAGATTACTGCATCCTGGGTTACTAATTATTGCGGTTATAATCGACAATTTGCTCATAATTTCAGAAAGAAAGCAGGCTGCATGGAAAAAAGCTTCGCTTTGATTTCATCTCGTGACATCTCGTGAGTGCAACCTAAAAACCCGTAGTTCAGAACAGTTAACCTTCACAGTGGGAACGGCCGTGCACAAGCCACTTTCCGCTGTCATTGTCACATGTCAGGGTAATGATACCATCGCCACGCTTGCAGGCATAGTGCGTCTCGCTTTCATCAACTGACGACCGCGGCAGCATTTTGGCACCGGGCCAGCTACTCGGCGGTGGAGAATTCACGCAACTGGAACTTGCCGCTGCGCGTGAGAGTATCGAACCCTGAATTTGGGAGCTGAGAACTGTCGACAAGTTGATAGGAAAATACCATTTATTTTGCTACATTTTGGAACTGTGCCAATCCATTGACCAGTGTTCACATCACATATAATGCTCTGGCTGTATGATGAGTCTAGTGTGTAGCCAGTGACACAGTCGTAGTGTGCAGTGGGAGCAGAACCGTTTTTCGGCTCATCCAATGTGACTGTCGAGGCATCTTCCCGCCGCGGCTTGGCGCACCCGCTGATACCTGCGGCGACAACTGGCAAGTTCCCGATGTACAGTATTTCCTCGAAATACCCCCAGATGGTTTATTTTTCAGAGTGGAAATTTTGAGGGGGGTATTTACATAAACGACAAAAACAGCAGCAAAAAAGAAACTGTTTCATACCTTTAACACAAATCCACTGTCTGCTCTGGTCGATTGGCACCGGTGTCCAAAATCCATCTCTCCCCATGGCTGCAGCGCTGGGCCGCGCGTGCGGCAAACGCGACACGTGGAAATTGTCGCCGCCGCCGCGCCACTGCGGTACGACATTGGCTGGGATCGGTGACGAGTCGCCCAGCATCCATTCGATCGTGCCGTCGGGCATTCTGCGACCGAGCACGTCCAACCAAAACTGGTCGCTGCCAATTGTGTTGTCGTGCCCGTTTGATAGCAGCGCTTGTAGAGCCCTGAACATGCACAAATGAAAGCCCACAATTAGCCTACTGAAAAAATGTATCCCTGAAAAAGGCAAAATCGCCATGTAGTTACAAGCGAGGTTTCATATCTGTGTGCTTAAATACACTAGGTGAACCCTGCCACATTGGCGGCCCGCGCACTACCTAGTTGACACATGTGTGTCAATTGCTTTGTGTTAACTAAGATTTCGGCTTCACGCGTCGCACAGCGATCTCCAAATGCACATGCGGCAATGTTGAAAACTAAATATTACGGCAAGTGCACTGGAACATCACTCTGCGAAAAGTGAAGTCGAAATCTGAGTTGACACAGACCAGTTAACACACAAGTGTCAACTAGTGCGTGGGCCGCCAATAATTACAACACATAAGCAAGAAGAAAAAACAATTAACCTATGCATCTCAGGGTTCAGGTCTCTCGCCAGCAGCTGTCCACCGCGTTGCATGCAGAAACGTCTAGCCTCTTGCCACTCTAACAATCCGTTATTTCGCGGTAAGTAAAGACAATGGTTGTTGAACACCATCGTTGGCTCCATCCCACCCATTGGGGCACAGTGCGACTGGGGTGAAGCTGTGCGCAGGTTAAAACAAATGTCGCATGAAGAAGAAGAAATCCATAACGAATAGACCAAATGAAGGTTTAAAAAATGATTTTTGCATTTACAGATTCTATATACCGTATTACCTCGAATTACCCCCCCCCCTTGAATTGACCCCCCCCCCCCCGCCTCGAAATACCCCCCTAAAATTCGGCTGAGGAAATAATACCCCCCCCCTCGAAATACCCCCCTAACATTGAGTGTACCTAAAGAGAACGTACATGACAAATACCGCAGTTTGTGATCTGTACACTGGAGAACACACGTCCCAATAATAGACCCCCCTCGAATAAACCCCACCCCCTCGAATTATCCCCCCCCCCTCAAATTTTGCTGGCGAAATAATAAACCCCCTGGGGGTATTTCGAGGTAATACGGTACCGTATTTCCTAGAAATAACCCTTGAATAAACCCCCCTCGAAATACCCCAGGTGTTTACGGGCTGAGGAAAAAATAACACCCCCCTCGAAATACCCCCCGTCTGGGATGATGTATATCATATATGCACCGTACATGATGTATATATTGCTCGCAGTTTGCAGCGCAGCTACACACATATACCAGTTTGTGTAGCGATGCACGTTGATATGTCAAATATACCCTATCTGGACACATTGATTGCCGGTTTTGGGTACATAAAAGTGTACTGTTTACTATAAATTTCATGAAAATTTCTGACGAAATGATACCCCCCTCGAAATGATACCCCCACCCCCTCAAAATTTCCAATCTGAAAAAATGAACCCATGGGGGTATTTCGAGGAAAATAGGTACAAATAAACCAAAAACAGACCAAGACTAGTGGTGAGCACGAGCAACTCGCACAGGCCGACACTTCCGCCGGCCGCCGCGGGCACGCGCAAATCAATGTGTAAGTAGCGACCGTAGTTGTTTTTAGGGTCCGAACAATCCACAGTGTGCACCACCGCTTTGGAAGCTGCGATCATACAATGATTGTACCCATCCGGATATACCGTATATCCTTGAATAAAACCCCCCTTGAAAAAGATCCTCCCTTGAATGATTCCCCCTGTAGCCCGGCTGAGGAAAAAATAACTCCCCCTTCTGGGTATTTGATATGTGTATCAACAATGATTTGGATGCTGATGAACACGAATTTTAGCAAGGATACCTTGATTTTGTATTTGCTGAGTTGGTTAACACCTGGATTACATGAGTGAATAAAATGGAAATAAATCTGAGGGAAAATAACACTACCTTGAAAAACTCCCCCTCCAAAACTTCTGACGAAATAAAAACTTCCCCGGGATTTTATTCCGAGGATATACGGTATTTGTAAATTAAGCAATGTATATTAAGAGGTTTACGCGTCTCGCCATGAAGAACGGCAGTGACGCAATGAGCCAAGTTCACACTGTCGTTGCCCAGCCGCACTGACACTTCCAGCTGCGGGTCCAACCAGCCAACGTTCGCTGAAAAAGTGAAACGGCTATTTTTATGTTGAGCGCACCATCCGTAAAAAAAGTGCGACCCCACCACTTACGGCCATTCATACTGGAAACAGCGAACTGCAAAGCATCAATCTTGACCGGGCGAAGCAAATCCACAACTATTAAAGCACCCCGATCAGAGACAGATGTACAGCGGGAAATTTTCCCGTCCACCAACAGTTTCGCATCGCCGAAGCTTGTGGCGGCAATGGAGGCAGAGGGGGCGGCATTGAACGCTGCGTGCAAAGATCCAACGGGGATAAAACGACTATGTACCGGTAGTCATGTATACCCGCTAGTCATATAGACCCGCCAGTCATGCATTTTAGAGGGATGTGCACAGCACGAGGGATTAGCAGCAGCAGGTTTACATGATTAGTAGAGTACATAGCGTGGCGGCGGTGCATGCACATCGCTTTTGTTGCTATTTTGATGACACCGCTCAAATAAAAATTTAAAGTGCTCAATCTCCCCTAAAATCAGTTGTTACGCACCTGAGTTTTCCAATTTTTCTTCGAGCAGTATCATCAAAATAGCGACAAAAACATCCACTACGGCCCGCGCTGTGCACTTTACTGATCATGTAAACCAGCGGCTGCTTATCATCATAGTTGTGTAAACGTATTTACTTTTACTCGATTAATACGTATACTCGAGTACAGAGTAAATACGTTTACGTTCCTTCCCAAAAAAGTTTCTGTACTCGCTTTTACGTATACTTGTCGAAAGTACTCGAGTACAGAAAACGTATTTCAGATCGATCAGTCATTAATATTTCAGTCATTTACATCAATTTTTGATGACATAGAAGGGGAAAAAGATAGAGAATATGCTAAAAATAGGGAAAAAATTGTCGAAAATGGATATATAAAATCATATATACATAGCAAAAAATGCTTAAAATAGGCAAAAAGTTATTAAAATCAGTTTTTTTGAGTGAAAATTGGGGTGACATTTCTCTAAAATACTCACGTTTACGTTTTCAAGAGGCAAAAGTACGTTTACTCACGTTTACTCATGAGTAAAAGTTTTAAAAATTACTTTACGTTTTCTGTACTCGGGGGGTGAGTAAAAAATAAATACTTTAAGTTTACGTATACTTTGAAAAAGTTCGGTACTTTTAACAACTCTGCTCATCACCCGTGCTGTGCCATGGGTTGACCTGAGTAACAGGTAGGGTGTCAACAAAAAAATTTATACGGAAAACGGAAACGGAAAATTTTTTGCACTTGCAGGAAAGCGGAAACATATTTGCACTTGCCGGAAAACGGTAAAAATTTGCATACGGAAAGCGGAAAACGGAAAGAATTTCGCCTGCGGAAAAGCGGAAATGGAAAAAAATTTGCACTTGCCGGAAAACGGAAACGGAAAATTTTTGCACTTGCCGGAAAACGGAAAAAATTGCCTGCGGAAAGCGGAAATTCGACACTCTAGTAACAGGGCTACCCCGACAAGACACCAAACATCACTACAGGTAAACCACACCAACCACACTTGGGCAATGGGCCCAACCACGCGCCGCTGCTATGGTCACAAGTTCTCCTGCGCGCACCGAGCAGCCCGTAGCCGGGCTCGCATTTGTAATCGGCCAACTGCGTGCCCCGCTGCGTGTGCACGGAGACGCTGCTGCGGCCGGGCGCACCCGGTGACGGGCAGTCGAGTGAGCACACAGCCCGGCTGGTTGGCGAAGTGTACGTGAATGTACCGAATATCATCGAATAAGACCCCCCGGGGGGGGGCTATTTTTCGTCAGTTTTTGAGGGGGTGGGGGGTTTTCCCTCACCCGACCAACAGGGTGTAGTTATTCATAGGAGGGAGTTAATCAAGGGGGGGTCATATTCGAGGATACACGGCAGATTGACAGAAGGATTTTGTCCGACATGACAACTTTAATGGCCACGCTGTCAATCAGAACCGCATTGAAAAGGTTGCCAAAAACGCCTCGAACTGACTACTCCCATCGAGGACGCTGGAATGAGATTTTTGCGCACTAACCAGCACAAAGTCACCATGACGGCCACCAGAGCGGAGCCCCACGAGATCATTTTTAAAATCCTAGCTTCAGCTGCAGCAGGCGGGAAGATAATTCAGATGAGCGCATAAACACAACTATTTCAGCTTGTAAACGCCGACTATTTACATAAAACAGGTAGGAAGCTTCTAGTTGAACTAAACATTAAAGGAAAGCACATCAACAACATATTCATGGCACATGTGGGGACTTCATTAGCTGTCAATGCAGGTCATGTCAAATGGCAAACAAAAAATATGGAGGCCGCTATCACATCACTTCTAAGGCACTGAATCAATCAGCACTTTTAAAAAATGTGAAAAGATACCTAAATAAAAAATAAAAAAATGCATTGCTCTATAGTTCACTAATGATGAAAATGTACATACGTAAGTGTAAATATCATCACATTCTTCAGAAACAGTGTTCGCAAGCTCAGTCTGATACCTTCATCAACTCTCCTTTCTGAAACTTTTCAACGAGCCCCGCACTGATGTCCCAAAACTTTTTGGACAGCTCAGTATTGCGTGCAGCGTGACTGGGATCGGCCACCCAACAGTCGCTGTAGTAGAATCCGGTCAATCCTGCAACGGGGTATTTTATATGCAAGGGTAAAATCTAGGGTTCAAATGGGATCTCGATCCCGAATCCTTGAAATATTCAGAATTTTGCAGTCCCGATCCCCAAACGCCAATCCCGATCTCGAACTCTCAAAATTCAGATCCCGATCCTGAAATTTTCAAAATTACCGATCCCGTGACCCCGATTCCGGTCTCGAAATTTTCAAAATTCCAATCCCAATCCCGACCCGATCCCGTGACACCAATCCCGATTCCGTTGTCAATTCCGTTTGCAACCCTAGTGCAGGCTGAAATGCGAAAGAGCTCTTTCTATGACAAAAAGGTTTGACCTTTGATTTCCGGCGCCACGCAGCAGAACATGCTGGTGGCGGCGCCCTGCTCCACAGATTTCGACACCATTTTTATTAGCCAATTTCCCCAATCGTACAGAACAGAGTTACGTGCTAAGCCTGTAATAAAATTTTTTAGATTAAAATACCACGACGGCACATGCCTGAAATATTGTAAAAAATATATAGTATTTTTAACATACCGGTGTAAATAACTCCCGGGTGCAGAGAGCACACGGTGATGCCATCCTCCTTGACTCTGTCTGCCAATTCTCTGGCAAACCAGATATTGTACAACTTGGATGTAGCGTAGTTGACTAGACCCAAATAAAAGGACTGCGTGCGGTTGTCGGGCGCGCTGACCAAAGCTTCGGTTAGATCTTCTGGCTTCAAGTAAGCACTGATGGATGCAGATCTGAGTGACGGAATTACACGTTTTCATATTTATAAAAAATATTTTAAAAAGCGATTTTCTTTTTTGAAATTTTTTTATATCTTATTTTGTTATTATTTATAACCTACAGGGGTGGGCATCTTCAGTTACCGCTGGAAAAACGCGATAGCTTGAGCTACAGTTGAGCTATCACAATGAAATTTTAACACAATAGAGTAGACTCCATAGGACACCTATGCTGAAGTTTGCAACCCAAACGGCCACAGTTTGGAGGAGTTGTGGAACACACAGTTTTTAGTGTAATTTTGTTACTTCACCCCCCGTATCTCGGGACTGGGGGACTATTCGAGTAAGTAAAGAATTTGGTAGTAGGCGCGACCACAACATACTCAAAGGGCATCAAAATCGGCCGATGTACGACAGAATGGGACAACACCAACGACCGATGCCCCCCCCCCTCAAATGCCACCCTCGATTTATCCTATGGGTGACGCCAAGTCACAAAATTACACTAAAAACCGTGTGTTCCACAACTCACCCAAAATGTGGCCGTTTGGGTTGCAAACTTCAGAATAGGTGTCCTATGGAGTCTACTCCATTGTGTTAAAATTTCATTCTGATAGCTCAACCGTAGCTCAATCTATCGCATTTTCCCAGCGGTAACTGAAGATGCCCACCCCTGTATTTTGTTATTGACGAGGACCTACGTCATGATGGACCGTTTCACTCAGAAGACGTAAGTATTTATGTGGTCCGCATGGTATAACGTCAACAGGGTTACAATTAATTGGGAGGCCAGAAAACAGTGCCAGGCTGGTAAACCTAGTAGCAGAGTTGCGAAAGCGTATTTACGCTTACCTGAAATACCCGGGTAAATGGGTATTTATATTTACGCTTACGCTTACGCTTTCATAAAATACCCATACGCTTTATTACGCTTTCCCGGCCGAAATACCCGGGTACTAAAAGCGTAAAAAACGTTTCACACGGTCCAGTTTTACGCTTTTGAAAAAGCGTAAAACCACAAAAAAAGAAAGTGAACGAGAAGCTAGCGAGGAGGCGTACTAAAAAATGACTGCGTGCGTGCAATAACGCACTGAACATAGCGGCACATGTAAAAAATGTCTTGAAACACAAATGTCTGGTGAAATTTGTGCTGTCAAGCGTAGCTTTATATTAGGAATATTGGGGCCAATTTAGGATACGACGACGATTTTTTCACCGTCGACAGGACTTAGTCTGAGTTAGAAGGTGAAGCATTTTCTGGGGGGGGGGGGGTGGCTGAGTGTCTGGGGTTTCTGGGAATCAATAGGTACTGAGCCTCAGGAGGATCGATAGCTGAGCAACCTCTGGGATAAAAAGTTTGGTTTGGGCATTTTATTTGGGCAACCCACAATCCCCCTACTAGACTGCTCAACAGCAAGATCACTTCATAAAATTTTTTACGCTTACGCTTTTTTTACGCTTTCCTAGGTATTTTAAAAATACCTTACGCTTACAGTATCCACACTCAAAATTTGGAAAGTGTATTTACGCTTACGCTTACGCTTTCCAAAAATACCGGTATTTTAACAACTCTGCCTAGTAGTGCCTACGTCTGCCTACAATGGTTGTTAAAAGGTATTTATGTTTACCTACACGATAAATATGTATAGTCGAGTACTGAGTAAATACGCTTACGTTTCTTCTGCATGAAAATTAGTGATTTGAGAGACATTGTAGCAAATTTTATCAAAAATACTCACTTTTACGTTTTCCGAGCGAACAGTATGTTTACTCACCTCGAGTAAAAGTAAAAACTTACTTTACGTTTTCTGTACTCAAGTGGCGAGTAAAAAATACACTTTACGTTTACGTATACTTTGCAAAGGTTCAATACTTTGAACAACTCTGCTGCCTACGGCCCACATCGCAGGTCAAGCTACTTCCAAGACGCACCTGTGCGCCAGCGACGAAACCACGACGATTCGCCTATCGTCACACTTTGTCGACTTCATGGCGGGAAGCAACAGCTGGGTCAGATAAAAGTGACCCAGGTGATTTATTGCAAACGTGCGATCGAACCCATCAGTCGAGACGATTTTGGCCGGCATCGCCACGCCCGCATTCAGCAGCAGAATGTGCAGCGGCCTGAATTACGGGAACAATTCCGCAGTGGTGAACATTCAGCTGAGAATTCAATAGAGCAAATTGACCGACCAGCCACGGTCAAGGTAAACTTTGGCCGCGTCGCGAACACTCGCCAACGAATCCAGGTCGCACTTCACCACGTCCAGCTTATCACTCGGCTGCGGAAACGGCAGGCAAATAACAAACAACTCGAGACACAAAACTGCACGAACAAAAACCGCATCGACAAACACAATCATCCTTCCACGCATCCTTCAAAGTCTCCATCAACTCTGGGGGGCAGTCCCAGACCCTGTAAAATGTTAAGTATCATGCAAAGTGTCAAAAGTCATGGAAAATGCCCTGCAAAATGCCAAACGGTTTGCCATTTTGCAGGGCATTTTACATGACTTTTGACACTTTTCACAGCATTTGACATTTTACAGTGTCTGGGTCTGGCACCTGGCCGTCTGACCATGGCGACCACCCTGGCGCCCAACTGCAGAAAGACCCTGGCGCACTCGGCGCCGATGCCCGACGTGCAGCCGGTGATGCACACGGTGCTGCCGCTCAGCGCCGACGGATCGGCCGCTTTCAAGTGCGCGGCCACTTCCGTCGCCGTGCTGTAGCTGGTGAAGCGGCGCGCCAGGGGGCAGTCCCAGACCCTGGGAAGTGTTCACTGTAAAGTGTCAAATGTCAATCAAAAAAATTATTAGTGAACTTTGCATGATAATTGACACTTTACTTGACATTTGACACCTCACTTTACAGAGTCTGGGATTGGCACCAGCTGCGCGAATGCGCTCTTGTCCATTTCTTTGGATGTGCTGGCTACTGTGGTTACTGGGAATTTGATGGCACGCAGATCGCGGAACGTGTTGACACTACCCAAACGTTTCGTATCTGAAGTAGCACGCATGGACTTTTGCAAACATCAATAAATATACTGGAAACATGCCGAAAAATCATGCATCAACGGAATAGCGTGATTGAGACTGAGTGACGTGTAGTACCTATTTCCTCGAATTACCCCCGGGGGGTTTCTTTTTCATAGTGGACATATTGAGGGGGGGGGGGTAAACGAGGGGGATTTCGAACAGGGTTTATTGTTTCGCCAGAATTTATGAAATAAACCATGCTCTAAGGTAACACAGTCATTGTTTTTAATGTGTGTTCTGCACCGCCCGGAACGCAAACCGCATCTTTCGTTGATCAAGTTCTCTTCACACTCAATTTGGGGGTATTTCGAGGGGGTTTATCAATTCATAGTGACCATTTTGAGGGGTATTTCATGGGGGTTTGTGTATTTTGAGGGGGTATTACGAGGAAATACGGTAAACAGTCAATTGAGCTTAGTAAGTTCCATCAACTATACCACAAATGTTTAGGTAAAAGCATGCTCAAAATGGGGGTGAACGATGAACACAAACCGACAGGGAACAATGTTGAAAAGTGTGCAGGAGTTTATTCGTTTTTTCAGATGTATTCGTAGTCTACATACATATTTTTATACAAAATATAACTAGTGTAAACATCACATATAAATAGGTAAATACAATATAAATATTCTACAGCAGGGCTCCCAGTATTCAATATAAGTCATCTAAAAATATAGGTTGACTCGAGAAAGGACAAAAATGGATTACTGGAAAATTTCATAACCATTAAGGAGAAAAAAACTGGGCGCTCTGCGAAAAACAACTGATAAATTTTTACACAAAATACAAAAACATATGTATGAATATAATGCAATGCCACAAAAGCAGTAAAAGGAAGGTTATGCGAAACTGTTTAGTCGAATGATATGGTGATAGCTCAGTTGGAGGCTTATCAAAACACACAGGTGAACCCATGGTGGAGATGAAACGTCATATTTTCAAAAATGGAAAAATCGTGACAATGGATAAAATATGTATATGAACGCCAAGCGACCATCCTGAAGACATGAACAATGCAATCAACGAAGGTCCAGATGGATGTAAATAGATAATTCTGCGTGGTACTGGGCAGTGGCGGACTAAAATGATACATTTAACAACAAGCGAAAATCTCGAAAATATGCCTTTCAAACGTGTGATAGTTACCTACCTGACTATGTAAGAGAAATTCAGCACTGAATGTCAATATACCGAAATAATCATCATAAGCACGTGGAAAAAAAATAGATTGTAAAACTTTGTGACACATCATTGAACGTGGAAAATGCCGCGTTGTAGCTGCCGCCAGCCATTTTGCACACGTAAAAAAACAAGATTGTTACATCTACTTTTAGAAACAATATGTATGTACAGACAGACAGAACTCTTCCTAGCTTACAAAATCGCAAATTTCAATTGCGGAGAATTTATATAGCTAATATGCATTTACATTGTACGTAAGATATTCAGATGGATCCATGCTTCAGAAATGTTACGGATGTAAATAGTTCAGCTAACAGCCCAATAATAAGCTGGTGCTGCAAAAACAATTGAGATGCCACATATGGTTAATAAATACAAAAAATTACGTATTTTCTTCCAATAATTTTGGCCATGCTACGTAAAAAGCGTCTGTTATTTATCCCAATCACAGAGTTCTAATGACTCGCGACCAGTGCAAACACTACTCTTTATACAATGAATGTGTCAAAAACGTTGGAGATGACCAGCCAATGGGTAAAAAGAGCATAGCAAAAAACACCACCAGATCAATGCGCGTAGATGGTCAATATTACCGTCAATAAACTAAACACATTGGCAGGTCGGCTACAAAGTATGGCCGAAAATTCCATTGGTACAGCGGTGCCATTTTTCCGAGTATATACTCGGCGGACCGCAAAATATGCGCCCAAAATTATTTATGTCTTGGTCGATAACGCGTGAGCTGAATACTTATGTATGCAGATTCACAAAAAAAAAATTTTTTAAGGAAAAAGGCGGAGTCGCGTAAAACGAGGATAGTTTTTTCACATCATGTTTTTTCTTTTTTTGCTGGAATTATTTTTATTTTATAAATGATGACGTCATGATGAAGTGTTTCCTTCAGACAAATGCATAGCGTGCGGTCCGCCGAGTATACAACTGATGAGAAAATTGTTAAATGATAAGTAATCTTGAAAGCGACAAGTCAAGTGACAATAAAACCAAAAAGTTACAGATATTTTCATCTACTTGTTTATTAACTTACTTGTCACGTGAATGTTTACTTTTACCGTATATCCTTGAATAAGACCCCAGGGGCGTTATTATTTCGTCAGAGGTTTTGGAGGGGGGAGTTATTCAAGGGGGGGGAGTTATTTTTTCCTCAGAACTTCCAGGAAAACTTTCACTTTATTCATTGTTTGTATGCATTCCGTCAACACATCTAATGCATAAAATGACCAGTTCAACAAGAACAAAAACAACGTATCCACCCTAAAATTCGTGTTCATCGGCGTGTAGGTATGCATACGCTGCGTACACAAAATGTATCTGTTGTGCCGTCCCGGCCGTCGGCTAACATTCTTTTCTATTTTTCGGTTCACACACCAAACCCCATTTGCATTCGATGAATCAGCCCAGACATAGCTTTATTTTTCTGTTTGTCTCGTTTTCATTTTCGTGTGTTGCTCATCGATCGTTTTACCCAGAGGGGGGACTTATTCAAGAGGGGGGAGTTATTCAAGGGGGGGCGTTATTTTTTACTCACATGGCCAACAGGGGGGTGTTATTCAAGGGGGGGTATTATTCGAGGGGGGGGGGTCTTATTCAAGGATATACGGTACTTTGCCTTTTACTAGTTTACTTGTCATTTTTAACGCAAGTATGGCCTATCACTTATCTTGTTATTGCCTCTAGAGCATCGCTGTCGGCAACAGAATAATCGACCATTCATAAAGCGCCACCAAATTTGGCTACAACACTGGTCACTAGACTATGGGAAATAATTACATGTGTCGATTCACAAAGAACGTGACTTGTTTGAAGAATTCTGGGTAACTCGATACAATAAAATTCAGACGTACAAGTCATGTTCAAAACAAAACGAATGCACACGGAAAAAAAGGAGAGAAAAAAACAAAAGCAACGACGCAGATAAAAAGTAAATATAAACAATGTCTCACCGACAACAAGCACAAAGGGGGGAGTGGGGGTACAAACCTCACAGTGCCCTCAAATATTGGACACCCTAACTACCCTCTCCCCATACACGTTCTCATTATAGGCCTCCTCCTGTGCGAGCGGCGCCTGGGGCAGCAGAACATAACCCGGCGCCGTCGCTGCATACCGCGGCGCCGAGGCGGGCTTCACAATCTCGTAGTGAAGCGGCGAGATGATTGTGTACTTGAATCGCTGCGAATGATGGTGTACGTGAATCGCTGCGAATGTGTGCCGCCGCTTTGTGGGTGACTGGTGTGTTATCACGTAAGGTGGCTGTTAGTGATGGAACAGCGCTCAAGTGAACTTCAGATGACGAAGGCTCCCTAGACATGTAAACCCGCTCGACATGCAGGTAGACCCACTGCAGGGGTCACCAATGGCCATACACACGCTAGTTGGCATCGACACCAAATGTTAACTGGCTCCGTTCCCAATTCAAAGCTGGCGTTTGAACGTAGTTCGTCGGCTCGTCAGCAACCTTTGAATCGGATCGGCACCAGTTGATATTTGGTGTTGATGTCAACTAGCGTGTGTGGCCCAATGGCGGGGGTGGGTGGCTGCCCCCCCCCTCAAATCGGTCAGCTATCTATCTATCTATCCCGGATGCCCGCTCAGCTAAATATCTATCTAACCCGAGGTAATTTTTGGTTTAGTTCCCCTGAGCATCCCCCCCGATCACTCAGCTATCTATCCATTTATGTGGTACAAATTTTGAGCTAGTTTATATTATTTTCTCCAAATTTTCACTCACATTTGTAAATTTTTGTTCAACTTTGTCAATTTTCAAATAAAAATCACTATTTTGTGATATGCAGACGGTTATGTAGCTATTTTTAGCTATATTTTACCTACATGTTGAGTGGGTTTACATGTCTACAGGTACAGAGCTCTTCAGATCCCCTGAAAAGTCAGGTTGCCGGTAAACACCGGGGCTGGCGACGAATGCCGTGTCCGACGCCATAAACCCTTTCACTGTTCCATCACTACCCACCTCACTCCCAACCAACCTGCCACTTTGACTCGCCGGGCCCTCTCAAGCAGGTCTTGATGACGATGTAAATCATGTACAGGGGTATGGGCAAGACGGGCACGACGGCGATGGCCCAGCCGACGCACTCGGCCCACTCCCACTGGCGGACGCCGGCGCTCATGTCCGCCGTGAAGTCGTACATCCACAGCTTGCGTACCAGCACGTACTGCGGGGTGTATGGATTTGTGCACGCGCTACAGACGATGTTACAATGGGGTCTACACTCACTGGGTTGTCGACTGGTTTTCATGGAAATTTAGAACTCGATGTGGAACTTTTTTTACAATTAAAGCCGAAAATTTGCAGCACGCACACCAATCTTCAATAAAATTGGAAACACTTAGGGAGTCAACTTTGAAACATTTGACTCTACAGTTTCACTGGTGATCAAGAATGAATCATTCCGATGAACAGAAATGCGTTAAAAAGTTGTAAATACAGGGGTGGGCATTTTCAGTTACCGCTGGAAAAACGCGATAGCTTGAGCTATGGTTGAGCTATCACAGTGAAATTTTAACACAATCGAGTAGACTCCATAGGACACCTATTCTGAAGTTTGCAACCAAAACGGCCACATTTTGTGTGGGTTATGGAACACACAGTTTTTTGTGTAATTTTGTGTCTTAACCCCCTTTATCTCGGGACTGGGGTACTGTTCGAGAAAAAAAAAGAATTTGGTCGTAGCCCCGACCCCAAACCCCAACATATTTACTCAAAGGGCATCAAAATCGGCCAATGTACGACAGATTGGGACGACGCCAAAGCCAGTGACCCCCCCCCCCCTCAAATGCCACCATTGATTTATCCTATCGTGACGCCGAGTCACAAAATTACACTAAAAACTGTGTGTTCCACAACTCACCCAAAATGTGCCCGTTTGGGTTGCAAACTTCAGAATAGGTGTCCTATGGAGTCTACTCTATTGTGTTAAAATTTCACTGTGATAGCTCAACCGTAGCTCAAGCTATCGCGTTTTTCCAGCGGTAACTGAAAATGCCCACCCCTGTACATACGACTCTCCAACTGTTTAAAAAATTCGGTAATACGAAACATTCTGCAAATCAACAAAAATTGACTTCCTCTATTCCTTTTCGAAGTATTTACACTGAAATTTTGTGCTGCGAAAATTATAAAAGGTCAATTCGATACGCTCGATTTGATCCGTGTTCTAACTGCGGTGATGCACAAATTCAAAACTTGAAATCCTTTACGCTAAACACACCATGTAGTTAACAACGGAATCGGGCGTTAACTGGTTTCCAAGCGAATTCAGAAGCAGGTCACATGGCAACCTCTAAGTGCACACTCTTCACGTCGAAAACGAATTAATATCGGTGTGCGGATGTAAACATAAATCCGCGACACATCAACTAAAATCTCAATCAAAACTAGTTCGCCCAGTTGACACCCGACGTCATTGTCAACTAGTGTGTCAACTACTAGAGCCAATAGAAAAGTAACGCACGACTGGCACAGCAGGAAGTACGTAGAGGGGCAAGAGCAGCGTGCAGCCAATGCACCAGCAGCACGCCGAGCGCACCATGTGCCGCACGTCGCGGCCCAGACTGTACGCGCCTGAAGTGCACAAGTGGGGTTATTTGAAGTAATGTTGAGTATGATAAATATAAATGAGTGGTATTTATACTCGACGGACATCACAATTGGCATGGGAACCTACCATAATCAATTAGAATAATGAACCAAAATTATACCGTTTTTCATCATAATATGTTGTTTTTACTATGGAATAATTAATTACGAAATTTATTACAAGATTTGATTCATCAAATTATGGTAGGATTCTGCACCTACTTTGCTATCCGCCGAGTATAATCAGAAACAAACAAAACTCACAATAAAACCAGGCGATGGCCAACAGTTCAAAGGCCAAAATGAACCAGGGCGTAAAGTAGTCCAGAAACTTCCACGTAAGCTCTAAAGTATACGGTGCCGCTTTTGTAGTTTGCGCCAAAGAAAGGGCCATGCCCGCGCAGCAGATCACTATGGCGAGCAGCAGGCGCGGGAAGCACCGGGACGACTTCTCGCCCAGCGCGTCCTCCATCGCAGCCAGAATGTTCAACGTCAACACGTACTGCGTGGGGTGGAAAATGTCAGGGGTCTATAAGGGGGTTAGGGGGTTGGGGGGTTGGGGGAATGGGGGTGGTTGTGGTTTATCTACCTATCCCGAGGCTAAAATTATGCTATTTATACTATGCACTGAATGCCCCCACCCAAAAAAAATAATCGCTCAACTATGTGAAGCAAATTTTCGAAGACTTTGGCGTATTTATCTCTCTGGAGGAATGACTTACTATCTATCTGAAACCGCGCCGGGTTCTAGCTTCACAACACACCTGACAGTGGTTTCTAAATTTTCACCACCCAATTATTATCGCATATCGTGAAAATAGCACACTAACAAAAGTGTTGATGATCATGAAGGCAATCATGAACAGCAAGATGCCAGTCCAGACTTTCGGGTAGGCGAAGTGCAGCATCGTTGACAGGATAAAGTGAAACTGCCCCTCGGCTGAAATTGGCAAAAGTGTGACAGACAGATTTCAAACGGCTTAATCAAAGTATGTACAGTATTTACTCAAAACATTCCTTTGGGGATTTGTTTTTTAGTCCGACTTTTTTTGAAGGGGGCTATTCAAGGGGGCATTTCGAAAGTGGGGAATTATTTTTTCATCAAAATTTTCAATCATGTTTTTATCACACTACATGTATTTATGTCCTGTTACCGTTAGTAAAGCAGTGCAGTGCAGATTCCATTGCATCTTTGCATACCGGATGAGCTGCATTTTCATACGATGAATTAAACCTGACACATCTGTTTTGCTTGGTCTGGCTTCATCAATTCTTTTCAAAAGGGCGGAATTATTCAAGCGGGGATCACCTATTCAGCAAATACAGTAACAGCGTGACTCTAAAAGAAACCTTTTACACCAACATTTGAGCGTGAGAAAGTCTCCAATGGTGTAAATGCCGGCCGACTGCGTGGCCATGTGCTGCGCGTACGCGAACATGGTGCACGTGAGCAGCGTCGTCGTGAACAGGTACATCAGGATGATCAGGAAGCTGTCGCTGAAAGATAAATACTGATTTAAAAAATGTGGGAGAAATTTTTGAAGGGTTGCAAGAATCGATTGTATTTACAAACCAGACGAGGTTGTTCGATCGTTTGTTATAGGAGCCGAGCGTGATGAAGGCGCCCAGACCGAGGCCGCACGAGTACAGCGCTTGGGCAAACGCGTTCCTCCATAACTGAAAAACAAATTGAGTATATTTGGCAGCTGAAGCTGACTTTCTATTTTGCAGTAGACGGTACGGTACATCTTCAATTTTGCGATAAGCGGTACGGTAAATCTGAAAGGTGCGGTACGTGGTACGGTACGGTAAATTCTGCCACCCTAGCCCACAGAGTATCATTTGCATACTGAAGATAAAAATACATTTACAGTCAAACGCACAGATTGTGAACGGCTGGTTTCAAATATGCAAATGATGGACACACAATTTTCGTACAGCACACAGCACCCAAACTCGTCGCACAGAAATCGTCAACTCACGTCCCACTGCAACAGCGCGTTCCAATCGGTCCTCAGCCAAATGGCTTTGCCCGCCTCCACGGCCGCGTCGGGCTGCAGCATGACGTTGACGCACAGGGCGGCCGCCAGCAGCAGCGGGATGAACAGGGTGAAGTAGGCGACCTTGCCGAGCCAGCGGACGCCGGCGAACACGGCGATGAGCACGAGCAGCCAGACGGCGCCCGCGCCGCAGATGCACAGCCACTCCATGTGCCCCAAGGGGCCCGGCTCGTCCAGCCCGTCGCCCGGCTTCACGATGGAGTACCTGGGCAAGGGTGGTGGTTGATTATGAGGTCGTGACGTTATCGACACGATGAATTAGTGGCTAATATAGAAATTGCCATAAGCATTTACGGATAACGGTCTTCTTGATTGATTTTATAAATTTATCGAGAAACAAACGCATAGATAAATGACTAGATTTCACTTGTAAATCGGAAATATTTATGGCACGGAACTGCAATTTTTCCTGTGGTTCAAGTCACGGCTCATGAAATTTTTGATCGATTCGGCGAATAGAGTCGAAAAAAAGTTTGATTTCGAGTCGGGAAAAACCCGAGATCCGAGCCCCAAATAAGCAGAAATTGACTTTTTCCTTGACGGAGTATAAACATAAAAAAGCCGACCTCGCGTAGTCCTGAAGGCTGCTGGCCCTGGACTTTGGTATGGGGCTGGCCATGACGGGCGGCCATCGCAGCAGGGTGCCATCGGGCGCGGTCTCGTTGAGCGGCTGCGCCACGTCGTAACAGTTGGCCGAGCTGAAGTACTCCTGGGGCAGTTACAGACACTGTAAAATGCCCTGTAAAATGACAAATGTCATGAAAAGTGTCAACCGTCATGCAAAATGCCCGGTAAAATGGCAAACCTACGTTTGCCATTTTACCGGGCATTTTACATGACTTTTGACACTTTGCATGACATTTGACACTTTACAGGGCATTTTACAGTGTCCGGGACTGGCACCTGGCAGCCGGTCCACGGCGGCAGCGGCGCCGCGATGCCATAGAACAGGAAGAATATGAGCAGGCACACGTAGCCCAGCCACACGGCCGAGTAGGACATCCACACGAGCGAGTAGAGGATGTGCGCCACGCCCACGCCTGCGGCGGAGATGATAAGTACCAGCACATTTAACAATTGTGAAAATTACACTAGTGTCAAGTGACGAGCAGAATGATCTAGGCTTCGGGGTTTCGTGGGGTTTCAGAGCGTACGAGGCCAAGCTTATTGTCTCGGGATAGATAGCTAGCTGGAGCTTTTGTGAGGGTATACTCCACTGACATGACACTCTGCACCAAGGACGTATCCAGGGGGGGGCGGGGGGGGGGCTGCAGCCCCCCCCCTTCCCGGGGTCAGACCTAAAAAGTCCCGAAAAATGCCACTTTTCCGATATATTTTTCAATGTTTCTTAAAAAATTTTGCGCGCAAGCGCGCAATTTCTTGCCCATGCATTGTATTTACAGCGGATCGGCCCCTGAAAACCAATTTCCTTGGAAATGAACAGATTTTTCCAAATTTCGCTGTATATGTATGCATATTTACATACATACAAAGCGGTTCCTGGCGCTGGCGCCAACGCCAATAGCGCCATGGCGTGGCGCCTTTGTATGGCGCTAGCGCCAAAACGCCTTTCCGCCCCTATATAGGGAAAAGTTTAGGGGGGGGGCTGAGCCCCCCCGTTCGCAGGCCCCCATAAACAAGCAGCCCCCCCCCCGCTCAAAAATCCTGGATACGTCCCTGCTCTGCACGCGCAGTTATTTATGTCCCAAGTTGGAAGCGTGACCATGATAGTCAAAACGCGATCTTCGTGAAAATATGAAAACATTTATTGCTGTGAATACTCTAACGTAAGGCGTTAGAGGAGCAATGCATTTTTTTATTTTTTGAAAATCTAATGCGTGAATATTGTTGGCACGCTTCCAACGTAAACCACGCGTGAACGGTGAAAAGTCACCGGAGTATAACCGCCAACCACCTCCAGGGCTCAAACGGGATTGACTTTTCGGGATTGGACCACAAAATCCGGACGGGATTTTTTGGGGATTCGGGATCGGGATCCCATTTGGACCCTAACCACCTCCTCCAACCCTGAAATAAAACTTATTGCAACCCTAGCTAAGTTCCAGCAATGTCGCAAGTCATAGGTCAATTGAAAAGTGTACTTACAATCCAATGACAAGTATTTTCATTTATAAATGTTTACTTAACACTTACTAATTACCTTCTCACATGACTTTCGACCTAACATTTCTCTTTATATTTTCACCTCATACGGAATTCTCTCAAAGATACCCTGTCCCATTACAGGTCTGACAGCAGTGAAGACGTAAAGTAGCAGAAACGCACCTTTAAACAGTGGACAAGCACTGAGCAGTGCTTGCACTGGGGCCCGGCCGGTGAGTTGGCCCAGTGCCAATTCCATCACGATGATCGGCAAGCAGCACGCCAACACCGTGACCAACATGGCTGCCACGAACGCCACTGCAATGCAAATTCAAATGATTGTTTTTTTGTTTGTGGTTGCTGACATAGAAATGCAAATATTCCAGCGCTTGTAAACTATTGTACAGAATGGTTGTGTTCCGTGAATATCAAACTCGGATTTCGAAATAGTGTCTGCCCATAATACATTTTGGCAAAATGCCAACAATAATACATTTTGGCACTTTGCCAAAATTGCGTAATTAACTCAGGCACCGTCGTTATTTAGCAAATGATACAAAAATCATGGTGATATTTGAGATATGACATCGCTCAAACCCATGTAAAAAACCCAATTACTCCCCTCATCCCCAAACTCACACCCGCCATAATTGTAGATAAGTGCGGGCAGATGCAAAAAGTTGTAAGTGGAGAACACGTAGGCGCACGAGGCGAACAGGAAGTCGGCCTTGAAGCTCCACAAATCGCGCCACTCCTCCACGATTATGCTAGACATCATTGTGGCACGGCGCCGACTTTTTTAGAATTAGATTTCTAGTCGATTTCTAGTATGAAATAGGGGGATAAATATTGAATAGAATCCTTGGGTAGATATTATTTTGCGTAGATTTTTTTCAGTCAAATCGATCGATATTCGAATTATACTATAGTGTTTGTTTAGCCAAACGGCATATTCTAGTCGGCCCGACGGCGTGTATTCAGGATCGATTATTCCCGTCAAATACGGGTCGCAGTTGATATTTATTTATTTACAGGCGAACCCAGTGTTTCCCGCTGAGATTCCCGCTGCTTAGCCACTCGGACGCAGCTCTGCAACGATTTTCGAAGCTATTCATTTGAATTTTCAAAGTTGTGTTTGACTATGACTCTACAAAAAAGCGAATGATGAATAGGGTTGGCCGATGTTTTTTTTTAAACGTTTTTTTTAATAAAAAAACGTTGTTTTTTATAAAAAAAACATGACGTCCGAAATGTTTTTTTTTTAAAAAAACATCGGCCGAAATTTTTAGTACTAAGCACTTGGTATTTTGCAAAATTTTTGCG
The DNA here is from genome assembly GCA_964036195.1 of Sphaerolaimus hirsutus. NCBI lineage: Eukaryota > Metazoa > Nematoda > Chromadorea > Monhysterida > Sphaerolaimidae > Sphaerolaimus > Sphaerolaimus hirsutus. Next base: position 15,755,453 of record OZ038458.1, read on the forward strand.
CGCAAGCGCGCAATTTCACACACAAATTGACATTGGTGGTTGTTTTCATTGGTTTTGTTGCATTTTTAGTATCAAAACATCCATTTCTATGTGCTACCATGGGTGAATAAGCCGACATATGTTGCTGTAATATATAATATTGAGGTAATGTGCTTCCATGTACCTCCACAGTGTGTAACTTCACTCCCAAAGTAACAACCTCCTTTTATAACCTTGTTTGATCACCATTCCGTGCCAAACTTTACCTGAAGTCATAAACATTCGACTATAAGGCGATATACAAACGATATGTTGACGAAAAATGGATATTTTTGACACAAATCACCACTTATAATGCTATCCCATGGCTCCACAGCCATTATATGGTCATATTTAACATCACATAGTATTGCCAGTGTCTGATATACCTATATATGTTGACACTAGGTCATATCTGGGAGCTTTTAAAAAAAAACGTTTTTTTTTTTAAAAAAACATCGAGTTAAAAAAAACCAACCGTTTTTTTTCCAACCCTAATGATGAATAGGCGATCGTCACAAAAAAAAACTGACGGGAACGTCGCGGTTGAAAAGAAAAAAGTAGCAAATCAATGGGGCATCAAATGTAGCCAATCACTTCTTCAAACAATAGAAAACATAGGCAGCTCAAAAAAACACAAATAGTAGGTAAGTAAGTAGGGGTCACCTCACCTGAAATGCAACAGCGCAGCGGACACTGGGCACACGGAACTCATGCAGTGCCAACAACAACACAAAAGTGGGGTGTGGAATTGTGCACACAGCGCCGGGCTAGAAATAAATAAAACGCGCCGCACTTGCCGCCCGTCATGTCGGGTTCGATACTAAACAGTAAATGAATCTGTCCTACAATATTTACACTCCTAGTCATACCTATTACCTGGCCAATACGTTTTATTTGCACACCCAGACGTACACATAAGAGTTGTTAAAAGTACTAAACTTTTTCAAAGTAAACGTTAAGTATTTTTCTGATACTCACCTTAGATGAGTATAGAAAGAGTAAAGTATTCTTTTACCTTTACACTGCATAAAAGGTGAGTAAATTACTTTTTCGGGGAAAACGTAAAAGCAAGTTATTTTCTCATAGAAAACGTGAAAGTGCGTGTTTTTCTATTTTTACTCTGGAAAATGTAAAAGCGAGTACTCCTTCTCACAGAAAACGTGAAAGTGAGTATTTTTACTCTGGAATACATCAAATATACGTTTTTCCACCTTATAAGTATTTCTTAGGAACAGGCTGTAAGGACCCCTTAAAGTACATTTTCTGTGCTCGCGTACTTTCAAAAAGTACGCGTAAAGGTGAGAACTGGTATTTTTATCCCAGAAAACGTAAGAACTGGTATTTTTATCCCAGAAAACGTAAGAACTGGTATTTTCATCCGAGGAAAAGTACGCGTATTTATTCTGTACTCGAGTATACGATGTTTCGATTTTAACAACTATAACACACGCGGGCGTTTAGCGGCGGGTCGCCTCACTTCACAGTTCATTCCCCCGCGGATCGTGTCCCAGGTGAATATCGAATTTCGGGGCCACTCGGGACGATTTTACAAGGTTGTGTGCAAATTTGATGAAGTCATTCGCATACACGGCTTACAAGCGCGCGCGAATGGCGGAAACACGAATATTTACGAATGCAGGAGGCACTCCCAGACCCTGTAAAAAGCCCTGTAAAATGTCAAATGCCATGCAAAGTGTCAAAAGTCATGGAAAATGCCCTACAAAATGGCAACAGTTGCCATTTTGCAGGGCATTTTCCATGACTTTTGACACTTTGCATGACATTTGACATTTTACAGGGTCTGGGATTGGCACCAGAGCACAGCGTACAGCGGCGCGGCGCGATATCATTCCCATTCGGTGGCAGCTGCCCGTTTACCTGCGTCTAGCTAACACGAAGCTGACTGTGCGAGCGCAGGAACAAACAATAAACGCACTCGGCACGCCAACATGATTACAGCCCCATTGACGTTCTTGCAACGTAGCTGCGCGAAATTCGACTGGAATTCCATGCTATGCATGCTGCATGTGCGGGTTTATTACCAGGTTTATTACATGCTAATGCAGCGGCGGCAGTAATGAAGACAAAAAGAACGTTCCATCCATATCACAATGCTACAATCGATAAGCGGAAGGTCGACCGCAATTCTGAACTGGGGCGGTTCGACTTGAGCCGTGCAGCAGTGCGCATGAACATCAACAATCAGTTGACGCCGCGGCGGGCGCCGCGCGGGGTTCCATGCATGGCGGCATAATGAGACTGGTGGAAAACTGACGGCGGCACAGCGGCGTCTGGAACCGACTGCGGTTTCGGTCGTCAAACGGCCCCGCATCCAGCATGTTTGTAACGCATAAAACTGCGCCCATGCACGCCGTTGCGGGTGTTGCGATACGAAAAACTGTGTCTGACAGTGAACGAAGAGTATAGTCTAAGCGGCGCGGGCAAATTCTAAAACGCGATGATAAAATTCGACTAAATTTCTAAAAAAAAACCTAAAAGAATGAAAATACAAATAAAAAGTGAGCCTGGTAACCCTAATGAACTTCGATTGCTTGTGCCTGTATTGACGAGAATAGCTGGTGTCAAAATTTGCGTGTCAGAGATAAATTAGCGCCAGGCGTCAAGCCACCATTTCTTTTTTTATAAAATTAGATGAGCCATATGGTGGAGTAGCATAAATACGAGAAACGGTATTTAGCAGCAACCAGGACCTACTTCATAATCGAATCAAATTAGAAAAGGTAAAATCGTGTGCACCTATTGCCCAGTCATGGCTCGCCTTACTGGCACATAATTTACCTGTAAAACGTAATTATTTCCCGAATATAACTACTTTTTATAAACAAACAGAAATAGTAATTGCAGATTCCAGTATTTCGAATACAAATTGAACATCAGTGCAGTGGGTGTTCAAATGTCAATAACGCCCAAAAAATACAAGAGTTTTAAGTGAACAGTCACTTTCCAAAAATGGGAGAACAAATTTTACAACAAAATGACGACAAAATTCATCCAAATGAAATGTATCCAATCCGACAGAGGTATTTGAACACAGTGCTCAAAATCCACCTACCCAGTTGCAGTAAAGCGTCGAACCCGCCGCAACAAAACCAGGTGGGCGGATGCAGCGCTACGCGCAGTGCACCGCTCGGCCGATTCTCATTGCAAGATGACAAATTGCGCGCGTAAAAACTGCGCCAGCGGTTTTTCTTTGCATCCAGCGCCGAGTCTTCCATCATGTGCGCTGGTCGGTGCTTTAGAGCGGACGCGCGGCCGCCCAGTGCTAAGCAGGGCTAAAATAGAAACAGACAAGTATTGTATCAGCTAGCTTGCATGAGCCCCCCCCCCCAACGTGATAGGGGCCATTTGGGCCCGGCGTGAAGGGCAAAATGGCATCGACCTAAATACATGTTTAGACCGCCGGCTAACGGTTCAAATTGGCTAAAGGAGGCAATGCGGCTAGCACGGGCCGGCACAAAAAGTGCAACCCTTTTGCCGCTCGGAAAAGCCTCCAATGCACGCTCTAAGCTTATCACATGACCACTGGCACCGCGCCGCTCAGATGATAACCGCGCATGGATACCTGAACGGGCATCTGTGATTGATTGCCCTATACAAGTGCCGCCGCGAAACAAACGTAAAAATAAGAGCTGAACGTTTGAATAATATTGAGGATTGGATTGAGAACAGTCAAATAAAGATGAGTGAGATGAAGTGAAATTTCGTCCATAAATTTTTCATGGACAGACCATCAAATCAGATACTGCAAATCACCTCCGCCCTGGGTGCTATTTTATTTCCGCGGGGAATTTGCCCATAGGCCATTCGATTCGGCGCTGATTAGATTTGTCAGTCGGTCGAGATGCCAATTTCCGTAATTTGATGAAAAGCAGGCTTTCTGCGCTAAGCTGACTGAATGAGGAACTCTTCCATCCCTGAATTTTGATAACACCTTTTATGGAAAAGGAATGTACATAAATACAAGTGCGTTATTTAGCTTCATTCACTCACAGCTGTGCGCTGTGAGATGCAAATTCTGTGTGACAGTTTGAGGGACACTGTTAGCATGTCCATGTAACATGTCAGTTTGGATAATATTATGAAAGCGTTCACATAAACACATTTTTTTGGAATCATGAAATGGTTCTAATTACTAAGCATTTAGTTTAGCATATTCATTCACAAAGCATTTAGCACTATTCAGCAGATAGAATCCATTCTGACTATTTTCTTAAGGCAAAAAGGCACTATGTATTTACTACACAGACAAACTGTATTTATCTGATCTGACTGTATGTAAAAGCATGAACAGAATCTGAAGTGGCATCACAATCCATTGACTAGAACTTTCACATGACGAAAGCCTATCAGTGTCATCATACAAAAACTATGGGCGAAAAATTCTTTAGGTGCTATGAGAACCCTGACCGCACTGACAACTAGGGATGGAAAAAAATGACCTCGTTTTTCAATGACCTCGTTTTTCAAGTTAAGTTAAGTTGGGTATGGAATAGTGCTTAAGAGCAGGTGATTGGCAGTGATGTTTCAGTGCAGGGGTCGCCTAGGGGGGGGCTGGGGGGGGCTGCCCCCCCCCAAATCGGCCAGCTATCTATCTATCCCGGAGGCCGCTCAGCTATCTATCTATCCTGAGGCAAAATTTTTGGCTACTACCCCTAAAGACCCCCCCCCCCCCAAATCGCTCAGCTATCTATCTGGAGTGGTTTTTGAGAAATTTTGCCCCAATTTTCGCTCAAAATCACCAATTTTCGCACCTTTTTATAGTTTTTCACCTTCAAAATCGTGCTTTCCAGCTATATACATGGTTATATACCTATTTTTAGCCATTTTATACCTACTTTTGGCTACTTTTAACTGATTCTTAGCGATTTTTTCCCCTTTCTGCCTTCTTAACCTTGAAAAAGCCTATATATTGTGCCCCCGCCAGCCCCCCCCCCAGAAAATTTTTTCAGCTATCTATCCCTCCGGAGGAGCGATTTGCTATCTATCCAGCCCCCACGAGGGCCAAAATCCTGGAGACCCCTGTTTCAGTGTAAAAGTATGTGCGGGCTTGCCTTGGGATGGCCCGGGTTTTTTATCAAAGGTTTTTTAAATAAAAAAGTTGTTTAAAAAACCTAACCATCCAAACCGTTGTTTTAAAAAAAACCTCAGCCAAAAGCACCAGGTATTTTGCAATTTTCTGCACGCAAGCATGCATTTTTTGCACGAAAGCATACACTTTCATATACGCATTACCAATGGTGATGGTTTTTATTGGTTTTGACGCATTTTTAGTGTGAAAGCTTCCATTTGTTCATGTTATTGTATCAAAATAAGCCATGATATGTTAGTGTAGTATATAATATCCAGCCAATGTGCCTCCATATACTTGTACAGTGTGAAAAATCACTGCCAATGTATTAGCCTTCTATCGTAACCTAATTTAAACACTATTCCATGGCCAACTTCACTTGAAGTCATGAATGTTCAGCAAAAGCCGATATACATATTAAGTCGACATAAAACCGATATTTTTGACAAAAATCACCACTTATAATGATATCCCATGGCTGCACACCCATTATATGACTATATATAACACCACAAAGTACTGTCACCTGTCTGATATACCTGTATATGTTGACTCATAACCATATCTGGGAGCTTTTGAAAAAAACGGTTTTTTTAACCCCCCCCCTGTTTTTGAAAAAACGGTTTTTTTAAACCATGTCACTGAAAAAAAAACCTTTTTCGGCCATCCCTAGTGGAGGCACATCGGCTGGATTTTATATAGTACACTAACATACCATGGCTTATTTTGGCACAATAAAACATGAACAAATGGAGCTTTTACACTAAAAATGTCTCAAAATTAATGAAAACAACCACCCATGATAATGTGTATGTGCAATTGTGACTTATGTAGTATGTATTTTGCAATTGTTTTGCACACAAGTACAAAAAAATTGGCTGATGTTTTTTAAAAAATTGAGTTTTTAAGACATTTTTTAGGACAGTTGAAAAACACCAGCCATCCCTACTAATGTGTACATGAAATTGCGTATTTTGCAAATTTGCAAAATACATATTGCTTAGTATAAAAATTTAGGTTGAGGCTTTAAAAAAATGGGCTTCGATGCTTGCATTTTTTAAATAAAACGTTTTTTAAACCTTTAAAAAACCTCGGCCATCCCTACTGACAACAAACGCGCACAACGTTATTATCATTTTAAACACAGTTATATCGGCTACAGTACATTGTATAACTACTGAAGTGTCGAAAGAGAAAGCTTAACCTCAGTTTTTTTCTGAAAACGAACTACATCAATTGCAACCAAGGGAGGAGGCATGACTGCAGCACTGCACTGCAGTTGAGCGCACTTTTGCACACGTAAAACCTATACATTTGCGTATCAGCATTCGGCGCATGCAGCCGCTGCAACATGGGACAGCGACAAAGTGCAAAGTGTGTCACTACCACTTTTGTTTGTATTGATAGAAATGATGCACCTTAGGGACCGTAAAGTGTGCAACTTTTCCCCAGCCATCTGTAGCGTCGCGTGAGAAAACTGAATGAAGAGAACATTGCATTAAACTAGCTCGCGAATGGCAGCGCACTGGTACAAAGTGACTTATTTAGTGAGCAAAAATCCACTGTTTTATATTTATGTATCCGCCTGTTACTGTACACGTTCAAAGCATGTGAAGCCCTGTCAATAACGCCGACAACGAGTGGGACAAGTTCTGGCGGGCGCTGCAATAAGTGCTCGCCCGCCGATCGCATGCGAGCTTTGTAGCGCAGTGGCTAAACGCACAAGCGCGTGTGCCGGTGACACGTGACAACCATGTCTAATGCAGTCCCACTCGAACGACGGCAATGCAGCACAGCCGGGCAATGGCACTTGCCGGGCACGGCAATGGGAAATAAGTAGCATATGGCCCAGCCAAGTTCATCTTGGATTGCGATAATAATTTTGAATAGGCAACATGGAAATGGCCATCATCGCTCACCGGACGCCAGTGCTTGAGCTGGCTGCAGCTAGGCATGCACAAACGAAATATATAACTTGCTCAATCATGTGAGCTCTTGGAGCTTCAAAGTACTCATCAAAAATAATGGGCTCTTGTTTGATTACATGAACCCTCGAGTGTTCATGTTCGCAATTCAGTTGAGTGTTTGAAGTATTTAAATGGGAAGTAATAAAAAAGTATTCGGGTTTCATTAGTCGCATACCGAGATCACAGCGGGTAGGCGAATAAGTCCAATAAATGTGGCAGAACCCACTGGGTTTTGTACATGGAAAAATATCGTTAAAAAATACGCAGATGCGAGACATTTGCAGTGAAAACACAACCTTTCAATGCAATGGTTGGCAATACGATTGTACCCAACACTAGGGATGGCCAGCGCTTTTTTTAAAAAAAACGCCGCTTTTTAAAAAAAAAAAGCGCAAGGGTCCCAGCGCTTTTTTTAAAAAAAAGAGCGCTGGCAAAAATTTTCAGTACTTATGCACTAGGTATTTTCCAATTTTTCGCATGCAAGCGCGCGATTTCACATGCACATTAGCAATGGTGGTTGTTTTCATCGGTTTTGTGGCATTATTAGTTCCATTGCTTCTATTCCTGTATGCTATCATGTAATAATAAGTAGTGATATGTTAGTGTAGCATAGAATATCCTGCCAATGTCCTCCCACATACTTCTACAGTGTAAAACATTACTCTCAATGTATTAGCCTTCTCTTATAGCCTTATTTATAAGCACTATTTCATGCCTCACTTCACTTGAAGTCGCAAAACATTCACAAAGGGCGATATACATAATGAGTCAACATTAAAAGTATTTTTTGGCAGAAATCACCACTTATAATGCTATCCTATGGCTACACAGCCATTCTATGGCTATATATCATCACAAGTACCGCCACTTGTCTGATATACCTGTATATATTGATACAGAACCATATTTGGGAGCTTTTTAGTGAACGTCCCGACATTTTTTGAAAAAAAAGCGAAAAAAGCGCGTTTTTTTAAAAAAAAGCGGGGCCGTTAAAAAAAGCGCTTTTTTTCCATCCCTACCCAACACGCTATGAAAGGCAGATATTGGTTGCAAAATGGTCTACAAAATTGTAAATACGCTGTCAAAATTTCTATTGATCACTGAAATTAATAAAAGGAAAAGTCTGAAAAGAAAAAGAAATTTCTATACAAAACCCAAAAAGATTTAAAATGTACAGACAAAATGGAAATTGGCCAAATATTCAAGGGGGAATTCAATGTAATGGGTAGTGGGTAGGAGTAGAGCTGAGCCAATGCACCACGTAAATACATAAATGCGATTGAGTCAGCGGAGCAAATCGGACAAAGGTCACAAAAACAACTCGCTGTAGTGGCCTCGCACACTATTACGCCAATGAGACTTGGGAAACTCATAAATACGTTTTGAACACATTTGAGTTGACCAGAACGAATGATTTTTCATCGCTGTTACCAGTAGTTGACAAACTTCTCATTCTGGTTAACTGAAACGTGTTCACAACAGAGTTATGAGTTTCCCAAATTTCGGTGGCGTACTAGTGTGCGCAGCGCCTACATGTACGTGCCGAATATAAATTCGGAAAGACTATGATCACCGAAACAATCTGAACAAGTGTTTCTGTGAGATCGCGAAACAAATGTCCGCGGTTTTAAGTAGTCGGGCAACACGAGGCAAATGTCCACAAACTTATATTTTGATAGTTTGGTAGCTTATTTGAGAAAATACGGTAGCGCGGGCGCCGAACAACAATTCCACTTTAGCTGACACACCAGTTGCAGCGGGCGAGCGGCGAAACAACTGAAACGCATATATTTATTCGCATCGAAATGTAGAATGTGGTCTCTGCGTCCAAAGCGCCGTGTCAACGCACTGCAAAGCCAGTGACGTCGCGCCAGGAGCGAACTTAAGTTTGACACGCGGAGATTTTATGCGCGGAATAATGAAGGCTGAAGGCGAAAAAACCCTGCGAGTATTTACTTATTGTGCCTGTGCACTAGGGTTCAAACGATATATCGTATCGAATATCGAATATCGGATATCGACCATTTTTCAATATCGAATATCGAATATCGATATCGAAAATTTTGAAAAAATATCGAATATCGAATATCGATATCGAAAATTTTGAAAAAATATCGAATATCGATATCGAATATCGACCATTTTTTCGATATATCGAACCTGTATTGTGTCCCCAAATTTACTTTTCATTTTCATTTTGAGATGTTTAGGGTTGATCTGATGTGCTTATAGTATTGTATTTGATGAGTAAAAGTACAGTATTTGTAATGTCATTGTTGTTGGAGTGCTAAATTTGAAGCCAGAAAACGCTGATATAGGTACTTTTTTGCAACATGCCCTTAAGCAATTAGGTTAGGATGAACTGTAATATCTACCAATTGTTATTTGTCTGATACACTTTGATTCATCATGTTTTTCTTCTATTTTCTACCATTGAGTGATGTAAAGCTTGTTAAAATCACTTGCACCATTCAAATTTCAGTAAAGAGATGATTAAACATGTGTGCAACCACATGAAAATACAATATGCCACTTGAAATATGCCTTGCTATACCAAAAGCATATCACAATATCGAATATCGAAAATATCGAAATATCGAATATCGAATATCGACCATTTTTCAATATCGAATATCGAATATCGATATCGAGGTTCCATATCGTATCGATATCGAATATCGAGTTTCAGAAAAAAATATCGAATATCGATATCGAAAATTTTGAAAAAATATCGAATATCGAATATCGATATCGAAAAGTCATATCGTTTGAACCCTACTGTGCACACTAGTTTACTGACGGTAAACTAAGAATTTTGTAAACTCATTTTTCGGCTCTGGCCACATCTGAGTTTACCGTTATGTGTTATTTTATATCTCCGTCAACTGCAGTTGACGAGCAGCTCATTCCAGTAAATTCAGATGCACTCAGAAGCTGAAGAATGAGTTTACCAAATTCTTAGTTCACCGTTTCTGAGCTAGTGTGCACAGTGCCATTATGTCCAAGTATTGGTGAGAAAAACGAACGAGTGTAGTGAGTCAGGGTAAAAACACCTGGTCGAGTAATAAAAATAGCACATTCTCTGCCAGGAAAATGACATTTGGCGCGTTCTGTCTAGGGTGTCAAATTTCCGTTTCCGTTTTCCGTTTTCCATTTCCGCCTTTCCGCAGGAAAATTTTTTACCTTTCCGTTTTCCGTTTTCCGGCAGCTAAAGTTTTTTTTACCTTTCCGTTTTCCGTTTTCCGGCAGCTGAAAAATTTTTACCTTTCCGTTTTCCGTTTTCCGGCAGCTGAAAATTTTTTACCTTTCCGTTTCTGTTTTTCTGGCCCATTTTTCCATTTACCGGCTTAAAATTTTTTACCTTTCCGTTTCCATTTTTCCAGGCCATTTTTCCATTTTCTGGCTCGATTTTCAGTTTTCTGGCATTTTTCCATTATTTTTCCAATCTGTATTTATCGTTTTCCACTATGGTGTTTTTTTCTACCAGGTTCTTGTGTCATTCATAATTTTTATCTGTATCCAAATCTGTATCGAACATGCTCACAAAGATGTGAAGAGAGAGACATGCTCACAAAACTTGGAGTCAAGATGTTTGCTGCCGAAATCCCAACTACCTGGCCAGTCTGCGCAACATCACCACACAAACTGATATGGCTGATTTGTCAACCTGCGACATCAAGTTATGACCACCCGCCTATCGATTTGGGAAGACTGCTGATTTTGCAAATGTTGCCAAATGGTCAAGCCCTCATGTAACACATCAAGGAAAGTGCAGCAGAAGTCCAAGTTGATGGATGTTGGATAAAAGACCTGCTGTCAATGCAAGACATGAAATTTGTTCAGTTGATTGAGGAAACTCTTTTGTGTATAAGCTTTTCTGTTTTCCCATGCAAACATTGTTCAATTGGTTTTTGTAACTTAAGATACGTGAAACTTGTAAACTCTATTGTATCTCTTGCCTTTTGATGATTATCCGAGGTCATAAATTCCGGTTACAACCAAGGAGTTGAGTAGTAGTGTAGATGGGTTATTACCAAACCCGCGATTGTTATGTTTCAAGTGCACCCACCTGTGACCTTTTCTGATGCATGTTCAGTTCAGCACTGTGCAATAAACTTGCTCTCCCAACTGTGTCTTGGGGTTGTGGGCCCCCGTGTCAACCCACATCTACTCCAACTTTATTGTTGTTGTAGTGTATTTTTGCTACCTTTTGATGATTTTTGGTTGGTTCAGTTAAGCTTGAACTACAAGTGAAGTTACTGGCATGATCCATAGTTGCAGAATGTACAGCTACACAATCAAAGCCAAACAGGCAAACCTGCATGCAAATTTGTCCATTTCCATGCAAATTTCACTTTATTTTTTACGTTTCCGTGAAAATTTTGCTTTCCGTTTTCCGTTTTCCGGCATTTCATTTTTCCGTTTTCCGGCTGATAAATTTTTTTCACCTTTCCGTTTTCCGCTGAGTGAAATTTTTTTACCTTTCCGTTTTCCGTAAAAATTTTTTTTGACATCCTAGTTCTGTCACCGCTCAATTATGCAGCGCGCTGCCAAGATGCAACAAACGCTGCTAGAAGCTGCACGAATCTTCACAAATCGCCTTTCAGCTCCAAGCAGCCAAAGCTAGGTACATAGTTTTACTGGTGTATTAAACCAGTAAAACTTTTCCTAAACAACTCATTTTGCCTGCGACACTGCTAATGTATCCATGGGAAGCTGTACCAGGACGTGTGTGGCATCACTGATAAATTTTAGATGTCTTCAAAGCTGCTTATATTCTGAAGGTATAGAATGCGGAAACTTCTTGGCCTTGGGTCCAAGTTTTGATTAAACTAATTAAATGAGACTCAATATTACTGGAGAATGTAAGCTAAATAAAGACACATGCAAATGAATGAGAGCCATATAGCTGGAGCCTCTGAATTCAAATATGCCATAAAAATGTTGCGTGAATGTGACCATAAAAGTTATGACCTGACCAAACAACCAATAAACAATGACAATTCGAATATCGTCCCGTGACTCCGGTGTTTTTACATCATATTTACCTCACTCAAAATAAACCACGTAAAATTGTATTTATATGATAACAAATGCATTGGTGATAGGAAATGGACTGGCTGTGCAAACAAATATCAATTTCCACACCATGAACACGTTTATTCAAGTGCGAATACCTATCTCCGATTCGCATGCAAAAAAGTCAAAAATATCAGTACCCTGTATATTTACACAATTACACAAAATAAAAAATCAACAATAAATTTCACGACAAACATTTCACAAACAAGGGACGATACCTCGACCTGAAACAGCTCGGCGCCATCAAATACATCATAAATGGTCGTTTGATGTGCACATGCATACGTTAGACCACATGCCACATCATATTATCACCGGACACATCGATGGCGCATGTATTGGATCAGTGCCAACGTGTCTTCATGCACAGGATGAATAAATGTGGTCGTGACGGTGTGAGATGATGCAAATAATCCATAAGGTCACGCACAAACGGCGGGAACGCGGAACGTGGTCGATATTGGCGATTCTGGTGTAAATCGCTACTGAATTGAGAGCAACTACACCTGAATTGAGATACAATTCATCAACGTTTCCAGTTACGGAACATATGTCGGTATTTTTTACTGACATTCATGATGTACATAAAAATTAGATTGTGAGTGTGAAAAACAAACAGCCAAGGCAGGCTGCAATCGGATGAAAGGTGATTAGTGTTAGAAAAAACCAAACAGCTCGGAAATGAATGTTATTAACCTGTAAAAACCTGTTTTCACAAAACCTAAGCATATGACCTGAACTTAACGTTGGAAATTGTAGTGAAACACAAATTTTAGTTTAGGGTAGGGGAGAAAAACATGTGGCCACGAAAGCAAAAACGGAAGGAAACATCACATGATATCAAAATTACACCACATAAATATCTACCTAAAGTTCCCGCGCGACCGCGACACAATGCCAACGCTTGACTGACCGCATCAAACCCATCATACAGTTCAGAAAGGCGGCGACGTTTCTCATAATTTCCGCTTCACAACGAGCCACTATCTGCTCGAGCGCAGCTGCACACATTTGCGGGGCGGCAGAATGGCACATGTACATAAATATATTTTGTATATATGTAGTTGCGGGAGGACACATGCGCAAAGGCCGCGCACACCTTCGTGAGCGAGGTGCACATGCACATTGATTGAAATAGATGTAAAATGAGTACTGTTCAAAGTCAAATTGATTTTTATTGGAATTGACATTTTTACCAATAAATATATATTTGACGTCCAAAATTACGTCGCGCCACTACAAGCCCATCCAATAAAAAGTAACCCACCCACTGCATGGACCAGTAACAGCAAAACCCGGCATGTTTCAGCTGTTCAACCGGGGGGCTGGCGGCCATAGGGGATTTTCTGGGTAGCATTTTGGGGGGGGGGGGGGGTCCGCCAAAGTTCGCATGGCTATAACTTTGCAACCACTTGGCGAAATTTGACGAAAATTTTACATAATGAGGTTTCAGGTCGGGGCGGTATTGAAAATCGAAATCGACTTAATACGACCCCCCTGACCCGAGATAGGGGGGGTCTATAAAAAGACCCATTTTTAGATTTTTTTCGCTGTCGCCCCGAACACGCGAACTTTGAATGTCAATAACTCCGTCATTTCACGGCCGATTTTGTTCATTTAACTTCTAAAATGAAGAAAAATCTTTGGAGATTCCATTTTTGAGGTCATTTAGGTGATGTACAGTTGCGGTCATATCGATTTGACCCAATTTCTGAATGCCAAATTTTGAGCAAAATTTTTTTTTGAACATGCTATCATATACTCTTGGTCGAGAGAAACAACATTAAAAAAAGTCGATATCTCTTTCCGATCAAAAGTTATGGCGCTTCAAACTTTTCCCTCCCATCCACATAATAACCACATGCATGCAACTTCAAAACTCCATATCTTGGCCATTTCTCAGCCGATTTTCACTGATGAACACTTAAAATGATCAGAATAACATGTAGATATCATTTTTAGGACTAGATTATCCGTATACAGCAGATTTCCGATACAAGAAAATAATGTGAACTCTTGAATTAAATTGCCAAAATGAAAATGCATACAAATAAACTGTAGATAAAAATTATATCTACATGTTATTCTGATCATTTTAAGTGTTCATCAGTGAAAATCGGCTGAGAAATAACCAAGATATGGAGTTTTGAATTTGCATGCATGTGGTTATTATGTGGATGGGAGGGAAAAGTTTGAAGCGCCATAACTTTTGATCGGAAAGAGATATCGACTTAATTTTTTTAATGTTGTTTTTCTTGACCAAGAGTATATGATAGCATGTTCAAAAAAAAATTTTGCTCAAAATTTGGCATTCAGAAATTGTGTCAAATCGATATGACCGCAACTGTACATCACCAAAATGACCTGAAAAATGGAATCTCCAAAGATTTTTCTTCATTTTAGAAGTTAAATGAACAAAATCGGCCGTGAAATGATGGAGTTATTGACATTCAAAGTTCGCGTGTTCGGGGCGACGGCGAAAAAAATCGAAAAATGGGTCTTTTTATAGACCCCCCCTATCTCGGGTCAGGGGGGTCGTATAAAGTCGATTTCGATTTTCAATACCGCCCCGACCTGAAACCTCATCATGTTAAATTTTCGTCAAATTTCGCCAAGTGGTTGCAAAGTTATAGCCATGCGAACTTTGGCGGACCCCCCCCCCCCAAAATGCTACCCAGAAAATCCCCTATGCTGGCGGCGCGCCCAAACGGAGCTTCAAGTGAATCGACGCCGGTGCCTGGCACAGGCGTGAGCGACCGCCGGCCCCGTGCATGCACCTATTTACTGGGTGCAACTACCTATCTGCGCGTGTGCACACAACCGCTGCCGGATGTGTCGCTGGGAAGTATGTAACTGGGGGGTTGGGGGGTGCCAGTCATGAATAGCTGTTGAGTGGACCATGTGAGAAAGGCAAGAGTTGTTTGGGGCGGGGGTCTCCAATGGGGGGTTTTGGGTGTAACCCCCCCCCCAAACCGCCCATCTATGTATCTATCCCGGAGGCCGCTCAGCCTATAGACCGGACCCCCGCAACCTCCCCCCCTCAAACAAATTTGTTCAGCTATCTATTCCTACAGAGGAGCGATTTGCTACATATTCAAGCCCCCGGAAGGTCAAAATTTGTGATACCCCGTTGTTTGGGGATTGATACGTGGTGAAAAAGACAGTTTTTTACCATTCAATATTGTGCTGAGCATGATACCTAAATGTAGTATATCTACAAATGCGGAGAACTTACCACTAGAGAACTCACCACAAAATCACTTTTTTCACACCATTTTATAGATTTTCACCTCCAAAATCTTTAGCTCTTGTTCCTATTTACCTATTTTCAGCTATTTTTAGTATTTACTATATGCTCTTGTATACCCCCCACTTTGAGCTATTTTACACCTACTTTTTTTTGCGATTTCCCCCCTTCTACACCCTGAAAAGGCCTTTATATCGAACCCCCGCAACCCCCCGATTTTTTCCAGCTATCTATCTATCCCTGAAGCTGCTCAGCTATCTATCCAACCCCCCGGAGGGTCAAAATCTGAATCCTACCTCTTCCCCTTACAATTAGGCAAGTACATTACATTCTACACCAACAAGTGTGCATCCCGTCCCATCAACTATTTACTACGGCTACACGCAGTGCAATGAAAACACGCAGTGCACAGCTATTCACGCAGACGTGCGCTAGCTTTTCGATTAAACGGTGGCAGCACGCAGAAACCAACAAGCTTTGCAATGCGGCAGTTTCTGCTGAACCGTCTTGGCATTGATTCAGAGTCAGCCTGGGACCAATTCCGCACCCTGTACAGTGTAAGTCAAGTGTAAAGTGTCATGTAAAATGTTTAAAAAAGATTTTACTCGTGACCTTTTGACACTTTGCATGACAATTGACAAATGTGTGTGACATTTGACTCTTAATTTTACACTTTACAGGGTGGCGCACGCGGTCTCAGACCCTGTAAAATGTCAACTGTCATGCAAATGTCAAAGTCATGTAAACGCAAGTTCTCCATTATACAGGGCAAACTTTTGACATTTTACAGAGCATGACAGTGTCCCCTGGTTACAAGTATTTGCTTGAACTGAGCAAAGTAAATTAAACGCACGTTTGTTTGATGAAGCTGGAACTATGCGCACAGGCCGGCTATACTTAATTAAAGTTACTTAGCTAACACGACCTTTGGGGTATCAATCGAGAATTCCCTTATTTGCTGCTTCACTGAGCACAGTGGGGCACTCCGGGCAAGGGGCACATGGATTTTAACACACAGAGCTTGGTGGTAAATGGATAAAAATACTGACTGAATAAATCTTCTACTCATGCTACACTGTGAAGTTTTTATCCACATAACGACCACATCAGTAAAATTGGATTGTTTTGTACTTTTACTTCTCAATCATTCTGTACTGGGTGCTTTGCATGAAAGTGTATACCACGACAGCAGATCAAAATAAATGTGCTGCAACCAAAATGGTGAAAGCCGCAGTAGACTACATTCGCCTTCCAAGCGGCATCGATATAAAAAATCTCAAAGCTTATCTGAATACATAAATCTCCATTCACACAGTAGGGAAATCCCCATGCGATTCAAACCGGAAGTAAAGGTTAACACAGCAGCAGATAAACACCCTGGACACCATTAGCCTTACTGAACAATTTACCTATATTTTTTAATTTATTAAAGCAGAAACTATACTCATTACAAAATCTGTAGGTAGGCGCGGTTGTACAGTGCTGAAAATTCAACTTCGATTAAGACCATTGCATTCCCACGTACAATCACTTTACTTGGTATCGTCAGTACTTGTGTAGTTCAGAGCAAAAGTTCAATAGTCGGAAAATTGGTTGCCACTACGGCCATAATTTTTGGGGTAAAATTCACCCTGCGCGGGATTATACTTATGTTGTAAACGCGCGGACCGCATTGCATACATATTTCGACTGTCCTTGAAACCACGACGCACCCTACACTAGATTCAGAAAAAGTACCCGCCTATCACTATTACACACGGCGGCGGTATGAAAAATTGTGTAAAAATTTCATGCCGCGCCGGTGAGTGTGTTTCGTGTTTCAATAAAAATTTATCATTAAACAGCGATGAATATTCACAGTTGGCATAAGGATACATGAAAAGTTTCTAGACAAGGTCACGTATAGTGATAAACTAATTTAGAAGCTAGAAAAGAGCAGAAACCTAATTTTTTTCTAAACATACAATAAAAAGCGCCGAAACAGAGAACGCGTATTTCGGGCGTGAATCACAGCCGACGAACACACACTCCCGTGTATATCGCCCGGGGCCCTTCGACCCTCACAGCCCACACCCAAAAACACAGCGCAACAACGTAGCCTCTCACATAACACCCAAACACAGAGGAGCCACAGCACGATCCATCATGTGATAGAAACGCGCGGAACATGCCCTAATTAGAGCCACCGACCGCGGGCGTACTAATTACGGACGGTTCCCGTGCATGGAATTCTGCAACCGCCCGTGAGCTGGGCGCATGGAGGAAAATCGATTGAAACGGAACGAGGAACGGAACGCTATGTGGGGTGAAAGATAACAGTGCAGTGCAGGTTATAGTTATGTAGAAAATGTAACTTAGAGAGAGTGGGCGATAAGCCGATATAAATGGGCGAGCAATGCCTGGTCGTAAGCTGAGCCCAGAAAGTTTCTTTTCCGTTTGGAAGTTTATAAGTATCGTGAAACTGTGTAAGTATGAGTTGAACGATAGCCAAACAATTTGAAATATCCAACAAATTTGTGAATTAACTGTTTATTCTCGTTCTCAATGACCGCGCAGCGCATAATGCCGCTTTGTAGCCGAAAAATTATTAATTAAACAGAGCTAACCCACAAAACAAGATGACGTCATATCCTGACACTCAGGGCCGGATTTCTTTTTCGACACCGCACAAAAATAAAAAAGTCCGCCGCGTGTTCGATTGCGCACGATTCGATGGACTCGCTAACTTCCGCGCTCCGAAGTACAGTCGACGCGTCATTCAACTTGGCCGCGGCGACTGCACAACTTCTAGTCGGCAGCGGCGACACGAAGAAGGAAGTCAGCGCACCCGCGTCCACTTGCAGCGGCGCCAAGGCGTTCGCGTTTCCCAGCGACATGGTCATGCGCACGTCGTGGATCAGGCTGGCCGGCCTCAGCGGCGCCCTCGCTCTGGCGCTCGGCGCGTATGGAAATCATGGCGAGTTGTGCAAACTGTGATGGGCATATTTGGTGTCTATCACGCATTGTTTATCACGCATGGTTGAGTAACAGGTTGAACTTTGGTCAAAATGTCACGTAATCTAATATCGCCAATTTTTGGGTTGTAGAATAAACGTCAAATGATAAGGAAAGTTTCAGACAAAACGTGAAGATTTTTCTGGAGTTTGGAACTTTTTGTTTTTTCAAATTTCTGGATTGTGCCGCATCGGCTCTTGTGTCAATTCCGCCATTTTTCACCAAAAGTAGTGAAAAATAATGTGATAAATTACAAGTGACTATCTGCGCACTCAAACCCACACTCCACAAAAATCTCAAACACAGTTTTGCGCGAGCGGGAAGACGTGTCGGCGCGGCGGCGACTCGCCTGGGAGACGGGCAGCAAGAACCACCTGATCCACTCCGTTGTGCTGCTCGCGGCGCCGCTCATGCAGCGACCGCACATTGTTGGTGGCTTTTGGTTTTTGGTAGATAACACACGGCGTCGCCGAGAACGCGTTAACTCCAAGAGTATGTACATGTCTATGTTCGGCCAATTGGCGCGCCCACCCGATAAATAGCTTGAATTTGTATCTATCTATACCCGCCTCTAAAGCCATTCCAAAGAATTACCGTATTTCCTCGAAATAACCCCAGGGGGTTATTTTTTCATAGTGGATATTTCGAGGGGGGTTTATTATTTAGCCAGAATTTTTTGTACTCCCAGTACTTATTTGTTACTTGTAACGTACGCAAGACGTAGAAAAATGCAACAATAACCACCATGTAAATAAAAGAGTCTATAGTGTTCTACGTTTCCGTGATGACAAACCGTAGCTTTTGTCCTTTACGTTCTCTATACTATATTTGGGGGGTATTTCGAGGGGGGGATAAATTCATAGTGTCCACTTTGAGGGGGGTATTTCGAGGAAATACGGTAGCCAAATTTGAAACAAAATCGAGCGCTCGCGCGTAAAAAAATACCAAAAAAAAACTTGTGAAAAAATTGGCTGGATCTTTTAAAAAACGGTCACTACGGTTTTTAAAAAACGGTAATAAATGCCAGCCATGTCTATAATCAATACTTGTGCGCATAACGCAGTCGTGCCCGATGTTCGTGGCGGGCATGGTGTTCTTCTGCGCGCCCTGCTACCACTACGCGATCACCGGCGAGGACAAGTTCAGATGGATCACGCCTTACGGCGGCGTGACGCTCATCGCCGCCTGGCTGTCGCTAGTCTTTTTGTGATTTGTTTATATATACTGTGTGAAATGCGGCAAAGTTTTGATAGGTTTTTGTGGTAATTGTTTAGTGAAATGTCTAACACAAGGCGCTTTGGACTTTGTGATCCTAATCCACAAGTTTTTCGCGAAGTTTTTACTTTTGCCGTCATCATATGTACCATTAGATGTTTTGTATTCCTTTCATTCATTTCATTATCAATGTGCCGAATCACCGACGCACATCGGTCAGACATAGGTCTACCTAAAACTTCAGAGTGAATCCATCGCCCACATGAATATTACATTTCAAATGCTCACACTTCTTTCAATTGGTTCAAATTTTCGCACTACATGGCACTGTCGTTTGTTCCGAGAGGTTTTTCATCTGTCTGTGTAGTCGCGGTCTGATGCTAAATTTAATTAGCCCGAACGTTTTTTTAGCAGCCTGTTTTAGTGTATCTGCAATACGCTGCACGATTCAACGTGATATTTAACAGCGTGAACAGGTGCCAGTTCCGCAAAATGAGAGTGAGAAGTGAAATGGCAAAGGCGAAGTGAAAGCGCAAAGGCGAAGTGGCAAAAGCGAAGAAAAATTACTTTTTATTTTTATTTTTTTACTTCGCTTTTGCCACTTCACTTCTCATTTTGCGGAACTGGCCCCAGTGCAGCGTATGATGTCATAAAAATACACTGAAACTGGCCGCCGGATACATCGTGCTGGGCTAATTAAATCCCATCCCTGGTCCTCCGCAACCTTTTTTCCCTCGTTCTGCGCGACCGCATCAGCGGGCACATTCCTTTGATCCGCCAAGAGCTGGTTGTCCTCGGCCGTCTTCAGCAAGTGCGCGTCCGACGAGCGGAACTTCTCGTCGGATTGGCGGCGCGGCTGTTTGTCGCTCGGCGGCGTTGGCGGCGCCGGCGACACCGTCGGGATGTCTTCTTCTTCCTGTAGTGTAGTGATATCCTGTGCGGGTACTCCGTTCAGGGGTCTCCAATTGGGGGGGGGGTTAACACTAGGGTTCAAACGGGACCGCGGTCCCGGTACATGGTTCGGCAAAAAGTCGGGACTGGGGCGGTACCGGTCCCGGTCCCGGTCCCGACACCCCAGTCCCGGTCCCGGTCCCGGTCCCGACAATTAAAAAAAGCCAGTCCCGGTCCCGGTCCCGGTCCCGACCACCCAGTCCCGGTCCCGGTCCCGGTCCCGGAATTTTATAGCGGTCCCGACAAGGGATGGAAAAAACGTATTTATCAAGAAAATTTGCCAGAAATGGCACTTTTCTAAAGCGATTTTGTAGGAACATCTAGAAATTTTTTGCGCGCAAGCGCGCAAATACCCAGCCAATGATTACTGTGTATTTTCCATAATGTGACAGCGTTAGAAAGGTCCCCAACATGATTCTAGTACGAAATATAGGTATATAAAGATACCTATATTATAGACGTTGGCGCCAACGCCAGCGCCAATACTGCCATGGCGTTGGCACCTACAACAACTGGCGCCGCCCCCCCTCCCAAAAAAATCCTGCGTACATTGCGTTTCATCATATATTCACAACTTCAAGTGAAGATGGCAATGGAATACTGCTTGAATAATGTTATAAGAAAAGTCTAATACATTGAGAGTGTTCCTTCACACAGTGGAGGTGTGTGGCACAACATTGGCTGGATATTACATACCAATAAGGTTCAAACAATACCGCGGTGCCGGTACCTGGTTCGGCAAATCCCAGTCCCGGTCCGGACCCCCCAGTCCCGGTCCCGGTCCCGGTCCCGACAATTGAAAAAAGCCAGTCCCGGTCCCGGTCCCGGTCCGACCCCCCAGTCCCGGTCCCGGTCCCGACATTAGAAAATTTCTGGTCCCGGTCCCGGTCCCGGTCCGAAAAACTGGTCCCGTTTGAACCCTAGTTAACACCCCCAAAATCTCCCAGCAATCTACCTATCTGGAGCGATTTTTGTCAAATTTGTGCCCAAAATCGCTAATTTTCATACCTTTTATTTATCTTCATACCTAGCGAAATGCCACCCGTGTTTTTTCTATGCCCCCAGCAAAACCGGAGTAACCTGTGCGTTGGGTGCCGACTCCACTTGCCGCTTATCTTCTTTATTAGCTGAGACCGGGGTCTCTCCCGGTGGATTTGTAGCGCCCTCAGCCATAGCATCTGCTGCCTGCTCTGGCTTGGATGCTTCGCCCGCCGCAGCGACACTTTGCGGCTCTTTGTTCTTCGCATCAGCTGCTGGTGGCTGGGTGTGGGAGTATTTGAGCGCAGTATTTTGTTTTGTAAATATAATAGGAATATGCTATTGGAAAATGACTTGGACTTGGAATGCTATTGGATTTCGTTTTTTTCTGAAAACAGTTTTTGAATTTGGTTTTCATTTTTTGAGTAGTTTGCAAAAAGTTTCACTAAATCATGCCATTTTAGAATTTTTCTGTTGAATTCTGAACACATCTTTATATTTTACAACCTTCCGAACTGTTACCAGTGGGCGCATAAATTTGTTTTGCCGCTGCAAATTTATCCATGTGAAATTAATGTTTCCCCATTTTATACGCATTTTTTATCTGTAAAACACTTAAAAAATTTGAAAACGTTTTCGATTTTTACGTGTTCTAGATGAAATAAAAATTCGAAAAGTCGAAAAAATTCGAAAACGTTTTCGAATTTATGGATTTTTTGCCATCGTTACACTGGTCACACCTCAGCTTTCTGCGGTGAGCTGGCTGGCAAGCTGGAGCTGGTCGGCGCCTCCGAGATGCTGCTGCTCTGCATGACGACCTTTTGCACCGAGGGGGGCGCGCCCTCAGCGGGGGCCGCCTGCTCCGGCTGCTGCAGTTTGGCGTGCCACACCAGGGGGCAGTCCCAGACCCTGTAAAATGTCAAATATCGTGCAAAGTGTCAAAAGTCATGGAAAAGGCCAAACTCGGTTGCCATTTTGCAGGGCATTTTCCATGACGTTTGACACTTTTCATGACATTTTACATTTTACAGGGTTTGCGACTGGCACCAGGCGCTCGTTGAAGTACATCTCGGTGGGCGTGATCGCGGGCACCGCGCAATTGCACGTTCCCCCTCCGGCCGCCGACGCGGTTTTAGGCCGGATCTGCACGTTCACCTCGATGTCGAACTCGTTCTGGTCGCACGTGCATTCGTTGTCCTTGCCCGTGCTCGCCGCCGTCTCGGTGCCTTCGGGGTTGGCTTTACATCAACAGGTTGAATGTGAATTGCGCGGTTTGGGAGCTGCCTGTGGTCGACTGTATTTACACCTTGCAATAATAAGTACCATGAAGGCCATAGATAGAAACGCAAAAGAAAACTAATAAAAGTGAGAAGAGAGTGGCAATCCTTACACATGAAACTTTCCTGTCACTGGAACTTTACTCACCACTTTTTTTTAAACTTGCAAGTCTTACCATTTTTCACTTACCGTATATCCTCGAATAAGACCACATTCGAATCACTCCTCCCCTTGAATAACTCCCCCCTCAAAAACTAACCCCTCAAAATAACTCCCCCTGGGGTCTTATTTGAGGATATACGGTATCTTGCCACTTGACAGACAGGGTTCTGAATAAAACGAAACCTGAAGGCGCACTCTTCATCGGCGTGTCTTCCTTCGCAGAATCCTTATTGCTGCCGTCGGTTTTCTCCTGCCGCTGAGCCGCCCCAGGTGCTTGCATGCGCCGGCGTTCGCGCTGCCGCCAGCGGCCCACTTCGGTGGCGTTCTGGCGCGGCTTGAAGTGCGACGCGTTGTCACTGCGAAAAACGCGACTGCAGTGTTGTTTTGGACTGAGATCAAGCGTGTATGACGTCTTATACTCGGAAACGTCCGGAAACGACTCGAAGCAGCCGGCCGGCAGTGGGCCCGGTTTTTGGCGGCGTCCGCTATCGTCGCCAGTTGACGCGTCTCCGCTCTGTCCGCCTGCGATCGCGCGCGTTTCAGTTGCATGGGGACGTAACTTAACTTACCTACCGAGAATATTAATAGCAACCCTGCCATTTGGTTCAAATTCCGGTGAGAAAGAGCCCCCTACCAACTCTGCCGACTTTAAACAACCATTTCTGACGATCTTGACGAAATCCGGCTGTGAACCGTGCAAAACTGCTAAATGCCAATAACCCCGGAAGCCTGACACCGTGTTGGAAAGGGATCGGTGTCCGGGTGTCAAAGGGCACCTGTGTGGTGCTCTCCCCCTCCCACCCCAATGCTATGCCAGTGTTATTTTTTCAGAATGGTGCCGGTACGGTGCCCCTTTTTGCCAGCGCCCCGAAGGTGTCATCACTACTGAGAACCCTCAACCACTACACAGGCAGCTGTCTAAAGAAACACAGTTACCCGAGCTGGCGCGGTGTCGGCGCTGCGGCTCCGCGCCGAGCGTCTGCGCCAGGTCATCGCCGAAGACTCGCACGCTCTTCGAATTTGGCGCGGACAGGACGAACAGCGCCAAGGCGCGCATGGCCCCCTCAGCCTTTTCTGCCGCCCGCTCCACCAGCCGGTCGGCCTCGTCGTAGACCGCGGGCGCGCTCTAGGGGCAGTCCCAGACCCTGTAAAATGTCAAGTGTCATGCAAAGTGTCAAAAGTCATGAAAAATGCCCTGCAAAATGGCAAACGCGTTTTGAAAAATTTGGCAAATGGTATTTACATTACTTTTGACACTTGACATTTAACAGGGCATTTTTCAGAGTCTGGGAGTGGCACCTGGCCCGCCATGTCGCCCTCGGTGCTCGTCATTTCTGGCGCCGCCGAATTACTCGATGCTGGCGCTCAGAAATAACCGGAAATTTATGTCTGGCAAAAACAGCGCGGGGAGAAAATGTAAGATAATAATACACGTCAAGTAAATCTACTCTAGAAGCTTCACTTGTAGAAAATCACCATTTTCAAACCGCTAATCGGCGCATACCGTATTTCTTCTAATTCTATTTTTTCGTCATCTTTTTACCCGCCCTTCTAATTGGAGACTGCCCTTGTTTCTGCATTTTTCTCGCCATTTTTTCAGCGAATTTTTTTCACGTTCTGCCAAGGTTTTTCAAAGTGTTACGTCAGAGACAGTTCATAGAATGATGATTGATAGAGTTCATTCAACATTTGATTTTTAAGTAAATAGCACCAAATCAATGGACAAAAGCCACTAAAATACAGTATCCGCTGATATTTTTAAATTTTGCATGCATTTGGCACAATTCCATCACCTTGTGTACCTTCTATTGGAGACCGCCTTTCTATCTAGGTATTTCGTGGCCCAAATTTAGTCGAAAAAGTGTACCTTCAATTGGAGACGCCCTTCTATTGACAGGCCCTTCTATAAGAAGAAATACAGTGTTCGCGTAATATTTCACGGATTCTAATTTTAATGGAAAGCTTCGTTTTTGTGTTAGAAAATTTTGGGACAATCTCCGTACTACGGTTATTTCTGGTTGTTCCCGCGTTTAACGCCGCTACGGCAAACCTCCTCTGATTTCTAGGAATGTTGACGATGTAAATTTAAATGAGTGCCTTTTCTTGAGCTTTCTTGATTTTTAATATCTATCCGGGGAAACGTTCTGTGCTGCGCTGATCGGAAACTCGATATTCACCGCTTTTGTTTACTATTGCATAAATACAAATTGCTTCTAGGTACCGCAGGTCCTCCAATAAGTCCCCGTGATTTATATTTTTCGTCGGATTTTCTTGACCGGGGAGTTATTCAAGGGGTGGAATCATTTTCCGCCAGAATTTTCAGTCAATTTCTCGTGCGGAAGGGTTCCATTAATGAAAAATGAAATAATTTCGATGCAATGGGTTAAGGCGAGTCCGTTAAAACACCGCGCGAGAAATTTCCCGCCCATCCTCCCAAGGGGCGTTTTCGATGGTGTTGTTAATTATTTCTGTTCGTATTCAATAAGATGGACTTTTTCGAGGGAGGGGACTTATTCGAGGATTTGCGGTATATAAATAGATGTTAGAGAAAGGCTACCTTAAAATGTGAGCCAAGGGAAAGTCAAAGTTATATCACAAGTGCAAGCTGAACACTTACTTAAGAACATCACAAGTGCTTTGTGGCGAAATGCTTCTCTAAGTGACTTATGCAAAAGAATGAAGACGAACCACATTTATCAAATCAACGCACAACACACAAGCAAAAATGTGGCAAAAATCATGCGTCGGCTCAAAGCAGATTTCATCGATGCCAATGTCAGTCATCATCCGGCTCTGAATCGAGATAATCAGCTGCCTCAGCGGCGGCGGTACGTTGATCCACTGTAGTTGCATGGAAGTTTTGATAGGGGTCGCAAAACACAGGTGTTCAGTTTGAGCTGGGATTACAGCTTGGAGGAAAATTATAGAATGGAAAATTTCAATGGAAAATTGATTGCATTAGAGTGGTACAGGTCTCAAATTATGATTCTGATAGATGATGATACAGGTCTTAAATTATTTCGGACATTAAATTAGTATAATTTTACATCAGGGAGCTAATTTTAATTTTACGTTGCCGATTGCATGCAATCGTAAATTGACCGTTATCTAATTTGCCGTCAAGCTGTAATACCAGCTGTAACAAAAGTATTTACCGGAAACTCTGTTGATGGCTGCGGCGACTTCGGGCGAGCTGGCCAGCTGCGCGGCTGTCTTTCCATCCTTGTTGCGCGTGTGACACTGAGCGCCTGCAGTCAACAGCTGCGCAGCGCAGTCGGCATGACCCTTCCATGCTGCAGCGTGCAGTGCAGTGTCGCCGAGCTTGTTCTGTAACGAGAGAATATGGCTTGTTTGAATCGGGTATTGCGGCGTGATTACCTAGTTACAGATGTGATTTTCATGAACTGTCAATGTACCAAAACGCCGATAGCATCTGTGCATGTGCGCTTCTACATCGCTACCGCACTGACAAATTTTATATAAAGCAGCATTGAGCAAGATTGTAGCGAGCCCTGAAAAATTACGCCGAAGTACGAATTTTTCATTCGACAGACCGTACAAACCTGAGCATGTATATTCGCATTGGGTAGTCGAAGTAGTACCTGCAGTACATCTGCCGCACCCGAATGCGCAGCCCAGTATATTGGCGTACTGCCAGATTTGTCGAGCGAGTTGACGCTGACGCCCGCCGCCAGGCACTCGTTCACGGCGGGCAAGTTTCTCCGCCGCGCCGCGTCGTGCAGCGGCTGCGGCAAGGTCTCGCTCGACTCGGAAACTGAGAATTATTGATGGTCCAGTGATGCGCCTTGAAGTGACAGTGAAATAGAAGTGACAGGAAGGGTCCAAGGCGATAAGATACAATAAAAAGAATTTACGAAAACACAATTAAACAATCTAAGATACCAGGTTTCACTTCGTCGCGCTGGCGCACCAAACACGGCAAAAAAACCCAGAAACAGACCACTGCACCCCAAATACAGCCAACCAACCATAATTAGCAGGCACCATGCCGTCGCCCCCTTTGCAAGTGGCCCACAGCCAGCCCACAGACTCCGCCTTCTCAAGCTCCTCCTCCCGCACGTAAATCACGTCGCCCTCGCACAGCGGCAACAAGTCGCTCCTACCCGCAGTGTCCGGATCGTTCTGCGGCGCGTAGTCGTACATGGCGCGGAAAGCCAGCACCCTGCCCGGCTTGGGCGCCAATGGCGGCGGCGGCTGGCTGCCGGTGGTCATGTTGAGTTGACGCTGGATGCTTGCCAACACTTTCGATGGGAAGATCAGGGTATAGTTTGTTAAAGCTGTGTTCACGAGGATGTTGTGAAAGGGTAAAGAGCACATGTGCATGCCCGGCAGATTTGAACTGTTATTGGCTGGTGACAGCACCGTGGATTGACTCAAGATTACAAGTGTATATTTAGTAAAGCGTTAAGCAGCGCTAACACGGTTTCATGTATCGACAAATTAATTAAGTGAAAAATTGCACAATTCCTGAATAAAATTCCTTATCTGCAAGAAAAAAGCAGTGAAGTGTGCTCACTAGTTAAGTGTACACAATTAATTTGAGCCTGTCGTTCAAGACTTAGAGGCATTTGAAGACGAATTTCAGTTGTTGGTTCTGTTCAGTTCAATTTTCGTTTTGAAACCGAACCGACAACTGAAATTCATTTTTAAACTTAAACGACATGCACGAATTATCTGCAAATTGGCATGAGTGTACACTAAACTAGTGAGTATACATCACTGGTTTTTGTTGCAGATATGGAACTTAATACCGGAATTATGGAACTTTCATTTTTTGTCGGCACAAAATGCAGTGTAACGTGGCTTCAGGTGCAAGTTTCATTCCGCAATGCTATCTTAATACACAAATGTTTATGTGTATAAATACAAGTGTGTGCAACTATTGTACAATTTTTCTAACCAGTGTCGCCAGGATATCATGTTGTAGGAGAATATGATAAATGCAAAATGACGTTAAGTAGTTATTTAATGACAGTGTACGGAATTCACACCTCCATCATTTTAACAATAGCGCTGCAAAATATTATGACAGCTTCACTTTTCTTACATGCAACAACCGCGGCTAGGTGTAAAAGAGATGTTGCAAAAACAATACAAAATAAATAGGAAGGAAATTGGCAACGACAAGCTCAGTTAGATCACTATCAATCGAAGAAGTCAAATAAGTAATTTAAACTGGACAAAAATGTGAATAAGATAAAAAGATCAAGACTATTTAAATATGACTTAAAATTCAGGCACTCTAATGTCCCGGGCATTATGAGTATTCTGTTTCTACACATTCATCAGCTCAGCACTGCCATGGATTCAATGCTGAGAGGTGATATTCACCAGACAATGTCCACAGACTTCACTTGTGATGTCTCTGGTGCGCGTGGTGGTGGTCCAAGTGGCCCGCGTTAGTGATGGAAGCGGGCACGGCGGCCGCTCCGAGCATCAACCGCACTTTGTCCTCCTCGGACACGGGCGTGGCTGTGTCCTCCTCGTTGGGTCTGACGCCGGCCATCGCGTTGCGCAATCTGTCGTGTCAAACGGCGAGATTTCCATCGAAATTCACTAACATCAGCTGACACACCAGAATGATGATAAATCAGAGATATACCGTATGTCCTCGAATATGTACTCCCCCTTGAATAACCCCCCTTGTTAGCCTAGCGAGGAAAAATAACCACCTAGAATAACTCCCCTTTTTTAACATTTCACAAGTACAAAAACATTTTATTTATGTATTTATCATGCAAAAATATATATTATCTGGCAGCACAAGTTCATTAACATGATTTGCACTGCTTGAATTGTAGAATTTGTATCCGTACTAATGATTTGTGTAAACAATTTACCGTAACCCCATTTGTGCAATGCATTAAATGACATTAACCGACGAAACAATTACTCCTCCCCTCGAATAACTCCCCCTCAAAAACTTCTGACGAAAGAAAAACCCCCCTGGGGTCTTATTCGAGCATATACGGTAAAAAAACTTGTTGCGAACCTGTGCTTTTTGCGCATGAGCTTCTGTTTCATGAACTGCGACACGAGCATCTTGCCCGCGCGTTGCTTCACCGCCAGCGCCAAATCCAGCCAACTCCAGTTCTTGTCGTGGTACTCGACCAGGGGAAACGTCATCCGGAAGTTCTCTACATCCAGCACAAAGTCCGGAATATAGCCGGCGCCGGCGGCACGGGCGGCCTTTTTGTAGTGGCTGCTGGGAGCGGCGCCACCGGCTCCGGAGGTGCCCTTGTAGCTCACGACGAACAACACTGACGGTACTTTGATGTAAAGGAAAGTCTGGGTCTGGTCGGCACGCTCCTGAAAAAAATGTGAAGTTACCGCGTGAGAATGTAAAAGGCAGCAGCAGTGCAGCACGAAAATGTGGGAAAAAATTGCAGGTGCCAGTCCCAGACCCTGTAAAATGTCATGTGTCATGTAAAAAAACACTGTAAAGTGCCATGTGTATCCAAATCTTATCGTATCGTATCCAAATCTAATATTGTTGTATCCAAATATTGAATCCAAACGTAAGATTTGGATACAAAAACATAAGATTTGGATTGTTTATAATAAGATTTGGATACTTTACACGCTCTTTCACATGACACATGACATTTTACACTGTCTTTTACAGGGTCTGTTTCAGGGTTTGGAGCTGCCCCCAGTAGTCACCTTCATTTTGTCCAGTTCGTCTCGGTGCGCCGGGCGCGTACTCAGTTTTTCGGCAGAGCGCTTGTTGGGTTTCTGGGGTGCAGCTGATAGTGAAACTCCGCTGGGTGACTGGGTGACGACGGCCGCTGAAGAAGCCGCATTGCTTGTCCCAGGCTCTGTGTTCAGGGTTGAAAACGTTAAAGCGCGATTTTAGAGAAAGTTAATTTTACATTTATGTGCACAGTGTGGGGGGTACACAGCTCTGGTGCAGTTGTTTGACTTGTGCATATTCATGAGGTGCAGAAATACACCCAAATTGGTGCGATTTGATGGCGGTTCAGTGGCAGTAAAATGGCATTTAAACTGTCATTTAAACTGTCAACTAAACTTGTTAAATGCCACGCAAAATATCAAAAGTTCAGTAATAAAATATTTTCTTTGTTATTTCAATTGACACTGTACATCACATTTGATACTTTACTTTACAGTGTGCGGAAATTCCCCATGGTCCACGCGCATCACTGCGGGTCTACATTCTGCTGCAGGGCGAAACATTTCAATCTAACACCAAAAACGTTAGGTACCCCTGCTCCTGGGTAGTGTAATGAACAAACAACCAGAAAACTCACCTTGCGGAGTATTTTCCCAAATCTTGGCATCGTTGCTGCTTTCATCAACATCGAGATTTTGTGAATCCGCCTGTGCAATGTTTCTGCCTGGGAAGAAAAACTGCATGAGCTGGTCGTACAGGTCGGCGGACATCTGCAGCACCATCGGCACCACGTTCACTTCAAAGTGCTCCTTGACCGAGATGCCGCCGACTGCGTAGTTTGTAAGTTGATGCAATTGCCGGTGGTTGCACGGAGACTGTGCCTCTGCGCATGTAGGTGCCCGGTGTGCATGGAGGCTCCCCTGTTGCCACGCACACCGGGTAGAGATACATGCACAGCAGGTAAACATGCACAGAAAGTCCACGTCGTTAAACACGTTGTCACAAACTATTTATGGCCCATACCACTCACCGGGGGCCATCTCTTTACAGATCACGCGCACAGCGGGTTGGCGGGAGTCGCGCTGTTTTAGCTCCCTCAACGTGTCCCTGTAGCGGCTATTCTGCAGCAGATTGGTCACCTTCAGTGTGCCGATTTCCAGCGCATGCTCGCCGCTGCTGTCAATGCGCGACACGCGCCGGTATCTGCACACAAGTAGAAAATAGGACTAAAATAGTCGGAACGTACTATAAAATTCTGTGACCACAAACAAAAAGTTTCTGAGCTGCAGCTCGGCCAGCCCGATCTGTCCATCGGCTTGCTTCAGCGTCCACGTGCAGTCTTCAAGACAGACTTCAAAACGACGTGCCACGGGCATGGGCGTGCCGCCGATGCCCGCACCCGCAGTTGCGCGCATGTCGTGACCCGCTTCAGAGTAGTCGCCCAAGTTCTCCGTTGACCCGCCCGAAGCGCCCCTGGGTGCAAGAAATATTTTACCTACCGTATTTGCTTGAATAATTCCCCCCTGTTAGACGATTGAGGAAAAAAATGATTCCGCCCCTTGAATAATCGCCCCCCCCCCCCCTAGGGATGGCCGGGGTTTTCTCAAAGGTTTAAAAAACCTTACCATCGAAACCGCTTTTTAAAAAAAACCTTGGCCAAAATTTTTAGGTTTCCAAAAAAAATGTTTTTTTTTGCATCCCTACCCCCCTTTGAATAGTTCCCCCTCAAAAAATGTGATGATATAATTTTTCCGCAGGGGAATTAGGTATTCGAGCGAATGCGGTATTGAGAAAGTATCAAGACAACGTGTGAAGTAGGTGTCCCTCAAGCGCACCTGGCCAATCTGCGTCGATTTCTGGCATGTTTTCCACCCAGCTGCTTGTCGTGGAAGATGGCAATGGTGGCGGCCAGCTCGTCGCCGGAGTCGCCCACCAGCTGCTTGAATCGTTCCACCTCGTGGGCCAACTCGGCTGCACGCTGCTTGAGTCTGCAGTGAAAGTGGGCGTGGCCAAGTGTGAAAATGTGTCCACGCGCCCTAATTGATGACAAAAATTAAGAAAACTCATGAATATTTTTTGAACACATTTGAGTTATCCAAAATTTATAATTTTTGACGTCTATGTAGTCCTCATTGTTGTCAGCGTTGAAAAAACGGCAGCTTTGGAAATTTAGTTAGTCACCTAATTTCCAAAGCGAAAAACGGCAAATAAATATTTAAGCTGCATTCAGATATATATTTAAACTGCATTTATATATAAATATTTATTTAAAGCATAGTATAAATCATAAATATTTCACAGCGAAATATTAAAATATAGAAAAGTAAAAGTAATTTTCGGTTAGAGTAGACTCCAAATAGCTTCACAACCCCATTCCCCGAATTTAAAATGCAAAACCGTGTAAACAAACGCACTGTTGGTCATTCCTATCCATGTCGATCTCTTTGTTCAGATAAAAAGCATCCTTTTCGAACTTTCTCAAACAGGCCACGATGGCGCGCAAATTATTCTGCATTTCTAAAATCTTTGGC
The DNA here is from genome assembly GCA_964036195.1 of Sphaerolaimus hirsutus. Taxonomy (NCBI): domain Eukaryota; kingdom Metazoa; phylum Nematoda; class Chromadorea; order Monhysterida; family Sphaerolaimidae; genus Sphaerolaimus; species Sphaerolaimus hirsutus. The sequence continues at coordinate 15,787,623 of OZ038458.1, forward strand.
CGTAACTCTGACGGGGTCAATGGCTGATATGCGAAGCGCAGACGAGCCAGGCGTTCGGCACTTTTCTGCAGATCAAACACCATTGCAGCAAAATTTGTTGTATTCAATGGTACTGATAGAACAATGGGCAATGACATGTTTAGGTACGCCGGGCGTAAATTATGTGGCAGTAAATTGGAGCGCCGGAACTCTCTCTGCAAGTGTGTATCCAGCCTAGCATTTAAAGAATGGGGAGATCTCGAGTAATTATAATTAAATATTATATCAGAAAATCTCTCAAAATGAAAATATTATTAAATTTTTCTGAAGCATAGCAGGGTGAGCATTGAAAAAAAATCAGGAATTTATATTTTGAAAAATATTAGAAAATAAAGAAATCTTGTGAATATTTGTTTTCATTTTCTCTAGGTTTATTCACGATGAGAATAAAAAAATATCTCATTGATATTTTATTTCATTTTTGCTGCATTTTACCAGATAGATTAAATTATATTTTCATTTTGAGAGACTTTCTGAGATAATATTTGATTATATTTTACAAAAATCACTCATGTTAATGCTAGCTGTGGTGCACACTTGCAGGCCGCTACTATTTACTTCCAGAGAGGAGCACGTATTGCACTTACGAATATAGCTGTAGAAAAATTATCCAACAAGAGTCACATACCTTCTTCCTTGGATCGACGTAGAGTAGTAAATTGTTGATTATGTCTAACACCAAGTTGTATTGATGTGCGTTGGTGCTCGCTTCTAGCATGTCATGTTTCAATGTGAAAGTGTCCACATTCTCGCGCAGATTGCCAACACGGAAGCCTCCGCTGCCACTGGTAGCCCCCGTCCCGGAATGGCCACCAATGGGCTGAATTAAGTGTACGATTGTCTCATTGTTGCATTCACTGCACTGTTCCGAATTTTTGCGCCAAAAATTAACCGACCGATGGCAGCACGTCGGCTAGTCCTTCGTCGGCCACGTCGAAGGCGTCGCTGAAGTAACAGAAGAACAGCTGGCAGCCGCACCTGGCGATGACCCGCTGCAGCTGCTGCCCGCCCGCGCCCACCATGAATCTGTCGGACAGCATGCCGCCCACCGGCTCGCTAGTCGCGCGCATCAAATCGCGCACCGCGTCCTCCTCCTGGCGGCAGTCCCAGACCCTGTAAAATGCCCTGTAAAATGTCAAATGTCATGCAAAGTGTCAAAAGTAATGTAAAATGTCCTGCAAAATGGCAACCGAATTGCCATTTTGCAGTGCATTTTACATGACTTTGACACTTTGCATGCAGGGGTCTCCTAGGGGGGGGGCTGGGGGGGGGCTGCCCCCCCCCAAATCCGCCAGCTATCTATCTATCCCGGAGGCCGCTCAGCTATCTATCTATCCCGAGGCAAAATTTTTGGCTACTACCCCCAAAGACCCCCCCCAAATCGCTCAGCTATCTATCTATCTGGAGTGGTTTTTGAGAAATTTTGCCCCAATTTGCGCTAAAAATCACCAATTTTCGCACCTTTTTATAGTTTTTCACCTTCAAAATCGTGCTCTCCGGCTATATGCATGGTTATATGCCTGTTTTTAGCCATTTTAAACCTACTTTTGGCCACTTTAAACCGATTATTAGCGATTTTTTCCCCTTTCGGCCTTCTATGCACTGAAAAAGCCTATATATTTTGCCCCCGCGAGCCCCCCCCCCCAAGCCCCCCCCCAGCCCCCCCCCAGAAAAATTTTTAAGCTATCTATCCCTCCGGAGGAGCGATTTGCTATCTATCCAGCCCCCGCGAGGGCCAAAATCTTGGAGACCCCTGTTTGCATGACATTTGACATTTTACATGGGCATTTTAAAGGGTCTAAGATCGGCACCTGCTCGTCGTCGTCGTTCTCCCGAATCGACAGGCCCGACGACATGTGCAGCTCGTCGGCGCCCATCTCGGCCGCCTTGCCGGCGCCGGCGGCACCCGCCCCGCCGCTGGCCGCCGCCGACGCGCTCGAGTTGCCGCACTCGTCGGGCATTCGGATGCACTCGGCGGGCAGCCACGCCACTCCGCAGTCGGTGCTGATAAGATAAAAACACAGCATAGAACAAGAACTTTGGTAAATTATTTGAAATCTAAGATCAAGGGTTCGAGACGGCCCTGTGCCATTACGCATGTAAACCCATCAGGCATGGAGACCCGGGACGCATTTAAGTATACCGGGCATGCTAAAAATAAACAATAAAACACATGACCTAGTGATTTTGAAGCCTCTGGGATTGATAGACAGCTGAGCAGTCTGGGGTGGGGTTACCCGCACCCCTTTTCTTACCCCCGCGGGTATAATGTGTCTATAATGGCTCTACATGCGTGATGGGTTTACATGCGTAATACTACCCGTTTGAGACTACCGACACGTTGCGTTCACTGGCCCAGTAGCTGCCGTCGGGCGCGCTGTCTTCATTGGCGCCGGTGGCGAGCGGGGCGAAGTACTGCATGCCGGACAGGGTGGCCTGCCACGAACGCTTGCCCAACAGCTGCTGGTCGTCGCCCCACACGGGCCGGTGCACCAACTGCAAGACGCGCGCCCGCCCCGCTGTGCAGAGGACGTAGGCGCCGGGGGTGGACGTGCCCGCCAGCGCCATTTGGCTGTTGATCAGCTCGACTGTAATGGTTGAAATTCGACTCGTCCGTTGTGGACATCAATTCCCCAACATTGGAAAGGATTCCTGACAGACTATGTGTCATTCAAATGTCAATAAGTTGTATTCTGAGTGATGTCATTAGCAAATCCATCTCAAATTTGAATTATCTCATTTGTGAACTTTTCAAAAGATTGTCACCAAACAAAACCCAAAATTTGCATACTGTGCCAGCGGGTCTGCAGAACGTCGTCCATAGTACAGAGAGCGACTCCATTCAGGACTTCCGCCGGCACCACGTCAACCTATAAAACGTCAATCAGTGTGAAAAAATGTGGCTGAAAAAAGCCAAAACAAACAATTCAAATATTTAAATAAATAAAACTCACATCCTCCGGATAAGCGACAAGTTTCGTCGACTCCTCAGCAATCAATCGTCTGAGCATCTCGGCGCCGTCGAGCGACCTAGCCCTGGCGCGCATCTGAGCTGCAGTCGAACCGCCGAGCGTGCCGGAGATCGTGTTAGCTGCATTTGCCGCACTTTGGGCATGTGCACCGGCCGCGTGCGCCGAATTGAGAGTGGAGTCCCGCCCGTAGTGACCAGAGGAGGGCGTGTGCAGATCGGTACTGTCCTGCAGGAGTAAATCGCCATGTGGTTCACACGTAATGTGAAGCAGAAAGCAAATTGTTGGTTAGTATTCCATAGCTATTTATGTGAAGCGATTTTTGAGAACCTTTGACTTAAGTTCGGCTCAAAATCGCTAATTCTCATATTTCTTTTTCCATATGTTCACCTTCAAAATATCTCATTCGCCCAGTTATTGCCTATTGTATGCGATTGTATACAAATTTTTAGCTATATTTCCTTTATTTTTAGAAATGTTCCCCCTTTTCTGCCTTCTGCACCTTGAAAAACCTATGTACTGATCCCCCGCGAACCCGCCTCCCCTCAACAAAAATATTTTTAAAGCTATGTATCCCTTCGGGAAGCCGACTTGCATCTATCCAACCCCCATGATGGTCAAAAACTAGAATACCTAGCATACCGGGCTACTCAGGTCGCGCTGGGGCGGCGGCGTGCCGCGCTCCGCGGCATCGTCAAAGGCGGTCGGCTGCAGCGCGTCGGTGGCCAAGTTCCTCCTGGTGACGCGGTTGCGCCGCAATCCGTCGAACATGGCGAGCACGGTGTCGCGGTTGCGGACGTTGAACGCGATGCGCAGGTCGTGCACGACCAGTCGATGCACCGGTCCCGTGGACGCGCCGTTGCCGGACCCGTCGGAGGCGGCTGTGGTCTGGACATTCAGTACAGAACATATTAATGTTTGAACACTCATATTTCTACATTGTGAATTGTGAACAGGGTTGGCAAAATCTCAGAAAAAAATAAAAATAAAATAAAAATAAAATGGAAAATTGGAGAATAAAATAAAATAAAATAAAATGGAAAATTAATAAAATAAAAATACAATTTTACTAAAATTCGAATTTTTGTAAAATTTTAGTAAAATTGTACAATAATTCGAATTTTTGTACAATTTTAGTAAAATTTTACAAAAACTCGAGTGTCTGTTCAATTCTATAGAGAGTTTTCTATCATGTTGCTTAAGTTTCTAGCTGCCAATTTTCAGAAATAGTGCCTTGTTGTATCTTTCATTGTTGTGATTGCAAAATATTGTTGCTCAAAATTGCAAATTTTCACATTTTTAAAAATATTTTCACCTTAAAAATCACTAATTTGTGACTTTTTTCTTATTTTCTTCGTTCCATACCTTGAAAAAGCCTATAAATATATTGAATCCCGCAAGCCCCCCCCCCCACCCAAAAAAACAACAACCCATTCTTAGCTATCGTCCCTTGGGAGGCGCAATTAGCTCCCCCTGAGGGTCAAAATACAAAATACCTACCTCGCAACCCGTGTCACAAGTTTACATAATTTTTTTGTATTCATCCGCATGCTTCTAGCGTGCACATTGTTTTATGTCCTTGCATCCAAGATTTCCGATTTTTTGTAAAAATTTTGTAAAATATTTGTAAAATTTTTGTAAAATGGTTTCATTTTATTTTATTAATGACATTTCAGAATAAAATAAAATAAAATAAACTGAAACATGAATAAAATAAAAATAAAATACAATTTTAATAAAAATAAAATACAATTTTAGTAAAAAGAATTTTACTAAAACCAACCATGATTGTGAATGAAAATACCACGTGAATACAATACAGTAAGTGTGATTTTACCCGCTAATTTAGTATTGTAGTTCAGTTTCTTCTGACGGAACAATCAAGTCCCCCTAATTAAATAATAAATATAACTATGTGCAGTAACAATTTTTCCGGAGAAAAGTCTTTCGAAAAACACAGTTGGGGTTGAATGTCGAAAATGTTTTCCAAATTTCTTACAAAGTTTGGATATATGACATGCCTCTTCCCACCCCCTAAATTCAAGTCTGGCGAAAATATAATTTAAATATTCAAAGAAATTTGAAAGAACCTGTTTGCCGTCATTGGTACAAACGGATGCTTTAGACTGCTGCCCAACGCCAGAACGTGCCTCCCGGACATACGTCAACCGCGAGAAGCCCATGAAAAACGACTGCGGCCCGCGCGCCGCATCCATGCCCTGAAATATGACTTGCACATGAGAAATGAAGAACCATCTAAAAAGAATGAAAAATTGGAAATCTGCCAAAAAAAACCTTCATCCGATCAGTAGTAGCGCACGCGAGCGCCACATTGGTGGGCGCCAACTCGGCGCTGACATACACAACAGACCAGACGGACTTTCGACGTCGAATTAGGTTATCGTACACCTGCTGCTGATAACGTTGGTGCCTGGGCGTTGGTTTGGGCGTTCCCGCGCCTGTGCCTCGGTAGGAGGCCACCCGACGGTGGCTGCCTGCAGTTGATATAAATATGATAATATTGTTGGGTTGAGATGGATGATAGGAAAGATTACTGATGATAGGAAGGGATTATGGCATTAACGCAACTTGTAGTTGGTCGTGTATCCACCCGGCCATCCACTCTCTTTTTAGGGGGATATGTATAATTACGACGTGATTAGAATTTAAAAGTTATGATTTTGAGAAAACAAAGTCAAATATAATCCAAGAAAATTTCTCAAAGTGAACATATTAATCAAGTGACTAGGAAAAAACGCAGCGAAAATACAAATAAATATAAATTCAATATTTTCTTATTTTATATAAATGAAATATGATTAAATCTCTCTGAAAAAAAAACAGGAGAAAATATACATAAATTTTTGCGATATTTTATGATATTTTTAACAATATAAGATTTCATCAATGCCAGCCGTGATGCACAGGGAACTTGGGCCCCTCTATTTTTAGGTAGTTTTATCTTTATTATCTGTTTGAAGGGGAAATGTATTAAATTACTAAGACAAATAATCTAGGCTTGAAAAATTTTCTCATCCGTATGTTGAACCCCGAAATAAAGAAACTTGAAATGTCGAAAAGTGACATTTTTCATCACAAAAACAACGACGAAACCAACTACTGGTAACTAGACTGAAAGCAGCGGAAAGTTGCAGGCCATTCGAGCGAAGTCGAAAACCGTGTTCAGATGAAAATGACATCCAAGTGCTGATCACGAACGACGGCAGCGCCACGTTGACAGACACACATCTATAATGCCGGCTGAGTTGAGCCTTGGTGGCCCGCGGTGGGCCGAACATTCGGCCGCGCTTAACTGGTCGGTTTTGAGCCGACAGGGTATTCTGTGCGTAAAAAAATACATCTTCTCGCAAAGTGTATGAAATGTATTTATACTCGGCAGACCGCAAGGCATGCGAAGAATCCTACCGTAATTAAATGAATAAAATCTTGCGATAAATTTTGTGACGAATATTGCCATAGTAAAAACGAAATATTATGATGAAAAACTGTATCATTTTTGGTGTATTATACAGATGGGTTATGGTAGGTTTCGATACTAAGTGTGATGTCTGGCGAGTATAATGAAAGTGGTACATGGACTGCAATGAAAGCACATGGGCGATTTTTACAGGTGTACCTTCAGCGCATCAATCCATCTCATCGTGTTCGCATACAGCAACACTTGCGGCCTGTGGCCATCGCCCGGAGACCCAGTCAAATCTTGGTCCGACATCAAATGAGACGGGCCGGGCCGAACTTCGATGGACCAATCGACGTCAACTGAACTCGATCTGTGAGGGAAATGTGTGCCAAACCCTAATCATTTCAGTGAAAATCCAAAAATATTGCAGTGATAAAAAGTCATCGCCTGTAGCACAAAACTTATACGCAATTGGCAAACCGAGGGACACACCTAAACGCCTTATAAGTGTCATAAGTCTGCGCGAGCACGGCCGGTCTCCTGATGACATCCCTCCCGCGGTCGTCGTGCGCGCTGTAGGGCGCGACGGGCTGCACGGCGTGGTGGTCCATCGGGTCGCCGACGCACTGCCACCGCGACGACAGCTGCAGCGCCAGCCGCGGCAAGTGCAGCAGGCGGATGTCGTCGTACTTGGACGCGGTGCGCACGTAGGCCGCCACGTCGGCCATCACGCGGAACAGCCCTGCGAGCGTATGATCGGGCGCGAACGATGGAAGTAGTTATAAGTAGTTACTGGTAAAGTGTATTGGCATTATTCTCTATTATTTTGTTTAGTGTGCCAATGAACTTTTTTTAACTGTGCATATCATCAAGTTGTAAAACTTTACGTAAACCAAACAAAAAGAACAAACACTTCTCAGTTAGTGTCGTGAGACAAGTACCTGGTTCCGCTTAAATACTCAATTTATTTGGAATTTTGACGATTCCTCATATATTTATCCGGAGTTGATGTAAAAGTCACCCACGAGTAGAATGAGTCTGGAAATCGATTTGGAAATTTGGGGCGACACCAACCTGAGGTCCAATCGCACTTGAAGTCCTTCCACAATATCTCCAGCTGCTCAGTAGTATTGTAGGGGTCTCTGGAGGCGAGCATGACCGTGACAAACTCCTTGCAGCACATGCTCAGCCGGCCGTGGTATTTGAGTCGCGCCTTGTCCCAGAATGGCAGCGGCGGGGAAGGGTCCGCCGAGGGGGGCACCACGTTGTTCCAGCATAGGCTCGTCATGGACAGACACGGCTCCCAGCACGGCCCGTAGCAAACCGAGTAGCTGTCTGCGAGTGAGGAGTGGGCTGCGTACATACATATAGGGTTGTGAACGATTACATAATAAAAGTACGCATCGCAAACCATACGCTCATAGAGCACAAGATCATTTTATCACATACCGCATTTGCTCGAATATTTCCCCTGGGAGGAACTAGTCGAGGGGGAATTTTTCAAGGGGAGGAATTATTTCGCCAAACTTTTAAAGCATGTTTCAATCGTCTCATTCTACATAACGGGTATGCTCTATTGAGTATTGACACAAAAATATGACATTTTTGTTCGAAATTGATATAAGAAATGAATCCTATGCTTAAGGAAGGAATTATTCGAGGGGGAATCATTTTTCCTCACTCGTCTTTCAGAGGAGAATTATTCAAGAGGGGGAATAAATCAAGGGGTTAATTATTCTAGCAACTACGGTACTTGACGGAACTCACCGATCTCCGAACACAGGTCGTAATAAAACTTCAAAGGGTGCATATTTCTCGGCACCACGGCCTCTTGCCACGGCGCCGGCAGGGGCACGGTCCCGCGGCGAATCGACCGACTGCCTTCGGTGGCGGCCGCTTCCGCGCCGACCATGCGGCCCCAAAAGTGGGCGCCTTTGAACTGCTGGTACGGCTGGAAGTAGTCTCTGCGATTTGAGGTTGTCCGCTGCGTAATTGTCTGACTTTATTATCTAATGCAAGAACTGTTAACCTGAAGTGCAGTGTGCAAACGTCGCAGTCCACTTCGATAGAACGAGCCCACAGAGTAGAGAATGAGATCGATTCTGGCCAGGGGCTGCAAAATGATTATCACGCACAGATTACCGACACAATACTTGAACAACGACATCCGAAAATGCAACAAAGCATGCAAACCTTTCTGAATTGAACTGTTTCATAAGCGCAATGCAATTATCAGGTCCATGCAGCGAGTCATCAGCGAGCGCTTTGAAAACCAATCCACCCGTGGTCCACACAAACAATTCCCTGGAGGCACTACCAGACCCTGTAAAAGACTCTGTAAAGTGTAAAAGACCATATAAAATGTCATGTGTCATGTAAAAGAGCCCGTAATGTGTCATGTGGATCCAAATCTTATGTGATCGTATCCAAACCTTACTTTTTGACATAATCTTTTAATACAAAAACATAAGATTTGGATACAGTAAAATAAGATTGGGATACACACGACATGGTCTTTTACATGACATTTGACACTTTGCAAGGTCTTTTACACGACACCTCACAGAGTCTTTCACACTTTACAGAGTCTTTTACAGGGTCTGAGAGTGGCACCTGGTGATTCCAGATTCGGGCGCGGCGCGACACCGTTTCACGTAAATTTCGGCGTTCTTTCTGATGAGCTCTTTGCGATAGCGCTCCACGGTGGCATCGTCCAGTCGGAAACCAGGGGCGGTGCCCAAACGCACGTTGAGACAGTGCAGCCGGCGCTCGCACTCGTAATGTTCATCCAACATCAGCTGCGGGGGCGGGGGATGAGAGTGGTGGTGGTCTGGTCACATTAAACACAAAACAAAGTTTAGTTTGCAAAAGAATTGTTCACTGACTTCGTAATTGTTTCTCAATTTCACTTCGAATGGATCGTCTTCCAGAACCATTTCGGTTTTCTGCGACAAAATAACAACATGTGAAATAAATATATATTTGGGTATTAGGTATGTACCTTGGGCAAGCACCGTACTTGCTCGTGTAATCCCCCCCCCCGCATTCTATAATTTCCCGCTGGTATAAGTCATCATGTGAGACGAGTGACAGAAAATAACCTCTTCCTCGAATATCCTCCCTTTAGCCATATTATAAATTTTTTGTGTCAATTTGAACAAATGTGGCATCTTATGTTGTTTAAAAAGCATACTTCGTAAAATCAGTTGATACAAACATGCTTCCTAATTCCCCAGGGGAATTATTCGAGCAAATATCAAATAGGTAGTAAATACCAGAGTTGCGAAAGCGTATTTACGCTTACCCGAAATACCCGGGTAAATGGGTATTTATACTTACGCTTACGCTTTCATAAAATACCCGTACGCTTTTTTACGCTTTCCTGGCCAAAATACCCGGGTACTAAAAGCGTAACAAAGCTTTTCACACGGTTCAGTTTTACACTTTTGAAAAAGCGTAAAACCACAAAAAATAGTAACGAAACTGCGTACCAAAAAAATGACTGCGTGTATGCTGTGTTAATATGTGCAGCAAATAGTGACAATGTACAAATTGTGTCGCAGCATGAATGTCTTGCTAATACTGTGTCATCGAGCAAAATCGTGATTTCAGATTAGAAATTTTGGGCTGAAAATTTATTCCGACGACGATGTTGTCGCCGTCGACAGCACTAACTCCAAGTTCGAAGATAAGGATAACTTAAGTGTCGCTGCCGATGAATTGTCAAACTACATATGAGGGCAGACTACTAAGTGGACATCCGAAAAATGTCGCTGAGAGCTTGATTTGGAAAGAATTTACTGAGAAAAAGTCTCTTAAATTTTTTACGCTTACGCTTTTATTTACGCTTTCCCAGGTATTTTAAAAATACCTTACGCTTTTAGTATCCATACTGAAAATTTGGAAGGTGTATTTACGCTTACGCTTACGCTTCCCAAAAATACCGGTATTTTAACAACTCTGGTAAATACAAGGCACTAGCGAACACGCCTTGAAATCAAACACGATATCTCCTGGCAGCGGGCCAGCTTCTGAGCCGGCCGCCTTGGGCTGCGGTGGCGGCGCGCCGCGTCTGTGCACCGACTTGCACCACTTGAACACATTGACCACCTCGCTGTACGCCGACGCAAAGTCATATGAATAGGGGAAGAACAGACGCAGCATGCCGCACGAGAGAACCCTGTGCATACGGCCAGACCACGGTGAACATACTTAATATTTAAATACCCTCGGGTAAATCGCCCACTAAACACTGACCACGCTTTATTATGCTTCCTGTGCAACTTCGAGTAGCGCCGTGACGCGACCGTAGCAGTGTACAAGCCTTCTGCGATTTTTCTAAATCTCGGCTCCTCCTCAAACGACACCACTTTGTGGCCATCGAATCTGATTGTCAGCTGTGGCCCCGATATATCGATCATACCGATATCCGGTTTCAATTCGAATAAACGGGCTGCTTGCTGCGCCTGTCCGAAAACGCATCGAAGCGAGGGCGCGTGCCATGACATGCTGAAATGTATTTATTTATAATCATGTTGTGCATACATGGATGTGGCTAGACACATTGAATGCTAGAGTCGCTATACTGATCCCGTGCCTGTTGTGATCTAAACCCGCTGGTCATGTAATTCTACCCACTACTCATTTTTACCCGCTAATCATCTATTCCCCCTAATTGGCAGGACTGACGCCACCTGGTTTACATTATTAGTAGAGTACATAGAATGGGCCACAGTGTGTGTGTATGTGCGCAGTTGCAGTGTTTTGACACTGTTATGATGATACAACTCAAACAAGCAACTCATAAATCAGTTGTTACACATTTGAATTTTTCTTCTATACTAATCATCTAAACCAGCTGCCTTTAATCCTCTGTGCCATGCTAACCCCCCAAGAAGGGGAATAGATTACTAGTGGGTATAGATGTGTGGCGCGTGAAATAGATGACTAGCGGGTCTACATGACCAGCTAGTCTACATGACTAGCGGGTCTGCATGACCAGCGGGTCTACATGACTAACGGGTTTAGATGACTAGTAGGTTTACATCGCTAGGTTAGCTGGAACTTCAACACAAGCAAAACCGGCTATGCAAAACCGGAAGTAGCTGAAAGGAACTCTTCGTGTAACAATGTTTTTTATCTAGTATCATCCTAAAGAAAGATAACTTTACAAGTTCCAACGCTTAACTGAACAGTGCGCAAGTTATGTATGATATTGTTCATGCATTAAAAACGGACCAATGATCTTTAGGCAGCATGAATACAAGGTCAACTGGAGAACTGGTGACTATGCCCAGCGCAATTGGTACTTTCGAGTCCACACTGTTTTTCTTGATTGCAGATTGGGGATCAGCATGGATAATTGTTCGAAGTCTTGTTACCTGTGAATTTTCAGATAATCGATAAATATGTACAGGGGTGGGCATTTTCAGTTACCGCTGGAAAAACGCGATAGCTTGAGCTACGGTTGAGCTATCACAGTGAAATTTTAACACAATAGAGTACACTCCATAGGACACCTATTCTGAAGTTTGCAACCCAAACGGGCACATTTTGGGTGAGTTGTGGAACACACAGTTTTTAGTGTAATTTTGTGACTCGGCGTCACGATAGGATAAATCAAGGGTGGCATTTGAGGGGGGGGGGGTCACTGGCTTTGGCGTCGTCCCAATCTGTCGTACATTGGCCGATTTTGATGCCCTTTGAGTAAATATGTTGGGGTTTGGGGTCGGGGCTACGACCAAATTCTTTTTTTTTCTCGAACAGTACCCCAGTCCCGAGATAAAGGGGGTTAAGACACAAAATTACACAAAAAAAACTGTGTGTTCCATAACCCACACAAAATGTGGCCGTTTTGGTTGCAAACTTCAGAATAGGTGTCCTATGGAGTCTACTCGATTGTGTTAAAATTTCACTGTGATAGCTCAACCATAGCTCAAGCTATCGCGTTTTTCCAGCGGTAACTGAAAATGCCCACCCCTGTATATATTCATGATATCAGTTGACTTGCGATAAGCAACAACATACATAATAAACTTTTTTATCACACACCAGCGCTTTCGTTCTCTCCACACATTCAGCGACCACAATATGCAAATGCGGTGTCCATTTCACAAACAATCGCTCCTCTACCTCCAACAGGTATTCACTGACGGGATTTTCTGCATCCCTGGCAACTCCCCTCGCTGCAATTGATAATCTACCACAAGCAGCGATAACCGCCGAATTGCCTTCCATCTGATCAGCTTTGAAGTTTTGCGATTGACTGCCAGATTCCGATGCGTTGTACAGCAGCATCGACTCTGTGTGACAGATTTGACGGTACATATGAACACTTTTATGCATCGCATGCAACATTTGAAAATGGAATTAACCATCAGCTAGGGCGTCCACATTGACCCGGGAGTGCAACGGCTCAAACTGCCCCAACTTGTGCACAAACGTCACCCTGGGGGTGTGCAGAAAAGCGGTGCGGTCGCTCATCGCCGACGCGGACCAATCGGCGTCGAGCTTGCCGACCTGCGCCACCACGCCGCACGAGGCGCCAGCCACTGGGGCGCACACGGCCATACGCGTCACGTCCACCTGCAGTCGACTCAGCTGCCGCCGCGGCGCGCACTCCACGCTCGATATTGGCTGCAGCAAAACGCGGCCACAATTAATCAAAACCGGCCCGTCACAATCAAATACCGTATTACCTCGATTTATCCCCACCTGGAATTACCCCCCCCCCCTTCGGAATACCCACACGTCTGAGCGAGCTGAGGACAAAATAGACCCCCCTCGAAATACCCCCTGTCTGGACTATTGTACACCATGTATGCAATGCACATGATGTATTTATTGCTGCAAATTAGCATCGCAGCTACACGTAGACTACTTTGTGTAGATCGGTAAATACATATAGATATACCTATAATCCGTCTGGGCACATTTATTACCAGTTCTGAAATTTTGTCCTTCGTGAATACCCCCTCGAATAAGCTCCACCTCGAATTGACCCCCTCAAAATTTGCTGGCAAAATAATAAACCCCTGGAGGTATTTAGAGCAAATACGGTAAGCAAATCTCAATCTGAAGTGAACCTACGACATGAGCGTGTTTGGGCCGCAATGCGTCGATCAACTCGAGCAGGTGCGCCAGCACGTCCACGTCCCACTCGACGCACACGTCTTCGCCGCGGCAGCGGACCGACAGCAGCCGCTGGCCATCGATCAGGTGCTCGTCGGCGTGGCACACCAGCAGCGAGACCACCAGCGCGCTGCCCCAGTCGTGCGACGACAGGTTCGACTGCACAGAGGACATCGAGTCGTTTGCGGTGGACGCCACGCGTGCCTGCAGCAGCCCCGCCCAGCTCCCAGGAGCGCATTGGCTGGCCATGGGCGATCGATCTTTACGCCCGGGCCTGTTGCACGACAACGAAGCCACGCCGAACTGCAGTCTGTAAAAAATTTGCATCTGCTCTCAGTCTCATTTTCGCAGCATTTTTGTTCCATTTTCGGCAAACCTTGGGCATTTACATTTACTGCACTTGGGTATTTATATTTCCTATCACAGATTGGAAAAAATGACCCCGAGCGAGATAGCGTATTTTTCCCGTGAAAAAGTCCCCGGAAAGCTTTTTTTCGTCAGTATGGGATATTTCTGAGGCTGTTGCATTGACACTGACGCCTAACGTGGAGTTATTAAAATCGTAGGATTTTTTCGTATCGCTGACAGGGGCTAATCGAGGGGAGTTTTTCAGATGGCATGCTTTCAAGAATATACGGCAACTGTGAAATAGGGTACAGACGATATCAGGGGTAGATACGAAAAGAACTCCTCGGCAAGATTGACAGCTGAGATGTACCATATTACCTCGAATTATCCCCCCCTCAAATTTTGCTGGCGAAATAATAAACCCCCATGGGGATATTTCGAGGCACTACGGTAAATATCCAGATCCACAGTCACACCTTCTGAACTCATGGCCGTGTAAATTCAAAGGACTCACTTCCCCGCCCGCACATAAACGAATGCCTCGGCGCACGTGCAGCGCAACGGTGCCGTCTCAGCGCTGGCCGGCAGATAAATGCCATTCAACGAGGTGACCTCCACGTGCACGTTGATGGATTTATCAGCGACGGGAACCTCAGAATCTGATTTGGGCTTTTCTTCGGACACGGATGCAGTGTGTTTTGAAAGTAAGGGCAGCAGGCGAACTGCAGTGAAGTCGGCCCAATATCGCAGATCCCGCTCGGTGAGCTTGGCGCAGGGCTCGTCCACCTTGACGTGCACGGTCGACGCGGCGCCCAGCCGCTCCATATCCTTCGAAATATTGTTATCAGTGACGCATCATAGGTGACCAGACAAAATTACCAACACAAATTCCATTACGAGCATACCTGTGCGGATATCGCCAGCGCGGACCACTTGACCATGGAGCCGGCGTGCACCAGCTGCGTCTCCATGAGCGCGACGGCCACGCTGCCGCCGTCGACCACGCTGCGCTGCACGTCCAGCCCCGACGCGCACAGCGACAGTGGAGACCTGTGGGGATAACGCATGCGCCAGTATGAATAGTTTTGATAACCCACTCCCCACTCGAAGAACTCCCAGATGAACCAACGGTTGAAAAGTTTTTAAAGAATACCCACTGAAGTGATATAAAATCTTTAGTTTTGATACATTTAATTTAAAAAATCTTTATTGCTCGGATTTTTTTAAAGACAGCAAAAAATCGAGTGTCATCTATAAAGTGGATTTACAATAAAAAACACCAGAATGCAGAAACATACCGGTCGGCATCTGGAAAGAAGCGCACTTTCATATTGTCAATGTCGAGCTTTACAACAAGATTCTTCAACAACGATAAAGCACCCGGAGAAATCTTGGTAGTTTTCTCATCCACACTGGGCGACGTACTTTGTTTAACTTTTTGCAACTGCAGCAGTAAATCAACAATACTTTCATAGAAATCTATTATAGGTTTGTCTAGGCGAGTTTCCAATTTCTGCGCGTCGAAAAACAATAGTTGGCAACTTTTACACTAAGTGGAAAAAATATTTATCCGTTCAAACAAGGGATGGAAAAAATTAATTTCGAAATTTCGGTAGAAAACTAGTTTCTTTAATTACTTACACTTCAATTCACTTCAATCACATCGATTCAATGTACATCCTGATATTCAGAAAAGGTGTGAAACTGCCAAGAATTCTCAGCCCGTTTTCAATATAAGAAATCGGCAGTGATGATTTTACTGTTTAATCAGAATTTTTAAAAACAGTCAAATTATGTCAAATAAAATTCAAACACTCTGGAAAATTGGAAACATTCTTCTATGTACCTTGCTTTCCCGTAGATCTGGAACTTTTCCAATTTTTCCAAAATTCTAATTGATTTTGTGTAGGACCGACCCGGTGAATCAAGCGTCTATTATTATACTATCGGGCCCCAACGTGTTTGAACAAACAAATGACTCTCGCATTGTTCACGGCCGCAAAACTCACACTGGGTCTGGCCGTCCTCACATCCAACCCAACCACCAGCACCAAATTCGTGTGCGCATCGACCAGGTGCGCCGATGCGCCCGGCGTGCCCGCCGCCGACCGCCGCAGCAGCTTCTTGCTCAGCCGCGCGCAACTCAGCTCCAGGTAGAGGCTGAAAAAATATGAAATTCATTTTTCAGATAACTTTTTTTGGATAACTGCCAATCCCCCCCCCCCATTTTTTCCAGTGCGGGGATAAAAGTTCCCCAGTCCGAATTTACAAAATTTCAGAAAATTCAAAACTTTTTGGCGAGATTTTACCTTTTAAATTTGACAGTTGACACGCCTTCCAGTGGAACTGCAGTGGGCAGGGGTCGGGGGGTGGTTTGGGAAGTGCCCTAAAACCCAAAAAAAAACCGCCCAGCTATCTATCAATCCCGTAGGCCGCTCAGCTATCTAGCTCCCGGAGGCAAGTTTTTTGGCTACTATCCCCTGAACCTACCCCCACCCCCCAAATTGACAAGCTTTCTACCTATCTGGAGTGTTTTTTTGCTCAAAATCGCTGATTTTCATTACCCTTCATGGATTTTTCTCCTCCAAAATCACTAGTTGATGTTCCTTATTTCCTATTTTCTGTTATTTTTAGTACTTTCTTTTCTTATTCTTATTAATATTAGAAACTTAGAAAATATTCTTTTGACATTTTACCCAGTTTTTGTACTTTTTACTGTACCTACTTATTCTCTCCTAAGCTCAAATGCAACTTTGGGGAAACCCGGGTCTTTGAGCTTCAAGTGGACCCAAGGGAGTGCGAAAGCACAACCTCCACTTTTCTCCCGTCAGTCTCAGTGGGGAGAATACAGGGTCAGTTGACATTTTTTACTGAGTTGACGTTTTCGTTTTTGGGTAAAATTGACACCCATTGGTGTTGTATAGACTGGCTGAACATAATTGGTAATAGGGCCAAGCGCTAAAGGTTCCGCGAGGCACCATCCAAATCATTTCAACAGTTGTGATTCAATTGTGCCCAGCCAGGGCGACCACTTCGTATTGGATGTGGGATAAGAGTTCCCTACCCTATAAACACTTTACTTTTATTCAATAAAATAAATTTTTGGAAAATTTTATACAACTTCGAAATTTATGTCCGTGTATACCTAAATTGAGCTATTTTACTCCTAATTTTAGCGATTTTCCCACGTTAATTCCTTCTACACCTTGAAAAAGCCGATATATCAATCCCGGCAACCCACAGCCCCCATTTTTTCAGCTATAAATCCCTGCGGAGCAGCGATTTACTATCTACCCAACCCCCTGGAGGGTCAAAATCCAGGAGACCTCTAGCATTGAGACTAACGTGGTATGGTCCCTATAATTGTCAAACTCGAGTCCCTCGCAGGACACGTGCGCCAAGCAGCCGGGCAGCGGGAAGTCGATCAGCGCCACGTTGGCCGACTGCACCTGCACGCCCAGGTACTGCAGCCAGTGCAGCCGACTGGCGGTTTTGTGAGGGGTACGCGCGCGGCTGGCGGGCGCGCTGGTGCTGTCGCTTTTACACTGCAAGCGAGTGATGGGCGGGGCAGGAGCTTCCAGTTTGAGTCGGATGTCCTCGACAAGGATGACAATAGGTTTCCTGTGTTAATGGAAGGTGTGTATTGGACTGTGCAATAAAGAAACTGTGTGTAAAGCGTTAATAAGTGCACCGCGATAATTAGAAATAACCAACGTGAGATCATGGCTGAAAAAGCTGCTCGTGATCCGTAGCTGCTTGATTTCCTTTAAAGGGTGATTTATTTGATGACCACTTCGACGAACAAGGTGGTAAAAACAACTGATAAATTTATAAATCGGACCCACTAAAACAAGCCGATCGGCGAAAACGAGCTTGAGATAATCGATAGCGAACCAACGAATCGACCCGATGGCAACACGCTCGCAGCCCAACAATCGGGCGCACATGGACGACACGAGCAGAGAGCACAAGCTGCAACGAGAAAACACCAATTAAGGGGTCTCCAATGGGGGTTGGGGGCCCAAATCGGCCAGGTACATCTATCATCAAAGCCGCTTAGCTCACTACATATACCGAGTCAAATTTTTTGGCTACTACCCCATGAACCCGTTATGACTCAACTATCTATCTGGAGATAATTTTGAACCATGTTACCCTAGTTTTCACTCAAAATCGTCAATTCCTTCAACTGCTGGCCAATTTTCACATAAAAAAATCGTTGTTTTGGGCAACATACTTGGGTTGGATATTTTTCCCGTTTCTCATTTCTACCTAGGCACCGAACAGAAAACAGCCATTCCAAACGAACATCTTCACGCCGAACCAGAGGCCAACTAGGAGAACCAGCAAGGCAAACAGCCACGCCATTGGCACCATGGTGCCCGCTGCGCCCGCTGCCGCGATGCGCGACCCGCTGCATGGCGCCGCGGATAATTGATTGAGATTAGATTTGATCAATGAAAAAAGTTGATTGTTTTTTGTGTGTTAAAGTAAGCATAGGATGAACAACCAAAATTTGATCAAACCGAGATGGGGTAGTCTATTTATCGATGCTAATCAGCTTTATTGGTGCATCTATCTTTATTGGTTCATTGTGCACAAATGAAATAAATATGACACTGACCAACGTATGCAGTAACACCGCTGGATAGAAGGTTATAACCCGTAGTTAAATCAACACCAAGAAATACATGATAAAGTAGTACGGTGGAAGACAAAAGACAGTAGGTAAAGTGTGAAAAGTGATATGTGCGAAGATGTGCTGGAAACATGAAAATAGTGTAAATACTATTTAAATCGCATATCACAGCGTTTGGAATACAAAAATTTTCGCATAAGTGACGTAGGTATAGAATAGAACTAAAGCTTCACGCCAAGGCCGTGTATGCTTGCACCCATACTAAATACAAATATTTAGTCAGCACAATGATATGCGCTCAGCGGGGAATTGTCACTAAAAGTACGCAATGTGCTGAACGCTGAAAAACAGCTTTTTGGTGTAGAAATGTTTCGCTGGTTTTCTGATCCCAGATTTTCTAGATAGGTACATATGTTTGCAAAGAATAATATCTGCCACATCAAGAACAAAGTACAGCTGGCCAGCAGTGCAAAGGGTCTTTATATGGCGGATTTACCAACTAGCAGTGGCAGTAATTTCCGCAAAACATAACCCCCAGATTTCTGTGCTTGGAGCCATTGCCGGGCCAGCTGACTTAGGTCCTTTAATTTGCTCTATGACGGCTCCAACAAAACCATCACAGCTATAATACCGAATCCGAACAGAATCGCGATCACTTTCGCGGGCCGCATGCCGGGCGCGTTGAGCTCGTGCGGCAGTATTTCCATGCAGGTGACGTAGAGAAACGTGCCGCACGCGATGGAAGTTAACGCGCCGCCGATGCGTTTCTGCGACTCGGTGTCCACGCTGTGCATGATCAGCATGCCCGCAAAGCCGCCCAACGGCGCCCTGTGGCGAAATAGGCGGGTAGGGTCACGGTAAAAACCTACCGTATTTACTCGAATTACCCCCGGGGGGATCATTTTTTACAGTGGAACTTTTGCGGGAAGTTAAAATGAGGGGGTATTTAGAAGAGGGTATTTCGAGGAAATACGGTAACTTTCTACGCCCTCTTTCTTATATTAGAGCACCTATTCGTATTAACTTTTTTGTTGGACGCTTCCTCCCTCAATAAAGATAGCGAAAGAGCAAGGAAAAGCGACTATGGAAGAGAAATTCCTACATGTTCGTTGAAGCGGTAGATTCAATAGTCGAAAGTATGCTGCGACGAATTATTTCGTTTGAACGCTTGCTCCATCAACCGACAAAGCACCATGTACTAAGAAAATGTAAGAAAATGTACCAATGTAAAATGTAAGAAAACCCAAACAAACAAACATCAAACTGAAAACGGCACAGGACAGCGCAATCGCCAGCGCTCGCATCTTACTCTGCACCAGGCTGATGCCGAGGCTGAAAGCGATCAGCGTCTTGTGCACCATGATGGCGGCGAACACGTTGGCCGTGTCGGCCGCCTGCTGGTCGACGCCCAGCGCCAAGCCCTCGAAGACGGAGTGCAGAGACAAAGCGGCAACTAGCAACACCGAGCGGACGGAGGAGTGTGATGCCGGATCGACGTGCGGTTTCTTGTTGGACACGGCTGATTGACGAGACACGCCGGATTGGGAGCGATCTGCGAGTTAACAACAGGCAACCTAAGGATTAACTGAAATCGGTGAACTCAACTCATTTTCAGGCGCACTAACATCTAGCATGGCGCTCCCAATCCTGATCATCAGAGCTGGCATCATGCTCACTAGCAGGGTCACTGGGAACCGCATCAGTTGGAGGCGACTGGCCATTCCCGCCACTGGCGTGCGTCACTTGCACGTTCACAGCGCGCCGGTGCATTCTGGGGGCAGTCCCAGACCCGGTAAAATGCCATGTAAAACGTTGAATGTCGCGCAAAGTGACTACATCATGTAATATGCCCGGTACGTTTGCTATTTTGCCTGGCATTTTACATGACATTTGACACTGCATGATATTTGACATTTTACAGGGCATTTTACAGGGTTTGGAACTGGTACCTGGGCGTGGGCGGCTCCATGCTGTCGTCGGGCAGCGGTGACACGGCGTGATCAGAGGGATGTCCCGATGTGGACGGCGAGAACAGCACCCGTCTGTCCGACTCGCCTGAATAACGTAATGGTAAATATCTGCAGACTCCCTTAGCACAGGTTCCCGTCTGAACATTGACAAGCAGCTAGGTGTGTTGTGAAGTATCTAAAAAGATTCTAAAAACCGCCACTCTTCAAATGTTAACTCAAGTCGTGTCAACGAAAACAACCCAACCTACCAACAACGGGTGTACTATTGTAGTCAGTTGTGCCAGATTCCGGCGAGTGACCTCCAACTTCACCCTCACCACTGTCATTGCGGCCAAATCCATGTGAATGACCATGCCCATGCCCTATATAGCCCTTATCCTTCAAGATTAGCATAAATTGGTCCATAATAGTCACCAAAAAGAAGCCAATGGCCACCAGAAACTGGCATAATGGGAAGCCCTTTGGCTCGTTGCCAGTCGGCACAGGAACCGCGTTTGCAGCGGCGACGCCATCACTTGAATCCGTATGGTTCGGCGTGTAGTGATACATCTGCACGGGCAAGCTGTATCTGTGTTACTATCCACGGATAGTGCTTTTGCATTAGGAAGAGCCCGAGTTAGCTGCTTACCGTATATACTCGAATAAGACCTCACGAGGGTTATTTTTTCGTCAGACGTTTTTGTATTTACGTTATGTTATGTATTTCCCAGCCATTAGAGAGGGGGAGGTTATACGAGGGGGGTGTATTCGACGGACCTATCCGAGGTGAATTTATTCGAGGATATACGGTAGTTTACAACCGAAAGGTACCTGCTGCAGCGCGTCGGGCAGCAAGTCAAGCAGACATGTGCCAAGGAAGACTCCACCGCCGAAACAACTTAGTAGCGTGAACAAGCCGGCATAGCGTTGGCGGCGGCGTTCGGGCGACGCGCGGTCGACGCACGTGCGTAGGCTGAACGGCACCACCGACGCCAGCAGCGGCGCGATGAACAGCACCGCCAGCAGCACGGCCTTGAACGCGTCGCTGGACTTGTCGCCGCCGGTTGTCGCCGTGGTCGTGCCGACAAACGCGGTCGACAACATGGTGCTCTGGGTGAACGTATGGATGAATGTGTTTTGCAGAAGTGTGCATAAAATCAATTTTGAGGACATTGAAGTTTCATGTTTGAAGCGTGAACGGCGGGCGCCCCCCCCCCTAAAATTTCGCCCCTGCGATAATGTAATGGCGCCATGAAGTCATGGAGTGGGCGCCATTTGGCGTCATTCAATCAGTACTCGCTATTCATATGTATTGGGGAAACGCACGCTTGCGCGCAAATTTTTTACAAACTTCCTACAATAAGGCTATATAAAAAGCCAACTCTCTGTGACATCTTTTCAGTCTGACCCTGGAAGGGGCGGGTGGAATGTTGCACGGCACACTCAAATTTTCAGTTGCAGTTCGAACACTTTTTCAAGGGCAGAATTCAAAAGGGCGGAATTAAAATCGGGGGTGGAATTCAGAAACGTCCGAACCGCCCTCGATTTCAATTCCGCACATGAAACGTTCGAACACTTTGGCGATGGCGGAATTGCCGCGAATTGTGCAGGGGTGGAATTAATTTGGAAAGGGCGGAAAGTGCAAAGCATTTGAACAATGTCCGCACTCTTTTTACTCATGGCGGAATTGCCTCAAATTGTGCACAGGCCGAATTAATTCGGAAAGGGCGGAATGCGCAAAGCGTTTGAACGATGTCCGCACTCTTTTGAGTGTGCGGTGTGCCATCTAGGCAAGAAAACATTGGGACACTTTCTAGAGGGTGGAATTCAGTTTTGGTTTACACAAATATGCCACACGGTGAACTTCGATATCTTTTAAACAAGTTGATATTACTAAAAAATTTCTCTATTCATTTTTGAAGACAAAGCCTAGATCTACCTATAAAAGTTTTTTCACAAATATATTTGGCAAGATAAGTGAGATGTGTTTCTCACAACAACCTTCTCTAATGGGTGGAATTGAAAGTCAAGGGCGGAATTGAAAGTGTCCCAATCATTTTGAAACTTGCTGCGTGGAAATGTTATGACACGCAAATCAGCGAAAAGTGAATGAATTCGTCCGGACTCCGTTCGAATGTCCAAACAATGCCCTAAAAATCCTTTAAAAAATCGTTCGAACTGCACTTGGAGTTCCGCCTTGGTGGAACTCAAAAACGTTCGAACTGCACTTGAAAATTTTGAGTGTGCGGTGCGCCAATGATTCGCTTAACTGTGGTAATTTCATGCGTCCCATTACAATATTTATTAGTGGAAACAGATACAACAAGAAAGAAACAAACAAGTTTTTTTTTAAACTGTCGATTTTCTGAAGCGTAAGCTCACCGAAAAGTCTGTAGTCTCTGCCATATTTAATAACGTAAAAAATCCGAAACACAGGCCGCGAGAACGATCACGTAGGGCGCCGACAGCAGAAACGTGTTCCGAAATCTGCGTTCCACGGGTTTTGTATTAAGGATAGAATCATCATTCGTGTTTTCTCAACAAATTGCGCAGGTCAGGTATTTAAAAAAATAGAATGATAAACACACGTTACGCCTTATCACTGGTCACCCACGTGTCGCTCGGTTCGTTAAAAAGTGAAAAATAGGACACGAGGTTTTCCCCCAATCACCAAATCAAAACTAGTATTCTGTTGAAAACCATTCGACCTGATGTCAACTTGTGGTGCCGTTTGCGCACGCTGGTTTAAAAAAAATAGTATGCAGTAAATTATTAAGCAAACGTTTTTTCCAAAGCCAGTCACTTGGTAGCGGGAAATTTCGACACAAGTAAAATAACATACCTACGTTTTTTTCACTGCAACCCGTATTCACGTATGTAAACGCAAAGGTATTTAATTACACACAATCATAAATGCACGTAAATATTCATTTACACACAGAATTATCCACTATAAACGTCAGCAGACCCAAACTGAAATCTGTCACAGACCACAGGCATCCAATTTACATCCCCCATAAATAGCTTCATACTCTCAATTAATCGGTGAATGTATCAGTGCCAAAACAAATCGGCAAACCAAACCGACAAACTGCAATTAGCGACAACATGCGGCGGCGCGCTTCAAGTGCCAACGTGTCGCCAAATGTCGCGCGCGCGCGCGCCGCACACCGGAACATGCGATGCTAGGCATCAAAAGCCAGAATTTGCGCCGCTCGGGCGACAGCTTGGCCACGACATTGAACACGTAGTTGTCATCAAATCACCGCGCATAAAAAGGTAGCCACAGAATGTTATTCAGTCAGTAAAGCCAGCAGAAGCCACTGAATATTTGTCCAGCGGGAAAGGCAGTTCGCAGACTTGGCAAAGGCGGAATGTCTAGCTCACTTCACATCGTTTTGGCGGTTGTGCTGCCGTCGCTGGCTGCGGCGGCACTCAATGGCAGCGCGCTCACAACGAAAATCAACGAAAATATGGTCACAGATGAGGTTTGTGGTGATCTCACCGTTTTAATCATGTGCCAGTTCCGCAAATAAAGAAGTGAGAAGTAAAATGGCAAATTCGAAGTGAATTGAGAAGAAAATTGGTAAAAGCGAAGTTAAATGGCAAATAAATTGGCAAAACCGAAGTAAAAAATAAAATTTAACAAAAAGTAATTTCTCTTCGCTTTTGCCAATTTCCTCCTCACTCCTCATTTCACTTCGCATTTGCCATTTTACTTCTCACTTCTCAATTAGCGGGACTGCCCCCATCCAAATCAATGTAAACATTTCCGGACTCTTCCAGGTATTTTTCGACGTGAAAATCGAGGAAGAGGGCGAGCACAAAAACGAAACCTGGAAAGGTCGCTTCGTGGTGGGCACATTCGGCCAGGCCTACCCCATGTCGAGCTACAACTTCGTGCAGCTCGCCAGGGGCTTCGTGCACGACGACCAGAAATGGCACTACAAATACAGCCTGGTGCACAGGATCGTGCCCGACTTTCTCGTGCAGATGGGCGATGTGGTCTACAGGGATGGCAGGGGAGGTCGGTGGCACTAATTGTTGTGAAAAGAAGTATAGAGCAAACTAATCCCTCCCTTGAATAACTCGCCTGGCCAACCCCAGGTGCCACTTCCAAACACTGTAAAATACCCAGTAAATCGTAAAATGTCATGCAAAATGTAAAGTCATTTAAAATGCCCTTTTAAATAAAGTTTTCTTTTATTTTTTACTGTTAATTGAACATATTATTATAGGGCATTGTACATGCCGTTTGACGCTTTGCACGACATTTGACAGTTGACACGGCATTTTAGAGGGCATGGCAGTGGCCCTAGTGAGAAAATAAACCCCATTGGAATAAATAACATAAATTGGAAGCGGTGCCAATTCGGTGAAAAACTAATTATTTGGCGGAAAACAAGTCCCGTGGTATTGGCGTTTGGCGACTTCTGTCGAAAAATGCATGCATTGGCTCCATCAGAGTAGGGCCACACTTGCGAAAAAAATATCCTGAGGTTCCTAAATAGTAGTCACACTAACAATTCGACGCTAAACTGCCACCTAACGCACGACAAAAAAAATCAAACACAATTCGACCCCGCCCACAGGCCGGTCCGTCTACGCGCCCTCGTTCATCGACGAGGCGTGGATTCAGTCGCACCGCACGGGCGGCTACGTGGCCATGGCCAACACGGGGCCGGACTCGAACGGGTCGCAGTTCTACGTCACGCTCACCAGGACCCGCTGGCTGGACAATAGGAATGTCGTGTTTGGAAAAGTCGTGTGCGGCATGGTCGGTTGCATGCTGCTTTGAAGCTATGCTGCGGGCGACTCGAATAATTTTTGGGAAACGTGAATAAGATACAGCGGCGCGATGATAATTCTACACAAACAGTACCTTCACTGAGGTCTTTCAAAGAAATTTAGGTTTAAACTATGTTTCGAAAATTCCTTCAAAAATCACTACCTGAAAATAATAGCCATTACTAAACTACCTCTGCAGTTTGCGGCCACCTAAAATACCTTGCTATCAAAGCCGATCTAAATAATTACACCAGAAACCCTTCCAAAAACACCCTACCATCCCACATCTAGGGTTCAAACGGGATCCCGATTCCGGATCCCGTGAAATTCCGGGATTTAGCAATCCCGATCCCGAAACTTTTCAAATCCCGATCCCGATCCCGAGAAACTCCAAAGTCCGGGATCCCGATCCCGGAAAAATTAGTGGAAATTATCAAAAGTGAAAAAACCACGTTTTTGCATG
Organism: Sphaerolaimus hirsutus; assembly: GCA_964036195.1. Taxonomy (NCBI): domain Eukaryota; kingdom Metazoa; phylum Nematoda; class Chromadorea; order Monhysterida; family Sphaerolaimidae; genus Sphaerolaimus; species Sphaerolaimus hirsutus. Next base: position 15,813,370 of record OZ038458.1, read on the forward strand.
CAAAAATGTGAACGAAAACCCCCAGCGTTCATTTTATGCCACGTTTCTGGCATCCAACAGTGAACAACTGTGGATGCCAAAACATTGGCCAAAATCTCTATCCCAAGACCCCAATCCCGATCCCGAAAAAATGCCAATCCCGATCCCGATCCCGTGACCCCAATCCCGGCCAATCCCGATCCCGAAATCTCAAAAAACCAATCCCGATCCCGATCCCGAAAAGTCAATCCCGTTTGAACCCTACCCACATCCCCAACAAAAAAAATCAAACACCAAAATAAATCACCCCACACTCAGGATGTAGTACGCAAGCTGGGCAAGATCGAAGTAAACGAGCACCACGTGCCGCAGCGGCGTGCTTTCATCTACCGGTCTGGCTTCGTGCCAGGTTTGGAGCCGTACGAATTGACCATGGACCAACTTGAGGATGCGGCAGATATAAAGAGCGCTTGCAAGCCCGACTTTTAGATTATTTTCTTAGCCTTGTTCTCATTGGTTGATTTGATTTTTGCAGTTTTTTTGTAGTCGCACGGTATTTACACTGAAAATTGTGGTTACGTATTCGAAAGTTTTTTTGGTCCGCAAGTGTGAAAAAGGCATTTTTGAATCAGGATTGTTGGAATAAAGGTAGATATTAAACGAATTTGTAATTCACAACGCGATTTACATCTAGTTCAAATTTAATAACCACCAAACGCGCCTTGTTCGGCAGATCCCGCATTCGTAGTTGTGCACACAAAAACTTTTGAATGTGGAATGCAACATTTCAGTGTATCGAGCGCCATAAAATATGAGAAAACGCTTCCTTTTTGAATGCTGTGTTATTGATCGTTGAGCAGTAAATTTTTTACGACAGTATTGAATGTAGCAATTGGGTGAACAAGACAAGAGAACATTCAAAACGAGTTGGCAAAAAGCCAACGTACAGAACACAAAGCAAAACCAACCTTAATTAATCGCAGTCTGCTAAATCACGCAAATTTCATCCCGACGTATCGTTAACATCCTGAAAAAATGCATAAACAACATGTTAAATATAATGAAACAATCCGAAAAGCATAACAAACCAGCGGAAGTTATTTCCCGGCGGCGTGTTTTACAAAAAAAAAGTAATAAAAAAATTCATATAATACAGAACGTACTGATATGGGTATCCTATTCATTTCTGGCTCTTAGCCATTATTTGGAGCTCTGCCAATGACTTTTTAAGTGAAGAAAATTTTTTAATAAAAAAAGCAAGTCAGTGTCGATATCGTACCGATAAAGTTATTGTTATTGTAGATTTCCGGTATCAGTATTTACTGGTTACGCGACACCTGCGCCACCAGTCGTAGTTTCGTAGTTCAAATACTCTTAAACTGCTTTGCTTATTGGTCTTTGAAGTCGCCAATGAAGCGCTGAACGAAGGTCCCTATTCCCCGAATGCCGCACCGCACACTGAAATTTTGCGTTCAGCGTTCGAACGTTTTTGCACGCTGAACTACAAATGCTGAAATCAAAATCTCAAGAACCTAACATTTTTGAAGCGTAAAACAATTCGGAATTTGCAATATTCGCGTAATTGGCATGCGAGCCGCATTTTTACGCTTCAAAAACGCATGGTTCTGTAGATTTTGATTTCAGCATTTGTAGTTCAGCGTGCAAAAACGTTCGAACGCTGAACGCAAAACTTCTGTGTGCGGTGCGCCATTAAATACTTATGAAATATTGTTGCACGGCACACTCGAATTTTCAGTTGCAGTTCGAACACTTTTTCAAGGGCGGAATTAAAAACGGGGGCGGAATTTCAAGTGCAGTTCGAACGTTTTTGAGTTCCACCAAGGCGGAACCCCAGTGCAGTTCGAACAGTTTTTTTAAAGGATTTTTAGGGCATTTTTTGGACATTCGAACGGAGTCCGGACGAATTCGTACACTTTTCGCTGATTTGCGGGTCATAACATTTCCACGCAGCAAGTTTCAAAATGATTGGGACACTTTCAATTCCACCCTTGACTTTCAATTCCACCCATTAGAGAAGGTTGTTGTGAGAAACACATCTCACTTATCTTGCCAAATATATTTGTGAAAAAAATTTTATAGGTAGATCTAGGCATTGTCTTCAAAAATGAATAGATAAATTTTTTTGTAATATCAACTTGTTTCAAAGATATTGAAGTTCACCGTGTGGCATATTTGTGTAAACTGAAACTGAATTCCACCCTCTAGAAAGTGTCCCAATGTTTTCTTGCCTAGATGGCACACCGCACACTCAAAAGAGTGCGGACGTTGTTCAAACGCTTGGCGCTTTCCGCATTTTCCGAATTAATTCGGCCCATGCACAATTCCGCCATGAGTAAAAAAAGTGCGGACGTTGTTCAAACGCATTGCGCTTTCCGCATTTTCTGAATTAATTCCGCCTGTGCACAATTCAAGGCAATTCCGCCGTTGAAAAAGTGTTCGAACACTTCATGTGCGGAATTGAAATCGAGGGCGGTTCAAACGTTTTTGAATTCCACCCCCGATTTTAATTCCACCCTTTTGAATTCCGCCCTTGAAAAAGTGTTCAAACTGCAACTGAAAATTTGAGTGTGCCGTGCAACAAAGTCTGAACCACCCTTGGAATTCCGTCTTGGCAGAACTCAAAAACGTCCGAACTGCCCTTGACAATTTTGAGTGTCAGTGCGCCATCTAGGCAAGAAAACATTCGGACACTTTCTAGAGGGTGGAATTCAGTTTCGGTTTTCACAAATATGCCACATGGTGAACTTCAATATCTTTTAAACAAGTGGAAATTACAAAAAAAATTCTCTATTCATTTTTGAAGACAAAGCCTAGATCTACCTATAAATTTTTTTTCACAAATATGTTTGGTAAGATAAATAAGATGTGTTTCCCATAACAAACTTCTCTAAAGGGCGTATCTCTTAAGTCAAGGGCGGAATTGAAAGTGTCCCAATGTTTTTGAAACGTTTTGTTATGATATGCAAATGGACAAAAACTGTGTGAATTCATCCGGATTCGTGTGAACTTCATCCGAATGTCCCAAAAATGCCACATTTTTCCTAAATAAAAATGTTCGAACCGCCCTTGGAGTTCTGCCTTGGCGGAACTCAAAAACGTTCGAACCGCCCTTGAAAATTTTGAGTGTGCGGTGCGCCATTTACGATCGATTTTTACGATGAATGATGGCCTGTTGTCATTTCTGACAATACAAAGTAAGATATATTCACGAATCGCGTTTAATCTTTCAAACAGTTGGAGTCGCGATACGTATTTACTTTTAACAGAATTCAACGTGAACGGATCATGACAGATGTCATTTCTGTGTATTCAAATGCAAGAATACAAGACGGAGGAAATTCAGGGTTTAAAGGGCGTTTTTTGTTCCCTGCGAGTTTTTCCATTCGTCGTAAATTTTTAGCGCTTCTTTTAGGCACTTTTTTCTCGTGTCTGTGTGCATTAGGGTTGGAAATTTCAAAGTTTTCGGTTCCGTTACTTGAACTCGGTTTGGTTCTTTTGGTTCTAAAATGTATAAAATTTCGGTTCAGGTTAATAATAAAAATAAAATAGGTAGGTTATCGGGTGAATAATGGTTGAAAAATGGAAAAACAACATAATGATGAAGTGTAGCAAAGACCAGGTGTGAAATTGTGTGAAAATACATATGCAAAACAAGCAGCTCTGTCAATTTTTTTCCTTGGGGATGGCATAAGGATTGGCATAAAAATGGATATTTTGACACAAATCACCAATCATTTTCAATGACCATGGCTCCACAGCAGCACAGCCATTGAATGACTGTATGTGACATCAGAAAGTACTGCAACTTGTCTGTTATATCTGTATATGTTTACTCATAACTAGTGATGTAAAAAGTTCCAGGAATATGGCACCAAGTGCCAAAATCTTTTTTCAACCCTCAGTAACAAATGCCAATGGTGCAAGAGCAAAATGGTACCAAGGACCAGAGATACAATGGCTCTTTTTGGATTGGCACCAGTGTCATGCACCACTGTCATAGTGTTTTTACATCACTACTCATAACCATATTTGGGAGCTTTAAAAAATACATTTTTAGGGGTCATTAAATTGAGGGGTCATTAAATACATTTTTATCCCTATTGTTGCTGAACAAAAAAAACAACAGATTGATTACTGAACAATGTGATTACTGAAGTGTCTGACTTAAACAATAAAAATACATCTGAATATAAAATCAATCACCACCATCATGTGTATTTAAATCTGCTGGAGTTTAACTGCTGCATTTGATCAAGTCATTATACAAAAATAAGTTATTGGCTCTTTCGGGTATTAATTTCGGTTCCGGCTATAAGTGCTGGTTCTCAGTTCCGGTTCGGGTAAGAGATTCGGTTCCGGTTCTCGGTACCAAAATATGCTTGGAACCGCGGTTCGGTTCGGGTCGGTTCGCGTTCCCAACTCTAGTGTGCGTTTTCAGCGTTTACGTGTACCTATTTGTATACGTCTATTGCATCGCTTGGAAGTGTTTGGTAATAGCATTTATTTTTTCGACTTTTTTCACGTCGATCTGAAACCATGCTGATTCCATCGCAGATCGAATTTTTTAAGGCTTCATTTGCCCATGCTCATCCAATTTTCAGCATCTTTGTAATCCACCCGAGATTCTCACAAAGACAGAGAAGGTTATTTTAATGCATATTACGGGCGCCAATTGCGTCATGCCCACCCCCCGCATTTCACCGCCGCCGTTCCGCGTATACATGCACGGCTTAGGTCGAGTAGAGCGCCGCGCGTGCCCCCACATCCTTATCGCGGCCGCGGAGCGTGTTCTTTATTTGTCTAACTGCGGCCGCGGCCGCCGCCGCCGTAATCACCGTCGGATTGCGTGCATCCGTTATCGCCGCCGCCGGTCGGTGAATTCACGCTGAGCCGAATTCTAATTAAGAAACAGCAGTGGGCATATTGCGCGCTGGCCTTGTCAGCTTATGCGGGCCGTGTCACCGCGTGCTATTGTAGCCGGGCGGTGGGCGCGGCGGCGCGGTTCTGCCGCCCGTCGCCGCAGTCGCGCCGCCCGCCCCGCCGCCGTACATTTCGCAGTGGCACAGGCCGGTTGGCACTTGACTGGAGTCGCGTTGAATTCATTTTGTCGCCCGCCGCTGCCGCGGGCCGTCTTCGCCGATTTGCGGACGTCTGCCATTATATGGACGAGAGGCAGGGCCGGCGTATTGGGCGTACACTAGCTGTAGTTTTATGGGCTGATTTCTATATCGCATACGCTCGCTTATTACATACATGGTTCAGGGGTTTAGTAGGGAGGGCGGTTACTAGGGCTCGAAAGTCGATTTTTTTCAAACTCGAGTTCGAGTCGCAACTCCAAATTTTTTACGGTCGAGTCGGCGAGTCGAGTCAGGCAAGCCAGTGAAAAGTCGAGTCGAGTCTGGCAAAAATCTCGAGTCTCGAGTCGAGTCGGATGCATTACTTATTGGTATGACCCTTGCAGAAATTTTTGATACTGGTTTCTCTTCCAATGTTTTCACACGTACTTAATGGCGCTACGCACACTGAAGCCGAAATATTCGGCATACGCACGTTTTCATCTGCCGAATCCGAATTGAAAAATAGCCGTTCGGACGTTTTCAGTTCGGCATTTTAGGGGCCGCCATATTGAATTTTGAAAATGTGCGCACGATATTCAGACGAATTTGAGCGTTAATTTTTAGACGCTGAAGTATGTCGAAAGCAACATACTTCGGCATTTTCTATGATAAGGACGATAGCTGAATGTGTGTATTTATCGTATTGGCTTGCGTACCGTACCGTACTCGCAATTTCGACAATTTCATTCAACAATTTCGACACATCAACATTTCATCTGATTTTGCCGAATGGTTTCCGCATGTAAAAGTGTACGCATCTTTTGAATGCTGAAATACATGCTGAATTGACAAACAGCTTAATTTTCAAGAGTACGGACGATTTTAGTTTGGCAAGTTTTTTTCTATTCAGCATTTAATTCGGCATTTGTCAAAAACGTGCGTATGCCGAATATTTCGGCTTCAGTGTGCGCAGCGCCAATGAAGTCTAAATGCCAACAGTGCATTTAAATATCAAGATAAAGCAAAAACATAACTTTTTTATCACTCATGTTGCTACAAATAAAGTTGCAATTATAAAATCAGCCAGCGGATGGATAATTAACATCTTTTACAGCATTTTTTTGGATCAGTGCCAACATTGTACAATGCATTTGAGGTGGTGTCTATATCATGGATGGTGTGTGTATTTCATTATGTAGGATTGTATGGTAACAAGAAATTTGAGTTTAAACACCATTCAATACATACGCCAAGCCAATCGACAATATATCACACATGTGGTATGGAAATGCGCGCTCACGCGCAAATTTTTTGAAAAATATGTTAAAAAGTTCATATAAAAATTGGTTTTTAGGGCATTATTCAATGGAAACCCTGACTCGAAATTTGCCAATATTTTGAGTGGCGTCAGGCAAAAACCGTGAGTCTCGAGTTTGGGCCATATTTTTCCGGTCGAGTCAGACGAGTCGAGTCAGTACCCTGTTTTACCCTCGAGTCACGAGTCGAGTCGAGTCGAGTTCGAGCCCTAGCGGTTACCCCACCAAATCCACCAGCCCCCTATCTATCCTGGAGGCCGCTGAGCCATCTATCCTGGAGGCAAAAATTTTGGCTACTATCCACCAACTCCCCCCCCCCCAATCGTCCAGTTATCTACCTATATGGAGTGATTTTGAGAGAAATTTTGCCTAATTTTTTGCTTAAAATCACCCATTTTCTTAACTTTTCATAGTTTTTCACCTTTAACATCATTAACTGATGTGTTTTATTGCTTATTTTCAGCTATTTTAGCTTATATACCTATTTTTGAGCTATTTTCCACCTGCTTTGAGTGATTTTTTCTCTTTTCTTCCTTCTACGCCTTGAAAAAGCCTATATAGTGAACCAGAATCTTTAACATCTCTTCCATCTTCCAAATATTTTTCCAAATCCACACATCTTCCAATTTTTTTTCCTTTGTCTGGTTCAATACTTTTTTCTTTTGACAGGTACTATTATGAACACTTGATATTTGTTATCCATTTACACTAAATAAAAGACAAAGATATTGAACTAGTCTCTCGACTGTTACATTCAAGGAATTGAGATACTGAAAAAGTTCCCGTGATTTTTACCAACAATTTAATTGGAGGTTTCAAGAGTGCAGTATTTTTAAGTATGTTGTTATACCAAATGCCTGGGTGTATAAATGTGTTTTCCAGTGAGCAAATGTTTACAGCCACAATATGAACACTTATAACCAGGGGTTTAGTAGAGGGTTGGGGGGGGGGGGGGTTAACCCCCCCAAATCCACCAGCTATTGATCTACCCCAGAGGCCGCTCAGCTACCTATCTATCATGGAGGCTGCTCAGCTGTCTATCTATCCCAGAGGCAAACCCCCCCAAATCAGCCAATTATCTATCTGATTTTTGAGAAATTTTACCCCAATATTTGCTCGTATTTGCTAATTTTCATACCTTTTCATCGTTTTTCACCTTCAAAATCGCTATTGATGTGTTTCATTGCCTATTTTCAACTATTTGTGTACTATATATGCTTATGTACCTATTTTGTACCTACTTTTAGCGATTTTTTTTTCGTTTTTTTCCTTCTATACCTTGAAAAGCCTATATGGAACCCCCGCGAACCCCCTCCCGAACCCCCCCCCAAAAAAAAAAAAACTTTCAGCTATCTATCCCTCTGGAGGAGTGATTTACTATCTTTATGAACTCCCGGGGGGTCCAAATATACAAACCCCTGCCTATAATGTTGATGTGACATGTAATAAGTCTGTATGTAGTAATCACACCTAAATATGTTATATGTTTCTGGTCTTATTTTCTGTACACTGTATGTTTATGTACACTCATGCAGATTGTTGATAGGACTTTATCCTGTGCTTTTTAGGTTTACTAGTGATGGCCAAAGTTTGTATTTGTATGTATTTCGTCCCGAGTGACAATTCGAGTCGATTTTCGATCCTTCCTGCATCCATGTGCTCACCAGGGGCCGTGCCGGGTATCCCTGCATAAATACACGCCCCCCCCCCCCTATGGCCGTGCGGCGCATTCCACGTGTCATATAGGCATGTATTTCCAGTCAATCAGCACGCGCGCCTGATGCCGCCCTATGTTTTTTGTCGCCGCCCGCTTTTTTTATGTCCGGCTGGGACCGTGCGGCAGCGGCTCATCGTTTTGCTAAGCAACTTTTGCTCACTTTACCGCTTTTGTGAAGGAGACCACTGGACAACTACGGTGGTACGTTGCGCTGCATGCTGCCAGTTTTACTCTTTGTAGTTGGCAATACCCATCGTTTATACATTGTACCTAGTGAGGATCATTGCCACGTCAGTGTTCAAATGACAAGCCTGCAATTGACAAGCAAAATGGCTTTTACAATGAAGGTGCCATTCTATTGGAGGTGTCATTCAATTGGAGGTGCCATTCTATTGAAGGAAACATTCAATTGAAGGTGCTGTTCAATTGGAGGCTGTTGTTCCATTGTTTTTTGTGAGTGCAACAACTTTTCAAAACCTGCTATTCTATTAGAAGGAATATGGTAATTACCTTCAAAATATTTCTCATCATTATGGGGTAATTGTCAGAGATTTTGTAAATTCATGCTAATATGAATAACCAATTTGTTTTTGGATCACAATTAATAGCCTAAATTTGATGTCTTATTCTGCCAGCACAGAGCAGTAATTGGTGTGTCTTGGTGATTATATTGCAAAAATATGAATGAAAAATATTAATTGGGACATATGTAACACATTGAGATGCTGTTCAATTTCAAAGATTTATTTTTGCAGATCCTGAATGCATCAATACAATCCACAACATAGAAGTCAGGCTTGTGATGCTCACAAAGTTGATGTGAATTGGGTAGCTTGTTAAATGAAACGACTGGCTAGCATTGTGCATTTTGGCTTACCACCAAAGTGGAGAAACTGGAGTATATAGGTAGAGTAATTCCTCTTTAGGTACGTATGTATTTATGTCCTTTGTAATTCCGCCCTGTCATTAGCATATTTTCCCCCACGTTAACTGTTTGTAAATACAATATGCGCCCATACAGTTTCCTAAATATGATCACAATCCCCATTTCATGATCTGAAACATACACATTTCCGGCTTCTAGTGCGAAGGTCAGGATTCATATCTATTAACTTACTCGCTCGTTCACAACAATTTGTGCACCTCAATACAATGCATTTACCTGGTAAATCTGCAACAGCGCCATTACTTGGTAAATAAACAGTGCAAATAAAATTCATATTTACATACACAATCAATGAGCCAGTAGTGGTGTTTACTAGTAACTGCATTGGCGGGAAATTCTAGTTTCGTTTCGCTAGAAAATGTGTCAGCAAGTGATATGAACACTGTTTCGCGGTAGCGCATGGGGTGATGCATAAAATATTCATAAATAAAGCATGGTGGCCGTGGCGTGGCCCATATCGGGAAACACCACAGTTGGGAAAGTAAAAGTTAACGTTAAGTATTTTATTCTTACGCAACCCTGAGTACAGAAAACGTAAAGAAATTTTTTTACTTTTACACTGAATAAAAGGTGAGTAAACGTAAAAGCCAGTACTTTTACTCAGGGAAAATGTAAAAGCGAGTATTTTTCAGTTTATTTCTACCCAGAGAAACATTAATGTGATCCAAAGTGAGAGTTAGTGTTTACTCTAACTGATGCAACTTCTATCATTTGCGCTGCAAATTTCTCATTCATTTAAGTTATTTCTGCGTTTTATGCACCTCATTTTTTTCTTAATCACATTTTCTGCACTCGCATACATTCAAAAAGTATGAGTAAAGATGAATACAGGTATTTTTGAGGAAAAATAAATGTATTTACTCAGTACTCGAGTAACTTTTTTGAGTAAATGTAAATATGTTTTAACAACTATGGGAAATACCAGTGTTGTTACAAACTAGGTGTGCCTTTTTGCACTAGGAATGGCCAAAAATGTTTTTAATGACCCTGATTTAAATAAAAAAATAACATTTTTTAAAACATTTTGTTTAATAAAACAGGTTTTTTAAAAGCTCCCAAATATGGTTGTGGGTCAACATATACAGGTATATCAGACAATTGCCAGTACTTTGTGATGTTAAATATCGCCATACAATGACTGTGGAGCCATGGGATAGCATTATAAATGGTGATTTCTGTCAAAATATCCATTTTTATGTTACATATATTGCCATTTGTGGAATGTGAAGTTCGGCATGGAGTAGTGCTTACATAAGGTGATAAGAGAAGGCACATAATATGTACATTGACAGTGATGTTTCACACTGTACACATGTAGGGACACATTGGCTGGGTATTATATAATGCACTAACATTTCACAGCTTATAATGACACAATAGCACTGAACAAATGGAAGCTTTCACACTAAAAATTCCTCAAAATCAATAAAAACAACCACCAATGGTAATGGGTATGTGAAATTGCATGCTTGCACTCAGAATTGCAAAATACCTAGTGCACAAGTACAATAAATTTTGGCTGATGTTTAAAAAACAATTTTGATACCCATGTTTTTAAAAAACAAACAAAAAATTTTTTTATATAAAACGGTTAAAAACATCAGCCATTCCTACTTTGCACCAGCCAAATAACTCATATTTGCATCTTTGAAAGGAATATAGTTTTTATCACTATTTAAATGAAACGGTTATAAATGATTTTCCATCTCTAGTAAAAGCAAGCACTGTTTTCAGGTGCTGGCATCCCGGCATCCATAGGTTTCCCTTCTTCCACACTGCCTTGATGCACAGTTCAGAAGGCTTGAATTTGGCCGCGTGTCAATTGTGTTGGTGTGTTGTGCGCTCACGAGATGGTTTGAGCGTGTGGCCCCCGTCATGCATTAAGGCGGGATCCAATTGCGACGTAAGGGTCTGGGCCACCCCGCACCGTGCTCCGATGATATTATTAGCGACGGGGCATACATCCGCTTAGCTCATGGCTCCGTGGCGCATGCGCACACGCGCATTTTCTGACCATATCACTTTCTATTTATCATTTTGTCGCAACAATAATATTTGCGTAAAAGTGAACTGCTCCCACTCGTGTCTTCATGGAAATCAGTTTTCCATTTTATAGTCTGACTTATGTATTCGTGTATGGAAATTTTTTATGGATACTCGGCGGACCGCAACCAGATGTGCAGAATCCTACCATAATTTAATGAAAAAAATTTGTGATAATTTTCGTTATTAATTATTTCATGGTAAAAACGAAATATTATGATTAAAACAACTGTATAATTTTTGGTTCATTATTCAGATGGGTTATGGTTGGTTTCCACAGTAAGTGTGATGTCTGCCGAGTATATATGCGTGAGAAACCTAGGCAATGGTCTAACATATTATAGAACGCCATCTGTCTCAGATGGTCCCTCAATTATTTTTTTACAACACCGTGCCGTGCGTTAGAGAAGCAACTTTACTCTGAATTTACAGGTGTTAGAGAAGCGACTTTACTCTGAATTTACAGGTGTTAGACAGTTATTATTTTCCCATGTGCTCTCATGCACTGTTGCGGGATAGTCGCAGATATGTGAAACACTTTCCTGTTCACGGAGGGGAGGGGTGATTGGTTTCAGTGCGGCATGGCGCACCCCCGGGGAATATATTGCGTATGCAACTCTATCTTCATCACTTTTCATGTTCTTCATGTTTTGTTATTTCTTATTTTCGCATCGATTGGCATATTTTTCATTAAATGTTACGCGTATGTGAAATAATTTCATACCATTTCAACGTTTTTCAATCTTACACGCAAATTCAATTTAATAAAATTTTTAATTGTTTCAAATGAAATTAAAATATTTTTTAAATTATATTGAAATGCGAAAATATTATAAATTTTCTGTAAACAAACTGCGAATTTGAGAATAAGATAGAAGAAGAATGGAATGTAGACCTGGTACACTTTTTCATAAAAATTCCCATTATTTTTTACCCACCCCGGCCACTATGTCCGTGCCGGAAAAGGGGGGGGGGTAAAAGACCACATTGGCGCTACGCACACTGAAGCCGAAATATTCGGCATACGCACGTTTTCATCTGCCGAATCCGAACTAAAAAAATGCTGTTCGGACGGTTTTAGACCAGCATTTTTGGGTCCAGACATTCAGCAACCGTACGAATTCGGACAAATTCGGACGGATTTAGATGATTTTCCAGCATTTTTGGTCATATGCTGAATTTAACATTTCAGCATCTTGTGAAAAAATTGTATCCGGACACTTTCATTTCAGCAAACCAGTTCAGCAATTGGCAGAACATCTACTGCTGTGAAATGATCCAGATCTCATCTAGTTTTTCATACATCTTCATGAAACATTTTTTATGAACATGTATGAACATGATCTTCAAAAATGAAGACCATAAATTTTTTTTAAAAACTGCTCATTCTTGAGATATTGTAGTTCAGCACAGTTCAACAGTGTGTAAACAGAAAAAACGTACGAACCATTTTGGGAATTTGGGCAATGTGTGTACATGAGTAGGGTTCAAACGGGATTGACTTTTCGGGATCAGGATCGGGATCGGGATTCACTTTTTGAGATTTCGGGATTGGGATCGGGATTGGTAATTTGAGATTTCGGGATCGGGATTGGCCGGGATTGGAGTCACGGGATCGGGATTGGGATAGGCATTTTTCCGGGATCGGGATTGGGTTCTAGGGATAGAAATTTTGGCCATTTTTCTGGCATTCACAGTTGTTCATAAAGGTCTCAAAACACTGTTGGATGCCAGAAAAGTGGCATAAAATTGACGCTGGGGGTTTGCATCCACTTTTTTGCATGCAAAAACGTCATTATTTCACTTTTTATAATTTCCACTAATTTTTCCGGGATCGGGATCCCGGACTTGGGAGTTTCTCGGGATCGGGATCGGGATTTGAAAACTTTCGGGATCGGGATTGGTATTTTTGAGATTTCGGGATCGGGATCAGGATTGGGGTTTCAGGATCGGGATCGGGACTGGTAAATCCCGGAATTTCACGGGATCCGGGATCGGGATCCCGTTTGGACCCTATACATGAGCGAATAGTAATGATAAACATTGGAACAGCGCGTGCCTAGGGTGTCAAAAAAATTTTGTTATGGAAAATGGAAACGGAAATTTTTTTGCACTTGCCAGAAAACGGAAATAAAATTTCAGCAACAAGGAAAACAAGGCTGGAAAACTGGAAATGGAAAAATGAAATTTTGCCAGAAAACAAAAAAAATTGTGGAAATTTCCTGGAAATGCTAAAAATTGCTGAAATTTTGATGGAAAATGGAAAAAGTCACATAATTGAAAACCTGCATGCATGTTTACCAGTTTGGCTGAAACAGAAAACAGACAATTGAGCCAGAAAAGGGGAATATGAGGCTGAAAAACTGAAAATTGAGCCTGAAAATGGAAAAAAAGGCGGAAAAACTGAAAATTCAGCCGGAAAAACTGAAAATTCAGCCGGAAAAAGGCAGAAAAACTGAAAATTTAGCCAGAAAAGGGATAATTAGCCAGAAAAACAGGAACGGAAATGGAAAAAAATTTTGTAGTCGGAAAACGGAACGGAAAACGGAAAAATTAATTCAATTACCGGAAAACGGAATGGAAAATGGAAAAAATTTGCCTGCAGAAAACCGAAACGGAAATTTGTCACCCTAAGCATGCCTGCAAACCAGATTGTTGGAAGTAATCAATGTTTTCAAAGTTAATGTAAAATATTCATTTTTAGTCACTCCTGAGTGCAGAAAATGTATAGTAGAATTTTTTACTTTTATTTCCATGGGAAAATGTAAAAGTAAGTATTTTTGAAAACGATGACCATAATTTTCACTAGAAGTCACCCTTAACCCCAATTTTCATCCTTTTTGCCACTGCACACATGAAGTTGTGCATACACTGTAGCGTCTGCCAAGCAGGGTTGGTTTTAGTAAAATTATTTTTACTGAATCTGCAGTAAAATTGTAAATAAATTATATTTTATTTTTATTTTTTCTTCAATTTTCCATTTTATTTTTATTTTTTTATTCTTCAATTTTCCATTTTATTATTATTTTATTTTTATTTTTTATTCTTTGTGACCAGGATTAGTTTTTGTGAAATTCTTTTTACTAAAATTGTAGTAAAATTGTATAAAAATTGTATTTGATTTTTTTTCTTCTGAGATTTTGCCAACCCTGCTGCCAAGTAAAACCAATAATTATCCAAAATTTAGTTGACACAATTTTTGATGTCAACTAGTGTCAGGGGTATTCTAGTTTTCGGCCCTCCTGGGTGTTGGATAGATAGCAAATCACTCCTCCGGAGGGATAGATAGCTGAAAATTTTTCTGGGGGGGGGGGTTCGCGGGGGCTCAATATATAGGCATAGAAGGGAGGAAAAGGAGAAAAATTGCTGAAAGTAGGTGAAAAATGGCTAAAAATGGGTATATAAGGACATATAGTACTAAAAATAGCTCAAAATAGGCAGTTAGATGCACGAACTAGTGATTTTGGAGGTGAAAATCTATATATAGGTATGAAAATAGCGATTTTGAGCGAAAATTAGGGTATAGTTTCCCAAAAATCGCTCCAGATAGGTAGATAGCTGGCCGATTGGGGGGAGGGGTTTAGGGGATAGTAGCCCAAAATTTTGCCTCCGGGATAGATAGATAGCTGAGCGGCCTCTGGAATAGATAGATAGCTGGGCGATTTGGGGGGGGAACCCCCCCTTTCCTACCCCTGACTAGTGTGTGTGACAAGATATAATTGATGACAATTTTTGATGTCAACTTTATGACAAGTTATAATTAGTTACATTCTCTGTACAGCATCAACTTTGGTCAATAGACAATAGTGATTATGTATATTGGATAGGGTTGGCACTAGGGTCGAAACGGAATCCCGATCCCGATCCCAAAACATTTCGGGATTTGGTGGTCCCGATCCCGATCCTGAAACCTCAATCCTGATCCCGATCCCGAAATCTCAAAAGCCAATCCCGATCCCGATCCAGAAACTTTCAAAATCACAATCCCGATCCCGAAAAAATTTATACAATCCCTATCCCGATCCCAGAAAATTTGGTCAACCTCATTAAATGCCCTTTTTGCATTAATAAATTTTAACCAATGTCCACTTTATGCCTCTTTTCTGGCATCCAGGCGTGTTTTTGAGCCTGTTTTGTGAAAACATTGGCAAAAAACGTGTAGGTATATTAGAATGTTTTCAAAAATGCCATTACCGATCCCAAAAAACGCCAATCCCGATCCCGAAAGGTCAATCCCGATCCCGAAATCTCAAAAACCAATCCCGATCCCGATACCAAAAGGTCAATCCCGATCCGATCCCGAGATCTCAAAAACCAATCCTCGTTTATCTTTGCATTTCAGCATTTGAGATTTTATCCTATTGCTGAATGTTTCCGCATGAAAAAGTGTACGCATCTTTTGAATGCTGAAATACATGCTGAATTGACAAACCGCCTAATTTTCAAGAGTACGGACGATTTGAGTTCAGCAAGTTTTTTTCTATTCAGCATTTAATTCGGCATTTGTCAAAAACGTGCGTATGCCGAATATTTCGGCTTCAGTGTGCGTAGCGCCATTACGGTGTACGCGCTACGGTGGGCAGTGTAAGCCTTGCCCTGCGCTCATGCAATGCATGCCGCTGAAAATAAATTGCCCCGTCCCCTCGTTTTACCCTCGCGTAGATCGGAATTTTCATCGCGATTCCATTCGTCGATTGCGTGATCGCCGCGCGTTCATGCATATTTCATTGCATATTATCATTCATTCTTGCCAGCGAAAATGCGCGCCGTGTTTGTAAATAAGATGGACTGCTGTTACTAAATTTTATATTTACCTATTTGCTATGCTGTGCTGTTTTAAATATCGTGCAAACTGGGACATTTTATTTGTCGGCGCGCCGTTTTTGCACTTTTCCATTCAAGTGCGCGGGAAAAGTTCGCCCGCGTAGTGAGTGGTCTCACAGTTTTTTTTCTGTTTCCTTTCAGTTAAGGGACCGTATTTTGCACAAAGTTTCGTGAGCACACGCACAAAGTCTGTCTGACTTGCGTTATAAATAATACGTCATAGTCCGTCTATAATTATGCTGATGTGTCGAATCCTGCGATGTAATATTATATTTATGATTTATCATCCCTGACTAGTGAGTGGTACTTGTAAAAGCTCTCAGCCGAACTAAAATAGGTACAACTTAGATATCTTTTAATTTCATCCGTTTGATTTGCTGAAAAGATAGTTGATTGCCACTCCAATATTTCAACCAGGGACGATTCAATTCGACGGGCACTCTTTTTGCACTTTCCTTTGGTCTGAGATGTAGTCCTGCCCGATATCGACTTGGACACACAGTTGTTAAAATGTACATACATTTACTCGAAAAATACGCGTATGCGAGTACGCGGTAAATACATTTACATATACTTTTTAAGTAACGTACTCACTTTTACGCGCAGGGCTATCTTGAATTTCGATCCTCTGTGTGGTTGGATAGATAGCAAATCGCTCCGCCAGAGCAGGGTTGGCAAAATCTCAGAAAAAAATAAAAATAAATTGAAGAATAAAATAAAATTAAATAAGATGGAAAATTTATAAAATAAAAATACAATTTTACTAAAATTCGAATTTTTGTACAATTTTAGTTAAATTTTACAAAAACTCAAGTGTCTGTGAAATTCTATAACAAGTTTTCTGTATCCTGTTGTTTAATGTTCTAGCTGGTAATTTGCAGAACTGGTGCCTTGTTGTTGTTTTCATTGTTGTGATTGAAAAATATATTTTCACATCTTTTAATATATTTTCACCTTAAAAATCACTTATTTATCCCATTTTCTTCATTCCATACCTTGAAAAAGCTTGTATTGAACCCCGCAAGCCCCCCCATTGTTTCATGTCCTTGCATCCAAAATTTCGATTTTTTTTGTAAAATTTATTGTAAAATGTTTTATTTTATTAATGACATTTCAGAATAAAATAAAATGAAGCATGAATACCGTATTACCTCGAAATACCCCCAGGGGGTTTATTATTTCGCCAGCAAAATTTGAGGGGGGGATAATTCGAGGGGGGGTTTATTCGAGGGGGGGGGTCTATTATTTCGCCAGAAATTTTCAGAAATTCCGCATACTCAGACGTAGAAAAATCAAGCAATTACATAGATGTATATGTGTTTTTAGGCATATATAACTGTATATACACATAAACCCTTCTCTAACATCACTCAATCATCAGTTTTAACATGTGTTCTGACTTGTACAGATCACAAACTGCGGTATTTGTCATGTACGTTCACGATACACTCAATTTTAGGGGGGGTATTTCGAGGGGGGGGTTTATTATTTCCTCAGCCGAAATTTAGGGGGGGTATTTCGAGGGGGGTTAATTCAAGGGGGGGATAATTTGAGGTAATACGATAAAATGAAAATAAAATACAATTTTAATAAAAATAAAATACAATTTTAGTAAAAAGAATGTTACTAAAACCAACCATGCTCCAGAGGGATAGATAGCTGAAAATTTTTCTGGGGGGGGGGGGGGGGTTTGCGGGGGCATCAATATATAGGCTTTTTCAGGGGGTGTAGAAGGAAGAAAAGGGAGAAAAATCACCAAAAGTAGGTGAAAATGGATAAAAATAGGTATATAAGTGCATGTATAGCCAAAAAAAGCAAAAATGAACATCAACAAAATCTTGGAGGTCAAAATCTATAAAAAGTGACGAAAAGTAACGATTTTGAGCAACACTTTGGGTAACATTTCTCAAAAATTGCTCCAGATAGGTAGACAGCTGGCCGATTTGGGGGGGGGGGGGTTTAGGCGGTAGTAGCCTAAAAGTTTGCCTCTGGGATAGATAGCTGGGCAAGTAGGGGGGGGGGGGTTGGGGTATGTGTTTTTGTTGCTAAAATAAGAAAATTTTGAAGAAATCATATATTTTTTTCTAAAAATACTTAATAATCACTAAAACGTCATCTATGATGTCTTTCAGTGTAAAACTCACCCTCAGATGTAAAAATGTAGTAGCTTTTACCTTTTCTCAGGGAAAAGTACTCTCTTTTACATTTTCCTGGGAAAAAATTTTTTTACTCACATTTATGCATGACTACGAGTAAAAAAAGTATTTTACACTTTCTATACTTTCTGGTGAGTAAAAAAATACTTACATTTACATAGACTTTTTTAGAAAGTTCAGTAACTCTAACAACTCTGCTTGGACAAACCACATCGACTTGGGCAATTCGTGCGGGCTAATCAAATCGCACCCCTGATCGTTGTCATCGTAATCTGAGTATTTTATTTTCACCTTTTTATTTCCGTCTCAATCCCCGGCTTATACCCTTTCATAATCATTATTATTGTCTTTATGGCGGCGCGCCCGCAGCCGATCCTAGTGCACGAAGCGGCGAAAATGGCGCGCTTGTCCGCAGCGGATTATTCGACCCGGATCGATAAATGCCGAGCGGGCGGACTAATCCGCGCATTTTCGCGTGCGAACTGGGCGAACGGGCGCCTTGTTGCGGCGCGGCGGCGAATTGGGTAGATGCCCTCAAGTGGAGAGAAAGATTGATCGTGTCATTTGCTCTCGCATTGTCACTGTGGCAAGGTCGCCGGGCGCACTCCGTCCATGATTGAATTATCGTTTCTCACATGCGGTAGCCGGGCGTCGCGCACTTTGGTTTAGCGGGTGCCGTGCACGTCGGCGGCGGCAGCGGCGGCGAGTATGTTCCCGCACACGAGCCGACAGCTGCGCGGCAAGTTCGCGGGGCGGCCGCTGCCGAGCGCGCGCATGTTTCAACCCATTTGGCCGACTGGGCCCCCATGGGCGGAGATGCGGCCGCGTTCGCAGTGGGGACGCGTGCGCGCGGCGGCGGCGAAGGCTGCGCGCGCGCGGGCACTTAGCCGGCCGGCCGCGTGAATGTGTCCCGGCTGGGCGGCGTGCGTGCGCGCATCATTGTCTCGTCGCGGTCGCTTCCCCTCTGTACCTCTCGGCTGCTGTTGCATATTGCGCAGCAGTTAAGTACCTCGATATTAGTTTGCCGCGCGCGTGACAAGTCTTCTTGTTGTATTTTCTCTCTGTTTTCCTTAGAGGCAACGCGAGTGAGAAAGGTAGTGCAGCGGGATTGTCTGCATCAGCATTCAGTACTGAAAAGGATTATCTGGATGGTGGTTATGCATTCTGAATGGATCTATTGATTTAGAAATGGCCACAGATCTTTTGCTGAGAAACACGTTGTTTATTCATGGTGTTCATCATTGGGAGCTTTACAAAATGTCGTGTCTATAGAGTCTGCATCATTTCGCATAAGACACATTTAACATAAAACAGGAAGTGCTTCATGAAGTGCTCCAGCTATGAAGTTTCTACTTCATGGCGTTTGAGTCTATTAAATAAGTTTCCTGTCAACTATAGTTCACAGTGAGTACAAATTACTCATTCCACTCAACTCAAATAAATTCAAGGCTGATTTATAAGTTTACTAAACTTGATATTTCATTAGTAAACTAATTTGTGCTGTGACAACTAAACATTCACATCAGGAAATGCATCACTTCACATAAAAATGTGTACTGTTGACTCTGCATAAAAATCGCATGCGTTATCCAAGCAAAACCCATGCAAATATTTAATGCTGCCTGATATCAAGCACTATCATCTAACCTGCTGCATGTCTGTTTGATCGATGTATTCAACAATATCACATTCCTTTGTTGTATTTAGAACTAGTGCTGCACCCATGTATTTCTGTCAGGTGTATGCCTCTGAATGTACCAAATAAATATAAAGACCCGGTCAATATCATCAGGATTTCGTTTAAAAAAAATTCCAAACGTTAAATCTCTGCTCCAGTAATTATTGGAGGCAATCCAATTGTATTGTTGGGTAGCCCCAACATTTATCTATCTTCACCCCCGGGGGGACCCCCTTGGCTGCACCCCCGTGGCCGCAGGGGCGCCTCCCGTAAAATTTGCTCATTTTTTCTCTGGACAATATAATCTAGTCGGTTGCAGCATGAGTAAAACTCACTCTATTGTTGCTGAATCTGCAGGGCAGGGGTGAAAATTTGACTGTGGGGGTGTAAATTTAACGACGGGGTGTAAAAATTTGACATAGTATACAGAAAACTATGGCACACATTTTAAATACATTCCCCCCCACACATCTGTACACACAGAAAAAAACTTTCGTAAAACAAAATTTGAAATTAAAACAAACTTTTTCTCGCCCAGGAGCGGAGGAGGATGAGAAAACGTTAGTTTAAATTTAAAACTTAAATTTATGAAAAAAATTCTGTGTGTACAGATGTGTGGGGGAATGTATTTAAAATGTGCGCCATAGTTTTGTGTATACTATGTCAAATTTTCACCCCTTGCAATCAAATTTTCACCTGCTAGTTTAATTTTCACTACCCAAGTCAAATTTTCACCCCCCGCCCTGCAGATTTAGCAACGATTAGACTGAATTTTTATAATCTGGTTGTATCAAGTTTGCTATATGCTCAGCAGATATGTACTTGCCTATATCTGCAATTTGGGGGGCAAATTTGCTGTGGGGGGGGCTAAAAATAGCCTCAAAAGCGCTAAAAAAACACCAAAAATTTGGTCGAATCCTTTCACTTTATAAAGTTGCGATTTCTTTTGGATTAAGGGTTCGATTCCACACTATAAAGAAAGAGCGCAGATTTTTCTACACAAGGTATCCAATATTTAACGTTTTGCAGATAAAAAAATGTTGGGGCTACCCAACGATACACTTGGATTGGCTCCAATCGCTACTGGGACCAAGATCTTATATTTTGAAAAAAAATTATCAAAATCCAGATTATATTGACCAGGTCTTTATCATTCACTATCCTATGATTGGTTTCTCAGTTTGAGCTCTGAGAAGAAGTAAAATATATAATTTGCTATCCTAAATACAATGTGTTTGTCAGTTTGAGCTCTGAAAGAAGTATATCACTTTCTGTACCACAATCAGATTGACTTCATAGACATTAGCGTGATGAATGTATAGAAATCATAATAACTTTAGGTCATTGTCACACTGTCAAACACATTGTCAAAACATAAACCACATTGTCAAACTGAGGCACAGGGAAGTAATTAACAGGGCCCAACATTATCCTACAGGGGTATCTTGAATTTTGACCCTCCAAGTGGTTGGATAGATAGCTGAGCGGCCTTGGGATAGATAGATAGCTGGAAAAAAAAAAATTTTTTGGGGGGGTGGGTTTGGAGGGGGTTGTGGTGGTTCGATATATAGGCTATTTCAGGGTGCAGAAGGAAGAAAAGGGTGAAAAATCACTAAATAGTAGGTGTAAAATAGCTCAAAATGGGTATACAAGAGCATATAGTACCAAAAATAGCTGAAAATAGGTCAAATATGAACAAAAACTAGTATTTTGGAGGTGAAAAACTATAAAAAGGTATGAAATATAGAGATTTTGGGCGAAAATTGGGGTATAGTTTCCCAAAAATTGCTCCAGATAGGTAGAAAGCTGAGCAATTGGTAGGGGGGGTTTAGGGGGTAGTAGCCCAAAATTTTGCCTCCGGGATAGATAGATAGCTGGGCGGTTTGGGGGGGTAACCCTCCCCCCAACCCCCCCCCCATTCTAGACCCCTGTTATTCTACCAGTGTCAGCTGTATGGAAGTGAGTTTTTTTACCTTTTGGCAGTTTTTGTTTTGTGTGCAGCTGTTTCACACAGTACAATGGTACCAAAGTTTTTCCAGATTTTTTCCCTGTGCCTCAGTCTGACAACTAGTATACAGTTTAAATTACTATGATTTCTATACATTTTCTATACATGCTACTATCTCTTGGAGAAACCTTCCATATATCTACTTCTTTTCAGACCTCAGTGTGACTGTGGTACAGTAAGTGATATACTTCTTTTCAGAGCTCAAACTGACAAACCCATTGCATTGGGGATAGTAAATAATATAGCAGGGGTCTTAAATGGGTGGGGTGGGGGTAACCCCCCAAACTGCTCAGCTATCTATCTATCCAAGAGGCTGCTTAGCTGTCTATCTATCCCTGGAATTTTTTGGCTACTATCCCATACACCTCCCCCCAAATCACCCAGCTGTCTACCTATTTGGAGAAATTTTTACTGAAATGTTCACTCAAAATTGCTAACTTTCATACCATTTTATAGTTTTCACCTACAAAATTACTACTTCATGTGTTTTGTTGCATATTTTCAGCTATTTTAAGTACTACATATGTGCTTATATACTCATTTTTAGCTATTTTTCACCTACTTTTAGTGATTTTTATGCCTTTTTCTTCCACCTTGAAAAAAGCCCATATATTGAACCCCAGCAACCCCCCTCCTTCAACCCCCAACACCCCCCTCAAAAAGCTTCTTTGTGAACTGTCATTTTTTCCCTAGTCATCAACTGTCAAGTTTGTAGAGTGAGCATGGCCCCTCCAGGATAGATACATAGCTGAGCAGCCTCAGGGGTAGACAGATAGCTGGCGGATTTGGGGGGAGTACCCCCCTCAACCCCCCTACTAAACTCTTTGCAGTATGACAAATATTGACCCACCCTAATAATAAATATTATTTTGTGAATGTTAAGTAAGCGATTTGATAAATGGGTATTTGGCCGACAACAAGCAACGCATGGGTGCAATGTTCACTTTTTGTTGGCTTAAGCAATCTTTTCCAGGCAACTTTTTTAGAAAATAAGTATATATTAATACGCATCCATCAACACGTTGTTTGCAGATGTTTTTTTTCCTGTTTGTGTCTGTTCTGTTTTCTTTTTTTGTGAACATTTATTATATTCGTGTATATCTCAAACGCGGTACAGGGGCCGTCACTGCTTCTTTTCATGCATCTCTCCATAACTGGTTTTTATCAGTTGGTAACAAACAGAAACGAATTTATACCACATTTGATGATTTTGATGAGAAAAAAAACGTTTGAAAAAGATGTTTTTCATTAAACCACGTGTTTTTAAGGAAATAGATAGTCGAAAAAAACACGTTTTATTAGACGTATCTTTTAAGGTAGGTAGTAAGTACTAACATGATTACAATATTAAGTTTTAAGTACACGTGTAATTTCATCATGATCTCAGTTATTGACTTTGCTATCCCTGTGCACTTTTTATGACTAACACGTGTCGTTAATGGCCTCTCAACTGCGCGGAAGCATTGGATTCCACGCGTGAAAATTCAGAGCCGCGCTCGATTACTAAGGTGTTGTTCAGCTCGCCGAGAAGCGCCACAGCGGGCTTAGGTGCGTATATTAGCAGTGTGCTGCACGGCGACTACTGCAGCTTGAACCCAAGCGCGTAGATGCCGGCCGCTGTTCTCCACCCTTCTCGAGCGCGGCCGACGGCGGGTGTTCCGCGCAACTCGCATCCGCGCCGCGCTCTCTCCACTGCAGCGGCGTTATTTTCGCCCGCGTCACCGCCGCCCATTGATAGGGCAAACTGCTTGTTCATTGTCGGGTGTCACCGGGCGCCGGCGGTGATAAAGCGGCAACTCTGTTCGGCCGACCCGCCGCCGCCGCTGCCGCGCTCGCCCCCGCCCGTTACTGTAGCCAGCCGATAGCGGGTGTGTGGCGCGCGTGGAAATTCCCCATTGCCAAGTGCGGCCCGTCCCAGATCCTCGCCGCGGCGGCTTCTATCATTAGCCGGTGTTGCGCCGCCCGGCCGGCCGCTTTCTAGCCGCAAATCAATTTCGCCCCGCGGTGCACCGCTTTTCTGGACCCTTTCTTGCCCGCCGTCGCGGTAAATGCGAACGAACGGCGTTCGCCAGAGTTCGGGGGCCCGATGCAGGGAGCGTATTTATTTTATTGCAGGGAGTTCAACGGTGTGTGGGTGCGTGCGTGCGTGCGTGTGTGCGTTGATGCCTGTGCGTTTTTACCCGACTTTATGCACTTTGGAAGCTTGAACAAAACTAAACATATACACAAACACATTTAAAGGACGATATAATTAAATAGGTGTAGAGCTGGGTAAATAGCGGCCAGTCATTCCGCCGCTGCGGCCGGTGGTCGGCGGTCGCGCGCCGCGCGGGGGCCCCGGCCGCACTCGTTGGTCCGAGCGCCGCGTCTCCGCTACACCGGCCTGGCAGCGACGCAGAATCCCACCCGGTCCCCCGGCGCACGCGTCCGCGGTTATTACTGTGACTGCGACTGCGGTGTAACATTCTCGACGAGTTGGCGTCGAGTCGACCGAGTGCCGCGCGGCGGCGCCGATGACTCTATCCGTTTCCCCGCCAGTGCGGGCGCGGCGCGGCCGCGTTACCCCCACAATCGTTCACTTTGTATGGCGCCACCCCCCATCCTGCGGACGGCCGTGGGGGCTGGGCGGCGGCGGCCGCGCTGTGCCGCCGCCGCTGCGCACGCGGACTCCGGAGTCCGGACCCCGGCCCATCCCTCCGTCTCGCCCATTCCTTTCCCGTGCCTTTCCACTGCCGCTGCTCGGCTGCTGTTTCGGCCCCTTTGTTTCTCGCCGCCGCAAATTGCGATCATCTGATTGCTCGCTTGAACTGTGCCGGATTACGCGATTGCGACGTTGAAATATCCTTGCGTCACTGCATGTGAACTGAACTCAAATTCGCAGTATTATTGCCGAAGCAATATTGCCTATAACGTACTATTGACATGAATACTGACTACAATACATGGTGTTATTTTGCGTGCAGATTCGCGCGGAATAGGCATCGCGAGTGCAGCTAATCTAAAAACGTCATTCGCGAATTGCGCGGCGGTCGTCCAGGCCGGGGCAACGCTGGCAGCGTGCGTCGAGCTGCAGCGCGGCCTGATCGCACACCACCACTGTGCGGCCGAGCGAGCGTCCATGCCGGTGGCCGACGGCGCCGCGGAGCAGCCGAGCGCGAGCAATGAGCCACAGCGGTCGTCGTCGGCCGGCGACACCAGCTCCGAGCGACTCGTCATCGACTTGAACGCGGGCGTGCGTGGCTGCGGCTCGCCGCTGAAGCCCCCAGCCAGCACCGGCGGTCTTCGCGGCGGCGCCAGTCCGGCCCTCGGCGCCGACCTGCTGCTGCAACGACCCGACAACCTGCGTCTGTTGGCCAGCACGTCCGTGGCCGGCGCCCAAGTGGAGGAGTCGGGCTGCGTCGGCGCCGACGCGCGCTTGCCCACCGGCCCGGCGCTCAGCTCAGCGCCCAGCAGTCGTCAGTTCGCTTCTGCTTGTATTTAATTGTGACCACATTGTTATCGCGACTGTTTTTCAGGTGGTCGATCGAGCGCGACGCCACCGTCAGCGGCGGCCACGATAGCCGCATCGATGTTGTTGAGCACGCCGACGGGCGAGAGCGAGCCGGCGGCGCCAGCCGCCCCGAAGTCGGACGCCAAGATGGACACTGTGGCGGGGGAGATGGCCCAGCCGACTGCCGCCGGCTGCGACACCGCGCCGGCGACTCCCGCGGCCGACGCCGCGGCCGCGCCCGTGCCAGCTGCAGCGGCAGCCGTCGGCGGCTGCAAGTCATCCAGCAAGTCGAGCAAAAAGAAGCGCCAAGGAAGCCAGCAGCCGGCCGCGTCGACGGCATCCGATGCGGCGCCGGCCACGCCGACCGGCGGCACCGGCGGCAACGCCAAGAAGACGCCTTCGAAGAAGCGGCCCAGCGCCGACTCGCCCGCCGCCGCGCCCGCGGCCAAAAGCCACAAGACCGGCGGCAATAGTTCAAAGGTGTGTTTCTTTATATCTGAATTGCATACATTCATTGCGTGTATATGTATTTACGTACCCATTGGCGCACCGCACACTGAAATTTTGCGTTCAGCGTTCGAACGTTTTTGCACGCTGAACTACAAACGCTGAAATCAAAATCTACAGAACAATGCGTTTTTGAAGCGTAAAAATGCGGCTCGCATGCCAATTACGCGAATATTGCAAATTCCGAATCGTTTTACGCTTCAAAAATGTTAGGTTCTTGAGATTTTGATTTCAGCATTTGTAGTTCAGCGTGCCAAAACGTTCGAACGCTGAACGCAAAATTTCAGTGTGCGGTGCGGCATTAAGTCGTGAGTTATAATCATTTCATATTCAAAATGCAATTATTCCACCACCGTAGTTACTATTTATTGGCCCTGGGGCGCCGCGCTTCGAGAGTGTTATTTACTTAGTAGCCTAGCGTCATTATTCCCCCCGACCACCCCGAACTTTTACATTCGCATTCTACCGTTAAAAAAATAGGTGCGCACTTCTGGGACGGCGGCAGGTAATATTTATACGTACACGACGCGCATAACATTGAAAATACATCGACGGTACACACATTCGCGTGCGAGCGAGCGGGCTTTGTTTGCATTGTAGGTTGGCGGTCAGAAATCGATCGCAATCTGCCAAATCAATGTGACGCTGTTCGGCCGCGCGACGCTGTGACACGTTTGTGCGCGCGCCTGACAACAGCCGGGGCGGCAGCTAGATCATTTTTGTCAGCTGCGCGCTAGACATTCAGCCGGGGAATGGCGGATTCCCCATAACCGCGCATTGCACATTTGTAATAAACCTCCCATAAGTGCCGCACATTCCACAAATTAATAAGTTGCACATGGGGACATAATATTCCCCATGGCGGGCAAAGATTCAACGCCAAAATGGGTATCCATTTGCCATAACACAAAGTATGCACAGACCTCATGTGCAATCTTCTGTGTCCATGTGCAATTTGTGCAGATGTGAAGGGTCCAAATTCACAGTATTTACAAAAATGCAAGTTAATGCAAAAAGACAGCTGCCCTTCATTGCATAATAGTGACATGTATACAGATTATCCAAATATTACTGGCCATTGGCACTATCTGTCACTGTTGTATTTGGGGTTGATTAAAATCTATGAATTTAAGTTGGCTGATTATTTAGCCAATATTGAAAATTGATTTGTTTTAATTGCTTGATTGAAACTGTCTCATTTTTCTTCAAAATTCTCTGAAGGGAATTTTAATAGATCACTAGAATCTATTCCAAATGATAACCAGTAATAGCCATTTTCAGCAAATAAATATATGGCCCTAGACATACTTTTTAGTTGACAACTGAAAATTCCAATGCTGATAAATCTGTTTTAAATACATTTCAGTTTGCCAGAATAAATAAGTTGATGAAGATTAAAAATCTCATATTGACTAATACTGTTCACAGATATTAAAAATCATTCACTATGGTAAACTCAAATGTATTCAAAATATATTTATCAGTTTTGGAAATTTCAGTTGTCAACTAGTGTGTGCCAACAGTATATACAATAATGCAAGTTAATGCAAAAACACAGCTGCCCTTAATTGCATAATAGTGTCAAGTATACAGATTATCCACATATTTATGGCCATTGGCACTTTCTGTCACCATTGTATTTGGGGTTGATTAAAAATATAATTTTTAAGCTGGCTGATTTGTTTGCCATTATTGAAAATAGATTTTTTATTTGCTTGAGTCAAACTCAGTCTCATTTTTCAATGAATAAGTTGATAGAGATAAAAATCTAATATTGAGTAATACTGTTGACAGAGGTCAAAAATCAGTCAGTATGGTAAACTCAAATGTGTTCAAAACAGATTTATCAGTTTGGGAAATTTCAGTTGTCAACTAGTGTGTGTAGGCACAATCACATACATTTACTTGAGAGTATAGCGAGATTAAAGCTACCCGAGATTTAACCCATCGACTGTAAAGCCAAAGTACCTCGCTAGGTAAGCCAAAGTATAGCGAGATTAAAGCCAAAACGGTCATAAAAAATGTGTCATTATTAAAGCCATTGTGTGTCATTATTAAAGCCAATATGTCGACTCGCAAGCCGCAATACAGGGAAATACTTAATGATACACATACAAAATGGATGTATAGTTTTTAAATACATGTGGCGGTAAGTTCACAGCCATTTTTGGGGTAATCCGCTTTTGAATGGACACGTGTGGCCAATTTCTGTTTGGCACGATGAAGTGGATCATGGAGAATTTCGGTGTGAACAAAGAGATGGATAACAGACGTAAATGGCATATCCTGCATGAGAGCATCATACAGAGAAAAAAAACGGTTTGTTTTATATTCTGCTGCATTACTTTCCCTTGTATTTTCGTGTCTGTTTTTGCATTTTTTCATCAATTTTGTTCAACTATCAATTTTTTATCTATAAAATCCCACAGGAATGGCTGGCGCCACCTTTGAAAAAATTACTGATGACCATGTAATTCATGAATGTGTCACATTAATCACGGTATATTTTTCTGGAACTATACCTAGGTATATAAATACCGATTTATCTAGCACCTGTTTTTATGATATATTTACTGTTGCTATTTCCTCAATAACTTTTTTTATTTGGAGGCGGATTTGATTAAAAAAACGTTTTTCTGAAAGCTCTTTTTCTTCTGATTTCAATGCACATGTCGCTTTTTGATTTCAAAATTGTTTTCATTTTTTTCTTCATATAAAAGCGGCATTTGCATTGTAATCGGAAGGAAAAGTGCTTTCAGAAAAACTTTTGAAATCAAATCCACCTCCAAATAAAAGTTATCGATAAAATTGTGCCACAGCTTAATGACATGTTTAATTATTTTGCAGTGGCGACCTCATTGTAATCGATCCCGACAACACGAAACAGCCACACGTATAATGTATAATGTACACATGGCTTTAATAATGACACAAAATATGCACTATGTACGCATGGCTTGAATAATGACACAATGGGGTTAAATAATGATACACTTTTGGTGATGGGTCGATTGGTTGACTGCGGCTTTAGAGACGAGGCACTTTGGCTTTAATCTTGATGTACTTTGGCTTGCGAGTCGATGGGTTACGAGTCGCTGTGGTTAAATAATGGGTTTCCCTCCATTTACTTGCACCCGTATGCACATTCAGCTCAATACTCAATAATCCCTTTGATTTCACAGCTGCATACTTTGCATTATGGGGAATTTACTGGTGCCATGTGCAATTTTTGCCACTTGAGACTCGCCATATATGTGCAATCTTTGTTCTGCTATGTGCAACTGACGGTACTCATGTGCAATGTTAGGTTTGTGCAATACAGGAGAAAAATTGTGCAACGTATTTGCATGTGCAATACGCCGTATGGGAAATGCGTAGGCTCTCATTCAGCCAATGACCACTGGCTGTGACAGCACAACTGTTGCTTTCCATTAAGCCGCACTTGCGAAGCCCTCGTGAACACAGTGTGTCAAACGAGAAATGGAACGCAGTTATTGAACTAGGATGAGAAAATGATGTAGCTAAAATTCGATATTAAAATATACTCGGCGGACCGCAAAGTATGCGCAGAATCCTACAATAATTTAATGAATACAATAAATTTTGTAATAAATTATTCAATAGTAAAAACTAAATATTATGATGAAAAAATGTATACTTTTTCATTCATTATTTAGATGGGTTATGGTTAGGGTGTCAAATTTCCGTTTTCCATTTCCGTTTTCCGCAGGCAAATTTTTTCCGTTTTCCGTTCCGTTTTCCGGCTGCTGAAATTTTTTTTCCGTTTTCCGGCAACATTTTTTTCCGTTTCCGTTTTTCCGGCTCATTTTCCGTTTTCCGGCTAAATTTTCAGTTTTTCCGCCTTTTCCCGTTTTCCGCCTCAATTTCTAGTTTTTCTGCCTTTTTTCCATTTTCCGCCTCAATTTTCCATTTTTCCGCCTCATTTTACCTTTTTCTGGCTCAACTTTCTGTTTTCTGATCAGCCAAACTGGTAAAAATTCATGCAGATTGTCAATGATGTAAAAAATGTCTGTTTCCAGCAAAATTACTGCAAATTTTTTCCACTTCCAGCAAAATTTCAGCCAATTTTATCCGTTTTCTGGCAAAATTTCAGCAAGTATTTCCATTTCCATGCACATTTGATTTTTCCGTTTCCGTTTTTCCGGCCTCTTTTTCCGTTTTCCGGCTGCTGAATTTTTTTTTCCGTTTCCGTTTCCGTTTTCCGCCAAGTGCAAATTTTTTTCCGTTTTCCGTTCCGTTTTCCGGCCGTTGAAAATTTTTTCCGTTTCCGTTTTCCGTAAAAAAATTTTTTTGACACCCTAGTTATGGTAGGTTTCCATATTGAGTGTGATGTCCACCGAGTATACTAATAAATATGCACTAAACTTACTTTATACTTTTTCATACTCACTCGCCTTGCTATATTGACGTAATCCTATTTATTTTGCAGCATTTGTCTTTAGCAGTATTGGTAGTTGGGGGATTGCCAATATTCTGGGTTTGTGTTTTGGGTCAAAAGTATCAAATTCATTCTGGGGAGTGTCCAACCATAGTTAGTAAATGGAACAAGATGTGTTCATGGACTGGATGTGGGGTGGCTTTTATGCTCACATGATCTGACTGTATTAGTAATCAAAATTCTTCATGTTATAACTGTTGATACTTGAAAACTTCACGGCAAAAAACTGCGTTCCATTTATTGTTTGACACGCTGAACAAAAACCTAGTTGTAGTTAGGGTTGGCCGATGTTTTTTTTTAACGTTTTTTATTTTAAAAAAAGTTTGTTTTTTTTTAAAAACATGATGTCTGATGTTTTTTTTTTAAAAAAACATCGACCGAAATTTTTAGTACTAAGCACTAGGTATTTTGCGAAATTTTTGCGCGCAAGCGCGCAATTTCACACACAAATTGACATTGGTGGTTGTTTTCATTGGTTTTGTGGCATTTTTAGTATCAAAGTATCCATTTATATATGCTACCATGGGTTAATAAGCCGTCATATGTCAGTGTAGTATATAATATTGAGGTAATGTGCTTCCATGTACCTCCACAGTGTGTAACTTCACTCCCAAAGTAACAACCTCCTTTTATAACCTTGTTTCATCACTATTCCGTGCCAAACTTTACCTGAAGTCACGAACATTCGACTATAAGGCGATATACAAACGATATGTCGACAAAAAATTGATATTTTTGACACAAATCACCACTTATAATGCTATCCCATGGCTCCACAGACATTATATGGTCACAAATAACATCACAGAGTATTGCCACTGTCTGATATACCTATATATGTTGACACAAGGTCATATCTGGGAGCTTTTAAAAAAAACGTTTTTTATTTAAAAAAAACATCGAGTAAAAAAAAAACGTTTTTTTCCAACCCTAGTTGTAGTCGTATGCCGCGCTTCCTGTTTGTGGGTGCTGGGCGGGGAATGCATGCTTCAACAAAACGTGCACAGTCAACAATGCACCGCGCAGTAATTCCGTTTGAAACGGCAAAATAGCCGCCTAACCGCTAGAACTCCCCATCAGCAGTAGTGCACTGCGCGGCCGCGCGGCACGGCGGCACCATAACCGCAATACACTGGAGAGTCATGCGACGGCTTGTTCCATGATTCGCAAAGGCCTGCGCGCGTTCTCCCTTTAACGGTGTACTTGAGTGCGAGCATTATTTTAATGCCTATCGACTGGCAATGCGTGAGCGTGTGCATGGAAAGCCTATGCCTCCGCTTGCAAGTGGTACACCTTGTTCTATCATTTTGGACGTTATTCTAGGCTTAATCTGCAAACAGTTAACCAGTCGAATAGACCAAAGTCTATGCAAAGAAGTGCAGTAACTTGCGTACCATGCATCAACTATGCATACTTGTTAAAACGTATTTACTTTTACTCGATAAATACGTATACTCGAGTACAGAGTTAATACGTTCAAGTTTCCTCTGAAAACCACTTTTTACACATTCTTTTACAAATTATACTCGGGTGAGTAAAAATAAATACTTTACGTTTATGTATACTTTGAAAAATGTACGGTACTTTTAACAACTCTGCAACTATGTATTTACGCTCACGTGTCTGGTCAATGGCCATTTAAAGGGTCTTTCAATTTTTCAATGTAGCTCAGCTGTTCAAACATTCATGAGAAAGTTTTGTTGGGTTCCCAGCTTTAGTTCCCGTTCCGGTTTTCAAAAACTGCCGTCTACAAACAGTAGAAACAGTTCTACGATAAACTTGCTTGATTATCAACTTTACGTTGAATGCCAGCGACTGGCTCGTGTGAACGGAAGCACGTTGCACCATCTACCGTCGTGGGACCATACGCATTTACGTATGTATTTAGCTGCGGCGTGTTCAGCTTGCAGCTTCACATTTGGCGCGGCGATCGGCCGCGAGTTGTTTATGACCTTGCCGTGCGCCCCGCTGCGCGCTGCCGGGGCGCCGCTTTTCGAGACGTTTTCACTACGGCGGCGCGGCGGCGGCAGCGGCCGGCCGCCTTTCATTATGCGTCACGTTTATGCGCGCCGCCGCGGCGACGGGGGCCGGGCCCGGCAATGCCGCACCGCCGGCACCCATTCGAGATGACATCGTTCACGGTGTTTGCCCCGCGTCGACGCGAAACCCGACCGGCTCGTCTGGCCGAGTGGTGCCAATTTGCACTGGCAGGTGCGCCGCGCCGCCGCGATAATATAACATGCCCCCCCCTGATTACCGGCATTAGAGCGACGCCTCTGCTCACGCTGCGAGGGTAAAATGTGTACCTGCAATCTGTTATTGGATTCGAGTTGAGCAGTCTATTTGCGAGAGTTTTTTTGTCTCGCTTGGTGCGAATATGTTTACTAGATTTGTGATGACATACAAGTCATGCACATTTTCAAGTTTACCATGTCTGAGTCACTGAGCCGGAAATTTATTTGCACATGGATATCATTTCCTGGCACTTACTTCATTGCTCAACAAGCTGTCGTGTGAAATGAAGGTACCTAGGGTTCGATATTCGATATTTTTTTCTGAAACTCGATATTCGATATCGATACGATATGGAACCTCGATATCGATATTCGATATTGAAAAATGGTCGATATTCGATATTTCGATATTTTCTATATTCGATATTGCTATTTGCTTTTGGTATAGCAAGGCAAATTTCAAGTGGCATATTGTATTTTCATGTTGTTGCACACATGGTTAATCACCTCTTTACTGAAATGTGAATGGTACAAGTGATTTTAACAAGGTTTACATCACTCAAAAGAAGAACATGGCAGAGAAACATGATGAATCAAAGTGTATCAGACAAATAAAAAATTGGTAGATATTACAGTTTATACTTATAACCTAATTGCTTAAGGGCATGTTGCAAAAAATAGCATATCATCATTTTCTGGCTTCAATTTTAGCACTTCAACAAAAATGACATTATAAATACTGTACTTTTACGTCATCAAATACAATACTATAAGCAAATCAGATCAATCATAAATATCTCAAAATGAAAACGAAAACTTAATTTAGGGACACAATACAGGTTCGATATATCGAAAAAATGGTCGATATTCGATATCGATATTCGATATTTTTTCAAAATTTTCGATATCGATATTCGATATTTTTTCAACATTTTCGATATCGAATTTCGATATGAAAAAATGGTCGATATCCGATATTCGATATTCGATACGATATATCGTTTGAACCCTAAAGGTACCTAAGGTTTCTAAGGTAAATACCTAGAAGTGAAAACTGACATCGATAAAAAAAGTTTACCAAATACAAATAACAATATGCTGTGTTGTGACTCGGTTGTGAAAATTCTCACCAAATGTCACATGGAATAACTTTCTCTGTTGATAGGAGGGAAGGGAAGGAAATTCATTTTAGGCATGATTTCCTTTCACTTGATATTTTTATCGTGTACACAAGTACATTCGTACTTCTTAAAAATACATTCAATTGCTTGATTCAGGATTTTTCCTTAAACACCTGATCGAAAATATGCTGGATGCACATTGTATGTGTTTGCATGATTTATGTATGAATCCGCATTGGCGGCAGGTTGGCGCGCGGGTCTCCCTCCCCCACCCGTGCCGCGCGGCCGCTCGTGTGGGCAGCGGCAGCATGGAATCCCTACTGGCCGCATGAATGCATGCGCGAATGTGTGCTCCCATCAATTTACGTGACCCCCTTGTCGGGATCAAAGGCACCACTGAACTTATTTGCTCATTGGATAAAGTAATTGCATGACTCGAACAGGAAGTGCCCAATGTCGGCCGATTGTCTTTAGATAAATATGTGTGTGAGAAACCTCATTTGTTTCGTGCGGAACCGTAAATACGTATTCCAAACATATTTAGGTATTTATGTGCGGAATTGTGAATTCAGTCAAAGAGAATGCGAAAAAACTGTTTTGGATCTAGTTTTATATTTATTTATGTACAAATGTACACATTATAAATGTGTTGTAAGTTTTGGTAATGGCTATTGGACATTATCCCAAAGCTAACAAAATTGAGCGTCGCCGGCCGTGGGTGTGATGACCCACACGTAAGCACTGCTAATTAGCCAGCGCGCAATCACAGTGCACATGCATGGTACGCACGCGCGTGCGCAGTGGGCGGCGTGAGCGTGCAGCTGCGGCGCTGGCCATTATGGCGCGGCGCCTCAGTTATGCATGACTCCAATGGGCGGCATCATGCGAGTGCCGGCCATCATGGCCAGTGCGCACCCACTTGCGCAGACCCATGGGAAAATACATACCCAGTGTGTAGGATCCGAGTGAATTGCCAGCTATGCCGTGTATTATTGACCGCTCTGACCGCAGTGCCGCACTGCGGTAAAACATTGGCCATTTTTACATGACCTTCTTTGTTTGCCGCTGTGCGCACTGATGCAGCTGTGCAAGCCACGCCCAGCTACTACACGCACATTCATAAGTGGTTTGTGCGTGAGAGAGAGATTATTGTCTACACAACTGGCAAACGTCATTTTCTGTGAAACGGTCGAATTGATGAATCTGTCACATCCGTGTCATGACGTCTCGTTTTCACCATTTTTATCCCGGTTGCCACTTTAACATCTGATCACACACTAATTACAAGAGCATTTTGCCGGCGACAAAAAGCCGCGGTTGATCGACGGCGCGTGTTGTCGCAGCAATGCGAATATATACGTCCGCTCTCAATGCATGTCTGTATTCATTCTGTATGTATAGTAGCCGATGGTAATTAGGGGGGGGGGGGCATTACGAACGTACGGCAATCATCTGCGCAGGGCGCCCGCGTGCATGTGCTACATGCATGTGATCATTCATTGCCCGCTGCCGTTGGGGGATTTCTCCATGCGCGAATGAATGGTGTCGGGAAATCGACAACTGGTTGAATAGTCTCGCAATTCGCTCATAAATGAATGAAACTGATAGGTTTGGAACGTGTAAAAGGGACTTATCGGATGGGGGATCAGGGCATTTAAAGACATTTGTTGCCCGAGATAATTTTGTAGAAAATTTTGAAGAGTTTGTTTTTGTCGTCTAATATCGTACGTTTCTTAGCGGAACAGTAAAAAGATGCACAACCAGGTGAATGTGTATGTAGACTGATTGTAGAAGTGAAGGCTTTTGCAGTTTATTACATCCACTTTAATTGTATACGTAAAAGCCCCTTCCTCAAGACTATAATAATTTGGTACATATTTACCTACGTAAAAATTTTATGTACATAAATACATTTTTACATCATCTAGCGCCACCCTGCAGTTTTGCAATTTTCGCATGTAAATTTTTCTGTACCTGTGCATAAATATGCGTCTGCGGTCTATAAAAGTCCCAGAGTAAAATATCAAATGCTCACCTGGCTGTGAACTTTCCAAGAAGTAACATTGTTGGTGTATAATAAATAGCTTCCACAATAGCAAACAAAGCCGTCTCGCACACATAAGCAAGCAAACAAACCAGAAGAAAAAGTACACATATACTAAGTTTTGAATAAATAGCAAATGGCCTAAATTCGTTTTTTTATTGTGTACGTACATTCTAAATACTATAGTGTTTGTAAATGCTGGGATAATCATGTCTATGACAAGTCGCATCTTCTGCTATCTGCCCTCAAACATGGATTTTTTCTTAATGCAATCCAACAACACATCATAGCACATCACATTTTTGTCAAATGTTTCCCACACAAAAACTGTGTCCGTCTGCATACTATTTTTTTTGTATGTTAAATGTGGGCATTACGCATACCCGCGCCAGTTTGTCTTCTTTATATTTATCAAATAGTAAAAATGTATGTTAAAAAACGTACATTATGTATGTAATACATGTATTTGAATAATGTAATGTGTTGATATGAAAGCCATCAATTAGGAAAATACTATACAGGAAAATTCTCTAAAATGTCTGATGGATTTTTCACGTTTGTTAAAGCTCCCTGATATTTTTAGAAAGATAAATTGAAATATAATCTGAAACAATGTAAATGTCATGTAATTAGGTATTCAAAACACCCGGGTATTTAAAAGCGCAAATGCGTTTTCATTACAACCCTGACCTTGATGCCACATTGATTGTGACACTAAGATTGATCGTGAAACTCGACAGACAGACAAACAGTACGCGTTCGGGGCCGGAAAACGACTGCCCACATTCCACACATTCTCCGCCCAAGTCTCCCTTCAATTTCGCAGCGTTCCCACGGCGGCAGCGGCGGGGAATCGTCCTCGACGCAGCAGCGGCGCGACCGGTCGACGTGCGTGCGCTCGGTGGCGGCGGAGACGGACGCGGAGCTGTTGGGCGCCTGCGAGCCGGGCACGCACGTGGCCCTCGACGGCGTCGTGTGGAACGAACTGCCCCAGGGTGAGTGGGGGGGGGGGTGTTTTTGGGCACTTGCGTGGGTTTGTCGTTGAGTTCAGGGACGTAGCCAGGATTTTCGAACGGGGGGGGGGGGGCGGATTGTATACGGAGGCAGGTGAACGGGGGGGGGCGGCGCCCCCCCCCCTAAAATTTGACCGCTGTGATAAGGGAAGGGCGCCATGGCGCCAGCGCCATTAGTAGGCGCCACGCCATGGCGCCATTGGCGTTGGCACTGGCGCCAAATACTGCTGTACATGTATGTATGTATTTTACATACATATACAGCGACGGGTACAGATTTTGGGTGCGTTTTTGCCGTAAACTATAGGTATCAATGAAAGATACTGTACGCCGCCGGAATGCGCGCTTGCGCGCAAAATTTTTCCGAACTACCAACAAAATCGCTTTACGGAAACGCCATTTCTGGCATATTTTTTTGTCCGACCCGGGAAGGGGGGGGGGGGGCGGCCGCCCCCCCCGCCCCCCCCCCCTGGCTACGTCCTTGGTTGAGTTTGAGTGGACATGTTATTGTTCTTGTTGTTCTATGAGGTGTCAGGCGCTATACTTGGTGGGTTTGACTTCGATATACTTCAATTTGACTTTGATTTGCGTTTAAATACCGCATTGGCAGTGTATCGTCTGGCGCGTGTTCTAAACCTCTGAATTGTGTGTGTGAATTATTCCGCATCAGCGGAGCTCATCGGCGACGCGTCATAAAAACACCTGTCGCGCTGGTCGCATTCGATCGGCCGGCCGGCCGCGCCGCCGCCCGCACGCTGTACACACACAAATACAAGTGCATAATGGCGCCGAGAGTTCGATGTAAGGTAAGCGGCACTGCCAATTTCCAAACGGCGGCTCTGCCCCCCGCCGCTGAATCCAGTCGTTTTGCAGCCGGCGCGAAATTCCCCGCGAATTGGCAATAAATAAATACGCGAATAAAATAAGGCGGGGGCCGTCTGCATTTCCTCCTTGTCTGCGCAAATGGTCGGTGCCACAACGGAATTTGTGTTGTGCTTGGAGAAATGTCACGTCAAGTGCGTCTGTTCTGGCATTACGGCCCCGCGATGGGGGTCCTCCCATCCATCATTGCGATGGCGTTATGTTCAATAATACGCCAGCGCGTCATAACCCCCGCCCCCGACATCTAGCTACAACTTTTCCTATTTTTTAGCT
Source organism: Sphaerolaimus hirsutus (assembly GCA_964036195.1). Classification (NCBI taxonomy): domain Eukaryota; kingdom Metazoa; phylum Nematoda; class Chromadorea; order Monhysterida; family Sphaerolaimidae; genus Sphaerolaimus; species Sphaerolaimus hirsutus. The sequence continues at coordinate 15,851,138 of OZ038458.1, forward strand.
ACATCGGTATATACCTAGATTTACTATAAATACATTTCACCCCCCCCCCCTCCCCGAAGTGCAAAGTCTTACGGTCTTAGTTATTGTGCCTGCCTACACACACTAGTTTTCACCGTGACTTTGGTGGAAACTGAAATTTTTTCAAATGCAAATTTATCATCACGGTGGAACGATTAAATTTTATTTAAATTTGAATTAGAATTGATGAAAGCTTAAATTTAAAATATTAGAAACTAAAACACATATAGCATACAATAAGAGTAGGCTGAATGTCGCCATGTCGCCATTTCAGTTTTCACCCAAGTCACGGTGAAAACTAGTGTGTAGGGCCAATGGCCATTAGGACACTCAAACATTCATTTATTTCTTTTAGGTTAGATTTGCCATTTAAACCTGCTATTTCACTATTTGCAAAGCACCCTCAACCGGGGAACATTTCCGCGGTGTTCTAGATCTAGATTGTGATCTGTTGCGTGATGTGTTTTCATTCGCCTATCCTTCAACTTGAAGTGACATCGATGCAGGTTGTCATGCTCATAGAATTTGGAATAAGATAACCTCGCAATGCACACGATCATGCCTGTTTTACGATGTATTTTGTAATTAAAACAATGAGATTTGAGAGTATCCACCTATCCCATGTGTATTAGTTGATTGAACTTATCAGAAAACACGCTTGACACCCACAATTAGCTCATCAATATAAGAACGGCATCCGTTTCTTGCAATTGCGCAGCCTGCACAAAATTTCCTGATGGCTTTTGACATTTCTTTCGCCATTTTCGTTTCATGTGTCAGCGGCGTGTCAAAGGCTCGCCGATGTCAAGATAAATAATAAAGCATGCGCCCAAAAACTGGTCGTATCATCCGATGAATTATACATGCCTTATCTGCTCGAATAATTAATTCCCTTGGGCAATTTTTTTCGTCAGAAGTTTTTAATGGGGGATCGTTCAAGGGGGGGGGATTATTATTGATCAGAATTTTCAGGCGTGTCTCCATGAAATCATTTTACAAACTGTATTAACAAAATAAAAAGCCATTATTGTTCAAATTGGACACAACGAATGGATCATATTTATGCCCAAAGGGAGGAATTTATTCAAGTGCGGTGGGTTATTTTTTCCTCACTGGTCTATCAGGACGCAATTTTTCAAGGGGGGACTATTCAAAGAAAGGAATTAATCAAGGGGGAACTATTCAAGGAAAGGAATTATTCAACAAATACCGTAAATATCTAGATATTTATTAATGACCATTGATCACGGCTAATTGTACGTGTTCAGTTCATCTGCAGCCTCAGTCTACGGCGGCATTGATACGCGCGCATGTGCTCAAAGTGCATTCGCTCAACGATCACGCGTTTTGGCCGCCGGCCATTGTATTATATTACATTTGGTTGTCGCGCACGCGTCCATTGCTGCCCAGATTCACCGTGAGACGAGCGTCGCCCATGCGGCTGTAATTGCTGATTTATTGACGCGTGTGAATTGGGGGAACGCCGTAAAAGAAAGGTGTAAAATTGTCTGCGCAGTTTCTGGCGACCGAGTCGAGCTGTACGACAAAAAACAACGGAAAAAATGATAATTGGGGACAATTTGTGTGTTTAATAGACTCGCAAATGTAATAAAATACCATTTCACAGGAATGCTCGTGGTGAACGTGACGTGGCGCGGCAAATCCTACGTGGGCACGTTGCTCGACTGCACGAAATACGACTGGGCGCCGCCGCGCAACACCGACTCGCCGCTGCTCGAACTGAATGTCAAGACACCGAATGGACACAACGCGGCCGCGGGCGTCGGGCCCAGTGCCGCTGGTGCAGGTGTGTTTCCTGAAGCGATTGTGATTGGTTCTGTGTAGTCGGTTTCGTACGTTTTTGAGTGGCGGGCAGGGGTCTCCTAGGGGGGGGGGGCTGGGGGGGGGGGGCTGCCCCCCCCTAATCCGCCAGCTATCTATCTATCCCGAAGGCCGCTCAGCTATCTATCTATCCCGAGGCAAAATTTTTGGCTACTACCCCCAAAGACCCCGCCCCAAATCGCTCAGCTATCTATCTATCTGGAGTGGTTTTTGAGAAATTTTGCCCCAATTTTCGCACCTTTTTATAGTTTTTCACCTTCAAAATCGTGCTCTCTGGCTATATGCATGGTTATATGCCTGTTTTTAGCCATTTTAAACCTACTTTTAACTGATTATCAGCGAATTTTTCCCTTTCGGCTTTCTATGCACTGAAAAAGCCTATATATTTTGCCCCCGCGAGCCCCCCCCAAGCCCCCCCCCAGCCCCCCCAGAAAATTTTTTCAGCTATCTATCCCTCCGGAGGAGCGATTTGCTATCTATCCAGCCCCCGCGAGGGCCAAAATCTTGGAGACCCCTGGTGGCGGGTAAAGTGATAAGTGAACTTAGAAGTGATTAGTTGGTGGCAATTTAAACGCTTTACAGATCGAGTTGTCGCATAAAATATATCTCAAATACGTGTTTACTTACGACTTGTCATTTAATGTGTGGAATTGGCACAAACGCTTTATCATATCACCCTACAACCAACCATAATGTATGTCTTTTGTTCCCCAGGCGCCTGCGGCAACGGGTCATCCCGCGGCAGCAAGCGCAGCTACCGCGCAAACGCCGCCGGCAATGACCTGCGCAAGTCGGCCAGCAGTTCTGCCGTCGGCGTCGGCCCGTCCAGAATGAAGAATGGCGTCAAGCTGCCGACGCAATCGAACCACGGCTCGGGCTCCGACGACGACAGCTCCCATACGAATGAGAAAAGTGCGTTCATAATTAGGTGTCATCTGTCACACTGAGTGCGCTAGTCGGCGGCACAAAGTAAACACCTTCCCGGACAAGTTCACCACCCATTTTTTTATTTCACTTCGAATGCAATATCTCCATCCATGGGGGTGTTATAAAGCTGAAACTTTGTATATATAAAGTTGTAAGACCCCTCTACTCCCCAACAATGGGGGAGGTGCGGCGACTCACTACAGGGTGGGTCGCCGCACCTCCCCCCATTGTTGGGGAGTAAGGGGGTCTAACAGCTTTATATATACTAAGTTTCAGCCTTATAACACCCCCATGGACGGAGATATTGCGTTCAAAGTGAAATAAAAAAATGGGTGGTGAACTTGTCCGGGAAGGTGTTTATATGCCATATGTCACCAGTTTTGCGCCCGTATGATGGGTTTTATGATGGATTTTTATTCGCAGCCCCAATGGCGGAAACGGCCCTGTCGGAACCCGTGTCGCCGCTGATGCACGCGTGCCCGTGCAGCCAGTGCGAGAAGTCGTTCCACAGCGAGGCGGCCGTCAAGTTCCACCAGAACGACTCGCACCGGCCGCGCGGCGGCGCGTCGCCGGCCGCCGCCCAAGCCTCTCCATCTACGGTGCGCTCGTTGGCGGCGCGTTTGATGTCGCCGCCGCCGCCCGCCGAACTCATAGCCGAGCTGTCGGGGCTAGACGCGGCGCAAGCGGATGGACTGTACAATTTGCTCAACTCGCTGCACCAGCGGGCCGCGCAGCTTTCGGGCGCGAGTCGGCAAGATGTGAAGCGGCAGCGGACCAGCCCCAGCGCCGCGTACTCTGACATTAGCGATGATGCACCGGTGCGTCTTAATTACCTGTGGTTTTTTTAATTGGGTTGGAATTTATAATTCCATGGAAAATAATTTCATTTATATTAAGAAAAGAAAGAGTAAAAATGTATTGTATATAATTACTATGGTAATCAAATGGCCCATTTAATTGAAACGTTGAGTATCTAAGTATTTGTACTTAAGTACCTGTGTAAACTGATTGAAATACATCTCCGACACAATTCAAGTTACAGTAAAATAAGTATTTAGTTATGGAGCAACTTGAAGCCAGAACTTGTCGTGTAAACTCGGCGGACTTTTTGGAAATCATTGTTCTACAGGATTTTTGTACGAGTGTGAATACGTAAACTTGGCACACGTCCAACTTTCTTGCGTTTCATACACACAAGTTTTAAGACGCACAATTTTTGTTCGTGTCATCGATAATGGCCGCGGAATCCAATTAAGCGACTGCAAATGGTTGCTAATGTCGACCCGCATATTAGTTGACACTTGTGTTTACATTATGCGGTCATCGGTGACGCGAACAGAAATCGTGCGTCTTTATACTTGTTGGTACGGAACGCAAGGAATTTGGACGTGTGCCAAATTCTTTTACGTACTTTTTCGGAGGAATTCGTCGGGGTTGCAACGATAAGATCCGACCCAAGAATCTACAATCCGACTTTCTATAACGATTTGTCTATAAAACTCATATCGTTCTCGCATAAAAAGTCGGATTGAATCAAATGTATCGTGAACCGAATGGAATCTGTCCATTCAAGTTCGAATTAAAAATACATACGTCATTGGTCACCAAGGGCCGAATCACTGATTCGTTTCATGTCCGCCGAGTTTAGCAAAAAAAATGATGGGGGATGAGAAATGTTGTAAGATATAAGTATAGGTAGATAGATATGTATCTGTGAAAAGTTGTAAAGAAACATTTGTCGCTACTCTTAGCGCTTCAACTTTTTTGCGATACTGCACTGTTTGACACCGAAGCACAACGTGTTAAATTGCCCCTGGTTCCAATGTCGAAGTTTACCACTCCATTCAATAATAACAGTTCACATTCAACACAGGTACTGGAACGAGCGACCGGCTTGGGCGACACCGGAACCGGAGCAACCACACCGGTGCAATCTTCACGCAAACGATCTCCACGTTCAGCCAGGAAGCAGCTGGTCGGCACACCGGTCACGGTAGCGGGTAGCCAGCCGCCGGCGGAGGTCAAGCTGGAGCCGAGCATCTCGCTGCCCATGGCGCCGCGGGCTCCCAGTGCCGCCAGATATCACCAGCAACAACCGGCCAGTGATACGGCGGCGGCGAGCGGCAGACCGAACATTCCACTCGACATCAAAGTGCCCAGCTCTTTGGCGATCAATGCGACGCCATCGGTTCGTTTTGTTTGTGGGTTTTGCGGCTATTGCGATGTTTTCGCTGTTGCGCTTTTCTTTCACTGCTTTTCAAGTAACATGGGATTTGGAACGTTCAGGAATTTGGAAATTTATCACTTTACATCATGTCTGGCAGCGTGCCAGGTAGTACCAGGACTTACCCTCACATACTTTATCCTTTACAGACGTCTCGAGCGCCGGCCGGCTTGCTGCAGCAGCAGCAGCAAACGGGCAACATGTCAACAGGACAGTCGCTGCAGCAGCAACATCGACCGACAGTGTCGCTGAGCACGTCGACGCCGACCACGCCATCCACGTCGCAGCAAATCATGTTCGGCGGGCCCGGCAACCAATCGCTGATGACGCCGGCCAATACGTCCAGCCAGGGCACGCAGCAGGTTTGAGTCACTTTCATTTCTTTCATCATCCCGCTTTGGATTGTTGCCAATTTTCAATGAGCCGTGGCGTTTTCAGATGCCACCTATGAGCCAAGCGTCGCATCAGTCGGCCAGCGAAGCGCAAATGGTCGCTGCGGCGGCGGCTGCCGCCCAGCAGCAGTTCATCATGGCCTATGGGCAGCAGTTGAACGCCTTGTTCAGACCGTCCATGATGGGCGCGCCGCCCATGCCTCCCGTGCCGTCGATGCAGTCTACGCAGCCGCGGCCGAACCAGTCGACGATGACGCACTCGAACACGTTGGCGCAGCACAACGGCATGAATGGCGCGTCGCCGTCGGCCGTCAGGCACTCGCATCAACAGCAGCAGATGCACTTGCAGCAGCAGCAGCAGCAGCAGCACAAGATCCATGAACTGGCTGCTGGCATGCATAACAACAACATGAACAAGAACCACATGGGTGTGTTGCATTATTGCTTGATCCTCTGTGTACTTTTAAGTGCGCCTTGTAATTGCTATTCGTTATAATTGCTATTGCTAATAACGGAATCTATGCGTTCTCCAGGAGCTCGCCCGTCGCCGGTGGCCAGCACGGCCGCATCGCCGCTCAGCTTCGCGTCGTCGCAGCACGGCCGGCCGTCGCACAGCGGCCAAGGACATCCTGGCTCTCAGCAACAACAGCAGCAGTCGTCCGGCGCTCACGGCTCGTCGACACTGGGCAGGTCGCCTTCGCAGCACCGGCCGAGCACGGCCGTGGCGGGCCAGGGCGGCATGCCCATGCCGGGGCACGCGCTGCCGCCGCACAGTCAGATGGCCGCCGCCATGCAGCACAACGGGCCCAATATGTTCGCACCCGGCTTCAATTTCAACGGCATGGGCATGGATGCGCTCGGTACGACTTTTTTGCTTATTTATTCTTTTGATCTATTAGTATACTCAGCGGACCGCGAAGTATGTGCAGAATCATACCAAAATTTTTTGAATAAAATCTTGTGATAAATTGCTTAATTAATTACCGTATTTCCTCGAAATACCTCCCCCCTTGAATTAACCTCCCCTCGAAATACCCCCCCCCCGGTGTTTTTGGGCTGGGGAAAATATACCCCCCCCCTCGAAATACCCCCATCTGGAATTATGTACATCATGTATGCAATGTACAGGGTGTATATATTTGTCGCAGTTTGAATCGCAGCTACACATATTTACCGTATTTGCTTGAATAATCCCCCTGGGGGATTATTATTTCGCCAGACTTTATTGAGGGGGGAACTATTCGAGGGGGGAATTATTGTTTCGTCAGAATGTATGAGCATCTTTCTATCAAGTCATTTCACGTAATGTGCATTTTTAACACAAAAACGTGCCATTTTTGTTAAAATTTGGCACAACTAATTGATGAAATATTTTTAAGGGGGGATTATTCGAGGGGGGAATTATTATTTCCTCACTCGTCTTACAGGGGGGGATTATTCGAGGGGGGAATTATTCAAGGGGGGAACTATTCAAGCAAATACGGTATACTAGTTTGTGTAGCAATGGACGTTGATACATATGTCCAAATATAACCTACTTGGACACGTTGATTACCGGTATTAGGTATATAAAATCGTACTCTTTAATATGAATATCGTGAAAATTTCTGACGAAATAATAACCCCCCCTCGAATAAGCCCCCACCTCGAAATACCCCCCTCCCTAAAAATTTCCACTCTGAAAAAATAAACCCCCTGGCGGTATTTCGAGGAAATACGGTATTCCATAGTAAAAACGAACTAGTATTTACCTATGTATTATGAAGAATTATGAAAACTATAATTATGGTTCAGTGTTCAGATTGGTTATGGTGTGTGTGGTTACTAAGTGTGATGTCCGCCGAGTATATTTACCTTCATTTGAACCGCGTGACTTACGTTGTTTTTTGTTGTTTCAGCTGCGCAACTGCTGGCCGCCAACCAAGCGATGAGCATGATGCAGCCAAAGTGAAAGTGACATCCATCATCACGATCCACATTCATAAACACATCAGCCAAACTGTGATTCGACGTGATTTGTTGCACTTTTCTGGTATATAGCAGAGTTGCGAAAGTGTATTTACACTTACCCGAAATACCCGGGTAAATGGGTATTTATATTTACACTTACACTTACACTTTCATAAAATACCCATACACTTTTTTACACTTTCCTGAGCAATATACCCGGGTACAGAAAGTGTATTTTTTTATTTCAGATGGCCAACCCTAAAGCATAAAATAGGGTCATGTACAAAAAATAACTGCACAGTGCACACATGCAGTTATGCATTGAATGTAGAAAATATGGCAAATGTACAAACTGGCCTTTGATCTCCAACCTTTGATCAGTACCAGGGGTCTCCTAGGGGGGGGGCTGGGGGGGGGGGCTGCCCCCCCCCAAATCCGCCAGCTATCTATCTATCCCCGAGGCCACTCAGCTATCTATCTATCCCGAGGCAAAATTTTTGGCTACTACCCCCAAAGACCCCCCCCCCAAATCGCTCAGCTATCTGTCTACCTGGAGTGGTTTTTGAGAAATTTTGCCCCAATTTTCGCTAAAAATCACCAATTTTCACACCTTTTTACAGTTTTTCACCTTCAAAATCATGCTCTCTGGCTATATGCATGGTTATATGCCTGTTTTTAGCCATTTTAAACCTACTTTTGGCCACTTTTAACCGATTATTAGCGATTTTTTCCTCTTTCGTTTTTCTATGCACTGAAAAAGCCTGTATATTTTGCCCCGCGAGCCCCGGCCCGGCCCCCCCCCCCTGCCCCCCCCAGAAAATTTTATCAGCTATCTATCCCTCCGGAGGAGCGATTTGCTCTCTATCCAGCCCCCGCGAGGCCCAAAATCTTGGAGACCCCTGATCAGTACTCATGGTATTCTACAGTTTCATCATACTTTTGTAAAAAGGACAAGATCAATGGAAATTCACCAGCTGGACACAAAGTCAACTGGCTTTTGCATTGACATTTGCTGCATGACCAATCTTGCATTTAAGCAGTGTGTATCGCATTGCTTAATCAGTAAATATCAACACTGAAAAGTGCCATTATTAGTGAACTTCATACCACTACAGTATTTGCTACAGTCTGAAATGTTTCATAAAAGGCAGTAAAATGTGATATGATGCATAAAAATGACATATATATTGATCTAAAGGTGAAAACAGTGGTGTATTCTAATGCTCAAGAGTGAGAGCTCTTTCTAAAAAAATTTTTACACTTACACTTTTTTTTACACTTTCCTAGGTATTTTTAAAATACCTTACACTTTTGGTATCCATACTAAAAATTTGGAAAGTGTATTTACACTTACACTTACACTTTCCAAAAATACCGGTATTTTAACAACTCTGGTATATAGGTAGTTATGCCGGAGGGAATTATTTGGGTACTCTGAAAAATAACAAAAATCAGCAGTATTGTTTTTCAGAAAAAGGGGCAACATTTGCGCCAATTGGATACCTCATTTCCTATATAAACCTTCCCATGAAGAACACTCCACTAAGGCAAGTGCCGAATATCGTTCTTCTGTTTACTATCGAGGAAATATGGTATTCACAAAATGGACTCGCGGGAATACGATATTCATGTAAATATGTAGGTTAAGAGCTCGGGCTTTCGTGCTCGCTGCGGGTCCACTGAAAAATACAGATAATTATTATTCATTGTTTCCATACAAATTATCGTTGGTAATTTATCGGTACATAAATACGTACGTAAAAAGTGTTCTGTCCGAGAGTGGTCAATCTTGTTTACTCATGTTTATTATTCACACGGACAGACCTTTTGTTGTGTCGTAAAAAATGTATTTACCGTCGTTTGTAAAGAGTATCGTGATGAGTAATGCTGTTTGTAAAAATTGTGATGGTTTGATAAGATCATTGATTAACTTGATTGCGATCAGCCCACGGGGTAAATACCTGCAGTCAGTAACAGTTAATGGACGTGTTTCAGTCGTGAATACGACTGTTTTTGAAATCTTTTCCATCAGGGATTTTCGCTTTTGTCCCTTCACGTGTGTATTAATTATTAATTATGTATTCAAATATGTATTTAAGGTATGTTGAACTGTATGCGTTTAGCTTTTGTGACTTATTTACGCATGTAAATATGTATGTATGTTTGTCGTCAAACTTTTCATACCGGTACCTGTGTGATACTGCTTCAATTTTCCGCCATTATTTTTGGCAATTTTTCGCATTCAAATACACAATGGACTAGTGCATTTCACAAAAATAACCAATGAAGAACTCAAAAACTTAATCTGACCGCTTCATTAATCAAACATCGTGTCCTGAGATTACATAAAAATTACTGGAATGTAACAAAAGCCGCTATGAATGGGTATCTCGTTCAGGTGCCAGTCCCAGACCTTGTAAAATGCCTGGAAAGTGCCAAAAGTCCTGCAGAATGGTCAACCTCGTTTTTTACACTTTGCATGACATTTGACATTTTACAGGGTATGGTAGTGCCCACATCACAGCGTCAATCTATTGGGCTCTTTTAACAAAACGCTTTGCTGCTCATCAGCGACGCTCACGGAAACCGGCTGCCCAGCTGGCCGCACTGGCACACGCCGCAGCAGCGCAGCGTGGGGTTGGTCGGCGGCGGGCGCGGCCGCGCCGCCAGCAGCACCGACGTGATCGTTCTGAACGTGACGTTTGGTCGGCCAGTAGTCGTTCTCGTTATCACTTCGATCATCGGCCGACTGCTGGTGGTCTTTGCGGCGCCGCTGACAATTTTGGTCAGCGTGGCGCCGCCGTTAGCGCTCGGTCTGAAGTTTTGAACGGCGGCAGCTAGTAGGGCGGCACCCGCTGGCGCCAGCGTCTGCTCGCCGCTTGGCACGTTGCCAGGTGTGTCTGTGGTTTGAGCTGACTGAATTTGATCACTTGTGGGTACCAGTTTGTCGACGGTAGTCATCGGCGTTGTCCCAGAAATAGTGGAATTGGGCAATAGGCTGTTTACAACTCCCTCAATTCCTATTGTAGATCCTCCTGTGGGCAGTGTCAAGTTATTTAATGCAGATGTCAAATTGTTCGGTCCCGCGCTCGCGCTGACGGCGATTGTTTGATCCATTGTCAAATTAGATCCTGGCATCAATGTGTCGTTTCCTAGTATTGATGCCAAATTAATTGTCCCGTTAGAAACCACCGTTGTGAGTACTGCGTTGGTTAAATTACCCTGTTGACCTAAAAATTCATTGCCAATTGAACTAGAATTAACAGCGCCCTGTAAATTAGTCATTAGTGATGGTGAAATGCTTGTGCCTAGCAACGCAGTTGTGTTGGCTAATGATGAATTATTGAGTATATCACTGATCGAAAGTAGATTAGAAACGTTTGATAATGGTCCAGAAACAGATGATAGACTGTTGGCATTCGTCGGAATTGGATTAGAAATGTTTGATAATTGTCCAGATGTAACATTATTCTGTATGCTGTTCAAAAGTGCTGATGGATTGTCAATGCCCGTCAGATCTGTCAAATTTGTCACTGATGATGTATTCGACAAATTTCCAATTGACATCAAATTAGCAATGTTGAAAAGCTGGGCAGATGTTAGATTCTGTTGGAGATCGGGTAGTAGCGACGTCAAATTTGTGATTGAGGTGCTGTTGACTGAGTTATTAGTTGACAACAAACTCTGTATCCCAGCAAACGACAGTGACGAGAGCGGCAGTGCTGACGTCAAATTGTTCAATAACCCAGAACTTTCTGCCGAGCTCAGCGCAGTTCCATTTGACAGCGTGAAATTGAGTGGATTCCCCGACGCCAAACTCTGCACACCAGCGGGCAGTCCCAGACCCTGAAAAATGCCGTGTAGAATGTCAAATGTCATGCAGCATGTCAAAAATCATGTAAAATGCCCGGTAAAATGGCTAACGTTTGTTTGCCATTTTACCGGGCATTTTACATGAGTTTTGACACTTTGAATGACATTTGACATTTTAGAGAGCATTTTACAGGTTCTGGGACTGGCACCAGACAACGTTTCAGTGGGTAATCCATCCGTCAAATTGTTCAATAGTCCACTGGTTTCAGGCAAGCTCACCGACGTGCCAGTAAGAATTCCGCTTGAGATCGGCGATTTTCCCCCGGCCAGTGTCGAGATTATCGGCGCTAATCCGCTCGCAGGTTTTGCCGTAGTTGTCGCGATCATCAGATCCCAGTTCGATGCAACCGCTGTGTCTGTAGTGGCAATAGGGCTTAGATTCTGCAGGAAATTTGTTCCCGTCGGCAGATCGCTCAAGCCGAATAAGTTCGGAGAGCTTCCGAAAAGATTGGTGCCGCCACCGCCGAATGGATTGCCGCCGCCTAGAATATTTCCACCGCCCAATCCGCCCCCGCCGAACAACGCTGAGGTGATGTATGACGTCATAGTTTGAGCCATGCTGGCAGATACGCAGGTGGCGATTTTGCCGGCGATGTCGGCCGCCACCTCGGTCCCGTTGAGCTCCTTTTTGGGGCAGAGCATTGCTTTTGCGTCGGGCATCTTGCTGCTCTGCAGAATGCTGGCAACTTCTGCGTTTATAGGAGTTTTTTTACATTGCGTTGTTCACCATTGGCAGCCCACACACTAGTTGACACGTGTGTGTCAACTGGTCTGTGTCAACTAAGATTTCGTCTTCCCTTGTCCAAGAGTGATCTTCCAATCGATTTGCTGTAATAAATACTTATCTTTGCTGCATGTGCATTGCTGCATGTGCATTTGGATAACGAACGCTCTGCGAAACGTGAAGCCGAAATTTGAGTTGAGACATACCAGTTGACACAGATGTGTCAACTAGTGTATGGGCCGCCGTTGCCTTCTATAGTCTTTCTATGTACCTTCTATAGTCGCCTGCCGCCTATTCAAACCCCCATTGAGCAGTGAATCAATGAGCGCTTGTGAAATCGACGAGGCTATGCTGCCGGCGACACAGGTGGCCACGCTCGTAGCCATGGCTTGCGTCATGCCGGCCAGGAACTGCTGCGTGTTCGCATCCAGACCCATGCTGTCGAACACCTCTGACAGGTTGGGCAGCGTCGCCGCGGCCGGAGTGGTTGAAGTTGTGGTCGTAGTGGAAGTGGTCGTTGTGTCTGTTGTTTGCCGCGGCTGCAGCCGCGGCTCGCCGCCCGGCGGCACGACCGTTCTTCTTGTTATCGGTTCTCTGCCACTGGAGGCTAACAGTCCTCTTTGTACTTTGTATGAGTGCTGTGTGTGCGAGTTGGTCATCGAATCGTCATCGGGGCATTTTACCACACTACACTAGTGATGGCGCGATGGCGCTAGCGCCATTTTAGGACGACAACGAATACCGCGCCATGGCGACATTGGCGCTTCGTGTCCTTTTCTGTGGGGCCATTTGCGCTTGACGCGCTGTTTCCGTATGGCGCGCTTGACGCGCTGTTTCCGTATGGCGCCATTGGCGCCCTTTTTTCTGGCGCTTTTCCATCACCACATTATTTACACTACTCACCTTGGCATATGAGCGCAGTGCTACATATTTGTAGTAGATTCGTTGTTGCGCATGGCAATCGATGATGACACCCGATAAAAGCACACAGATTATAGCCACTGAAGGTTTCATTGAGTGAATCCTCATCACTTATTTACATCAATTTTCGAGCTTTGACCTTGCTAAACTGTTGAACATAGTGTTTTATTGAATCTTGATGATTTGCGACATTTTATCGTTTTTTTCCTGGTTGAATAGTATTTACAAGTTTTTTTTCTATGACGTCTTGGGCGAAAAATACTCAGATATACATAATTTGGTCCACTTATGTCCGCCAGCCGACACATTTTATTTTTTTCCTGGCATTGTTGTATTTGTGATGAAAAGTTATACGCACCGATGCCCCTCAATAGATTGACAATCGTTGTTGCATACTTTTAACACTCCATACATAGGAAGTGAATATATTTTAAATAACATGAGTCACGTGGACATAATGTATTTAGGTATTTATGTGCATGAAAGGTAATTTGATTGATAGAACAATGGTACTTCAAATGTTCTGCTCAATATCCTGCAGACCAAGATAAAATATCTAGGTATTATATTTACCGTATTTCCTCGAAATACCCCCCCCTCGAAATACCCCCCCCCCCTCGAAATACCCCCCCTCAAAATGGACACTATGAACTTATAAACCCCCCCCTCGAAATACCCCCCCCCAAATTTAGTGTACAGAGAACGTAAATGACAAAGGCTGCGGTTTGCCATCTGGGTAATGCAAAACACACGTTAAAAACGATGACTCTGTTATGTGAAAACAGTGATTATACGTCTACACACTTATACAAGTCTTTAGAGTCTTATAAATAGCGATTTTTGTTGCATTTTCGACGTCTGCGTACGTTTCAGACGACAATTTAGTACTTGGTTTTCAAAAAATTTCTGGCGAAATAATAAACCCCCCCCTCGAAATACCCCCCCCCCTCGTTTAACCCCCCCTCAAAATTCTCACTATGAAACAATAAACCCCCCGGGGGTATTTCGAGGAAATACGGTACCTAGATATTTGCAGTTGCAATACCCCAAGACTGAGTGACTCGGTAACGGTTGCTGAATGCATTAAAGTGCAATGTGAAAATTTATGGAAAAACAACCCACTGGTATACTTTGCGGATCGCTGCATCAAAACGCCATCGTTAATAAAATCAAAATTGTTAAAAAAAGAAAAACGTTTCAGGGAAAAAAAAGATTCGTTGTTTGTACGCGACTCTGCTTTTCTTTAAATACCGTATTTGTTTGAATAACCACCCATGAATTATTCCCCATCTTGAATGATTCCCCCTGCGAGACGAGCGAGGGAAAAAATCACCCTTGTATAATTTCCCCTCAAGGCATATGTCCAATTTGAAAAAAAACAACATGTTACTGTGTTGATAAAGCATTTATTTTGGAATGAGTTGATAGATACATGCTTGAAAATTTGGTCGAAGAAATAATTCCACCCTTTGCTGATTACCCCCTCGGATAGTTCCTCCCTCAAAATTCCCCGGGGGGCATTTTTCGAGCAAACACGATATTTTTTTGAAAGTGCATGCATACCGTATTTCTTCGAAACTTAATTTTTTTAAATACTTAACTTAACCTTAAAGAAACAAAGTACTTTTCACCCACTAAAATGTAAACTCAGAAAAATGTAAAAAAGGCATAAAAGTATTTTTCTCATGAAAGCGTAAAAGGATGTATACCTACTTAAATTCTTTTTACACATGGAAATTCTAAGTGAATACACCGAATATTTAACAATACTGAACGTTTGTGATTTTTCTTAAGAATATTCAGTGAATCAGTATACGTTTTCTGTATTCAGATACATTCACAGTATAAATTAGGATGAATACAGGAGGTTTTTTTGTTGGAAGTATTTGAATGGTTATGTAAACATAAACCGTACTTAATCATCGGCACTAGAGTACCTATATATGTTCGGGTAAAGGTAAATACGTTTTCGCAACCGTGGTGTAGTACATTCACGTGTTTTCCCATCCTCCTTCATTACGGTATTATATAATCTATAAATTCAACACTTACTTAAGAATTCATTCATTGATCCACAATAAAGGCATGATACTTTTCAGAAATCCTTGAACCAATATCACTCCCACACATTCCACAGAATTCAACACCCACACATCAGAGTCAGATCCACTCAACATTTACAGATATTTCAGATTAAAATTACATATTTACATTCACAGGGTGATGGTAAAGCTTTGACGAGTAGATGTGAGTACAAAATATTTCGCATCAATCAATTGGCAAATGACGTTTTCTTACTGACTCACTGTCACCAACAATGTTAAGGAACGAAATCACGTAAATAATAAGTAATCACTTCTTGCCCAAGATGCTAGCAAAGGGGTTGCCGCCACCGCCACCGCCGCCGCCCCCACTCAAGAGACCGCTGAGGGCACCGAATGCGTCCGTGCTTCCACCGCCGCCCAGAATCGAACTTGGGTCGGGCAACCCGCCGCCGCCCCCGCCCAGAATCGAACTTGGGTCGGGTAACCCGCCGCCGCCGCCGGTCAACTGACTGAATATGTCACTGCCGCCGCCGCCGCCATTCTGCGTGGAGGTGTGCAAAATTATCACTATTGTCACACGTTTGCCGATAGCACGGTTGAGAGTGGGATGGAATAGAACGCATACAGGTGCCAATCCCAGACCCTGTAAAACGCTCTGTAAAATGTCAACGCAGGGTCTGGACTGCCCAGGGAACGTTGCCGTTTTTTGACGAACGAAGTCACAAAAAAATATAACACAACCAACATCGTTTCGGATGCAAAACAATTAAAATTGGAGTTTTCCGTGCGGTGCAGTTGCCTGCCGCTTTTCTATGGAGTTACAATTCCGAATGAGCCAGTATTAAAACACACCAGTAATTGGCCTGCCAAGTCATTGATAACATCGTTGATATCCCCGCCGCCGCCGCCGCCACCCATCAAGCTGCCGAAAATGTCCAGCGGATTGGAGCTTTTCATTCCGTCCGACGACTGAAAATTGAGAAAATCTATTGAAAATTTGTCGAGTCAACCAAAAAGTCGAGTCAACCAAAAAACCTCTACCGACCAAGCCCTGCCTATTTCTGTTGACGGGCACCACGGGCACGGGCTTCTCGTCGCTGGAATCGAACTCGTTCTCCAGCTCCTCGCTGGCCGACGGGCGCGGGGTGCTCTGGCGTCGGCGCGCCCAGTCGGGCCGGTCGGGCGCGTCCGTGCCCGTTGCCGGGTGCTCCTCTGAGGCCTCTTGGCCCTGTGTGGGTTGGAATTTTAGGTGGGTATTTGTAATCTCGGGTATTTTTGCAGAAGGAAATCAGGCTGTGTTATTGGGCCCACACTCACTAGTTGACATCAAAATTTTGTGTGTCAACTAAATATTGGTTACTTGTGTGATTTCGACTTTCCTATGTGATAGAGTTAATTTTATTTCGTGACATTTTAAAATTTCCATTGTTTCGGTTTAGTGTGATGCTCTAGAAAATGTTTATGTTATTTAGTTGACATTCAGTTGACATCTATTTACCATGTCAACTAGAGTGTGTGGGCCAATTACGACAGTCCGCACTTCTATCCAACATACCTCTCTGAACATTCTGCCTGGATTTCTTCTGTTTCCGTTGTTGTTGTTCGCGTGCTCCGGGGGTCCCCGGCCTGCGGGCGCTGGGGCACACTGGGACACCGACAAAATCACTGCCATGCAAATAGCCGATGTCAGCTTCATTGTAGAGGTCATTTTTGCTTTGGGTAGTTGCACTGATCTGTGAGATCACGTTACAGTATATTGGGTGCCTGTATTTATACGTAGTGCATTTTGTTTACTGCCGATAAAAACCGAGAAACAAAACAAAACATCAATATGCGTGTTTTCTGCAGTGTCTCAACGTCACATCACCCACTCAAACAAAGTGCACACGGCCACTCCTCGCGCTGGTGATTTAATGGTGCCAGGTTTTTTCCATTTATTTTTGCCATAAAATGGCATGAAATTTGCATGCAATCGGAGTAGTATTTAACTGATGCCTTATTACACTCTTTCCATGTCGCCGGGAGACAGTTTTGGTGCTATTTTTGACTTTTTTTTCCATTGCTAGTCATGTTATTTTCATGTTGATGTTACGCACATTGGGGCGAAAACAGCCTCGAGAAAATTACCGCATAACTCGTCTGTTTTTCAAGCCACCTTTTATGGTAAATATATTTACCAGATTTTGCCAGATGAGATTTTCAGTCTGCGCGCCCTGATTGTTGAAGTAAATAAATTTTTACAATTTACAGTACCCTGGTATTCTTACCAGGAAAACGTAACAAAGCGTAACGGTATTTATGGAGAACGTAAAGTTAGATAAAAATACCTGGAATACCGGGGTATTTCGGGTAAACGTAAATACATAATTCTCAAGTTATTACAAAAGTGTTTTCATTATTTCACACACACATACACAGACAAGTGCAAATCTTTTTTTTCGAGTCAATCGCCACTATGCATGACGCGCGTATTGATGAAAAATTTTTGATGTGATGTAATGACAGATATGATCGGCAGAATAAAATACAAGAATGCAATGAACCAGGTTGTGTCGAATAATCGCATAAAAATCTATTGCTTCCCATACGAAGAAACTGAATGATCATTTCAGATAACAAAAATACTCCCAGAAACGCAGCCATTATCCAAACTTCCTTCGCTTAACTATAAACAAAACACCGCAGCGTCCACGAGGTACCATTTCATAACAGTCAACTATCCCCAAACAAAAACTACCACCTCGTCGACATCAACGAGCCAATCACGTAAACGACAAAAAGCACGTGAAAAAACCTACTGGTGAAATAAAGATCAAAGGAAAATGCCGCACGCGCCGCGGCAGCACGCGCTCAGCAGTTCGTCCGTGGCGACTGTGAACGCTATACACGAGCTCGATGTGCACGGCTTTGATCTGGGCGTGGTGCTCGGTGCCGGCACCTATGCCACTGTTAGAAAGGTGTGCGCCATGCCGTGTCGTGTGCTGAGGTTTTTCTGGCACCAGACACTTGTGTGCCTAGTGTTGACAAAAATACTAATGCCGTGTAACTACCGTAGTACCTCGAATTAACCCCCTTGACCCGAATCCCCCCCTCTCGAAATGCCCAGGTTTTTCCGAGCTGAGGAAAGAATAACCCCCCATAATAAACCATAAATAAGCCCCCTTGAATTAACCCCCTCAAATTTTGCTGACAAAAAAATAAACCCCCATGGGGGTAATTCGAGGCAATACGGTAAATAGAAAGACGGTTAAAATATTTGACTCTATTTGAAGATCCTGTTGACTGCTGCATCTGCTTGGCGCCTGATTGATCGTCATGAAAGTAATTACCAGAAATGAAAAATCAATACAACTTTTAGGACACACACATATCTCCCACCTTACATAGCATCGGCCCTCACATAGCAATAGATTAATAAAAGGAACAAATAACAGTTGTGAAAAAACATCCACCAATAACCGCCCCATCGTCGCAGGTGTACTCTCGCCGGCACTCGTGCCACTTCGCCGTGAAGACGATCGACGTGCGCCAGGCGAAGCGCGACTACCGCGAGCACTTCATGCCGCGCGAGCTGGAAATCATCAAGACGCTGCGCCATCCCAACGTGCTGCGCGTGGTGCAAATCATCGAGCGGCCGCCGCACGTGATGATCGTGTCCGAGTGGTGCGAGGGCGGCGACCTGGTGGCAGTCCCACACCCTGTAAATACCATGTAAAGCGTAAAAGACCCTGTAAAATGTCATGACTCATGTCATGCCATGTGAAAGACCGTGTAAAAAGCCAGGTTTTGAAGTAATAGAGCCTGTAAAACGTCATATGTCATGTAAAAGACCCGGTTAAGTGCCATATGTATCCAAATCTTATTATGTTGTATCCAAATCTTTGATATTGTATCCAAATCTTATGTTTTTGTATGTTTTTGTATCCAAATTTTATGTCCATAAGTAATAAATGGATATAAAACATAAGATTTGGATACGATTTAGATTACAGGGTCTTTTACATGACATGTACATTTTACAGGGTATTTTACACTTTACAGCGTCTTTTACAGGGTCTTGGACTGCCTTCAGCTGCAGAAGGTGCGCAAGTTCAAGGGACTCGAAGAGTCGGTCGCCAAGCACCATTTCAGGTCGGTGCGGCTCACCTTCCCTCACACAGTGACTGTAATGTAGCCATTTCCAGGTTCTTCCTTTATCTGCAGACACATCATCGAGGGCCTGTCCTACCTGCACGAGCGGCACATCGCGCACCGCGACCTGAAGTGCGAGAACGTGCTGCTCGACAAGCACGACAATGTCAAACTGGGCGACTTTGGCTTTGCGCGCGTCATGGACGACCTGAGCAGCACCTTCTGCGGCAGCCGAGCCTACGCTGCTCCGGAGATCTTGCAGGTTCCGCCGTTTTCCGAGAATGGTCCAAATTGAGTGCGAAAAAAAATTTGTACTGTATATTCGTGAATAAAGCCCACTGGAAGTTATTATTCGAGGGACAATTTTGAAGAGAGGGTTAATCAAAAAGGGCTTTTTGATTGGGTTTAAAAAAAAATAATCATAGCTGTTTTTGCAGAGTGGTACCTATTTCACCTCTCTAAACTCATATTACTCTTCATTTAACTCAAAGAATTGTTCAAGGCGAGTTATATTTATGATGGAGTACTTGGTGTACTTGGATCGTTCAGCAACGCATCTCTCTGAAAAAAATGCACTGAACTACGCACAGGCGAAACCGTATACGGGCTGCAAAGTTGACATTTGGTCGGCGGGCGTGGTGCTGTTCATCATGTTGACGGGCGTGATGCCGTTCGACGAGCGCAACACGCGCCGCATGGTAGAGCAGCAACTGCAGCACAAACTGCACTACCCGTCGCCGAACAGCAGGCGCAGACAGGTGATAGAAAATTGAATTTTTCAATACTCAGCGGACCGCACGCTATGCTTTTTTCTGAAGGAAACACTTCATCATTAAACAATAAAAAAATTTCCAAAAGAAAAGAAAAAACGTTCCGAGGAATGACATTCGCTGCTTGTACGCGATTACGATTTTTTCTTTTGAAAATATTTTTCTAATTGTGATTCACAATTTGTGAATGTGCGCACATAGGTAAGTATCCTGCTCGCGCGTTATCGATAAAGACATAAGTAATTTTGTGCGCATACTTTGCGGTCCGCCGACTATACCTTCTGAGTGAATTATATGTGGAAGTGCAACAGGTGAGCCCGATCGGCCGCGCCATGATCGGCTGGCTGCTGTCTGTGGAGCCGCACAGACGGCCGACCATCCAGCAGATCTGCGCCGGCGAGTTTCTCCGCACCACGCAGTGGATGTACCGCACCGACGACACGGTCTACATGCTGCGCGTCGAGTCCTCCAGCGGCACGTTGGCCAACGCCAGGAGCTCTGGGTGCGTAGACGGCGGTGGTTGGCCGATTACGCATTGTTGTTGAAACGTATTTATGTTTAGTCGAAAAATACCTTTACTCGAGTACGGAGTAAATACGTCTACATATGTTTCCTGCGAAAAAACCGGTGCTCATCTTTACACGTACTTTTAGAAAGTCACTGCCATCAACTCAAAAATAAAGAAAACTTGATAAAAATCATATTCCTAAGCCATACTTATACTCGACAGACCGCAAAGTATGCGCCCAAAATTACTTATGTCTTGGTCAACAATGCGCGAGCAGAATACTTATGTATGCACTTTCACAAAAAAATATTCTAAGAGGAAAAAGGCGGAGTCGTGTAAATGCGACGAATGTTTTTTTCCTGAAGCTTTTCGTTTTTTTCTAGAACAATTATTATTTTAAAAAAAATGACTTCATGATGGAGACATCATGACTAGTGATGGAAAGGCACCGGGGCACCGGTGCCCCGGTGCTTGGCACCGAAGGGCACCAGCACCGGTGCTGGTGCGGTGCGGTGCCATTTTTTTGCCGGTGCCCAAGGTGCCAGGTGCCGTGTTGACGCGATGGCACCGGTGCCGGTGCGGTGCGGTGCCATTTTTTCTGGTGCTTTTTCCATCATGACTTCCCTCAAAAAAATGCATAGCATGCGGTCTGCCGAGTATACCAAGAGACATCTTTGATGTCTTACAGAGAAAAAATAAAAAAATACTAACTTGTACGTTTTCTGTGTGAAACATACTTGTTTTTACGTTTTCTGTAAGAAAAATACTAGCTTTTACGTTTTCTGTGAGAAAAATACTCGCTTTTATATTTTCCTGAAAGAAAAGTAATTTACTCACGTTTTACGCAGTGTTAAAGTAAAAATTTTACTTTACGTTTTCTGTACTCAGCGGTGAGTAAAATAAAAATACTTTACGTTTACTTTGAAAAAGTTCCGTACCTTTAACAACTCTCCAATTATGCACAACGGACAGTGGTAAAAAAGTACTGAGAATCAAGAGTATTGCAAACTGTCGTGTCTCATCCAACGACATTACGGCTGATATTTGAGATAAATTTAGCAATTGCAATTCGTTGCTTTAATTGGCCATTAGCTCTTCGTTATCACCCAGCGAGGTGCGAAATGCGTGTATGCGTGAACAAATCCCCTCCAATATCTCACCGCGTAAATATCATGATTCATGGACAAAAAAACCCCACGAGGTGATAAAATACACTACTAAAAACTAGGTGCTGAAGATGCATCGCAGAATGGAGATAAAATACAGTTACCTAGGTATACTTTATCATCATTGATACAGTTACCTAGGTATACTTTATCATCATTGATATAGCCTGCCAGTCATATTTATAGTTTGCTGTCGTATCTACCTTAAACAGATCAAAATTGATTTATTGCTTCTTCATAGCGTATCTTTGGGAAAATTCCGGGCAGCCCCAACTCGAATAATCCCCGACAAAACTTTGTGACGAACCAATATCCCCCTAGGAGATTTATTAAAAAATCTAACGCATTTAGATTGTAGAGGCTTGGACAGGGTTCCCACACCCTCTAAAAATGTCAAATGTCACGCAAAGTGTCGAAAGTCATGTAAAATGCTCTGTAAAATTGCAAAGTGCCATTCTATAGGGAATTTGGCATAACTTTTGACACTGCATGACATTTGACAGGTCATTTTAAAAGGCCCTGCCTATAAAGTGCCCCCCCCACGCAGCTCAACCCCCGCGTCGGACGGGGCGGCGGCCACGGCGGACACGTCAACGGCGACGAGCAGCGCGTCGACGCAGCGGGTGCCGCCCGACGCCGACGCGCGCGCCCAGCTGGAAACCGGCAGAGCCAAGGCCAAGGTCGCCTAGACGCGGGCGGCACGGCGGCACCACCAAACGCATGATTACGCTTCACTGACTAAACATTCGATTGTCGTTATCACTGACTGAATTCACTTTAAGCGAGCGTTATTTATTGGTTGTGCGAACTATCACACATTTCGAGGTGCGGCGAGCGAGCGTGACAAAATAACCGTGATTATAATCGATTCCATACAACGCGATGAAATGAAATGAACTGAGATGGGTGGTATCCAAAATTTGTTTGAGAGGAAACACTGGTATCTTAGTGCCGTTTTACTGCAGCAGTGCAATCTTCCAACGGATCAATTTTGTAAAGGAAATGTTTGGGAAGCGTACGCTGGCTGTGCGCGACTCTCTCTCATGCGCAACTAACTAATTTTAATTATCTGTTGCATATGCTGAATAAACGGGATTGAAAGTGAATAATTTCCACTACACCAATGGCAGTTGGCAGACTCTTGGCACTTTGCCTGTATCCAATTTAAGCGAAACCGTTTTATTTTCATAGGCAATCGAACCGGAAAGGATAGAATTGCCCGTTCCGCCATTGCATCGATGTCAAATATGCACCCTCATAAACACACATCGCATTCGCAGCCGTGCCAACGCGCTTACACGCCGAAGCCAGCCAGCCCGTGAACTTACTATGTAGCTGCGTGGCGGCGGCGAGCAAGAGCGAGCAGCGCAGCGCGCGGCACCATCCCCGCGGCGGCGCGGCAGGCGGCCCGGTGCTGGCGCACTCCGCGGACGAGGCGGGCGGCCTGCGGGCCGAGTCGCCGTCGGCCGCCGTGGGCCGGCGGCGGCCGTCGCTAGCGGCGCTCACGATGGGCCTGAACTGCCTGTCGTCGAACGCGGCCGGCGACGACGAGGACGCCAAGACGGCCAAGCGGGTCAACAAGCAGATCGAGAAGCAGCTCGAGCAGGACAAGGCGGTCATCCGCACCACGCACAGGCTGCTGCTGCTAGGTGGGTGGGGCGACGGGTTTGCGCTGCCGCGGCGCCGCTCAAGTGACTGTAGCTGCCTGGCTGCTAGGCGAGTGCTTGTATCAGTAGTCCTGGCGCTGACTGGCTATTTTTAGACGTTATCACGAGTTTGTTTTGATAGTTCGATGCGAGCGGGCCCGTTATGTGGGTTAAATTTATTGCGTATAGTGTGATTGGTCGGTGACACGCGGAAAATCGTGTCCGGTCGTAGGGCTTGCAAAAGTTGTCAAATTGCAAAAACGGAGTACTATACTATCGCTGTAAAACTTCTTGTTCATCCCTTTCCCTTTGATGATGAATGTTTGAAACTCATCCTTAGTGGAGAAAGGAAATTCTGCTAAGCTGAAATAGGAATGTCTGGCAATTATATTCACAATAATTTTTTTAGAAAAATACTGCCTGTTGAGCCAAATACAATCCACCTTTCTGACAATAAAATTGCATATTCTTAAATTATTTTTGTTGGTCCCCCTAAAAAAACGCTCATCAATTGATCCATCAATCACACTGTACAATGCTATGCTGAAATCTGCAAGGAGGTAGCTGTTGGTGTGGGCGCTGCCGAACAGTTTGTTCTCGTGTACGCCGGCCGGGAAGTGTGTATTTATTTGTGTGTATATTTATGTGCTCGGCGCGCGCACCGTATTCCTAATAATTTAGGTATGGAAAAAAACACTTTTCAACCAGCCCTTATTTTAACAAAAAATACTTTTTAAACGGTATTTTCAAAAGCCCAAATATGTTTGAGTCAACATATACAGGTATATCAGACAAATGACATTGCTTTGTGCAGGGACGTATCCAAGATTTTTGAGCGGGGGGGCTGCTTGTTTACGGAACCCGGCGAACGGGGGGGGGGGCTCAGCCCCCCTAAAATTTTACCTGTACTGTGACGGAATGGCGCTATTCGTAGGCACCACGCCATGGCTCCATTGGCGTTGGCGCTAGCGCCAGAAATCGCTGTAAATGTATGTAAATATACGTTCATACTCAGCGACAGGTACCTTATTGGGTGCATTTTCAGGCATGTGTCCAATATGTCGATATGCTGAAAATACCGTGTGTTTAAGGGGCAAATGCGCGCAAAATTTTCTTATACACCGTCGAAAATTTGTACTCAAAGTTGCATTTCCGGGGGGTTTGCACGTCTCACCCCGGGAAGGGGGGGGGCTGCAGCCCCCCCCCCGCCCCCCTGGATACGTCCTTGGCTTTGTGATGTTATAGTTAAATATAGGCGTAGAATGACTGTTGAGTCATGATTTAGCATTAAAAGTGGTGATTTCTGTGAAAAAAATAAAGTTAAGGAATATTGTTAAAGTGTGAGACTAATTAATTGAGGCTTATACATTGAGAGTGATTATACAATACATGACGCTAATTCATTGGCTGGATAATACTACACTTATCTATCACAGCCTATTATTGCACCGTAAAAAGAAGCTTTCACACTTAAGATGCCGCAAACTAACACCCACCAGTGTCAATTTGTATGGGAAATTGGGCTCTTGCATGCAAAAAAATTAGCAAAATTACCCAGCGAACATGTACTAAAAATCGCAGCTGCCGTTTTAAAAATGGTTTCGATACTTGCGTTTAAAAAAACTCTGGCCATTCCTATTCCCATCATTAAACCTGTGCCAGTGGCTGGATGCTTATCACATGCCCTATGCAAATATAAATATGTGCATGTAAACTGGTGGCACATTTAAATGAGAAATCAGGTACCTCATTTTTCATAACAATCTCACAGGGAAACGTGCAGCCCAATATGGCTGCCATTTGTTGTGGGGGTGCCCACAACATTTGCCTACATAAATGCCAAGTGGCACCCCATGGCACCCCCCTGTTCTGCTGCTACAGATAAATGAAAAAATTTTGCCAATTTTTTCCTGGAAAATATAAATGAGAATTTTCAAAAAAAACACACAAAATATGGCTGCGGTAAAGTGTGCAGCCTTTTTTGGTGTGCTGACAACACAAGTGATGAATACACTTGTGTTGGTGCTTTTTCAAAAAATAAAAATTCCTTGTGGCTTGCCCAAAGCCATCGTTTGACTCACTGGTAAGTAGGGGGTATATTTTGACCCCCAGCCCACCCCCCCCACACAAAAATTACCCCCAATATACAGACATGTGCCACGAAGCCATGTCAAGATTTTCAACTTTGTGATTACCTAAATTGTGGTTGTAATTAAAAAACTGTGATTTTTGATTTTCTGGACATGACCTCTTTATTTGTCTGGGCCAGTCACACTAGATACAGGGCACATTGCCCATCGGCCCCTATAGGTTTTTATCAGATAATTAGTGCCCACATTGAATGGGCACAAGTATTTTGTGATTAGCATCATGACACTGCAGGCGCTGGACGCGCTGTCACGTGAGTGCCCTCTTTACACAGGGCTGTTTTTATCATTTGCTATAAAAAATACATAAGTGCAAAAACGGGGCCCAGGAGCAGCCATATGTTGCCCCTGACACTGAGCGAGCCAATTCTGGCCCCCATGTGCTCCATAAATAGCTTGGGATAGTGGATTGTCCACTTTTTCTAACCTACGTTTTTCTCCAAAATTTTTTTCTAATTTGATCAACAACGCCATCATTCTGTGGGGCTTCTGGGGTTTCTGAGGGGGTAGAAAAGTTGCACATACCTTCACTCTACCATAGTCAAAAAAACTTTTTTGTCTAAAGTGTCTAGAAAAAAAATTATTAAAAATATAAATTTCATCGGGAACAAAAATTTGTATGGAATTCTCATTTATATTTTCCAGAAAAAAATGATAAAAAAAATATTTTCTGCACCAAGGGTGGCCTGAGGGGGGTGCCCCCTAGGGTATATGTAGTGAACACTTGGGGTCACCCTCACACAAGATGACAGCCTGACAGCTTTCATGTGGGATCTGTAAAATACAATAAAGTGATTTTCTCATTTATATTTTCCACCAGTTTACACACTGAATAGAAGGCGACGCTGTGCCGGTAGATAATGTCTCTCCCTCTCACACGCTCGTATACAGGTTTCTGCTAGTTACGCAAACGTACATACGCCAGTCGACGCGACTTGGTGCCGGTGAATACTTTCTGGTGGCTCGTTGGCGCTGGTGTTCTGATAATGAGCAAACAAAAGGGGTAAACAGCAGTGATTCCGCCTAGTAGTGTACGCAATAAATACATGAATACATAGTATTTATGTACGTACTTCACCTGCCTACTTCTCACTCGACTCGACACAGCGAGATAACGGCAATCAGTTTAAGGTACTAGACCTAGCGAACGTGCCTCGCCCGGTCCAAGATGCTGTGCGTCCTGTGCAAGTGCATGGACGACTTCGACGTGTACACGTCGAACAAGTCGTCGTCGATCAACGCGGTCGAGCCGGCCATGGGCGCGGCGATGCGGCCGTGCACGGCGGTCGGGTGCAGCATCGCCGCCGCGGCGGCCATGAACTGCGCGAGCAAGTCGTGCGGCAATCCGCGCGCCTTCCACCGGCAGAGGTCCGCCTCCAGCACGACGGGCATGCGGTCGCGCAGGATCGACAGGCGCCTGGCGCACGAGCGCCGCCACATGGAGCACTTGCACAAGCTGCTGCTGCTCGGCGTGCAGGAGTCTGGCAAGACGACCATCATGCGGCAGCTGCGCCTGTTGCACACGCCGCAGCGCCTCGGCACGAACAAGTTAATCGAGTTGACTGACACCCACCGCTTGCGAATTGTACCGTCACACTGCATGGTTAACTCCCGCTTGCGTACTTTCGCCGGCGACACGCGTTGATAACCGAAAGTCGCCATCGGACCAGTTCCGCAAGTGGAGATTTGAAAAGTAAAACGGCAAAAGCGAGGTGAAATGGCTAAGGCGATATGAATTGAGAAGTAAAATTGCAAAAGCGAAGTGAAATTAGTTAATATAATTTTTTAAATTTTACTAAGCTTTTGCCATTTTACTTAGCTTTTGCGTTATACTTCTCGCGTCTCCACTCGCAGAACTGGCACCAGATTATGGCATCGTTCCCCTCGAAACTAATTCATAGATAATACTTGCCGTCCGCTTGCATTCCAGGCGCCGGCGAGTCGGGCAAGAGCACCATCGTCAAGCAGATGCGGATACTGCACATCAACGGATTCAACGAAGCGTGCGTCACACACCCTTTACTAACATTCGCCACCTTCCACACCCTAATCGCCACGCATTTTCGCCATTTAACATACGCAATCAAATCACATACCGCCTTATAAACTCGTCGCAGGGAGCGTCGCGAGAAGCTGACCGACATGCGGCGCAACATTCGCGACTCTCTGTGCGTCATTCTGAAGGCCATGGACATGCTCGTGCCCAACATCGTCATCGAGGAGCCCGACGTGCTCGCCAGCAGAAAGTTCATGCTCGACAACGCTGAGAACGATGACTTCACGCCCGTTGGTTTCCCCATTGTGTTGGGCTTTTCGTGGGAGGTTGTGATCGATTGGGTTTGCTTTGTTAGATGTTTCTCCCTATTTATTGGTTGGTATTGATCAGGCCTGGGAGCAGTCCCGAGCCCTGTAAAGTGTGAAGTGAAGTGTCAAATTTCATGTAAAATGTCAATAAAAAAGATTTTATTACTGATTTACTTTACATTTGTCAGACACTTTGTATGACATCTTACGTGACATTTGACACTTTTCATTTTACTTTACAGGGTCTGGGATTGGCACCAGATGCCTGGCTTGGCGGAGCACGTTACCAGGTTTTGATGGATAAAGTCTCGCGCGAAGGTGTGCACCAAATTCACCGATAATTTGAAAACCAATGTAATTTGATGACATAAGAAAATATAATATCTATCTGATAAAAATATTTTATTCAGATGGGATATGGTCAATTTCACTAAAGAGTGTGAGGTAACGGATTATATGTAGTTTTACAGTCACTATTTCGCCGAGCAACAGGGGCTAGTTATTCGACAGATATATTTATGTTGGACAGTTTTTTAAGGAGTCCACGCAGGATTGACCGAAATAGAAATTCTCATCTACTCTTATCTCGCTTACAAAATTTTTATCCAGATGATCCGGATTCGGCCTAGCTTCTAATTATTTTGCATGTTGCTTGTCTAATACCGGTTCTATAAATAGTTGAGGGAAATATAATGTTATTTGTGGCGCATATTCTGCCAATTTCAGACTAGGGGTCTATTCGAGGGGAGTAATTTTTCTCGCATGACGGACACTGAGTTGTTGAAAATACATTTGACCAGACATTCCGAGTCACAATTTTTTTGTCATAACACTGGTATCGGCGCCAGTCAGGGGTCAGATTTTGGCCTTCGCGGGGGCTGGATAGATAGCAAATCGCTCCTCCGGAGGGATAGATAGCTGAAAAATTTTTCTGGGGGGGGGCTCGCGGGGGCAAAATATATAGGCTTTTTCAGTGCATAGAAGGCCGAAAGGGGAAAAAATCGCTAATAATCGGTTAAAAGTGGTCAAAAATAAGTTTAAAATGGCTAAAAACAGGCATATAACCATGTATATAGTCGGAGAGCACAATTTTGAAGGTGAAACACTATAAAAAGGTGCGAAAATTGGCGATTTTGAGCGAAAATTGGGGCAAAATTTCTCAAAAACCACTCCAGATAGATAGATAGCTGCCCGATTTGGGTTTTTTTTTGGGGGTAGTAGCCAAAAAATTTGCCTCGGGATTAGGGTTCAAACGGGATCCCGATCCCGGATCCCGTGAAATTCCGGGATTTACCAGTCCCGATCCCGATCCCGAAACCCCAATCCCGATCCCGATCCCGAAATCTCAAAAATACCAATCCCGATCCCGATCCCGATCCCGAAAATTTTCAAATCCCGATCCCGATCCCGAGAAACTCCCAAGTCCGGGATCCCGATCCCGGAAAAATTAGTGGAAATTGTAAAAAGTGAAATAATGACGTTTTTGCATGCAAAAAAGTGGATGCAAACCCCCAGCGTCAATTTTATGCCACTTTTCTGGCATCCAACAGTGTTTTGAGACCTTTATGAACAACTGTGAATGCCAGAAAAATGGCCAAAATCTCTATCCCTAGAACCCAATCCCGATCCCGGAAAAATGCCTATCCCAATCCCGATCCCGATCCCGTGACCCCAATCCCGGCCAATCCCGATCCCGATCCCGAAATCTAAAAAAACCAATCCCGATCCCGATCCCGAAACCCCAATCCCGATCCCGATCCCGAAATCTCAAAAAGTGAATCCCGATCCCGATCACGAAAAGTCAATCCCGTTTGAACCCTACTCGGGATAGATAGATAGCTGAGCGGCCTCCGGGATAGATAGATAGCTGGCGGATTTGGGGGGGGGGGCAGCCCCCCCCCCAGCCCCACCCCCCTAGGAGACCCCTGGCGCCAGTCAGCCCCTTAACGATCAGAAATATTATTTATGATAGAGCAATCTAAAAAGAAAACTCAAGAAGGCCTTATTATCGCCCTCCTTTACCTTGCTTATTAAATGTCCGATGTTGCAGGAATTTTTCGACCATGCCTTGCGTCTGTGGCAGTCGGACCCGGTGCAGCGGTGCTACGACCGCTCCAATGAGTATCAGCTGATCGACTGCGCTAAATAGTTGGTTTTCCAATGCTCATGACTATTTATGACAGTTTGAAATATACTACACTACCGTGCATAATAGTTGAGATTTCATAGGTTTGGGAATTGAGGGATAACATTTTAGTAGGACTTAGCCAGTCTTTTGAACATTCCCATTCTGAAATGCGATGGCCTATTTTGTTGGCAACTCTAGTCTAGTGTGGTGTGGTTTGTGGAAGGAGCTCTTATGAAATTTTTTATTTCGCCTGAATAATCCCTCACTACTGAGATAAAGGGGTTTATAGAATACACTCAGTTGTAGATGGCCAGCTTCTGCTGAGTAAGCTGAATTAAATGCTCAATTAATTAATGCTGTTAAGTTTTTCTGAATGGATTTGGACAGTTCAACACTTGACATGATTTAAGATAGTAAGGATCCATTTTTGTTGACGGTTTCGATGCCTGTGTTTCTTTAAAAAAAGACATTTAAAAATACCAGTCATCCCTACTTTGGACCCTTTTGGACCGGTTATAAATGGGTATAACCCCTCCCCAACCCCGTACTATTTTTTTTCTGTATCAGATAATGTCATACATTACAGATAACATGATTTATTTGGTCCAAAAGTTTTTCAATCAAAAGTTATAACAGTACAAATTTCCTTTCGCTTTCCATACAAATCACCACATAAACTGCCATGGATGCAAATTCAAAATCTAAGCTTGGAGTGCTATAATTTTTCACAAATTTTGTAACCAAATGAATCATTTTTATCTGAAGTATTTACTAGTCTGGTTGAAAATATTTTAATTCTTATTGATCCAAAAACAGTTTTTGGATCAATAAGAAACAGCAGCAGAATGAAAGTAAAGACAGAGAACCTTTCAACAAAAATGGAATCCTTTTTTTCTGATCAAGTGTTGAGTGGTCCAAATCTGTTCAGAAATAATCAGATATTGAGCATCAAATTCAGCTTGCTGAAGTGGTCATCCAAACTAACTGGATTTTTATTTACCCCTTTATTTCAATAATGGGGGATCATTCAGGAAAAAAAAAGTTCTTGAGCCCCCCCTATAAACCCCATCATGCTTGAATTGCAGCGAAATTGACCATCGCATTTCAGAATGGGAATGCACCAAATAAATGAGTATAACTTTTGGCGTTTCTATGATCAACATGTAAAATAGGTGAATATGGTTTTTTCAGAATTTTCTTTAATTAATTATCAACCAACGGTATAAATAAAGAACAGCACAAACCCTGCCACAGTACCGGGTATGCTAAAATGTTATCCATCATTTCCCAATCATAGGAAGTCTCAACTATTATGCATAGTAGAGGACATTTTCGATGTTGATATTCTGCATGGAACAGTGTTCCATATTCGATCTTCAACATTCCACATCAACGATCTTCTACATTCGATGGAAAATGCTCGATATTCAATAGAATATGTAAATAGTTTCCACACTAATGGAGGGCACTGTGTTATCATTTTCAACGCTCTTAATTGGTTGCTGTAATCCCTCCAAACTAAAGTACAAAGACGTTTACATTTAGAATTTTTTATCTAATTACATTTTACTCTCAATGCCGCTTTTTCCTGGCATCACGCTCACTACAGCTGAGCATGTAGCGGTGAATGTATAAGTATCCTTCTAGAGTACGTTCGAGCGCTTTCGATAGTCAACCTGTGAACTTGGACATAAACAAATGCTGTCGCCGCGGCGCACTGATTGCGGCTAAGAGACGCGCGCAGCACTTGGCGGCGACTGCGGCGGGCGATATGCATGCGCCAGGCTGCACGCAATCGATTGTTGCGCGTGTGTATATTCAGCGACGGCATTTTTCGCTGCTCCCCGTCCAGTTATCACCGCAGCGCATCTGCTGCAGCTGGTTTCTTTGCACTCGACTGCACTAGACTCGAGTTTATCCGCACGCCGCACTGCGGTGATATTATCACAATTACGCTCGCGACTTAGGTGTCATGGAAAGTGGGCTGGACATTTGTACAGTCATCTCGAAGTTGACTGAAGAGAGGTTTGAAGCGCGGACGCTAGTGTTCATTTGTTTCACTGTTGTGTAATTCTGAATTACTTTAAGTACTAGAGATTTTTGAGTAGGGTGCAGCTTCGCGGAATAAAAGTAACACGATTATACATCATATCATAGTCAAAAGATTACAGCAAAACGTCTCGAACACCCCATAAATGTCTTCCAACTGCATTCAACTGCATCCAATTGAGGCGTCTAATTCTAAAAGTCGACAAGTTCACAAAATGCGGTTTTGAGTAAATCCCATTTTAAGTTTTAGACCCAATTCCAGGCCCGGTGTGCGTGTACAATTTGGCTCTCTCATGCTTTCCATTAAGTTCCATATGTTGACAAAAAAGTTTCAAATTTTCAGCCATTAATCTAAACGCATATGTGAAAAATGGGGGGTCCATAAAATTCCATTCGGTCAGAGCTAAACTGTTTCGGGGAGGGAAATGGACTTGTCGACTTCTTGCACGCGAGAATATTTTTGTTCCCGGGGAAGCCGAGGCTGCCTTATGGGAAAATTATGGACTCGTCGCCATTTAGAAATCGGTGTCCACAGTGGACTTGTCACATTTCTTGCGTTTTTTTTCCCATAAACGGACGCGGAGGATGGACTTGTCGACTTTAAGCCCAAACCTAAGTGGACTTGTCGACTTCTTACCCAATTTTTTTGCATTTTTCCCAAAAAATGTCAAATTTGGCACTATGCCATATGGGCATGTGAGGTCAAAAAAAAAATGGAAAATTATGAAAAATGTGCGGGAGTAGCCCCAGATGACGTTTCTGGGCCTAACTCGAAATTTTCAGATTGTGGACTTGTCGACTTTTAGAATTGGACGCCTCAATTTCAAACGCAGTTTTCTGGAAAAAATCGGCGATCTGCGGCAGGCGAACTACACGCCGTCCGAACAGGATGTGCTCCGATGTCGCGTCATGACCCGCGGCATTTTCGAGACGCGTTTTGAAGTTGACAAAGTCAAGTTTCAGTGAGTTGCGTGGCGAAGTGTGTTAAAAGCGCTGCAGCTAAAGATAGGCCTGTTGTGGTCTAGAGATAGATAAATACCGTATTTCCTCGAAATGCCCCCAGGGGTATATTATTTCGCCAGTAAAATATGATAGGGGTCAATTCGAGGGGGGGGGGGGGTTTATTATTTCGCCAGGAATTGTCGTGAATGAGCGTAGTAAAGAATAAGCCAATAAAGAATAATAAATGTGTCCAAACAGGTTATATTTGGACATATAAACGTAGTAGACATACTACACATACTTGTCTATGTGTAGCTGTGACGCTAATTGATAGCAATTAATACATCATGTACATTGCATACATGATGTACCTTATTCCAGACGGGGGTATTTCGCTCGCTCAGACCTGGAGGTATTTCGAGGGGGGTCAATTAAAAGGGGTATAATTCGAGAAAATACGGTATTCGAGGAAATACGGTGGGAAATAGCTAGAATGGATAAATACAATACCAAGTCTGCTCTCAACGGGTGAAGCGGGCGAAACGAAGTTTTATAAATTACTGAATTTTGAGCAAAATCTACCTATAATAGGCAAGGCTTTTTTCGGGAGAGAGGGGGTGCTTTTGGTACCCTACACTGTACAAGTGAACCCGCCTTGCAGCATGTTCGACGTGGGCGGGCAGCGGGACGAGCGGCGCAAGTGGATCCAGTGTTTCAACGACGTGACCGCCATCATATTCGTGACCGCCTCCAGTTCGTATAATATGGTGCTGTGGGAGGACGAGACGCAGAATCGACTCAGAGAGTCGCTGGATTTGTTCAAATCCATTTGGAATAACAGGTGTGTATTTATGGTTGAAGCTAAAATAGCGGCGGGGATGTAGCGACCGGGGATGGCCGGGGGTTTTCAAACTTTTTTAAAATAAAAAATCCGGATTTTTTAAACGCAAGCATCGAAACCGCAGCTAAAATTTTACTACTTAAGCACTAGGCAACTACACGTTTGTTCATGCTATTGTTTTATAATAAGCTGTGATATGTCAGTGTAGTAGTATATAATATCCTGCCAATGTGCTCCCACCTACTTCTACATAAAAATAGATATTTTTGACAGAAATCATCACCTATAATGCTATCCCATAGCTCTACAGTAATTCTATTGCTGTATACAACATTACAAATTTCTTACACATTACATTACGGGTCAAAGAAAAAACTTTTTCCATCCCTAGTAGGACTATCGAGTAATCCAGTTGTCAACTTGAATATCTGATATGATACGATCTGGTTTAAAAGACACTGACCTGTAAAACAAAGTAGTTTTTAACAATGAATTGCAAAATGATGTTTTTTTAATAGAATATTTGGATGCACCATAATTCTTTACATAAATGTGCGGTCGATACGAAAAATGTTTTTAACTTAGATACATTTTTTCGTGTTTGCACCCTATCAACCCAACTAATGTTCTATCATTCGCAGGTGGCTGAAAACCATTTCCGTGATATTATTCTTGAACAAACAGGATCTGCTCGCCGAGAAAATCAAGGCAGGCCGGCACAAGCTGGAGACTTATTTTCCAGATTTTGCCAATTTCCAGGTACCCCCTGAAGGTAAGCGTGATGATACCTTTTACAGCTGGTCCCACTTCCAGACCTAGTAGAATGCCCTGTAAAATGCCAAATGTCATGCAAAGTGTCAAAAGTCATTTGAAGTGCCCTGGAAAATAGCAAATTTTTTTTTTTACCGGTCAGTTGACATTTACAGGAAATTTTACGTGAATTTTGACACTGACCGTAACATTTTACATTTTATAGGCTCTGGGAGTTAGGGTTGGGACGATATATCGTATCGAATATCGAATATCGGATATCGACTATTTTTTCATATCGAATATCGATATCGAAAATTTTGAAAAAATATCGAATATCGATATCGAATATCGACCATTTTTTCGATATTTTCGATATTCTATACTACCTGGGCCTGACTTTAAATAAGCCAGGAATGGCACTATTAGAAAGCGATTTCATAAGCAATTTTAACAAATTTTGCGCGCAAGCGCGCACTTTGTTCTCACATGACAGGTATTTTTGTTTCAGCACTTGCGGCAGCATCAAATTTTGTGCAAATGCTCTCTCAGATGTTCACATAAGAGTACATGTATGTTTAATAGCTACTTACACCATGGAAACATCAATGGCACCATGGCATGGCACCTATAAATGGGGCTGGCACCTTTTCCTTGCCACATCTGTCACATTTTTAAATCATTTTCTCATTTTGATCATTGTGTGCCATTTAAATTTGTATCATCTACGTTTCAGTAGAGATGATCAGTTGGGTTTGTGATCAAATGGAAATGCAATATGCCAAATGATATATGCCCTGCTATACCAAAAGCGAAATATCGAAAATATCGAAATATCGAAATCGAATATCGAGCATTTTTTTATATCGAATATCGATATCGAGGGTCCATATCGTATCGATATCGAATATCGAGTTTCAGAAAAAAATATCGAATATCGATATCGAAAAGTCATATCGTCCCAACCCTACGGGAGTGCCCCCTGGTCGTAGTCACTTGACTATATTCATGGAAAAGTGAAATCTTTGATGCTAATACTTCCGTCTATTTTTCAGCTACTACAGATTCTAACGACGACCCGGAGGTTGTGCGTGCTAAATATTTCATACGGGGCGAATTTCTGGTCAGTTTTTATCACTGCGGTGGTGCAGTTGCAATTTTTTACCAGTTTTTCGCTTTCTATTGCACAGTTTGGTGTTTTCGTGCGCATATCGTATTTCCTCTAAATACCCCCACGGGTTTATTTTTTGGCAGCTAATTTTGAGGGGGACCTTATTCGGGGGGGGGGTATTATTGCGTCCGAAATTTTCGTCAAGTATCATGATAAAGAATGGGCTTTTACATCTAAAACTGGTGATAAATGTGACAAAACAGGATATATTTAGACATTGTATACATGATGTACATTATTCCAGACGGGAGGGGGTTTCACCCCGCCCTGGCCTGAGCTTATTTGGATGGGTGGGTCAAT
Source organism: Sphaerolaimus hirsutus (assembly GCA_964036195.1). NCBI lineage: Eukaryota > Metazoa > Nematoda > Chromadorea > Monhysterida > Sphaerolaimidae > Sphaerolaimus > Sphaerolaimus hirsutus. The sequence goes on from OZ038458.1 coordinate 15,886,907, forward strand.
CCTAGGGGGGGTAATTCGCGGAAATACGGTACTGCGCCTTGAGAACAGCACAGCATGGTGTTGGTGTCATATAGCTCGTGGTGGTCCCGTGTTCGTTGCCGTGTGCGTTTTCGTACGTTCCTTTGCATGGGCCGCGCAGAAGCTGTGTGTGCCAGTCACGCACCGGGCGCCGTTGGCCACGTCGGGCAGCCGGCTGCGCAGCGCCACCGCGAGCCACGAGCAGATCGTGTTGCCCATGGTGGTGGGCGACCGGACGGCCACCGAGCAGCACCGCAGGCAGCGACGGTCGCCTCTGCCCGCAGCCAAGGTGCCCCAGCGCTCACCGCGCTGCGGGTCAGGCCTATTACGCATGTAAACGCATTACACATGTAGACCCAGTATAGACACATCGTACCTGCAGGGCTAAGAAATGAGGCTAGTAACCCCACCCCAAACCGCCAAGCTATCTATCTATCCCAGAGGCAATTTTTTTGGCTACTTTCCCATGAACAGTCCTCCACTGCAAATTCCTAGCTATCTGGAGCACTTTTGAGCAATTTGACCCTAATTTTCACCCAAAATCGCTAATTTTCATACTTTTTATAGATTTTCGCCTTTAAAATCACTACGTCATTTGTTTTATTGCATATTTCCAGCATGCCGGGTATAGTTAAATGCGTGCCGGGTCTACGTGCGTGATGGGTTTACATGCGTAATGGCACAGGGCCCGTCGCCGCGCCCGTTTGTTGTGCTTGTATTTGCTATCGCGGCCGCATGCAGGTGTCGCTGGGCGACGCGCGCGCCACCTCCACCCGCTACGTGTACCCGCACTTCACGTGCGCCATCGACTCGGAGAACATCCGTCGCGTGTTTTACAACTGCCGCAATATTGTACAGAGGTGGTACCTGCAGGAAACTATGCTGTCGTGAGGTGTTCGTTTTCTAGCTTCCGTTGCAGACCGGTGTGCGCTTTTCGCATGACACGTTAAATAATTTTTGGGTTTTGTGTTTACTGCATGTTGTGCTTACTTCAGGGGTGGCCGGAGTTTTTCAACGTTTTTACCCAAACCGTTTTAAAAAAAAATACTGCAGCTGAAATGTACCGCGCAATTTCACGCATAGATTAACATTGCATGTTGTTTTCATTGGTTTTGTTGTATTTTTCGCGAATTTTGTTGTATTTTGGCGAATGGCCATTTCTGCGTGAAATCACGTGGTAATAATAATCCGTCGTGTAATTAATACATATTTATTAGTATCAGCCAATGTACTTCCACATGCTCCTGAAGTACGAAACAAAATCGTTGAAAAAAACTTTCTTCCATCCCTAGTTTACATTCACATTATCTGATTTTTGTCGTTTTTTACGTTATTTATTTACTTTCCAGCACAAATAAACAAGTAAATACAAGTTTTTTCACTTGTCAATATTTTCCACTGTCAACTTGTCAACTGTCACCGTGCCCTCCCCCCTTAGCGCACGTCGTTGGGCGATTCGAAGCACCACTGCTACCCGCACTTCACGTGCGCCGTCGACACGGACAACATCAGGCGCGTGTTCAAGGACTGCCGAGACATCATCCAGCGCATACACTTGAGACAATACGAGCTGCTCTGACAGCTCGCGTTGTCAATGAGTCGATGCGCGCGCTTGGCCCACGGAAAATATTATCACTGTTAGGATTCACAGATCGACTTGGGTTTGTGTTGACTGTTGGTGGCCCGCACACTGATTGACAATTTGTGCACTGCGTTCTGTTGCGAACTGTAAATTGAGATTTTCGTCCTAGCGCCAAATTAAACATAGTGCCACAGCAACGTGGCACCGAGCCCCAAGAGCGCCGTGGCACTTTTTCCTTTGGCGCTGGCACAAAATATTTCAGTACGAGACTGGAAGTAGTACGCAAATTGTCAACTAGTGTGCGGGCCGCCATTGGTTCGTGAGCACATCCATGCCGGGGGGGTATTGACCACAAGAGCATTTTACATGACTTTTAACACTTTACATGACATCTGCCATTTCACATGTTCCGCGAGTGGCGCCCGGGCCAAGCGCGGTGCACATCGCGTATGCGAAGCGTTTCGCGGCTCCTTTCGTGCATACTGCTCAACGCGTTTCCCACCCGTTCGATTCTGTCTCCGATCGCTACTATTTATAAACTTATTTATTTACTCGCTGTCTATCGCTGTTCGCTTTGTTTCCGCCGCTTGTCTCGCGACGTCGCGTCGACAATTTACAGCCGCCTGTCAACGTGCTTTTTTCCGCCGCTAATTAACCGTTTTCCGTGCTGTCCGTGCCCATTGCCCCCCCATCCAGCCGAGAAAATGTTTATCACTGGGTATCGTTGCAATTTGTATGGATTTCACATTTTTATTTTATTTTGTGTCAACACGCATCATACGAATGGGGGATGATATCGTGGTTTGTGCTTGGCAGTGTGCAAGTTTGTCGAGTACCTTGAGTCCTTGACCATTGCAAGAACACTCATTGTTGCGCTGTAGGTGCACATCAATTTTGTAAATTTGGTGCATTTGCATTTAATGGTAAATTTCGAACTTGTGACCACCATGTGCTGTATTCTCGTTTCCGTATGGGATTTCCGGGTATAGAAAATGAGCGGGGAAATCCAGTGTTTATATCTTTCAAAACTAGAAATCACAAGACTAAATAAATTATGATGACGACAACCTGCTGATGTTCCAAAGCTGTGGGAATACAGAACAAGCAGAGAAACCACTGGTACAATTTTAAAATTCCCATTTAATGTATCTACAAGCATTCAAACCATGTATCATGTCTCATTTATTTATACCAATCGGCTCTTCATTCAAGGAGTGACACTGGTTGGGTGTTGTTAAAACTATCACAATGATATGATTTCGATGTCGTTAGATGTTATCAAATTAGTACGCGATGAGCCAGTTGGCACCCTACATCAATTAAAATAAAGCTGCTTTTGACGTTCTTTGCGCCTTGTTTTGGTGATTGGACGTTTTGGCAGCGTGCCAGTTTTTTTAATCGTACGTCTTCAAAACAAGCACGTTTGGCGTGAGATAATTACAGTGTTTCCTAGAAATACCCCCCCCCCTCGAAATACCCCCCCTCAAAATGGGCACTATGAATTTGTGTCCGGGAAATGCATAACAGACGTTCAAAACAATTACTGTGTTACGTTAGAACATCGTTTATACCATCTACACCCTTATATAAGGCTGTAAAAACTTATAAATGGTGGTTATTGTTGCATTTTTCACGTTTTTCTCTCAAAATTTTCACTCTGAAACAATAAACCCCCGGGGGGTAATTCGAGGAAATACGGTATCATTATTTCATAAAATGTTGGCTTGTTGAGGGAGGGGTGAACTAATAAATATTTTTAGTTCTCTCTGGGAATCTTTCGTATGGGTGTAAATGTAGATTGTCATTTCTCAATTTCAGAGGATTTCACCACCGCAAATAGTGATGGACGGGTTTTTTGAATTTTGAAGCAATTTGAAAAAACTTATGGGTTGCTGGACTGAGCTTCGCTGAGCTGATAGGGACTTCAAAAAAGTTTGCAACACCCATGTCCTGTGTCATTCCTGCGATCGATTGTACGAGCGCAATCTTGTCGCACACTTTTATTCTGGCATTACCGTATTCCTCCTAATAGACTTTTCAAATGTAACCTTTCATTTTGGGGATCTTTGATAATACAGTACCCTTGATTTTTACAGTTTGAATGGCCAAATAGTTTGAATAGTTAGATGAGGCGAATTTTAACATAACCTCATAAGCTAAATTCCAATTTTTCGACGCACAATTGCCACCTTTATTAGAAGTTATACGGTATGCGCTTTCGGCATGCATTCCCTCCCGATCATGTAAAATATATAACTTTTAGATATTTTTTTATTTGTAGTGTTGTTTTTGGTGACTTACATATACTCTAACTTATGCGGTGGCGGTCGCCACTAGATTTCATCTAAAACTTGGCTGTTTTCGCGTTTTTGTCACTCATGTCTGTATTGTTTCGTGTGAATAGGGTACAATGGCGACGTGCATCGCGATGCCTCACTGCCGGGTATGGTTGGGAATTTCAATATTGGCCCCACACACACTAGTTTTCACCGTGACTGATGTGAAAATTGAAATGGCGACATGGCGACATTTCAGCCTACTCTTATTGTATGCTATATGTGTTTTAGTTTTGAAATTTTCAAATTTTAACTTTTATTAATTAATAGTCTAATTTAAATAAAATCAAATCATTCACCCGTGTTCATTAATTTGCATTTGAAAAAAATTCAGTTTTCCCACGAAGTCACGGTGAAAACTAGTGTGTGTTGGGCTGGGTATTCGGTACTGGTTCCGAAAAATTTCGGGTATCAGGTTCGGTTTCAGATATAAAAGTCGGGTTTCGGGTCGGGTTGTGAATTTGCTGTTATGAATTTTTTTGTGGATGCCATCAGTTAATTGTGCAACATTGTGTTCATACAATGTGTGCCTTATTCCGTAAAAAATCGAACTAGGAAATTTATGCTTCCGGTATTACCGTATTGGGCTTATTTTCCAAAAAATTAGAAGTTATCGGGTTCGGGTCGGGTTCCCAACACACAACAGTGCCGGGACGGAAAATTGATTTAATGGCATCACACACGCTGGATGTCAACTGAACTTGTGTCAACTAAATTTTAGTGAATCATGTGATTTCAACTTACCTATCTGATAGAGCATGGTAAATTCCACGTCATGACACTCAATTTTCATTGTTTCAGTGATGCTTGAAAAAATTTGTTATTTATTTAGTTGACATTGAGTTGATACGAATTTGCGGTGTCAACTAGCGCGTGTGGGCCCAATCCAACATGCCCTGCAGCGGATTCGATGCATTGCGGTGTGCCTTGCTATTACACTATCCCAATGATTGTCGGCTTGGCATTTTTGCCGAACCATCATAACTCAGCCACAGATTTTGTTTTTTTCTGTACATTAATTATAACGTCCTAACTCTGTCGCAAACTTTACGATGCTGCTTCTTGTGCCGTTTTCATTTGAGCATCAAGAGTGAGCGGGAAAAAGCCAGGGGGCAGTCCCAAGCCCTATAAAGTGTCAATTGTCATGCGAAATGCAAATACATTCAATTAAATATGTAACTGTCAATTATCATGCGAAATGCAAATACATGCAAGTAAATACATTACATACATATTGACATACATTATACATTTTGCTTTTGCTTTTGTTCATGCAAATATTTCATTTTTTGTTTTGATGGACATTTGACACATTACACGGCTTGGGACTGCCACCTGGGCAATATGCAGACTACAGGCGCTCTAAGTACAAATGTTAAAGATTATATCACCATCAGCAAGCTTGACTTTCCCGCTCGTTCGCGATGCAATTTTCGCTGTCAGTGTAATGGATCACTTGGAAGTCGCTCATCTTCTAGTCATAAATACATTGAACATCCGTAATCCGTCGAGTATTTTTAGGCATCGTTCAATGCTTCGTAGTGACGTGGCACAAAGTCATCGGATAAATAAATTATTAGTTTCTGGGCAAATTTATTTCGCTTCTCGAAAACTTTGTGGAATCGGTCAATCGGGTATAGAAAGGCGGCGCGTGAATCATTCAAATTCAAATTCGAAGGTGTCAACGCATAGGCAGTCGATATCACAAGTGCGGCTGTTTTACTGGGACCACGTTTGCTCGTTTGAGTGGATGGACGGGTGCGCGGCGCTCTAGGCGGCCGACAGCGTCACCGGCAGCTCCGGGAACGTGCCGCCCGCCGAGAACGGCTCCTGCGCGTGCAGTTGTTAAAACGTTAACGCCGGACTATAACCGTCGTGCTTTTCGTTAACTACCGTAAAAACTCTATTAATGCGACTGTCGCATTATTGTTTTCTGCACGTTTTTGGGGGTTGCATTTTTATTTTGTCTGAACTCAATGACTCCACATAACTTGTGTGAGCATGACATTGTAAAGGCTTTTTCAAGGTGTAGAAGAAAGAAAGGGTTAAAATTTACATGTATATATAAGATACGGTACTGAAAATGGGCATTTAGACACATGAACCAGTGATTTTGGAGGTCGGGTGTCGCATTATTGGAGGGCAGTCTTACCTATACAGTATTTACGGTATTGATCTTTTTTAAATCCCGGACGAGTGAAAAATGGGTCGATGCGTGAATTAGATCGTGGGTAGGCGCCTGACGACCTTTTTTGAGATATACCGTGGCTTTTACCTTTGGATCTGCGCACTCTGGCGCGACGGGAGCCAGCTGCACGATGAGCTTGTCGTCCTTGGGGGGCCCCCCGCTGCGAGTCACCTCCACCGGCGCCGACTGGCCCGGCTCCACGAACCCGAACACGGGGTTCACCTTGTACAGCGCGTTGTCCGACGTCTTGATCTGCGTGCAAAACAAATATCGTGATCGATACGTGATTGGCAAGCACCGCCGAAACCCGTTTGCCTCGCTCCCGTCAAATGCTTAATATTTAACTCTCACGAAAATGGGCCCTCCTAGAATATTTTCACAATCGTTCATAACAATAATTGACGATCTTCCATGAATATCCCGATTAAAATTGGTCCCCTGAACACCCCACCATGAGTTAAATTGACGCAAACCCAGTTGAATTGTACCCCTTGAATAACACCCAGTTGAATGAAACCCAGTTGAATAACACCCCTCGAATAAGCCCCCCCTCGAATTTATTTATCGCCATTTTTTGGACGACAATTCTCGCCTGCGCGATGACGACACGCGATGGCCAGCTTAGAGGCCCGCAGTGGGCGGGTGCCACAAAATCGACCTTGAAGGCGAGCCTGGCCTCGGTGGGGTTGTTGATCTGGTGGGTGGAGGTGCCGCCCGAGGCGGGGATCGACGCGCAGTTCGGCTCCACTGCGGGCTCGCCCATCGTGATGCTGCTGCTCGGCCGGCGGGGGAGATTGCTGGTGTGGTGACTGCCGCTGCGCTGCTCTGATGCCTCTCTGGCGCCCAATGCGTTCATTTTATTCGGTGTTTTGGGGTGTCGGCGTCGAGCGCGCATTCTTGATCCGATAAAAAATGTCTGGAAGATGTTTTTGCGGGTAGGCAGCTTACGCTACCCGCCTGCACTACCTCTATGGGGGGTATAAATGAGAGAAAATGACACGCTCGGACATCACTTCACAAAACAACTGGAAAGAACCAGCAAAAGCTCAATTCACCTCGCCCAACCATTGGCACGGCGCCGGTCGGCCCGCTCTAACTGCACCGAAAGATAACCGCAAAGATGATGGCCAGGGGGCATATCGGCTCCAGGCGAACCAGCAATAAAAACCGAATGACGCTGCGCCAAAACAAGAGCGGCGGCCAGGGACTGCAGCCGCAGCCGCAACGGCAGCAGCAGCTGCATCCACGTTTGAAGCAAAGCCCAGGTAATTCGCCGGCCGAGCTCGTAGTGTTGCATGTGCAAAATCCATTTTGCAAGATCGTACCCGCGCACCGAGCCATTACTTCTTCAACCGAGAATCATTTTGTCTGTGCAATACGATCGAACCTGCCGACGTGATTTTGCAAAATTATTTTTGGCATGATGCATTGCTCGAAGTTTGCCCTGGGGGCAGTCCCAGACTCTGTAAAATGCCCTGTAAAATATGAAATGTGATGCAAAGTGTCAAAAGTCATGTAAAATGCGCTGCAAAATGGCAAACTATTTGCCATTTTGCAGGGAATTTACATGACTTTTGACACTTTGCAGGACACTTGACATTTTACAGGGTCTGGGAGTGGCACCGGGCAACCAAGTAAGTTGCACCTCGCGCCGCCAGCCCCGGCGGCACAAGGTGCACAGGCACCGTGGTGGCGCTCAGGCAGACCCGTGGTCGAGGGGGGCGACTCCACCGAGCCCGGCTCCGTCGACTCCGCCAACCCGCCCCAGGCGGCCAGGCTCGAAGATGAAGTTGGTGTCGGACACCGTCGAAACATCTGCTTTTCTTGTCAAATAACACGGAAGTGAAATCAGTGGGCGTGATATTTCGAGGAAATACGTTTATTTCAATTTCCCCATGACATGACAACGTTCCTTGCCACTTGTACTTTAGAAGGCATCAAATTTGTATACTCGGCGGACATCACACTTAGTATGAAAACCTACCATCACCCATCTGAATAATGAGCCAAAAATTAGTTTTTTCATCATAATATTTCGTTTTTACTATGGAATACTTAATTACGAATTTTATAACAAGATTTTATTCAGTAAATTATGGTAGGTTTTCATACTAGGTGCGCTGTCGGCCGAGTAGACTAGCTACGCAATGTACCCCCTCAGGAATGGTACCACGGGCTGATGCCGCGCGAAGACATCAACCGCATGCTGCGCAAGCAAGGCGACTTCATCGTGCGCAAGTCCGAGGTCGACGGCAAGGTGAAGCACGTGCTGTCCATCCACTGGGACCACAAGACCAGACACGTGGTCCTCCATCTGAGCAGCAAAAACAGGCATCTGATCGATCCAAACGTCAGTTTCCCGCGACCATGTATCATGTGTGCAGTCGTGCCGTATTTACCGTGCATTGGGGGGTATTTCGAGGGAGGAGGTTGTTTATTCATAGTGGCCATTTTGAGGGGATATTTCGAGGGGGTATTTCGAGGAGGTATCTGAGGAAGTAGGGTATGTATTTATGTACAACATCACTGAACGTGTATTTCACGCAGGACCGCGACTTTGGCACAATCAGCGAGCTCATAAACTTCTACTGGCAGAAGCAGATTCATGTGCCGCGTACCAACTACCTGCTGCTTAATCCTGTTCCCAGGTGCGCGTGCGCATGCTGTTTTAATAGCAAAGTACAAAGACAAAGTGGCTTGAGGTGTTCACAACCAAAAAAGGGGACAAAAAATAGAATTGCGGCTTTCTATTGGAAGAAATACGGTAGCCGATATTGCCCCTACTCAAACACTGTCGATAAGATATAGTTATCGCACCGATTTTTGGCACTGTCAAAGGGCGTCAGCGTGACTACCGTTTTTGCTCGAAATACACCCCTTGAATTAACCCCACCCCCTCGTAAAACCCCTAGCTGTTTTCGAGCTGGGGATATTTTTCCCCTCCCCCTGTAAATACCCCCGTCTGGAATTACCTATGTACCGTATTTCCTCGAAATACCCCCCTCAAAATGACCACTATAAAATAATAGACCCTCCTTGAAATACCCCCCAAATTTATGAAAATTTCTAACGAAAAATAAACCCCTTCGAAATACCCCCCTCAAAATTTCCAGTCTGAAAAAGTAAACCCCCTGGGGGTATTTCGAGGAAACATGGTATTTATTTGCGCTGTGCTGTGAACTACTGTACTGCATTGCATGCTATTCTGCGCGCAGGCAAGAATGGGAGCTGCGGCACGAGGATGTGCGCCTGGCGCAGAAGCTGGGGGAGGGCGCCTTCGGGGAGGTGTTCAAGGGCGAGCTCGTCCGCCACAACAAGGAAGTGGTACCTGTCGCTGTGAAACGGTCGCATGCTCACCAGGAACTGACAAAGGACCAGATTAATGAGCTCATTGCTGAGGTGAACATGTTGTTCTAAGAGAATCGTAGATTGAAGTCGTTAAGTGAAGTTGAGTGCCTATAAATAAAAGAATAAGTGTTCATTAAAGTCATCAGTCATAATTAGGGTGTCAAATTTCCGTTTTCCGTTTTCTGTTTCCGTTTTCCGCAGGCAATTTTTTTCCATTTTCCAGCTGCTGAAATTTTTTTTCCGTTTTCCATTCTGTTTTCCGGCCACTAAATTTTCCGTTTCCGTTTTTCCGGCTGATTTTCTGTTTTCCGGCCAAATTTTTAGTTTTTCCGTCTTTTTCTGTTTTCCGGCTCAATTTCCAGTTGTTCCACCTTTTTTCCCATTTTCCACCTCAATTTTCCGTTTTTCCGCCTCATTTTACTTTTTTCTGGCTCAACTTTCTGTTTTCTGTTACAGCCAAACTAGTAAACATTCATGCAGATTGTCAATTATGTGAATTTTTTCTGTTTCCACCAAAATTTCAGCAAATTTTTCCCACTTGCGGCAAAATTTCAGCAAATTTTTTCCATTTTCCAGCAAAATTTCAGCAAATTTTTTCATTTCCGTGCAAATTACATTTTTCCGTTTCCGTTTTTCTGGGCCCTCTTTCCGTTTTGCGGCCGCTGAAAATTTTTTTCCGTTTCCGTTTTCCGGCCGCTGAAATTGTTTTTCCGTAAAAAAATTTTTTGACACCCTAGTCATAATACATACAAATGACTAAGAAACTCCTATCACTTACAACTCTTACCAAATTGAAATTGGACACTTTACCTATCGCACCTAGAACCTTTACCCTTTCAACTAGTACGTAGTATACCGAGTGGAGCGCATACTTTGCGCAGAATTCTACCATAATTTAACGAATAAAATCTTGTGATCAATTCCCTAATAAATTATTCCATAGTAAAAAAGAAATATTATGATGAAAAAACTGTATAATTTTAGTTCATTATTAAGATAGGTTATGGTAGGTTTCCGATTAAGTGTGGTGTCCGCCGAATATATTTACCTAGCCGACTACACTCGCAGGTGCGCATCATGCAGAGGTTCAAGCATGACAACGTGGTGCGTCTGTACGGTGTGGCGGCAGAAGTGCAGCCCATCATGATCGTCATGGAGCTGGCCAGCGGCGGCTCGTTGGACTCCTATCTGCGTAAGAACGGCGCCACTATCAAACACCTGGACAAGGTGGGCTGTTGGAGCATAATGGGGCCATCACACTAGTTGACATCGCAAAGCCGTGTCAACTGAATGTCAAATATTTTTTACACTTCACCAATACATTTTTGGAACCTCACAAACACATTTTTTTAAAGCATCACACTTAGCACAAACAATGTAAATTAAGTGTCACGATTAGTGATGGAAAAGCGCCATGGCGCTAGCGCCAAAGCAAAAAGTGCTATGGCGCTTGGCGCCAAAGTCCTGGCGCTTTTTCCATCACTAATCACGATAAAAAATTAACCATGGACAATGGTAAGTTGAAATCACATAATAAACCAAAATTTAGGTAAAAAGTTGAAGTAATTTGACACGAATTTTGATGTCAACCAGTGTGTGTAGGCCCAAAACAGCCACTCTAATGGAATGCCAAAGCACACCTGCGCGCCGCCTCGCGCAGACCCGGTACGCGCTGGACGCGGCCAAGGGCATGACCTACCTGCACGAGATGACGTGCGTGCACCGCGACTTGGCCGCGCGCAACTGCCTCATCAACGGCGACATCGTCAAGATCGCCGACTTCGGCCTCAGCTCGCTCGGCGGCTTCTATAAGATGCAGAAGAATGCCAAAGTGCCGGTGCGCTGGCTGTCGCCGGAGACCATGCTCAAGGCGTACTACGACTACAAGACGGACGTGTGGTCGTTTGGCATCATGCTGTGGGAGATATTCATGGACGGCATCGAGCCGTACCCCGGCATGCGCGTCATGGAGGTGCAGCAGGCGGTGGCCAAGCAGGTCAGCTAGTTACTGTTGCAATGCGCTGCCAATAACGATGGCAAGCGACAATTAGTTAACAATAACAGTAATGGAAAACAACAATAATAACAATAATGAAACAAAATGGTTTCGAATATTCCCTCGTATTTTTGGTTGAAATTGCGAATGAAATGTATCAATTTCACATGGATTGTTGTATTCATAGCGGCGGAACACAAATGTGACAAACGCGTCTGCGATAACTGTTTGCAAAGCCGCAAAGCATTATGATGCATTCGAAATTCAGCAGAAAAAAGTGAAAATGATGTGTAAAATTTCACTAAAATACTATAATTGTACGTAGTGTAAAAAATTCGAAAAGTATTCCAATAAATCGAAAGTTCGAAAAGTATTTTTGAAAAAAAATAAAAATTAGAAAAGTTTTTTTTCGAAAAACTACACTCAAAATTTTAGGTAAACACTTGTTTCCAAAGTGTTGCCATCGCTATCTGCCATACATTCTGCATTCCACATTACAATAGCGTCGCTTTGGCGCGCAGAACTACCGCATGCCGCTGCCGTTCGACTGGCCCTTCCAGGTGCGCACCGTGATCGACCAGTGCTGGCAGTCCGAGCCGGAGCAGCGGCCCGCCTTCGCCAAGCTCGTCGAGATTCTCGCGCAGGCCGTCAAGGAGCTGGAATAGCCAAATCACTGGCCATGTTTGTCTGTTCGCGTATCCAAATATTGTATTTTGGTGAAATGTTGTTAATTTTCGCTTGCAATTCAGGGACAATTCGGTGTAATCTACATATTGAAAAACTGCTCTGGCTGCGTGCAACTGATTTTATGTGATACTGTGAATCTTTAAAAAGGAGAATACTGATTGAAAATAAAAATTCCATGCGTGGTATGATCGGGATGAATAAACACAATCTTATAACAGCGGGAATTTTTTGCAATGGATGACGATCCTCAGGAACCAATTTTTCGCAGGGGAGCCTAACAAAAAAGAAAAAATGGGATCGCTGTACTTATTAAGAGTTGGCCCTCGTCCAATTTTCTAGTTGCGTATTGTGCAAACGAAAGTGACTACGCATGATTTTTGCCCGCGTCACCGCTAACGGCTGCGGAAATAAATAAAGCGACCAGAACTGGTCGCAAACGGCGCCTGAATGCAATTAAGCGACGATAATTGTCGCAAATATCGATTTCGAGAGTTCTGGCTTCTGCCAACATAAATTTTTGGCCAGTAGCCAAGTGTTAATACAGTATGGTCTCCGATAAAAGAAAGTAACTTTTGAACATTGTCCGTCATGTTGGACGAATATCTGAGCGCCGACGCTTTGCCAGCGACTTCCTGGCTGTTCGCTTACTTTCTACTAATTCTGCCGACGGCGTTGTGCTTGGCGCCGAAGCCGCAGTCGGGCGTCGAGTGCAGCTTCCACGCTTATCGACTTGCGCAATTCGATCTCCAGTCGACACCTTATGGTTTGCGCGGCTTTTATGCCGTTTTTGTCGTGTGGAGTATATTTTGGGCGTTCGAGCAAGCCGATTAAATTTACCAGAGTCTGTTGTTTGGTGGCTAGACTGTCCGGCTATTTACTTGTTTAGCTTTATAACGAACTTGGCAAGTTGCCAGTCCCATATTTTCTACCAAATTGGCTATTTCCGCGCCGCTGTATCACCCGCTTTACAAGTGCCGCACTCACAGGCAGCCGGTCGCACCAGATGTCATTCGAAGCGACGGCGTTAGGCGGTCGGAACACTCTGCGTCGCTGCATGTTGGTCGACTGGCGGGAGTTGGCCGGCGCGGCCGCTGCCGCTGGTTTGAGCAAAGCTATCGATTCCAGCCTCGCCGCAATTGTCGTTGTTCTGCCCGGCGACATGGATGCGCTCACTGATACTGACGTGCAGGTCTGTCTGCGACTGCGGACACCAGATTTCATGCACTGTCAAAAATCATTGAATATCATGAAAATGTCTAATGACCAGTTAAGAAATAAAAGAAAATTCGACATTCTGCATGAATTTTTACACTCAGTTTTTTACACCAAATCAAATCTTCACTAATCTCGCAGACTTTGGCCGAGTTAGAGCGACAACTACTAGCCGACTCGCTGGAGCAGGCGGTCTACGTGGCACGGTCCACGCCGGGCCTGTCGGAGGTGGTGCACTCGCTGCAGCAGAGCACCCGCGCCGAGAAGTCGTCCGCGCTCGCCGCGCTCATGGACGCGGTCACGGCGAACGCGTTTCAAGTGATCGCGCTGCCGCCGTCGCCCGCGCCGGTTATAGCGCATCCGCTTTACAATATTGTGGTGTGTTTGGGTTGGGTTTTTCGACGAAAAATATGATAGTATTGTGACAATTTTGTAGTTTTTGTTGGTAGGAGGTTTTGCTCGGCGTGTAGAAATTGTTTGGTTTAAGTTTTAACTATTCTACAAACCATTTCTCCAGCCATATTCATAGCTGTATGGTTCCACATATTTACCTAAAATTTGAGCGATCAGGTGAAGTGAACGTGTCACACTGATTTCCATACTGAATCGGTTGCAGGGCCGCCTGTCGGCTTCATTCGGTGCAATATCAACGGACGCCCCCGTGATCGCTCTCGTGGCCAACTACGACAGTTACGGCGCCGCGCCGGCCATGGCGCCCAGTGCGGACTCGAATGGCAGCGGCGTGGCCGCCCTGCTCGAGCTGATGCGGCTGTTCACGCAGCTGTACTCCTCGTCGAAGACAGCGCCTAAGTGAGTGGTGCATTTGCAAGATTTGTGTATTTGAGATAATTTTGTTGATAAATCCTGTAAAATTCGTTTTCAGCATCGATCTAGTGTTCGTATTCACGGCGGGTGGCATGGTTAATTACCAAGGCGCTCGACAGTGGATCGATGACTTTTGGGAGTCCATCGGTACGTTATGCTGACGCATCGCGCTTTTTTGTGGGACCTACACAATTGAACAATGTATACTCGGCGGACCGCAAAGCAGGAGTCTTTTAGGGGGGAGGCTGCCCCCCAAATCGGCCAGCTATCTATCTATCCAGGAGGCCGCTCAGCTATCTATCTATCTGGAGTGGTTTTTGAGAAATTTTGCCAAAAAATTACTCAAAATCACTAATTTTCGCACCTTTTTATAGTTTTTCACCTTCAAAATCGTGATTTCCGGCTATATACATGGTTATATACCTATGATTAGCCATTTTAAAGCTACTTTTGGCTACTTTTAACTTATTACTAGCGATTTTTTCCCCTTTCTGCCTTCTTAACCTTGAAAAAGCCTATATATTGTACCCCCGCCAGTCCCCCCAAGCCCCCCAGAAAAATTTTCAGCTATCTATCCCTCCGGAGGAGCGATTTGCTATCTATCCAGCCCCCGCGAGGGTCAAAATCTTGGAGACCCCTGCCGTAAAGTAAACCCCCGAGCACACATCCGGCCATGAGCGATTTTTACAACAAAATTCGCCACCATCGAACTAGAAATTTTCGGCCGGTTTTGTCCCATGAAAAATAAGGTTCAAACATTTGTCTAAAAAGTACATGGGCACCCCCGCTGGAATCATAGTTAAATCTTATAAATTCATAGTGGCTATTTTGAGGGGGGTATTTCGAGGAAATACGGTGCGCACTTTCGTAAATGAAGGAAATTATTTTTAAAAGAAAACGGCGAAGTCTGATACAAGCGACGATTGTTTTTTTCTGAAATGGTTTTTTATAATTTGGAACAATTCGTATTTTATTATGTTGAGGTCATGATGGAGTGTTTCTTTCAGAAAAATGCATAGCATGCGGTCCGCGGAGTATAGATAAATGATGATACATAACGACCGCGCAGATGAATCCGGGTCAGCGTCTGCAGCCGGTCGCCGCCTGCACTTCGCCGCCTGCCTCGACGCGCTCGCGGGCGCCCCCAAGCTGCACATGCACGTCAGCAAGGCGCCGTCCAACGCCGAGTCGCCCATTGCCAAGTTCCACGCTATTCTCAACGCTGTGGTCACTTCGTACAGTCCCAATGTTGGTGTGGCTTTGGTGCTGGATAAATAGTGATGGAAACAAACTGTCTGCGACATCTGACATCTAAGCTATGCACGATGAACTAATTATGTATGCCTGAACCCGTGTACAACTGTCGATCGTTTTTCAATTTTGAATGCAATTATTCGTGACCTAAACCCACGAAGGTTTTTTAAAATTTAAATCTATGACATTTTAGCTGAAATTTATGTTTGGCATACATGGGGGCTTTTTCATATTTACTGTGGGGTTCTTGATCTATTTACACTGTTGTCTATATTTTAAGTATTTTTATGACCCAAACTAATGTAAAAGTTGTTTTAAATTTAGCCTCCTTAAAGACTTTTTCAAAGGAAACTAAAGCTGTTTAAAAAACCCGTTACCACAGGCTTCCAGTGTGCCGCTGGTGGCCAAGAAAATCAACTTGGCCGAACGCCAACTGGCTTGGGAACACGAGCGCTTTTCGATCCGCCGCCTGCCAGCTTTTACTTTGTCGCGTCTGGCTGATCCGCGTGACCCCGTGCGCCATTCGCTGGCCGATACAAAGTTCGCTTAATTGTTCACTTGGTGAACCCTGGATTTTGGATTTTGAGACCATGGATTTTGGGTGATCTCTGGGGTTTGGGTGGTTGAATATCTAGACTGTTTAAAAAACCGATGGGCTGACGTAAATATCAGTTTATATATAGTTCGGCATCCAAAATTCGTTAAGTCAATTTCAGACGAATTATGTTTGCTGTACTGCAGTCTACAAAGCAATATTTTCTATGTTTACTGTTTTATGGGATATACTAGTGTTTTTTCTACTGTATTTTTTGCAATATCTTTTCAAAATATTATCAATCTTAAAAAATATCTCAAGAAATAATATTTTCTTGAAAAAAGGTAGCTTTACAGTAAATACGAAACCTCTCTTTGGGATCAAGAAATAATGGATCACCGATCAACGAATAATAATTGAGCAAGCACAAGTCTAAATAACTGTTTGCAGATCGCGAACCAGCGTGGCTGCATTGACGCACAATGTAGCTCTGATCGCCGAGGCGCTTCACCGCTACTTGTACGGCGTGCGAGTAGGCGCGGCCAACGGCAAACACCCCACCGTCTTTTTCGACCCAACCGTGGTCTGTTTTTTTACGATTGCCGCAGCAATACTTCATTCACCATAATCCACCCCTTTCCGAATTTGAGTGATTGTAAATTTTCGTTAATTTTGCACATTTTTACCCATTTTGACATTTAAAATCGCTATTTTCAAACTTTTGTGGACTATTTTTTGGCTATTTTTAACCTGCTATAAGCGATTTGTTACTTCCCCTGTCTCCTACTGCTTGAAAAACACCTATATATCGAACCCCCCGGATGACCCCCCAGGGGTCTCCTAGGGGGGGCTTCTGCATATGCATAGGGGGCATATGCCTGTTTTTAGCCATTTTAAACCTACTTTTGGCCACTTTTAACCGATTACTAGCGATTTTTTCCCCTTTCGGCCTTCTATGCACTGAAAAAGCCTATATATTTTGCCCCCGCGAGCCCCCCCCCCAAGCCCCCCCCCAGAATATTTTTTCAGCTATCTATCCCTCCGGAGGAGCGATTTGCTATCTATCCAGCCCCCGCGAGGGCCAAAATCTTGGAGACCCCTGTGACCCCCCAACACCCCCAACCCTCCCCCAACACCCCCATCACCCACCAACAATGCAAGACTGCATTCTTTCCAGTCCATTTTCCCATACTGGCACGGCTCCATACATCCCACAACCCCTGCAGGGCGGCGAGCAGGTGCGCGCCGAGTTGCTCGACGGTTGGCTATCCGGTCTGACGACGCGCGGCCGCCCAGCTGCCCACGCCGCTGTGGTCGGCCCCGCCGGCGACAACATCGTGCGCGACTTGAAACACGCTGTTGATGAACTCAGCGCGCACAGCAGTCTGGTCAAGGTCAACGTCGATGCTAGGTGTGTGCACGAGGGTTTAGGTTGATATCAGGAGCATGTGCCTCTGTGCATGTTTACCCGCTGTGTGTGGAGGCCTGCTGTGCATTGAGGTCCCCCTCCATGCACACCGGGTAAAGATAAAATGGGCGCCGGGTCGGGGCAGGCCTGATACGCACACGTGCCCGATACGCACATATGCCCGTTTTTTTCACTTGACACTTTTTCATGTGATTTTCAGATATGAGTGAAGTGAAAAAAAGTTGCGCAATGACATTAGTGAACTTTTTTCACTTCACTCATATCTGAAAATCACTTGAAAATGTGTCAAGTGAAAAAAAAAACAGTGAAAAATAGCCATTTTTCACTGTTTTTCATTTGACACATTTTCAAGTGATTTTCAGATATGAGTAAAGTGAAAAAAGTTGCGCAATGACATAAGTGAACTTTTTTCACTTCACTCATATCTGAAAATCACTTGAAAAAGTGTCAAGTGAAAAAAACGGGCATATGTGCGTATCGGGCGCGTGTGCGTATCAGTGCACGCCCGCCGGGTCTACGTGCACAGCGGGTAAACATGCATAGTAGGCCTACGTCTATATCAGAGGGTTAAAGCGTTTTTAACTCTGATGGCATTATTGTTTATGCCACTGTTGCGATAGTTCATGCAGCCCTTGCATCTGACACTTCGCTGGGCATTGAAAATTTCCCAGCTTTTCACCACGTCTTGAAATACTGAAGACACTGAAAAAAACACCTTGATAAGAAAGGGGCAAAAGTTTCCACATTTGGCTTTCGTCTGATGATCTTGCTAATTCTGCCTGAAAATTGATCAGCCAGTTGAAAATTCACAGCCAAACATTACAGAGAGCCCGAATTCGTGCTGTACCCGGTCACCGAAGCTGAAATTCGGATTTACGGTGTCAAACCAGCGGTTTTCGATCTATTTCTGGCCCTTCTGATCGCCGCCCATTTGGGTGCGGTGTATTTCGCCGTTTTGAATGCCAACGCTGTGTTGTCATTCATTGAGTCTAGACTCACGCTTAGGCAGAAAGTCTGCTGAAACTAAGTGTTTGAGCTGGTTGAAAAATTTTATTTCCAACTCGCTATTTTTTGTTTGTGGCGTGGTGCTTCAACAATGGTTAAGAGGATTCGTTTAGGATTTGTCTAGGCTACAATCTCTAGTTGGTTCATGTTAGATAATCTCTTCGTGTTTTTAAGGCTCTAATAGTGCACATGCGAAATGTAGCTCACGATATATTAAATACCTGATTTGCTACTGATTGCCCAGCTATTTGGTATATAGTCATTTTGTTCATTCCGAGAAAATAATAATCACAATCTGTTCAGACTTATTTTTTCTCGTTGATACAATAAAAATAAACATTTAACACATGAAAATCGACCCAATCACTTGATTTTTGAATATTGAGTTTGTAGGTCGAAAAACAAATTATACCAGTTTAAAAAAAAATTAATGTCTGTTAATTTAGCCACCTGTTTTTGCTTTATAGTCATTCAGTATTAATTAACTATGCAGTGAAGTACATATTTATCTATTGCACTCACACTAATTATATTCATCTAGGTGAAAAATCTTATTTATTTATTTAGGTCTCCCATGTCTGAATGAAATTTACAGTTGGAATGATCCTATTTATGAATAACGGCTGGAATAAACGATGGCTCCTCATGTCCAGTACTTTAAATTGTCCGTTTTGTGTCGTTCTATCCAATTCCTACAACCACTTTTCAACAAAAAAGAGCCTGCAAAACGTGCTGCAAAATGTTACCGATAAAACGTGGAGAATCCATTGCATTGCCGTTCGCCACAGGGACGTATCCAGGATTTTTGAGCGGTGGGGGGGGGCATTTTGGTGCCATATGCCCCATAGTTCATTTTCCGCTCTATCTATCCCAGTTAGGCGCTGGTGTTTGGTGATGTACAAGCGCCATGGCGCTAGCGCCAAAGCAAAAAGCGCCATGGCACTTTTGGCGGTTAGCACTATCGTGCCATGGCGCTTGGCGCTATAGTCCTGGCGCTTTTTGATTTTGATTTTGATTTGTTCATTATTGGTTCGCCTGGGCAGTGACTACCATGCAGTGACATGCGTGTCGAGTCACACTGTTTTTTCTAACACTGCTTCCGTACTATTTACAAACATGTTCAGCTAACATGCGCTGAATATTTACAACCTTAACGATCAATTATTTATTTATTGACGAGGTATTTGCTTGTTAGCAATTTTCGGTCCTTCAACCGGTCTTCAGCAGATCGAGTAGATAGTTTTCATTCATAAATTTTTAGTAGAAAAATATTTATCAGCTATTTAATGCAGAGGTGGACGAGATCTTTTCGTTCTGAGGTGACTCTCAAATTATCTTTCCCTCAATTTTTATCCAAAAACTGATCAAACCCCGAATAAATAGATCCTTCTCATCTCATTCATAACCAAAGCACACGCATTAACCGCGTCGGCCGCATCGCCGCGGCGAGTTGGCAACCAGCGGGTAACCAGGTGCGGTGCGGTTTTGCCGCCCGTCTCATGGCGACCGCCCGTAGGCAATGCGTGATGCATGTATCAGGGGCTTGTTCCATAAGTTGAGAAGTCGAAAGCCATTTGAGAAGTGAGAACTAAAGTGATAAGTGAAATAGAGCTTAAATGAGAAGTAAAAAGTATACTAAGCTTGTAACTTTTTACTTCTCATTTCAGTTCTCACTTCACTTCTCATTTCACTTGTCACTTGTCACTTATCAATTCACTTCTAACTTATCATTTCAATCCTCAATTCTCACTTATCAATTCACTTCTCACTTATCGTTTCACTTATCATATCACTTCTCAAGCAGTTTTTGACTTCTCCACTTGCGGAACTGGCTTCAGGTCGTGTCTTTGCGCCGCTGTGCCTGCTTGATTTGATAGCTGTGTTTCGTTTTTGAGCTGGGGTTTTGGTGGCGAGTTGGTGGTTTTTGCAACTGGATGTCCTGCGGTCGTGGAATTCACTGATATCGTTTGGTGATGCTGCTCTTTCTATCGGTCGGCTGCTGTTTGGTGGCGCTGGCCGCGGCTGGTATGTGCAATTGCTGCTTGTGCCTGCGCACACTGTTTTCAACCGAAATTTTGAAAACTCGTAAATCAGCATTGAACGCATTTGAGTTTTCTAGTTCCCCGTCAACTGCAGTTGACGGTCATTCCATTCTAGAAAACTCAAATGCGTTCAATGCTCATTTACGGATTTTCAAAATCTCCGTTCAAAACTAATGTGCCCAGGGCCTTTGCAAATAGCTATGGCTGCATTTACTTATCGCCTGCATCGCAGAAGTGCGCCCTACCGGCATGGCGTCAGCTTACACATCTTCCGTCAGCGGCTCGACCGCCGGCCGCACCGGCGCCTATTGGAATTTGCAACAGAATGCTGCCGGCGAGTACGAAGGCTATGCCTCGTCGGGGGGTGCCCCGCCACCCCTCAAGCCCTATGATAGTGACTCGACCGTAGTTTATGACAAGGGTGTGGGCGACAGCGGATACAGGAAATCCCCGGCGGCCGGCGCGGATACTTCTGACAAAGCGCCCAGATTTGTGGGGGTTCGTTGCCACCCGATCTTTATACACCGTATTTCCTCGAAATACCCCCCCCCCCGGTCAAATGTTGAGTGGGTTAAACGGGGGCGGGCGTTATTATCTGTGCACCAACAACATGATTTAAAGTAACCAGAACCGGTAATGAATGCGTGCGTATGTGATTTATTTGGAGATCAACGTAAATATTTACATCGCTACACAAACTAGTATTTATGTGTAGCCGCGATTCAAACAGACAGGAATAAATACATGATGTATTTACATTGCATACATGATGTACATAATTCCAGACGGGGCGTATTTCCAGGGGAGTTTATTACGTCATGGTGGCCATTTTGTGGGGGGTAATTCGAGGAAATACGGTAGATAGCCCTCCCCTTTCTATCCATTCTAACAAACATGCAATTTTCCCGGCAGCAAGACAAGTCGTGTCTTCGCGCGACCGACTTTTCCAGCGCGATGGACGAGTGCCTGGCGAACCCGGCGCAGTGCTCGCTGACCAACGGCGACGAGGTGAGCAGCACCGGCCTGTCCGTGTCCATGTGGCTCAACCTGCCGCAGTCGTTCGATACGCAGCCTCAGTATGTTCTGCACACTGGTTGGTTGGATTTTGGATGGCTGGTTTATGGTGCCACCCTCGGACCCTGTAAAATACACGGTCAAATGTCCTGAAAGTGTCAAAGGTCGTGTGAAATGCCGTGTCAAATGGCTGACGCGTTTGCTATTTTACAGGGTATTTTACATAACTTTTGACACTGCATGAGATTTTACAGCGTCTGTGAGCGCCCCTGTCTTTTGTAGATGATGACCACTCATGAGTCAATTCAGCACAATCTTTTGTTGCTCTTCTCGCATTCAGGAGGTGATGAGTTTGGCTCTCCCGGTGTCGCCGTTTACTACGTTGGAAGCGCTGATGGGCAACGTTACAGCCATTCGATTGTGTTCTTGGTTTCCACTGGAGCGAAGTTTTGGAAGGTTGGATTTTTTGACCCATTTCGACATGTCTTCAAGATGCTTGTATGGTGATTTGAACGTGCAGTCAATATACAAGTTTCTAGTGAACTGAAATTGCAGGTGACAATAACTGGCATGACTCGGCCATTTGCATGGAACAATGTGGCATTTCGTTGGTCGCCCGTGTCCGAAAGTGTCCAAGGTGGACCACCAATTGGTCTACAGATATTCGTTAACAACACACTGGTTTGTTTTCACCAATTTTAAAGTGCAACTTTTTTCAACCTTCCTATTTCTTCAGGTGGCAACGAAACGCTATGAAACTGTCAATTTGGGCACTGAGATGCCGACCAAATCGTCGAGCGACCTGACGCTGACTCTGGGCTGCAAATTAGATGGAACGCAGGCGATGCGCGGCAAAGTGGACAACCTTGCCGCGTGGTATTGGTACTTTACCAACAATGACTTCAACACGTCGCAGTACTTCACCGGTGGACTAGCGTTCGATATGCCACCTGGGGCTACTGGCATCTCTGCGGAAAAAGGTTTTAATACCGTATTTACTCGAATAATTCCGCTGGGGAATTACTTTTTCGTCACACTTTTTTGGGGTAGGGATTATTCAAGGGGGTATTATTATTTCATCAAAATCTTTAATCATGTTTCTTTCAATTCAATCCGCAGAGCATGCTATATAACACAATAACATGCATTTTTGTTGAAATTGGACATAACACATGCCTTAAGGGGGATTATATTCAAGTAAATTCAAGAGGGGGAATGATTCGAGTAAATATGGTATATTGATTCGTGATACAGCCAACATCGATATCACACAACGGAGGCCGCCTAAACGCCCTCTCCCACTGCCAACGTTCACTCCAGGTGACCACGCGAGCGGGTCGGCGGCGCTGATGGACCCCACATTCGTGCCGTGGCAGTGGGAAGAGGAGCGCCAGCGGTTGCAGCGGCAGGCGCGCGACGACATGCGCTACGTGTCCGACACGACGCCCGCCGTCGAGGGCGACTGCCTGCTGGACGACCCGCTGTCGTGGGGCGCCGGCGGCGACGACGGCAAGCCGCATCCGGTCGACTGCGCTGATACTAGGATCGAATTGCAGACTGCGGTTGGTTTGTTTTGACGCTAAGTCCGCACTTGTTGGGTTACCTATATGTGAACTGATAAAAGATGATTATGTAGGAGGTTGTAGGGGATAAATTAAGTGCACTAAATAAAGTTGACAAGTTAAGTTGTCTGCGCCGTATACAGTTACAGATCACTCCCAATTTTAGTAGTCTATGGACTACTTTAAGTACATGCAAGTTGCTTAGCTATCATTAAAATGACTATGCCTATCACTGAACAAGATGCACCCGCCACCTGTTATCTTGTTTTGCACTGCGGAAAATGTTAATCGTTAAGCTCGTTACTTATCTAAACCTGCTACTTATCTAGACATCTCACTAATCTGGTGTTTCCCACTTTTCATCTAAACCCGCTACTCATCTATATTCCCATAAATTGGAGGGTGTGTAAATTAGTAGTGGGTGTGTATTTAGGGTCTGTCTGTGGCATTGCAGTATTGGGAATTAGTGGCGGTGGGTTTAGATGAAGAGATTAGTGCATCAGAAGGTTACTCAGGGCAGGCAGCAAACACAAATGCATAGGGTGACACTATGTATGTAGTTGTGTTTGCAGTGCACACTGAGTAATCTCTGCTATTCTGCTAATCTCTTATATAAACCCAATGCCAGTCATCCCCCACTCTGCACTGATGCAAACACGTCTACCCGCCCACTACCCATACATACCCCCTACAATTGACAGAGTATAGATGAATAGCGGGTATCGATGAGTAGCGGGTATAGATGAGTAGTGGGTAGAATTAGATGAGTACCAGCCCAGTTTCGCAGGAAATGTCTTACACATGTTTCCATGCAACTTCACAGCTCGAACTAGACACGCAATACAGTGGCTTTGAGCTGGTCAAAGCAATTGTTCGCGTCGCCAACAAGGCTGGCCCTGCTGGTCTGTCCCTCGATGATATACAGTATTTGTGGAGGGTTGGTGTCACGGCTGCGAAGGCAAAACTTCTCGATCCGTATTTGACCTCGGTGGATCCGGCTAACAATGGCCGAACTTATTTCGTTGGTTGTGTTTGCTTTATCATTATTTGTGTTTTGCAATTTTGAAGATTTTTATGATGATATTTTTGCAGAACCTGTTGGTCGTTTTGAGCCGACTTCAAGAGATTATGTATGATACTATATGGCGTGATGAAATAATTGTTAGGTTTTTTTGCAGTCTTTATTTAGTTCATATTATTCCCCACACAATATGTATGCTTGCAAAACCATCTCTTTTTCCACAGACCAAAAAGAATCCAGGGTATATCAACTACCTGGCCGTAATGGACAATTTCCTGCTCACTTTGGCAGACAAATTTCTGATAACCGGAAGTGAGGGCATACGAGAAGTGATGATGGGTTCAAACCACACTGCTGCTGTACTGATGAAAGGTCGAGTGGCAGATTTTGAGACGCTGGGTCAGCGGGGTTTTGTATTCCCGCATTATTCAAAGGAGAAAATGAAGGTGCATTTACTGCGACCCTTGTTAACTGTGGAAATTTTGTACTTCAATTTTCACATTCCCACAAACATCCGACTTGCAGAAAAATATCTCCGTGCCATATTACGACTTCCCAATCACATTCAAGCACACTTGGGGCCGCACGCGGGATTTTATCAGCGTCGCTAAGAAGGTCATTCTAGAAAGTTTCATCGACCAGACTACAGATGTTCTTCTCATCGCAAAACTGTACAATCGGATGCACAAAAATATGCCTGCAAACATTGATCAACGGTACATCCGACCACTGCTACATTACTTTGCAATAATTGCAATTTTATATTTCCATCAACTTCTTTCAGGGTCAGCGGTGTGTCAGGCGCCAAATTCACAGTGAACAGCCGCATTGTGTCACTGATCGTTTCGCCCGGACTGAAGGATGAAAAACTAGTGGAAAATCCTATCGATGTGATGCTGCAGCATGAACGCAAGCAATATGACGCCCCGTATCGCAAAGCCGCCGTTCTATGCGTCCACTGGGCATTCAAGTGAGATGATTGATAAAATTAGGATGCTAATTTCACTCATTTTGTAGGATACTTCTAACTGGGTAACCGTTTAAACGGGACAAACAGATCGCCTTACAAGGAATGATACCATATTTTGATGAATAAGGTCACATGAAAAACTGCACCAAATTCACCCAAAGAAGGAGCAATTTGATAAATAAAATTATGTTTTCTCTTTTATTCAGATGGGATATGGTAGATTTCATTGTAAGGTGTAATCTCTCTAGACTATAGCTATATTTACATTGTGCCGCAGAAACGGCAGCGACTACGGGGGCGCCTGGGATACATACGGCTGCACGATGCACATGACCAACGACACGCACACGCACTGCCGTTGTTCCCATCTGTCCGATTTTGCGCTGCTGCTGGAAGATTTTGAACCGGTGCGCCCGTGTTTTTTCAGTGTGTTTTTAGTTGAGTTGACTTGATTGTTGAACTTTATTTTCAGAGTGGAGTCATGCCTGACGCCATGTATTTCATATGTTACATCCTGTATATAATCGGCATTATCCTGCTCATTTACTTCATGTTCATGGTCCTGTTTTCAGAGTGAGTTTTCCATTTATTGTAAATTTGATGACAAAAGTTCAAGGCTGTAAAATCCATACAGCCGTCTGCACTACGAGATCCACATTATTCACTGGAATGTGGCAATGGCTATGTGCTTGGCGATTGTCTGTTATCTACTCACACTGGTTGCATACAAGGAGCGGGTCAGTGACAATGATCTATACAGAGTGGAGCGCATACTTTGCGCATAATCCTACCATAATTTACACAAAAAAATTTGTGATAAATTTCGCAATTAATTGTGCCATATTAAAAACGAAATATTATCATGAAAAACTGTATAATTTTTGGTTCATTATTCAGATGGGTTATGGTAGGTTTCCATACTAATTGTGATGTCCACCGAGTATAAACCTTCCCCTCTCAATCGGATCAGCATAATTACACATCCACTTAACACTCACACAGGTGGCGTGCATCGTAGTCTCCGTGTTCGTGCACTACTTCTACACGGCCGCCTACCTGTGGCTGACGATCACGGCGCACTACACCTTCCGCGCCATCACCAGCGGCCAGATGGGCGGCCGCGTCCTGTCCGTGTACAGCTACGCCGGCTGGCTGCTGCCCGCCATTGTTGTCGCTGTTTTGTGTCTGCTGGATATATCGCGATATGGTAAGAGTTGGGAAGAGTTTTTGTTTGTGAGTGGTTTTGAGAATTTTGAGATGTTACAATATTTTGGGATCTATATTATAAAATTGCATGGAAGCTGGAAATGTAAATACATGCCGACCTAACTTTGGGTGCAATTAGGATGGAAATGTAATAAATTGTTAACTTGCAGGGGTTGGTGATCGTTGCCTCGGCGCACACAATGACTATTTCTTATGGGTCTACATTGGAATATTCATCATTATGTGTCTGGTGAGTGGTGGGTTCAGCTTAACTGATTAACTGGTGAATAATTAAATATATTTTATAGCACACGTCTTTGCAATTTTTGCCAATTACGCAGGCGGTTGTGCCATTCATACTGATCTCTTTCATGAATCTCAACAAAGAAAGTATCAAAGATCCGCTCGACCGCCAAGACATCCAGTCTGTTGACGCTGATATGGTTTTTTTACACAGCTGGCAACAAAATCAATGTCTTAAAATTCATTAATCTAATTCAGGTGGAACCTGATTGGACAGGCAGTGTTGTTTCCAGTGGTGTTCCTGACCTGGTTGTTTGCCGTGTTCATATACCTGGTGCCGCTCGGCGTGCCCTTCCTCGACTGGCTCTTCGAGCTGTTTAATAGCCTCCAGGTGATTTAAATACGCCGGCTGTGTATACTTAGCTTTGCTCATTGACACTCAGTTTTACTGGTGGTAACATTGCATTGTATAAGACAGTATATCCGCATCCACAGGCGATCCTAGTGTTCATCTTCTTTGCGCTGCTGATTCCATCATTCCGCAAATCCATGCGAACGTGCGGCCGCGACGGCGCCAGGGTGAGCAAAGCTGGCTTTGCACATATCGTTCTTTTTAGACACATTTATTCACATGTATAATTGGAAGTTACTTTATGGACTCCCGCTAGCTGGATGTCAACTGATTTCATGTCAACTAAATATTGGTTACCTAATTGCATTTTTTCAACTTTCCTATGTGATAGAGCGTATTTTATTTAATATCAAGACACTCAATTTTCATTGTCTCTGTTAAGTGTGATGCTTGTAATTTTCTTGTGTTATTAAGTTGACATTCAGTTGACACGGATTTGCGATGTCAACTAAAATAGCTAGTGGAGGCCTAATGTACCAGATGTATTTATGCGAGTGGTCTGCATTCCATTTGTCGCTTTTGCTTCATGTCTGCCTATCAGCAAATTTGGTGCTTCCAGCTGCCAAAATTTTTCGTTGCTTTTTGTGGCCATCTTTGCTTTAGTCCAACTTCTGTTATCATTTTCTATGCATGCGTTGGCTAACAGGTGCGGCTGGGAAAAACGACGATAGACGGTTCTCCCGATTTATCCATGCGAAATGATCATGACTATGATAATAGCTGGCTTCAGTTGATCGATGCAGCGAAAAAAAAGACAATAAATACTAATGATGGTGCCAAGGCTCCAACCCTGGAAACAACAATGAGCAGTAACTTTGTCTTGTAAACCAAGTTTTCGTTGTGCACCTTTGTCATTTGCATGCACCACTGCGATCGAAACGTAAAGTTTTTAATTTGTTTTTGTTGTACAGGATGATGCCGAGAAACAGCGAAAACAGAATCGCAAAAAAATGTTCGTGCCCTACTACAACATGAACTGAACGAAGGAGAGTGAACAGATGTGAACAATATTATCTACTGTGATGCCCCTGGTGATTATTTTTAGCGTAGTAGCTAGGTAATTGCATAACGGCTAACTGGTAAAAATTTATAGATGGGTCCCTCTCTAAGTGAAAACCTGTCAACATGTGGAATAGGTCAGTCCTTAATTTTGGCCAAAAGGGTCATCACATCTTTTACCCGATGGGACGGATAGATGAAATACATCGGCATTGTTTTATCACTCCCAAAAGTACCCTCTTGTCATCAGTAAATACGGTAGTTCCGTCGACATTTCTCGAAATTTCACAAAACAAAAAATTTACATATGATTCAGGGTCTGAAAAGTTCATGTGAGAAATATAGGATGTATTAGGACGCTTATCTCCGGTACATTTATCCGCCATATCGGTCAGGACGGAGGAGGAGTTTTAGGTTGTGGAGTTTATAAATGGGAATTCCGCTTAAAACACCTACATAAATATAAAATGTTCTTCAAATTCTTCTTATAACTTCAAAAGCCATATTTGTAAGCTGTACACTTTTCTATTGGGTACAATTCTTCTGCTTATTTGAAAATGCTGCGGCGTCAATGTGTTTTCTACATTTAGGTATTTTTCAATGATTTTATGTTTACCACTGACACTGACACATACTTTCACATGTAAATTTGTATTTATCGTCAATACAAGGATGAGAAGTATTTAGGTATGTATCTGACAAGCATAACTTTTATTGTGCCAACCTACTTCCGTTTATTGTGCCAACAATGAAGAATTTTAAAAGAAAATTTTTCGCGACGCGTGCAACGCGATGCAACTCAAATGCGTTCAAAACTGATTTGGAGTTTTCCAAATATTTCAAAATTTCCTTAGAAAACTCAATGGCTTGTGTAGGGCCAATAACACTTCCCGTAAGGCAACCGTTTCTGTATGTAATGCAGCAATCGCTGCATTTCTTTGCCCATGGAATGCTATGTGTAATTTGGCAACTTCATGAGTAAACTGGCAACTGATTCGTGCTAACTGCTCTGGTATATAAATGGCAAAAATGGCTCTTAATAGCATATTTTGTTGCAAGGCATTCAGTTTAGGACATAACTCACTAAAATTAATATTGACAGATGTAAAAGTCAGTGGAGAGCTAGAAGACAATCCTCAACAATCCATTGTAAAACAGAAAACAAAAAATGGTAAAATGAAAGGCTGGAAAACAAAAAAAAATTAATTTGCATGGACATAGAAAAAAATTGCTTAAATTTTGCTAGAAAATAGAAAGAATTTGCTGTAAACAGGAAAAATTCACATAATTCAAAACCTGCATGCATGTTTACCAGTTTGGTGAAACAAAAAACAGAAAGTTGAGCTGGAAAAGGGGGGAATGAGGCAGAAGAACTTAACATTAAACCTGAAAACAGATAAAGATGAAGAACCCCCCCCCCCAGAAAATTTAGCCAGAAATGGAAAAATAGCTGAATGAAAACTGAAAATTCAAAGAAAATGGAAAATGAGAGACAAAACTGGAAACTGGAAACAGAAACAGAAAAAAATTTGACAGCCGGAAAATGGAAATGAAATAAATTTTGCCTGTGGAAAGTGGAAATGGGAAATGGTAAGACAGCATTCACACTGTGAAACTGTGACGACAAAAAATGCGATTTTTCAGCCATTTTTGTTGGATGCATATGAAATATGTTTGAAGCCTCAATCAATCATAACTTGATCAGCCCCACTGCCTAAGACAAACATCAAATTATATACATTGTGTGTTCATGCACACTAAGATCACACTTTTTTTTGTTGTTGGAGGCTGTTGCTGTATTTGTTCAAGGGGCATTGTCGGCGGCCTCGTTAAAGGGGCTGGTGACAACAAATCAGCGACTACCTCCGACAACAAGAAAAAAGTGTGATCTAGTGTGCATGAACACGCAATATATATAATTATATGTTTGTCTCAGGCAGTGTGGCTGATCAAGTCATGATCGATTGAGGCTTCACACATGAAAAATATTTCATATGTATTGCACAACAATGGCTGAAAAATCGCATTTTTTGTCATCACAGTTTCACAGTGTTAACGCTGTCTAAGTTGACACCCTAGATGACCAAGTTGTCACTGCAACTGATTTTCATATTTGGTGAAGAATGACAATGCAAACTTTTCACTTTTGTAGTCCACAGTTGCTAACTTGTATTTACATTTACTAGAAAAACACATAATGTATATCATTGAATAAGTCCTCCCCTTGAATAATTCCCCCCCCCCTTGAATAACTCCCCCCTGTTGGCCAGGAGAAGGAACAATAACTCCTCCCCTTGAAAAACTCCCCCTCTTGAATAACCCCCCCTTGAATAACTCCCCCTGTTGGCCAGGAGAAGGAACAATAACTCCTCCTTTTGAATAACTCCCCCCTCTTGAATGACTCCCCCTCTGGGTATTTGGTATGTTAGGGATGGCCAAGGTTTTTTTTCAAAGGTTTTTTTAATAAAAAACGTTTATTTAAAAAAACCCAACCATCGAAACCGTTTTTTTTTTAAAACCTTGGCCAAATTTTTTTGTACTAAGCACTACGTATTTTGCAATTTTTTTGCGTGCAAGCACGCAATTTCACCTGCACTTTACCATTTGTGGTGGTTTTCATTGGTTTTGAAGCATTTTTGGTGTAAAAGCTTCCATTTGTTTTTGGTATTTGTCATAATAAGCCATGATGTGCTAGTGTAGTATAGTATATAATATACAGCCAATGTGCCCAACATACTTGTGCAGTGTGCAACACAACTGCCAATGTGTTAGCCTGCTCTTATATCCTTAATTAAGCACGTTTCAATACCCAACTTCACTTGAAGTCATGAATGTTTGACAAAAGGCAATATCCGTCATAAGTCGACATAAAACAGATATTTTTGACAGAAATCACCACTTATAATGCTATCCCATGACACTACAGCCATTCTATGGCTATATATAACATCACAAAATACTGTCACCTGTCTGATTTACCTGTATATGTTGACTCATGACCATATCTGGGAGCTTTTGAAAAAAATGGTTTTATTTTAAAATAAAACCCTGTTTTTGAAGAAAAAAAACGGTAAAAAAAACCTTGTCATTGAAAAAACCCCCTTTTTTTGGCCATCTCTAGGTATGTGTATTTGAATGATTCAGATGCCAATGAACACAAATTTTAGCATGAATACCTTGTTTTGGTTGTCTTTTAACTGTTACCTGGATCACATGAGTTGATGCAATGCATTCATACAATGGATAAAGTGAAAGTTCCAAGGAAAAAATAACTCCTCCCCTTGAATAACTCACCCCTCCAAAACTTCTGATGAAATAATAACTCCCTTTGGGTCTTATTTGAGGATACAGTGGTCCCTGGGTTAACAGTTCCCCCGGTTATAGGGTTCCCCGGGTTAATGGGTGGAATTTTGAAAAACGGGGACATGTGTGAACTAAATTCCCCGAATTGAAGGTTTCCCCGCATTCCCGGGTTATCGGGTGGGATTTATGAAAAAATGGCACTTTTACATATAAAATGGCTTCAGTTATCAGTTATTTGAAGCATTTAACGAACCCAAAGAAACCCGTCATGGTCGAGCATCGACAAAAGCCCAGTAAATGATGAATTGCATTTCAATAGCATTTACATTCACTAATTAGTGATGTAAATGATGGTTATTTTAATTAGGGCCTAGTTCCAGGCGCCAGCGTCATGGCGCTTCTACATCACGTCCTCCGGTTATCGGGTTCCCCGCATTACCGGGTACGTTTTCAGAAATTTCACTCCACCCGATAACCCGGGGATAAATAAAGAAATCTCAAATAAATCTATCATTTCCATATAAAAAATACTAAATAACCATAAAAAATTACACCAGTTATGTCTTCCAGTGTAAAAATTGCTCTCACATGTAAAAAGTAGTAGCTTTTACATTTTCCAGTACCCACTTTTACATATAACTTCACTCAATACTTTTAAAAACTTGTAATTATTGTAAGTAATTGTAAGTCACTCACATGCATTTCCATTGCTACCGCAGCTATGGGACTCCTGTCAAGTAAACCGATGTTTAGGGCGCAGGGACGAGAGTCTCTTCTCCATCAAAACTGTGAGGTCCCTGAAAACTGTTTTTTTTTGTTGGTATTTTGGTTGCCGCATTACACTTGGCCTGGCCGGTGCTGCAACTGCTACTCTGTGAAACTGCATAGTCAAGGAAAAGAAAGGCCGCCGTGGTGCGTGTTTGGCCGTTAACCCTTGAACATTTTGGAGCTAGTGTATTCGGTGTTTTGTCCATCCATCCATTTTATCCCCCAGCTACACGTTGCGAGTCGAACGATTATTGTAAAAACTATTTTGTAATGATTTGGATACGTATACAAGATAGAAAAGAAAAATCGCGCTGCGAGAAGCTTTCTCGCCGTCACGAATGACCGAACGTTCGCCGCGTGATAATGCCCCCGATGAGCTAGTCAGCATGTCCCCATCTCCAGTCAACGTGAGTCAACGGCCCTTTCAACTATGTCTATGTGCCCACTCGCTTTTGTCGTCATACTTCTCTGCTTTCCCGTTTTGGCTCTTGTCCAATAAAACTCCACAAATTTGTAGGAGCCGAGTATGCGCGGGCATCGGCCGTGCCACATCGACACCCCGAACTACACGTTCACCCTGCCCGATCTGACCGCCCTGCCCGACGATTTTCGGCAGTTTTTAGAGAAGGATATCATCGAAACGTCGACGCTGCGTCTTTTGGAAAATTCGGGTCCGTTCAATTCAGAATTCAGTGTCTTCCAAAGATCTTCTGTCCACCGCTCAATCTCGCAGGTCACTTGAATTGGTGGCATAAAGCGAGCACAGCGGCGCCGCAGTCGACGACCGCCGACAATGGCGAATCGAAAAGCGTGCAGCTGGTTCGATTTCTGCCGCTTTCGACCAGCGGAGATGGAAACTGCCTATTACACGCCGCGTCGCTCGGTGAATAGATTTTTTGACGCATTGACGTTTTTAGGGGCTGGCAACTGTTTTTGAGAGTGTTTGAAATGTAGTGGGCCAAAACGTGTTAAACATTGTGTATCATTGAGGGTCAGGGACGACGTAGCCAGGATTTTTGAGCGAGGGGTGCCGGATTCTATACGGCAGGGGTCTCCTAGGGGGGGGGGCTGCCCCCCCCAAATCGGCCAACTATCTATCTATCCCGGAGGCCGTTCAGCTATCTATCCATCCCGAGGCAAAAGTTTTGGCTACTACCCCCAAAGACCCACCCCCCCCAAATCGCTCAGCGATCTATCTATCTAGAGTGGTTTTTGAGAAATTTTGCCCCAATTGTCCCTGAAAATCACTAATTTTCGCACCTTTATATAGTTTTTCACCTTCAAAATCGTGCTTTCCGGCTATATGCATGGTTATATTTATACCTATTTTTTAGACATTTTATACCTACTTTTGGCTACTTTTAACTGATTATTAGCGCTTTTCCCCTTTCTGCCTTCCTGACCTTGAAAAAGCCTATATATTGTGCCCCCGCCAGCCCCCCCCAGCCCCCCAGAAAAATTTTCAGCTATCTATCCCTCCGAAGGAGCAATTTGCTATCTTTCCAGCCCCCGCGAGGGCTAAAATCCTGGACACCCCTGCTATACGGAGCTCGGCGAACGTGCTGCCCCCCCCCCTCCTAAAATTTGGCCCCTGTGGTAAAGCAATGGCGCCTCGGCGCCAGCGCCATTCGTAGGCGCCACGCCATGGCGCTATTGGCGTTGGAATTGACGCCAAACAGGGACGTATCCAGGATTTTTGAGCGGGGGGGGCTGCTTGTTTACGGAGGCCAGCGAGGGGGGGGGGCTCAGCCCCCCCCCCCTAAAATTTTAGCTACATAGTGGCAGAATGGCGCCATGGCGCTGGGGCCATTAGTAGGCGCCATTAGTAGGCGCCACGCCATGGCGCCTTTGGCGTTGGCGTCAGCGCCACGCCATGGCGCCTTTGGCGTTGGCGTCAGCGCCATGGAACGCTGTATATGTATGTAAATATACATACAAAACAGGAAAAAAGCACAATATTGAGTGTATTTATAACGATTTGCGGCCACATGGAGCAAATGTGATGATAATACCTTATGTCCGGTTAAGAATGCGCGCTTGCGCGCAAAATTTTTTACGCTGACGTTAAAAAAGTCGCATTTTCCGGTCACTTTCTGGTCTCACCCCGGGAAGGGGGGGGGCTGCAGCTAAGGTTCAAACGATATATCGTATCGAATATCGGATATCGACCATTTTTAAATATCGAATATCGATATCGAAAATTTTGAAAAAATATCGAATATCGAATATCAATATCGAAAATTTTGATAAAATATCGAATATCGATATCGAATATCGACAATTTTTCGATATATCGAACCTATATTGTGTCCCTAAAAAAGTTATCATTTTCATTTTGAGATATTTATGATTGATCTGATGTGCTTGATCTGATCTGAGAATTGTATTAGATGAGTAAAAGTACAGTACTTATAATGTCATTTTTGTTGGAGTGCTAAATTTGAAGGCAGAAAATGCTGATATTCTATTTTTAGCAATCAGGTTATCAGTATGAACTGTAATATCTACCAATTGTTATTTGTCTGATACACTTTGAATCATCATGTTTCTCTTCCATTTTCTACTTTGGAGTGATGTAAACCTTGTTAAAATCACTTGTACCATTCACATTTAACTAAAGAGTTGATTAACCATGCGTGCAACCACATGAAAATACAATATGTCACTTGAAATTTGCCTTGCTATACCAAAAGCAAATCGCAATATCGAATATCGAAATATCGAATATCGACCATTTTTTAATATCGAATATCGAATATCGATATTGAGGTTCCATATCGTATCGATATCGAATATCGAGTTTCAGCAAAAAATATCGAATATCGAATATCGATATTGAGTTTCAGCAAAAAATTTCGAATGTCGATATCGAAAAGTCATATCGTTTGAACCCTAGCTGCAGCCCCCCCCCGCCCCCCCCCCCCCCCTGCATACGGCCCTGACGCCAAATACTGCCGTACATGTATGTACTTTACATATACGGCGACCGGGACACATTTTGAGTGTTTTTTGGTCGTACACCATAGATATGAACACCGTGCGCGCTGGCGCACAAGAATTTTCCGAACTGCAGTCAAAATCGCATTTCTGTCGAAGTGCCATTTCTGGCATATTTTTCTGTCCGACCCGGGAAGGGGGGCTGCCGCCGCCCCCGCCCCCCCCCCTGGCGACGTCGTTGTTTAGGGCAATAACGTCAGTGTTTACATGTTGCACGTCCCACAACGTTACCGCAAAATATGTGATCGCGCAGGTATGTGGGGCTTCCACGACCGTCTCTTGGTGCTGCGGCAGGCGCTGCACTCGTTGCTAACGTCCGGCCGGCGGCGGCACGCGCTGTGGAGACGCTGGCGCTGGCAACAGACCCAATTCAACAAGCAGACCGGTCTGATCTACTCCGAAGAGGAATGGCTGCGCGAGTGGCAAGCCATCGTGAACATGGCGGCGCCGTTGCCGCGCAGCAAGGCGCACGCGCTCGACAACGAGCACGAGTCTCCCGATGCGGCCGCGGTCGATGGCCAGGTGCCAGTCACGGAACCTGTGAAATGCCCTGTAACATGTCAAATGTCATGCAAAGTGTCAAAAGTCATGTAAAATGCCCGGTAAAATGGCAAACCAGGGATTTCACATGACATTTGACGCTTTGCCTGTCATTTGACATTTTACAGGGCATTTCACAGGCTTTGGGACTGCCCTAGGACGACGCGCCGGTGGAGTCTTGCGACGAGCGGCCGGCCAGCACGTCGTCGGTGCTGCCGGCGACCTACGAGAGCCTGGAGGAGATACACGTGTTCGCGTTGGCGCACGTGCTCAAGCGACCGATTGTCGTCATCGCCGACACGGTGTTGCGCGGCGCGCACGGCGACCCGCTGGCGCCTATCACTTTCGGCGGGGTTTATTTGCCGCTCGAGTGCACGCCGCGCGAGGTGCACCGGTCGCCGCTGGTGCTGTGCTACGACGCGGCGCACTTTTCCGCCTTGGTTGCCATGCAGCAGAAAGCCGGCGCGGTGACTACTAAAGGTGAGAACGATTCTGCACCTGGTCGAATGACACGAAGGGTGTGAAGTGACAACAAATTTTTTAAATTGCCGGTGCAGTATGGTAAATTCTGCCACCCTACTTCCACATGCTTCGGAAGTGTGAGTCATCAATTTCCATGCATTAGCCTTCTCTTCTAAGAACACTTCTCATTTGAACGTGTTTGCATGTCACACTTTTGATGAAAGGTCATTTAACCAGTTGGCAAAAATGTTTGGCAGGTTTTGAAAAAAACATTATAAAAAACGTGGTCATTAAAAACGTTGTTTTATTCCATCCCTATGTGACGTGAAGTCAATTAACCTTCCATTTACTCCTTTTATCGGCACCCTAGTTGTCACTAG
Source organism: Sphaerolaimus hirsutus (assembly GCA_964036195.1). Taxonomy (NCBI): domain Eukaryota; kingdom Metazoa; phylum Nematoda; class Chromadorea; order Monhysterida; family Sphaerolaimidae; genus Sphaerolaimus; species Sphaerolaimus hirsutus. The sequence goes on from OZ038458.1 coordinate 15,923,241, forward strand.
TAATTAATAACTAGCTTATATAAATTCATTTCACATTCGACTGCGTTTTTTCCTTCACATCGGTAACTCTCTCAGCCGTTGTGCCCATCACGGATCGGCAGCGGCGCCTGCTGCCGGTGCATTTCGCGTGCGACCCGGGCGCCGATTTCACCTGGTGGTCGGATGCGGCCGACGAGCGACTTGCCGCCCGCGCCATACTGGACGATCCGCAGCGACTGGCGCTCGTTTGCAAGTACATGGACGTGGCCATCGTGCCCGTGGCCAGCCGTTTGGCCGCTGTCAATGGAGCAATTGCGGGTGCGTGGCATGGGAAGGATTCAATGAAATTTGAAATGACAACTAATGCGATCCACAGTTTTTTTAAATGTATTTACGATTACTCGAAAAATACGTTTACTCGAGTACTGAGTAAATACGTTTACGTTTCCTCCGGACAAAGGTTCAGTACTTTTCGAAAGTCACAAGGTACAAATACAAGTTTTCCAAGGTGCAAAATAGAAAAAAGTATCTGAGTAAAAAAACACTGAGTAAAAATTCTCGCTTTTACGTTTTCACTGAGTGAAAATACTGGTATATACGTTTACTCACCTTTTACGCAGCGTAAAATTAAAAATTTTATTTTACGTTTTCTGTACTCAGGGGTGAGTAAAAATAAAGTACTTTACGTTTATATTTACTATGATAAAAAGTTCAGTACTTTTAACAATTCGCGAAAATGCAGGCCCAAGGAATAGCCGCTCGTTGCCGCACTTCATTTCGCCCCCTTCGCTTGCCTCATTCGTTGAGCCTCTGCAGCGCGCACCGGCGCCCATTCAGCAGCTGGCGACTAGTCTCAAAAAGCGCCTGTTCACGCGCACTCGCAACTCGTCCATAACCAGAGCTGGATCAGGTTTGTTCTGTTCGGTATATCGCCATGAGAAATGGGTAATAGTAGTCTAACTTGAGGTCTCCGTAATGTTAACCTTCGCGGAGGCTGAATTAATGGAAAATCGCTCCTCCGGTGAAATAGATAACTGATCGATTTGGGGGGGGGGGCAGATCCCCCCCCCCATTGGAGAAGTCTGACTCCTGAGCCTAACCCCCCCTAACCCCCAACCACTGACTTCTTGCCAACAAGAACGTATTTACAGAACCTCACAAAAGCCTAGAGCGAAGATCAAAAAATTTGCGACTCGCTGCATCATTCATGCCTACATCTTTAGTCTTTGAAATTTTGCTTTGTCTGTCAAATTCATTATGTCCACCCAGATTACTGCAACACGAAGCACGTGGGCAGAACTGCTTCCCTGGCCAGGGCGGAGCGTCGACGCAACAGCTGCACCGGTCGGGCGGTGGACACGTTGACCTACGGCCGGCGGTCGGCGTCGCACACGCCCGCCTCGGCCATCCGCGTGGAGCACCTGCGCGACAGCGGCGTGGTGGTGGGCGCGCTGCTGCACAACGATATCACACAGCCGTACATGCAGGTTCGGCGCGCTGGCATATTGGTGTTACCTTAAATTGGGGTGCTGGCAGGTGTTTGTGGTCGTTTTTTTTAAATTTTGTCATCGGGATTGACGTTTCGGGGCGGGATCGAGACCACAAAATCCAGTAAATTCTCGAGATTCGGAATCGGGATGATAATCCCGTTTGAAGCCTACTATAGTGTGATGCGGTTTAAAGTTACTAAATGAATTTTGGCTGCGTGCCAACCCGATGCTAATCATGCTGCATTCTAGGACATGCTCGGCAACTACCTTCGACACGCGCGCGAGCGTTTCGACCGCCAGCGCGCCGCCGACGCGGTGCGGCTGCACGCGGCGCGGGCTAACACTGGCGCGTCGAAAAATGTCACCCAGCCGGCTGCGTGTGACAATGGCGCTACTACGCAGCCTGTTACTAACGGTGTGGGAGGTGACGGCTTGCTCAGAGAAAATGGTCGGTTTCTCAAATGACACCTTTTCATGTGCAGACTCGTTTTAAAACATACTTTTTACAGGTCGCCCTTCCCCAGACGCGCGCCGTCGCCGCGGCATCAGCCGCAATCTCTCCGCATCAAACAGCGCCGCATTGATGGCCGCAGCGGGCGTCGACGACCATTCTTATCCTGCCGCGCTGCCGGACATCGACGGCGACATCGACCCGGTCGGCTGCAACTTGGGCCAGCTGCCCTTCGCGGTCACCTGCATGAACGACTCGTGCGACCGGCTGGCGTCGCACGCGACCAACTTCCTGTGCGCCCAGTGCTTCCGCACGCAGAAAGAGATCATGGCGGGTCTGACGGCGGCGAGACACCGACGCACCGCGTCCGCTGCCGCGGCGCCGTGCGCCGGCGCGCCCAGGGAACTGCCGGCTGTTAGCGTGCAGCCCAGTGTCAGCGACACCGGCCCCGTGCAGCCCAGGTGCCAATCCCAGACCCCGTAAAATGTCCTGTAAAATGCCCTGTAAGATGTAAAATTTCATGCAAAGTGTCAAAGTCATATAAAATGCCCTGCAAAATGGCAAACGTACGTTTTGCAAAACGTGTTTCCATTTTGCCGGGCATTTTACATGACTTTTGACACTTTGCATGACATTTTACATTTTGAAGGGCATTTTACACGGCAATTTACAGGGTCTGGGATTGCCCCCAGAGAGGACGCCGCGTCGAAGATAGATCAGCATGCAGATCGGTCGAATGCAACGGGCGCTGCGCAGCCTGTTCAGCTGGCAAAAACTGTGGCGAAAGTGGCCGAATCTGATGTGGGGACATCGGCGGAGACGCGGTTGCCGGTGGGCGACAAGGCCACCTGGCAGAAACACTGCATCACCGTGAAAAGTGAGTGGGCCGACCGAAATAAATACGATGCCAACACTTTCATCTTTATGACCATGTACAGCGTCAAGCAGTGAACTGTATGCCTTAAAAAATGTCAGAACGGCAGTGCAACGTATTTGAAAAAGCATTTTTTTATGAATAAACTATTTGAGATAATTCGACCCGTTTCCAATTTATCCTCTTTTCACTGTAAATATTCTATTCCGTATAAATAGTGTTGCAAAAAGGTGAAAATTGTGGCTTTAGTGCTCTTGGTGTGCTTAAAATACTGTCCTCATTATCTAATTAATCAATCCTGACAATTTAATAATCATCCCATTAACCACATGCGTAAAATCACGCACTGATACCCACGCAGAGAGTTCGTCCGATTTGGGCGGCGACGTGAGCGAAGTGGCCTATGACGTTGCCGCTGTGACGGCACCGTCGGGGGTCACGCGCTACTACTGCTACGAGGCTACTAATGGCACCAATGGCAATCATTATGGAGAGACTTTGTACTGCAGGTGAGCGATTAGGGATAATTACACTCTTGTTCCCTGTGGGTGTTATGCTTGCTCCCGCTTGTTTTTCTGATTAACTTGTCAGACAAATTATGGGTAAATGGGTACAAACAAATTCTGGTGAATGGGTACAGGGCTGGGACTAGTATCTAATCATGACATTTTAAAATGTTCGACAGACAACTGACATTTCACACTGACCTAAACTTTTTGTTGACACCGTGAAATGGTATCTTTCCCTGAAAAACCCGTACGCAGGTCACCGTTGTGTTCAAACTACAGCAACGGCCACGGGGCGCTGTGCGTTCGCTGCACAACTACCCGCCACTGAGCTGCCCCTCTGTACTAAACTTGTGTGTTCGTTCCATCTTCTATTATCGATGTCGTTTCACCTGCGTGCAGGGCTTGTAAAACATTGGCTATTTTACCGGTGTCTTGGATGTTTGTGTGCTGCTTTTCACTTTGAACGCTGCCAGCTAGCCATTTTGGGAGTTTTAGTTACTGCCGTTTCGCGCGGGATTGTGTTCATATTTTTGTGGACGTGTTGTTTTATTCATCATTATTATGTGAACCTTAGCTACTAATTAGGAAATGTGACAACGCTGGGGTTTGAGTTCGGTGCATCATGTTTTTGTGCCCGCGCCTAAGTAAATTTCAAATTATAGGGCATCGTCGCGTTTATCTTATTTAGCTTTGTCGAGTCAGAGTTTTCGAACATATCCAGTCATTTTACAAGTTTGTCTTGCAAAATATTCGGACAGAAAAATGCGTCTCGGACGACTTATTAAGCTAAGCTAAGCTAAGGATTTATTTGCAAAGCTTTTGTCACGCGCAGGGTAAGTTCATAGTGTTAATGAAAATATTATAAATAAATAGTACAAGTACTAATCAAACACACTACCGTATTTCCTCGAAATACCCCCCGGGGGGTGATTGTTTCATAGTGGTCCCGAGAGGGGGGGGTTAAACGAGGGGGGGGTATTTCGAGGGGGGGGGGGCTATTGTTTCACAAGAAAAATTTTGAAAACCAAGTACGAAATTGTCGTCTGAAACGTACGCAGACGTCGAAAAATGCAACAAAAACCGCCATTTATAAGGTTCTGTAGACTAATATTAGTATGTAGATGGTATGTACACTGTTCTAACGTGATTCCGACATTGTTTTAACGTGTGTTCTGCACTACGTAGAACACAAACTGCTGTATTTGTCATGTACGTTCTCTTTACACTCAATTTGGGGGGGGGTATTTCGAGGGGGGGGGTGATTGTTTCATAGTGGTCTCGAGAGGGGGGGGGGGGTCAAACGAGGGGGGGGGGTATTTCGAGGGGGGGGGGTATTTCGAGGAAATACGGTATATAGATTATTTATTTATGTACGCACTCTGGGTGGCTCATATACAAGGACGTAGCCAGGGAAGGTGCGGCGGGGGGGCGTAAGATACAGACATGCAGCGGTTTTCGTTCCAATATCAACGCCAGTGGCGACATGGCGTGGCGCCTAACAATGGCGCCATTCCCTTACTGCAGGGGTAAAAAAGTCTGGGGGGCTCCAGTTCGCTGGGCTCCATTTACAATTCACACCCCCGCTCAAAACTCCTGGCTACGTCCCTGCTTACACGGTACACCTTTTCATATCGCATCAAATGAAAAGTCTGCGTGCGTAGCCAGGGCGGGTTGACACGCAGTTGAGGTTAATAACTCGTTACGACACCTGTCTCAGCCAGTTACCCTGTTCTGGTTTTGAAACGCCCGATGGGAATATACACAATCTGTTGGTTTCGCCCACCCGCCTGTAATTAATTGACCGCGGTACTTTAGGAAGCTGAGTATAGTATCCATGGGTTCATAAAATTTTGCATATCTTTGGTTTGATATGAAATAAATTTCAATTCCGTTTGATATTCACCTGTAACTTTCAAACCGCCTGTACCTGGACATGTAACCCCGCTTGACGTGTAGCCATGGTCAACATGTATTTCTACCCGCTCGTCATGTAGATCTGCTGGACGTGTAGCAGGGATAAGGTTGTAATTTAATCAATTTTTCAAACGCCTTGATTTAAAAAAATTATGTCTTTGAATTAAATTTTTTATAAATTGTCTAAAATGGGCGTATGTGTCAGTCTCACATAATGTATTCCTATGTCTATTGTGGTATATGGATTTGTATGTAAAATTGCAAAATACTGCATGTCATCCAGAAATTGATGATCGTTTGTTTTTTACGATTTAGCATGACTGCTATGTGCATGACATATCCGTTGAGTCATATCGCAAGTGTGAAGTGTTATCACAGCTGATTAAAGCGATTCGCAATAGAAATGAAAATGTAATCCAATCATAAATTTTGCTCAGATATGTATATTTGATCCGAGATGTAATCAAAAATTTAGCATTTTGATTCTTTTGAATAGTTACAACCCTGTGATTTGAAAAAAAATAGATTTTTCTGATCTCAAAATCAGATCAGATACCTGCTTGACATCTACGCCCCTGCTACATGTCGAGCGGGACTACATGTCGAGCGGGTAGAAATCTATGTCGACATGTCCAGGGAACCTGCGTTGTCAATGTGTGCTATCGTCAAGTTTGATATCAAGCTGTATAAATTGGTACATTTGCATACCAATACCTTAGGTACATTACTCGGCGTCTTTGAAGTTGGTAATTGGACTAGCCTGTCTAAAATATCCGCCATCATTTTTGATGTAATTATCCCATTCATGCTCAAAGTGAGAGTTCTGCATCAGTAATTTATGCAGCGCATTCGCTGATGTTATGTCCATCTGATGAATGATTTTGTGATCGCTTTATCACTTTAATGCAATGACAATGGCGATATCTTTGACTGATTTAGGCTTCAAATTTGTAAATCGAGAGCGATCAAAATAAGCCGTGTGCGATGAATAATTCTGAATTACCAATTTGCAATTAAATAATTCTGGTTCGCATTGGCATCCTGGATTAGTTTTCAGTCAAAAATATTTAGCAGGACCTCGCTTTTGATCGTTCGTGTTTAGCTTGACGTGTATTTTAATTACTTCAGATGTCATTCGATTAGGCCCGAATTGCACAGAAAACTGCTTAGAAGCTCGTCCTATAAAATAGTCAGCTTACAGTCGCGGCAGACTTCATTTAGTTAAAACGGACCTGCGGTCGTTGAACCAGTGTTTTTATACCAGTGTCCAGGTGATTTCGATTCTCATCCAGTGTCGTAATTTGCGTGCGCCACTAATTATCGCTGCGTCAATTAATTTCAGTCGTCCGTTGAGTTTTTCATCGAATGTTTGTCAAAATGCGAATTCTGTGTGAGTTCACTCATTTGAATTATAAAAATTTTATATATAAATTGTTCAATTAGAAAAATGTGATCTTGGCACACATTTTTAGTTAAAAATTTAATTGAAATAAATCGACGCCCATTGGTGTGTGTAGGGCCATTGTGCTGGTAATGTGCACACTGGATATTTCAGACTAGGTGATCCAGGGAATTCGAGTATTTGGCTATTTTGTATTTTTGTAAATAAGTATTGATGCACAAAACCGCATTATCAGTGAAACTCACTTTCCAGTATGCACATAGCCAGCGAAATCAATTGTATTTTTGCTATAAAAAATTTGCCATCGAATGCAGGGACGTATCCAGGATTTTTGAGCGGGGGGGGGCTGCTTGTTTACGGAGGCCGGCGAGGGGGGGGGGCTCAGCCCCCCCCCTAAAATTTTAGCTACATAGTGGCGGAATGGCGCCATGGCGCTGGCGCCATTAGTAGGCGCTATGCCATGGCGCAATTGGCGTTGGCGTCAGCGCCATGGAATGCTGTATATGTATGTAAACGTACATACAAAACAGCAAAAAACACAACATTGAGTGTATTTATAACGATTTATGGCCACATGGAGCAAATCCGATGATAATAGCTTATGTCTGGTGAAGAATGCGCGCCTGCGCGCAAAATTTTTTACGCTGACGTTCTAAAAGTCGCATTTTCCGGTCACTTTTTGGTCTCGCCCCGGAAGGGGGGGGGGCTGCAGCCCCCCCCGCCCCCCCCCCCTGGATACGGCCCTGATCGAATGTACCCCCTGGAAAAATGTTTAATCGCCAGCTGTGTTCCGCCGATAATAGCTTCAGAACGGAAAATCAAAAAAGCATTTATTGACTGTATCACCTTGAGTAACGCTCTTGATAACTCAATTTTCGAATAACTTCCCATTGCCATGCCGAGTGAGGTGAAAATAACCCCCTCCACTAATTGCGGAAGTGTTTTTCAAACATTGTTTTTTTTTGGAAGAAATTTAGAGATATTTGTGCATTTTTCATGTAGGCCTAATTTTTATCCCAAAGCTGACTTCTGGTGGAATTGGCTATCAACAATGTTGCTAAATATACTTGATGGATTTCGTGTCTGAGCGATTGAGGCGGCTAAAAAATTTGCCCTATGACATTTTTCGGGGAGGGTGTTTGCTAATGAGTTTCAAGCATCAAGAGTACAGAAAAATATTTACGTATTTAGTTTTGCAGCTACGTATTTCTATTTATTCATTTTATGCTCTGTGATCCTTTCAGATTTCTACAAACAAGCGAGAAGGTTTTTACCATTATGTGCTTAAATTTTTATTGGCGCCAAATATTTCGATGTGTAATTTATGATTTTTTCGATCATAAGTATGAGCTGGAACATTTTTCAATGTGTATTGTTTTCAACGCGTTATTTGTCATTGCGATGGTGAAATACAAAATGGCATTTGATCCGAATAACTGATATGCCGCAGCGTTTCAAAATTTCGATTAAAAAATTGATTTACCCATTCAAAGGTCGATCGGTAGCCAAGAATAAATGTTTATTCAATGGTGCATCGAAACCCAGTTTCTGTAATTAAACCTGGCAGCGAATGCCATTCAGTAGACGTTTGAATCGACTCAAGCCCGGTGGTTGTAAAAGCTGATTTCTCGAGTATTTATAAGGTTCCGCTGAAATATGGTATACGGTTTCAAGCCGGCCTTTTTGCTATCCATTTATCGCAAGCTAAGCTGTCTCTAGGCATTCATACGGCCGTATAGAGTGGGCCAACTGTGGGCGATTATTTTATTATTTATTTCGGTTGCGTTTTTTATTATAAATCTACGCTTTTTCCTTATTTTGCATGAATTCTGAAATGAAATATGCGATTTTAGCGTGGAGCGGTGTGTTTCGGTCTCTATAATTGAGGTCTCGTTATTTGGCTAACGTTCATGTTATTCATGAGAAGCTGTTATTACATGGACATAGTTTATTGCCTCGGCTCATGCACTTTTTCATCGCAAGTAGAAGGATGTTCCAGCGACATCTGGCTCCACTGTAATGGCACGCACTTTTTCATTCCGGGAGAAAGTTTGCTATAACGGCTCATTGGAAAATATTTACATTACGCTCACGTCAAGTGCCGACCGTCAATATACAAGCTGCAAGCTGCGTTCACCAGGGGCCCATCCCAAACCTTGTAAAGTGCAAAGTAAAGTGTCAAATGTCATGTAAAATGTCATGCAAGGTGTCGATTGTCATGACAAATGTAAAGTGTCGATTGTCGTGCAAAGTTCAATAATAGAATACCGTATTTGCTTGAATAATTCCCCCCCTCGAATAATCCCCCCCTGTAAGATGAGTGAGGAAAAAATAATTCCCCCCCTCGAATAATCCCCCCCTCAAAGCATACGATCAATATTTTATGTCTAATTTGGACAAGAATAGCATGTTATTGTGTAAATAAAGCATGTTTTGTCGAATGAGTTGATGGAAACATGCTTGAGAATTCTGACGAAATAATAATTCCTCCCCTTGAATAATTCTCCCCTTGAATAATCCCCCCTCAAAAAAGTCTGACGAAATAATAATCCCCCAGGGGGATTATTCAAGCAAATACGGTATTTTCATTTTTTGTTATGATTCACGATGGCAAACCCTCCGAAAAAAGTACATTTTTAAGTTTTTATTTTTTAATTTTTAAGTGTTTTTTCCAAAATGAATTTTCAAATTTTCGAATTTTTCCTCAAATGAATTTTCAAATTTCGAATTTAATTTTCGAATCTTTTTGGGCAATTTTCGAATTTTTTTGGGTAATTTTCGAATTTTTTACATACTTTTCGAATTTTTTGGAAAAATATTGTATTAAGAGCTTTTTTAAGCTGTTAAGTAGTTATGTTGAAATAGTTATGGCTGCTCGGTGCATTCCTGTTCATTCTTCAATGTGACCGGGTCTGCCCAAAGCCGGAATTGTGGGTGGCTGTTATGGGGGGGGGGGTCCACCAGACTTTTGTGTCATTCCATTCCGTTGTACATTTGCTGATTATGTAATTGCAAAAATTTTATGCAATTTGACCCTGTATTTATGTGATTTTCATCTATACATTTACCATTAATTGTTGAATAAGTCCCCCTCAAAAAAGTCCCCTCAAAAATCACTGACAAAAAATACCCCCCCCCAGAAAAATTTATTTTACACGTTGAAATACTGCGTCAACTTGGATTAATGAATTTATACATCACTAATCCAGCATCAAAAATGGAATCTACAGGTTGTGCAGATCATTTTAAGTATTTAACAGTCCAAATCGGCCAAGAAATGGCCGAGTTATTAAGCTAATGTCAACTAGCCAGATCGGTAATGTAAAGTCAACACCTTTTTATCGACCCCCCTTCTTGGGATTGGGAAAGATTCATGGAAGCAAAACAATTTGGTTGACACGCAACAGAATGGGGTGACACAAAGTCTGGTGCACCCACCCCCTAAAATGCCTTCCCCGATTCCAGCTATGGGTCTGCCACAGATGTCATTTCAATGTTCATTGACGTTTTTTTTCGTTTCGATACACTTTTTCAGATGCACCGCGCGCGTATCAATTATCGATCGATTTAGCACATAGAACCGAATAATGTGTTTTATGTCCTTGAATTCCCTGAAAAATTCGAAAACTATTTTCGAATTTTCGAATTTTTTCAAAAAAAAATCGATTTTTAAGTGTTTTTTTCCAGTGGTGAAATAAAAATTCGAAAATATTTTCGAATTTTCGAATCTTTTTTGCCATCGTTAGTTATGATTGACATTTGACAGTTAACTTTACAATTTACAGGGTGTGGGTCTGCCCACGGGGTCCAGTAAAATGGAAAATGTCACAACGTGACTTGAATTAGCGAATCGAATCGAATTATGACAGAATCTAATCGTGTACTGGATACGATTAGCAGAAACTGAATTTGAGGCGTGCGGCACCAACCTAAATATGGATGACACCAACCCCAGCTGAACTACCTATGTATAACCAAAAATATCCCACAGCTCGATCCATTTGTCCCGTCATAAATATATTTAGAAACTTTACTAGTGATAACTGTCTGCGTGTCGCTTTATATGTACTGTGTTATCCACTGAGTGTTTTTAGCCAGTAGTGAGCAATCTACGTAAAAGCCCGCGCCAATTTTCATGTTGCACAGTGCTGGAGCTCCCTGGGGGTATGTATGGATCTTAGCCTACTCTTTCTCTACACAACTCAATTGGCCACTTCCCTGCTATCCGAAATCTACACCTCATTTTAGGTGTTTCATTCTTAGTGTCTGCAGCATTTGAATATTTCATATTTCTGCTACCTAATCCACCTTCACGGAACGTGTGCTTTGATTCCCTGGGCGGCCACTGGCGCTTCTATGGCATCTGGTACATATTTACACTGAATTAAGTATTTGTGTACACTTCGTGTTGGGGATGGCACTTGATTTTTTCAACAGATTTTTTTGTTTGATTTTTATGTCGGTGGAAACTGATTTTTTTTAATTAAAATCAAGAGGCAAAAGTTCTGGTAGACATAAAATTACCTAGATATTTTTGACAGAAATCACCACTTATAATGCTATCCATTACTTCACCACATATACCTAATGCTATCCCATGCCTTCAAAGTCATAATATGACCACAAAAGAAAACAATACATGTGACACTTAACATACACATCGTTTTGCAGGGACGTACGCAGAATTTTTGAGCGGGGGGGGGGCGGATTGTATACGGAGCCCGGCGAACGGGGCGGGGGCGGCGCCCCCCCCCCTAAAATTTGGCCCTATAGTAAGGAATGGAGCCATGGCGCTGGCGCCATTTGTAGGCGCCAGCGCCATGGCAGTATTGGCGCTGGCGCCAACGTATACTATATAGGTATCTATTAAGATATATATATATATATATATATAGTTACTACGACCACGTTGGGCACTTTTATTATGCCGTTTGGACTCCTGAAACTGTACATTAAACAGCGGGTGGGGTTTGCGCGCTTGCGCGCAAAAATTTTTTCAAGTTCCTACAAAATCGCTTTACAAAAGTGCCATTCCTGGCAAATTTTTATGACCGGCCCGGGAACGGGGGGGGGGGGGGGGGCGGCCGCCCCCCCCGCCCCCCCCCTGCGTACGTCCTTGTCGTTTTGCTTTACACCCCACTTTTGAACGATTTTGAAAAAATCTGTTTTTAATTTTTTAAATCATGACGTTTGAAAAATAGATTTTTTTCCGTCCCTACTTCATGGAAAAAAATGTTTTATGCAAGTAAGGTTCGAACGGGATTGACTTTTCGGGATCGGGATTGGTTTTCTTGAATTTGCCAGATTGGAATTGCACTCTCGGGATCAGGATTGGCATTTTGAATGTCTGGGATCGGGATTGGGGTCTCGGGATCAAGGTCTCCATATCGGGATCGGAGTATTGGCCAAAATTATGGTGTTGAGAGTTATTCTCTTATTGGATGTCAGAGAAGTGGTATCAAATTTAGCCATTATACCTAATAATGGAATGGAGTCATGGTGCTGGCGCCATGATTTTGTAGGTGCCGCGCCATGTAGGAAGGATCTTCTAATGGCGCCGGATTGTATACGAAGCCTGGTGAACCGGGGGGGGGCACCGCCCTGGCTCTAAAATTGCATCCCTGTAATGTCCCAGCGGAGTCATGGTGTTGGTAGCGTGGCTTTGCATTGCCCTTTGCGTGCTGAATTTTTGCTAACTATCTTCATTCATAGCATTTTTTATGGCCCGGAGAGGGGGGGTGTCACCCCCCTGGCTACGTCCTTGATTGATTGATTGATTGATCCTTGTGTCTACGATTTGTTTATCAGGATTCTAGATCGTCGTCCTGTTTGAACCCTACATCTAATGGCCTTAGCTATGGCCTAGTGGCATTTGAAAATTTGTAGCATTTCATGACAATGTTATGGGTGATTTAGGTGTTTAGGTTATTTAGTTATATTAGGTGATTCGTATGATTTGATGGTGTTCATTGGGTCCGCACATACAAATTGGCATCACAAATTCATGTCAACTGAATAACACAAAAAATGTGAAGCATCACACTTAATAGAAACAATGGAAATCAAGTGTCACTATATAAAATGAACTACTATCTATCACATAGGGAAGTTGAAATCACGTAATTGACCAAAATTTAGTTGACATGAATTTTGATGTCAACTAGTGTGCATCGGCCCATTATATCACAAACCAGATTTCCTCGAAACCCCCCGGGGTATATCTTTTCATAGTGCAAATTTTGATGGGGGTACGTCGAGGGGGGAATCATCAGAAGCGTATTGATTTCAGCTGGATTTTACCCACGTCTTTTGTCATCCTCTGATGTTTGAATAAGGTCCTGCATTGAGCTGCACTGTACATTGAAAAGCTCCTACCTGTCAAGACATCTGCTCATGGGTTTAGTTCAATTAACTACACTGGGTAAACATGCTGCGGGTGCATTTTTCCCCGCTACAAAGTGCTCAGACAGTCGTGTTTGGCCGCCAGCGGAACTGCGACGCGCCCGCCGACCGCACTTGTGACTGCACTCATGGGTGTCAGTATCACTTGTCTGCCCCAGTCCAGATACCCGAGCGGCGCTAATGGAAAAATGAAAACGGCCGCGCGGCGACGTGCCGCCGCTAAGTGGCTGTGCCGCGCGCCGCCATTCCACACCGGCGTCCGGACTGTCCTTGTGGGAATTGCTTCTCCATGAGCTGGAACAGATAAATAACTGCGCATCAATGGTCGCTCGTACGTGCCGCTGCCGCCGCGACGCTGATCGAATGCCGCACTCGACCGGCTCACTGTGTGTAAATACAGGAGCCCGATCAATTAACACCGTTCTGCGGCGCATGCCACCGCCAGCAACGAGCACGTGGCGTGCGCGTCGTTCATTTCGCCGCCGCAGCCGCACTTTTTTCAGCCGCCGCCTCCAGACGCCGTCGCGGCGAGTCTAAGGTTTCGAGCGTGTCTCACACTGCCGCGTGTCACGCTCACAGGTCATCATCGATCATGGCGCTGTGGAGAGCGTGCGCACCTTGTCGGGTTACATCCGTTTCTGGCGTCCACTCGCAAGTCTGCACGCCGGCGGGGCCTTTTAAGATTCTCTAATTGCGGCTATTTGGCATGGGGAATAGAGTCAGCTCTGCGTTGCGAGTGCACAGGTATGGAAAGAACTATCGACCAAATTTCACGGACCGAAGTTCTGGCAGTGTCGTGAGTCAAAGTGAACGTGATCGAGTTTCTTTTTGTGCCGCGCGCCCAAGTTGTTGTTTCAGCCGGAAACGCCGCCCGGCTCACCGAAGGACGCGACTAGGTCTGGGCGGCCACCCGCCCGCAAACGGTCCATGTCGCTCGGAGCAATTCACTCTCATGCCGCCCCTGCAAGTGGGTTTCCGTCGAGTTGTTGTGGCTAGTTGCGGTTGCACTGGTGTGTGTGTTTTTCAACGCCACTGCCAATTTACCCAATTTTTTTTGCAATTTACAACCATCGCATTCCGTTTTTTCAAACTGTCCGTTCAAATCCTGATTCAAATTAATTAATAATCCTATTTGACTGCTCATTTATGCATGACTTTTCTACAAAAGAAATGATCAATGGTGTACAACGCCAGTCGCCGCAACTAGAGCCAAATGACGAGTAAAAACAACCAATGTGTTTTCCTTAGCACAGAGATATGTAGTCTCGCACTCGCAGGGGCGATGCCTTCCGCGCGGCACCACAGCAGTCTGCGATTGTCGATGCGGCGGTCGCGACACACGCAGAACTTGGGCACCAACTTGTTGACGCCCGTCGAGCGACACCTCATTAAGGCCACCTGGCCGCTGGTCCGTTTTTGTTGGCGCACATTTGGTATACACACAACAGATTATACCAACAAGAAATTATCACCGGCAGCTGGTGGCGCACGCGAACGAGCAGCAGGGCGGCGGTTCGCAAGAGCACAGTGCGCTGGCTCTGGGCGCCTGCGTGCTGCGAATACTAGTGCAGATATCACCGTCGCTCGTTCCAATCTTCAAGTTGGAACGCGGCCCTGGCGATCAGTGTGACATAGACCTCGATGAGCTGGGAGAGTCTCACTCGTTTGTGCAGCACGCGCGCGTCACCACCAGTCTGTTCGAGCTGCTAGTGCGTTCCATATGGCTACAGGTGCCAATCCCAGACCCTGTAAATGTTAAAGTAAAGTGTCAAATGCCATGTAAAATGACATGCAAAGTGTCAATTGTCATGACAAATGTAAAGTAAACTATCAATCGTCAGGCAAAGTTCAGAAATAAATTTTTTGTTTTGATTGAAATTTTACATGACATTTCACAATTTACTTAACACTTTTCAGGGTCTGGGACTGCCCCCTGATGAAAGCTTGGCTCATATGAATCTGTTCAAAGCAGAACGTTGCCCCTCACAGGTGAAGAACGTGGACGAGCTCGAGGCACAGGCTGGCCCGGTGCTGGTAGCCTACGGTCGTCGGCACGGGGCGCGCCAGCTACACCAGGTGCCAGTTCCGCTAATTGAGAAGTGAGAAGTAAAATGGCAAATGTGAATTGAATTGAGAAGAAAATTGGCAAACGCGAAGTGAAATGGCTAGTAAATTGGCAAAAGCGAAGTAAAAAAATATATAAAAAGAGTAATTTCCCTTCGCTTTTGCCGATTTTTTTCTCAATTTCCTTCTCATTTCACTTCGCATTTGCATTTTACTTCTCAATTTGCGGAACTGGCCCCAGGTAGACGAGCGTTCGTGGGCGGCGCTCGGGGCAGCGCTGCAACAACTGGTCGAGTTGGCCACTGCGCCCACCGATAGAGGACTGGACATTGTCGAGGTTCACCGAGCCAGAGAGGCCTGGCACAAATTGAGCCAGTTCGCCGTAGCCAAGCTGGTCGAGGGCCACCAGTATGAGGTGCTCTATGGGCAGCCCGCACCCGCTGCAACCGATGATGATCACGTGGTGCAGAATGATGCTGGCCATGGTGATGATCACAAGCGACGGTGGCGCCGCACTGGACCGCGCGCGCGTTCCGCATCGGCCAGGATGGCGGCCAAGAACGCCGCCGTGTATCGATCCAGATATGCACGCACCGGGCGCACACCCGATGACAATGTGCACAGTGTTGCCTACTGACTCTAATTCGCGAATACCGCAGGGCCGTATCCAGGGGGGGGGCGGGGGGGGCTGCAGCCCCCCCCCCTCCCGGGGCGAAACCAGAAAGTGACCAGAAAATGCGACTTTTGAACGTCAGCGTAAAAAATTTTGCGCGCAAGCGCGCATTCTTCACCAGATATAAGGTATTATCATCAGATTTGCTCCATGTGGCCGCAAATCATTAAAAATGTTGTGCTTTTCGCTGTTTTGTATGTATATTTACATACATATACAGCGTTCCATGGCGCTGACGCCAACGCCAATGGCGTCATGGCGTGGCGTCTACTAATGGCGCCAGCGCCATGGCGTGGCGTCTACTAATGGCGCCAGCGCCATGGCGCCATTCCGCCACTATGTAGCTAAAATTTTAGGGGGGGGGCTGAGCCCCCCCCCCTCGCCGGGCTCCGTAAACAAGCAGCCCCCCCCCGCTCAAAAATCCTGGATACGTCCCTGGAATACCGTATATCCTCGAATAAAACCCCAGGGGAGTTATTTTTTCGACAGAAGTTTTGAAGGGGGTGTTTATTCAAGGGGGGATATTTTTCCTCAGAACTTGCACTTTATTCATTGCATTCCGTCAACTAGTTAAATCCACGTATTTTACAGTAGGGTTGGGAACCCGACCCGACCCGTCCCGAACCCGATACCCGCACACTTTTTTGCAACTGAAACCCGATACCCGACTCCACTACCCAAACCCGAACCCGATACCCGACCTCAATACCCGAACCCGCACTCAATACCCGAATATATCCGCAAGAATTTCCCACAGCTCAATCTTTAAGCAGTTTGGAAGCATTGTGAATACAACTTCCAGTTGCTTGGTGCAGTTCTAATTTAGACACTTCTAATTGGTTTGTTTCAATTAATTCAGATCTGATTTTATCATGTACTGCATGTTTCCATTCACATTTTATTCAATTGAGGACAATTCAGATGGCTGCCAGATATCTGGGGGCACTTGATTCCAGTTTTCTCCTCTAAGTGTGTTCAGTTGCACTGGTTCAGTTAGATAGGCAGTCTGACTGGGTGCACTGTCAGGCATGGTGCCAGAGTGACTTCGAAAAAGTTGTTTGCTCAACTGCAGAATGTCTACACAGTTGACTTTGCAACTGCTTTGCCATCAGGCAATGAGAATTCAAATCCTGAGTGTGCCAACAGTTGCACTTTATTGGCACCCTGTGAAGGCTACTGGAATACTGCCACAATTAACTAAGATGTTTCAAGCACTGTTGAATTTTTTGGGTAGGTTTTGTGTTTATATATAGGTATTATGGTTTGCCACTGGTTTTTACCCAAACATACTGAGGTAACAAGGTGTGTCAAAATGAAACCTACAAAAAATATGTTACACAATCTCGGAGCTTCAGAGGCCATGGCATGACGCTATGCCCTAACAGGTGTAACCATCACTCACTCTCCAAAAGAAACAGATCCATTACCTATGGTCAATTGCTACAACTGAAAATGATTACTAAGAATCATTGAAACACATTTCTTTTAGGTTCACAGTGCAAAGGCTTCAACAGTTCTTACCCAAGTGTGTTGAGATAACACTGTGGGCCAATCTGAATCCATCAAAAATATGTTTCACTATTTTAGTGGACCATGGTGTGATGATATCCCACAACAACTGGAGCTAATATGTTTTATATCACAAATCAATGTTCATCCTTTATTCTTGAGCAAGGCAATTTCTTTGGAAAACTGTGTCTCCATGCGTATTTGCACTATGCTGAGTTATACCGTATTACCTCAAAATACCCCCAGGGGGTTTATTATTTCGCCAGCAAAATTTTAGGGGGGGATGATTCGAGGGGGGGGGTTTATTCGAGGGGGGGTCTATCATTTCGCCAGAAAATTTCGGAAATTCCCCATACACAGACATAGAAAAATCAAACAATTACATAGATAAAGTCGGCGGACATTTCACCCTACAAAATCGGAGAGTTAGAATTCGCTTGTGAATAGAGCGAACAACGAAACTTGTGTCTCACGCGGATGCTAGAAATTTAAAAAGAAAATCATATTACAAGAAAAATGGACGTTTCGCTGCGTCCGTGCCACGCCCTAGTTATCTACATTTTCAACGTTGCTCGTAAAGAATTTGACCGTTCAAACTACCGTTTTACCGTTCAAACTACTGTTTTTGTTTTTATTTTATTTTTCATTCGATGGCTCCGTTCCAACAAAAGAGAACTTGGCAGCCGGCCAAAATTTCGAAATCCGCTATTAATATGAATAAAATAGGCTCACAATAGCTATATAACCATGTATATAAACAAAAATAGCGATTATGAAGGTGGAAATTGGCAAAGCGAAGCAAATTTTAACGATTTTTAGCTAACTTTCAGTTTTCACTCTCATTTGTATAATACGCAACTGGTAACTGGGATAAGGGCCAAGTTTTCATACGTGACCCGATCTATTCCAATCGTTAAAATATTGCGTCACAACTCACAATACCTAATGCCGTCATGCACTCTCCACTGGAGAGTGCATGACGCAAATGTTTGTAGGGCGATACGTCTGCCGACTTTAGATATGTGGTTATAGGCATATATAACTGTTTATACACATAAACCCTACCCTAACATCACTCAAGCATCAGTTTTAACGTGTCTTCTGCATTGTACAGATCACAAACTGCGGTAATTGTCATGTACGTTCCCTTTACACTCAATTTTAGGGGGGGTATTTCGAGGGGGGGGGGTTATTTTTCCCTCAGCCGAATTTTAGGGGGGTATTTCGAGGGGGGGGGGAGTTAATTCAAGGGGGGGATAATTCGAGGTAATACGGTATGCTTTGTGATAGATACACTACACCATGCTGTATTTTTGTTGTTCAATCCAATGCATATTTGCACTATGCTGAGTTATATGCTTTGTGATAGATACACTACACCATGCTGTATTTTTGTTGTTCAATCCAATGCCAGATGATTTTTTTACGTGATACCCACAATATGTTACCCAATACCTGACAATTCTATTACCCGATACCTGACATTTTTATCTGAAAACCCGACCCGATACCCGACCTCAATACCTGAACCCGAACCCGATACCCGCATAATTTTTGGAACTGATACCCGATACCCGACCCAAAATTTTTAGGACCCGATACCCGATACCCGAACCCGAAAATTTTGAAATTCCCAACATTATCTTACAGTTAAACAGCAACAAAAACAAGGTACTCATAAATACTAAAATTCATGTTCATCAGCATCCAAATCATTCAAATACACATTGTGGATAGACAAAAAAAAAATTTCCTGATGGTGGGGTTATTCAACTAGGAGTTATATTTTCCTCACCTGGCCAACAGGGGGAGTTATTCAAGGGGGGACTTATTCAATGATATACAGTAAGTTAATTGTTTTGCCAGATTTCTAGTGATTCTTTAAGTGGGAGCTCTTCCATAGTTGTTTTTGGCAGGTTAGCTATCTAGAAATTTTCGTTTAGTATCGAATTGAGATGACATTCTCCGCTAGATTGGCGTTGCTTGCACTGGAGACGACGATCTCACTTGTGGGTAACGATGGCAAAAAAAGATTCGAAAATTCGAAATGTTTTCAAATTTTCGAATTTTCTATCTTTTTGGACTTTTTGAATTTTTGAGCACGCGGTAAAAAATACATAAAAATCGATTTTTTTCAAAAGATTCGAAAAGACTTTTCAAATTTTTTTTTAGGTAATTCGAGGCATTGGTATGTATTCTTCAGTTCAACGTTCTAAATTAATTGTCAATTGACTTGCACTGTGTCTGAGCTGCAAGACGTAAAACGTTGACTTCCGAGTTCAAATAAGTTTGAATAAATTTTTCAAATAAATTGAATAAAGTTTTAAAAATTCGAAAACTACCAAAAAAAAATTGGAAAACTACCAAAAAATTCGAAAACTACCCAAAAAAATTCGAAAACTAAATTCGAAAACTGTTTTGGGGAAAAAATCGAAAAGTCATTTCAGAAAAAATACTTAAAAATTTAAATACTTTTTTTCTGGAGGGTTTGCCATCGTTACTTGTGGGGAGGCGCGGGCCAGATTCCCACATTATGGCAAAGTTCCGACAGTTTCTCCGCCAATATAGAAAATTTACGTTGAGGCACCTCGGGCGCCAATTATTCATCTGGTGCCAGTTCCGCAAAATGAGAAGTGAAATGGCAAAAGCGAAGAGAAATTACTTTTTCTTTTTTTAACTCGCCTTTGCCATTTCACTTCTCACTTCTCATTTGGCAGAAACTAACCGCTGGTGTATTTATTTACACCTTCATTTTTGTCTTAGTCACTTAGTTCAGTTAGCGTGTCGGAAACTGGGTTGGCAAGATCTCAGGAAAGAATAAAAAAGTGGCAAATTTAAGAATAGAATGAAAATCAAAATTAAAATGGAAAATTTCAAAATATAGTATCAAAAGTATATAATAAATAAAAATTATTTTATTAATTTAATAAATAAATAATAATAAAACTCATATACCGTATTACCTTCAGTATAAGGTATACCTCCAATATAAGGTACCCTCCAATATAAGGTACTCTCTAATATTATACGAGGTATAACTTTTGCCTTTTTTGAATGTGATGAAATAAATATAAGGCATACCTCCAATATAAGGCCTGGTGTCAATTTGTCTCTGGCCTGGTTCGCCATTTTGTTACATTCCTGTTTGATAAAATGAATTGTGTTGTTGTTCACTGGTGGTAACAAGTTTGCAAAATCTGGTGAAAACAATATAAGGTACCCTCTGTTATAAGGTACCGTATTTCCTCGAATTACCCCCGAATTCCCTCTTTCCCGAATTCCCGAGTTCCCGAATAACCCTCTCGAATTTTGAGAGAAAAACGTGAAAAATGCAACAATAACCACCATTTATAGGTTTTTACAGCCTTATATAAGGATGTAGATGGTATAAACGATGTTCTTACGTAACACAGTAAGTGTTTCGAACGTCTGTTATCCATTTCCCTGACCACAAATTCATAGTGCCCATTTTGAGGGGGGTATCTCGAGGGGGGGGGGGGGGTATTTCGAGGAAATACGGTATATCAAAACACTGAAAAAAGTTGACGAAATCAATATAAGATGTACCCCATATTGGAGGTAATAAAGTATTGTTGTAAAATTTTAGTAAAGTTGCACAAAAATTAAGATTATGAGTCTAAAATGTTCATACCTAATAATCAACTGTAACAGAATTGTACCACAACAAATCCATCAAGCTTAATTATAACAAAAATATGAATTGTTCAAATGTTCCTTTTTGTAATTATATACGTGGTTGTAGTGTGCACCTTTCTTTTGTCGTTGCACGCAAGTTTTCTAATTTTTGTAAAAAAATTTGTAAAATGACATCTTTTCATTTTATTTTTCCCCAGGCTGGGGACATACTGTCTGAATACTAATGATGGATGAAAACTCCAAAAAGTTTCAAAAAGTCTTTGCCATCATTACCAAACACTAAACAATTACACATGCATCAATAAAATAAATGTTTTTAAAGATTCAATTTTTAAGTCAATTTGACAATGTTAATTTACCAAACCATGTGCATTTTACATGGTCGGGCTGAGAAGTCCCTAGGCAGTCAGAGTCAATATTAGAAGTAATCATTAACTGCCTATATTTTTGTAAAATTTGCAGAGATCACAATTGAAAACTGAAAATTTGGTGTCATTTTAAAAATTTCAACGTGAATTTTCAGCCACAAAGAAACGTTTGACAAAGTTTGTTTGTATGGACCAATTTATCTCCAAGACTATCTTAATGATTACTGAAAATCTTAGATTGATAAATGATGTCACACAAAAGTGAAGAATTTTCAAATGGCTGTAGAGAAAAGGCTTATTTTTTATTTTTTATTTTTAAATTAAACTATGAAAATGAGCAAATTAAAAAAATGCAGGACTCACAATTACATACAGGAAATTTGGCACATTTTTCAAAATTTCAGCATCTATTTTTAGTGAGAAAAAAAGTTTTACAAATTTGGTTTGTATGAGCCACTTTATCTTCAAGACTATCTTAATTGATACCCAAAATCTCAAATTTATATAACCTGTCTGGCAAAAATTATAAAATTCCAAAAAACAGCCCCAAAAATGGGCATTTTTGACTTTGATCAATTTTTACAGTATGAAGATGAAATTTCCGACTACTGTATTACCTCGAATTATCCCCCCTTGAATTAACCCCCCCCCCCCGCGAAATACCCCCCTAAATTTCGGTTGAGGAAATAACCCCCCCCTCGAAATACCCCCCCTAAAATTGAGTGTAACGTGAATGTACATGACAAATACCGCAGTTTGTGATCTGTACAATGCAGAACACACGTTAAAACTGATGATTAAGTGACGTTACGAAAGGGTTTTTGTGTATATACAGTAATATATGCCTATAAACACACATAAATCTATGTGATTGTTCGATTTTTCTACGTCTGCGTATGGGGAATTTCCGATAATTTCTGACGAAATAATAGACCCCCCTCGAATAAACCCCCCTCGAATTACCCCCCTCAAATTTTGCTGGCGAAATAATAAACCCCCTGGGGGTATTTCGAGGTAATACGGTATATGTGCGAAAGAAAATTTTGAGTTTCTATGTATTTATGTAGAACTCAAATCCACAATAAAAAATGGGGGTCAGGATTTTGTGCCTACTGAGGTTTGGTTCTTACACAAAGCGAGTCTTCAAACCTGTCAAATTTTTAGGACCGTAGCTGAATGGCGAGCACTGTCCAGGGACTTTTCAGCCCGACCATGTACAATGTTACCATCATTACCAAACACTGAACAAGTACAGATTCACATGCATAAAAAAATGTTTTTTAAGAGACTAGGTATTTTTAAGTGCATTTGTTGTTATTTTTTAAGTGCAACTGCAATGTTTTAGTTTTTATTTATTCATTGTTTACCGGTACTGCCTTTTAGCCTGGACTATGTGAATTTGTCTTGTTCATTTTAATCAATAAACCATTCCAGCTATCGTGATGAAGTGATTCTCACTCACCATTCATATTTTAGTTAAAGTTGTCTCTTGAATATATGACCAACATCTAAAAGAATCATTGTGTAGTATTTTGGCAGGGTAGGAAAAAGGCTTGGGGGGGTCACCCCTCAGATCGCCCAGCTACCTATTTATCCCAGAAGCCACACAGCTATCTATCTATCCCAGAGGGAAATTTTTTGGCTAAAATACCATCGCCTGAAGCGATTTTTGAGCAATTTTACTCTAATTTGGTCTTAAAATTGCTACTTTTACCTTTTTCAATAGATCTTCAAAATCACTAATTCATGTTCCTTGTGGCTTTCTTCGGCTATTTTTATACTGCATGTGCATGTATATATTTTCAGCTATATTTTTCAAGTATTTCCAAATACCGCCCCCAACCGCCCCCCCAATTTTTTTAAGCTATCTATCCCTCCAGAGGAGCGATTTGCTATGTATCTTTATTTAATTTTTATTCTGCAATATTTATACAATTTTAGTAAAGAAAATTCTACTAAAACCAACCCTACTCATGATTTTATAATGTTTCTATCAGCGATTCCCCAAAATGAAATTTATCATTTTAATAGTAATCATCGGAATGACATCGTAAATATGGCGTAAATATATCCGACAACGACAATCATCATGTGAATGAGTGCGTGAAGGTCACATTTGTACCCTCGCCGGATACGCGCGTATTTATTCACGTCGCCGCGGAGTATTGTTGGCGTGCGTACGTAAAATTGAAATGCTGGATGCACGCTGGCATCGATAGCGCGCATGAGGGACTTGTGAATCAGCACAAACGAATGAGCGTTACCGGGCAACCGGCTGTGCGAGATTTTCAGGCGGCATCGCACTGCTTGACGTAAATAAACCTTCCCTCTCGTTTAGTCAAGTTGTTTAGTGTGTTTCCTGTTCATTTCCCTCTGTCGCTTCGCTTGAATTGAAAACACCAGACTGAACAGTTAACTATAGAGTAGAAGCGCCTGGCTGAAACACAGCAGAAAAGCGATTGCGTCACAATGTTGCCGCTGCTACACTTTTTTCGGCGACTATTCTTCTGCGCGGTGGTTTACCGCGCGGCGCGACTGCTACTGGCCCTGCTGCGGGTGGCCTACACGTGGCACGTGAAGCGCCTGGTGCGGCCCGGCCTGGTGCCCGACCTCGCCGGCTACTACGCCAAGAGGTGCACCGGTACGAATTGGCGCCCATGCCCATTGGATACTTGCTTTTATAAACGGCCCTGTGCCGGTGCACATGTAAATCCGGTGCACATCTAGGTCCATTTGCCCGCATTTCTCCATCACACTGATATTTTAAATGCAAGTAGATCGGTTCTCGTAAATACTAGTAGGCCCCCTACTCAAAAATCCTCGATATGCCTGTGGCCCCCCGATTACCGGGTCTACATGTGCACCTGGTTTACACGCGCACCGGGTTTTTGTCTTATAAACATTCCTTCGTGTCCGTTTCAGTGATCACCGGCGCGACCGACGGTATCGGCAAGGCCTATGCGCTGGAGTTGGCGCGGCGTGGCTGCGCAAACTTTTGTTTGGTCGGGCGGAACTCTGTCAAACTTTGCGCAGTTAAACAGGAGATTGGTTAGTGCTCCGCTGTTGTTGTTGCATGTAAACTATCGTTATTTCTTGATCGAGACTGATTGTATTTATCGGATATTTTTTTGTAGGGGTTGCTCGAGGGAGATTTTTTTTCAACGCCACATTTGCAAAGATGCATAACACATTTAACATCAAATTTTACGTAATAGCCTTGTTATATTTACTATTTTAACTAACTACAGGTAAATATGACAATTTTTTTCTAAAATACTAATATCTGGGCAGTAGCCGTAGGAGTCGCTTACACACATATACACTACCGTGCAGAATAGTTGAGACTTATTGTGCTGCGTGATTAATGTTGCCAGAATTTCGAAATAGTTGATATGCAAAACATTTGGATACTGTACATGGGTACCCTGGGGGCTGACTACACATGCCCAGGATGACCGCCCCTCAAGTTCAAATCTGTGCATATTCCTAGTGTACAAACATATTAACTCAGTTTGTTCATGTTTCAGAATAGTTGAGACTTTTCTTGTTTTGGGCAGTAGCCACCCAGTATCTCACTTTTAAGTCTATATCCACCTCCTATGTTCATTTTTCAACAAAATTTTCACCATGGCAACTGATTGCCTGCATCGCTGAGCTCTGTGTGCAGCAAGAAATATTCTAAGCATGAACAGCATATGGTGATGCATATATGGAAATGTGGCATTTATTAATTTTTGCTGCAGTTTTGCATCCATTGCCAGCAACTCTGAAATGGGGGTAGGCATACTACTGGGTGGGGCTATTTGGTGTGTAAATTTGAGGTTTTGGCCTTGCTCTATTAGGGAGAAAAGTTGGCCCAACTGTGAATGAGTAATGTGCAATTATTTTGGATGGAATGAAGATGGAAGTTTGTAAGTGCTATAACTTTTGATTGGAAAGAGATATTGAAAAAACGTTGTTGTCATATTAATTCTCTCTGTCTAAAGTATGTTATTGACTGTTCAATAACAAAATTTTCATGCTGCAAACCCCAGTAAAATAAGCATAAAATATTTAGACACCATTGAAAACTTTGAAGTGCCATAACTTTTGATTGGAAAATGATATTGAACTCATTTCTTTTTTAAATGAATCCTCGTTGTCTAAAGTATATGATAGCATGTTCAAAAAAATTATTTTTTCATGTTCAAAAACTGGGTCAAATTGACATATGGAATTTAGACATCACTAAACCGACCACAAAAAAAGAATCTGCAGGTTGTCCCGATCATTTGAAGTGTTGAATGATTCAAATCAGCCCAGAAATGGTTCTGTTATTAAGCTTCAAAGACACTCATAAAGATTGCCCATTTTTTGTATATTTATTGACCATCTTTTTATAGACCCCCCTTATCTTGGGCCTGGGGGTTTATTTGAGCAAACAAATTTTTTTCATTGTAGCCCCAGCATCAAACCCCAACATACTCAAACGGCATCAAAATTGGGCAAGGGACAAGAAATTGGGAAGCAAAAAAGTGCAGTGGACCCCCAGCCTACTGTTTCTCTATGTGTGAAAAGTCTCAACTATTCTGCACGGTAGTGTATAATAGTTCACTGAAGTGAGACTTTTCAAGAATAAAACGAATAGGTATATTTACCTAGTCTAAATCCATCTACGGGCACTCTGACCTGACCACCCACTCGCAGAGGACATACGAAGTGACGTTGATGTAACGTTCATCGAATTCGACTTATCCAGGCCCGACATCGACGAGGCATTTCCATTTTCACGACTCCAGGAACTTGATATCGGCATATTTGGTATGAGAAAACTCGTTGAAATATTCCCCATTACCGAAAATCCTGTATTTATTTTTCACGCGCTCAGTAAACTGCGCCGGTATAGCAGTGGACAAGTTGGCAGACTGGATGGACCACCCGAGCGGCCTGGCCAAGCGCATACTGCAAGTGAACACGGTCGCGCCGATCACTGTGGGTTTTCATTCGACAACATTCTATGGCTCACGTTTTCAATTAAACGGCAGTTTACAGATTAATGAAAAATAAAAGGTGAAACGGCAAATTCAGCCTCGACAAATTACAAATACACAAAGCTTTGAGATACCAATCCAAAAATCGACATGTTAATTTGACAAGCATTAACTAAAAGGTATCTACATTGTGTCCAAAAATTATTCAAAATGCTCCAGTAGTTCTCGAGAAATGAATTTTACATCCATAATTCACAATGCGTC
This sequence comes from Sphaerolaimus hirsutus, assembly GCA_964036195.1. Classification (NCBI taxonomy): domain Eukaryota; kingdom Metazoa; phylum Nematoda; class Chromadorea; order Monhysterida; family Sphaerolaimidae; genus Sphaerolaimus; species Sphaerolaimus hirsutus. The sequence continues at coordinate 15,949,767 of OZ038458.1, forward strand.
GACAACATTTTTCATTTTAATTGTCTACAAATTGTTAAATCTTGATGTAAAATTCATATTTCGAGAACTACGGGAACTTTTTTGACACCATATAGATATCGGTTGATGCTTCAAACGATTGTGTTGATTTAGGGATTGCTATCTCTAATCGTTCGTATTGTACATATTTGTGATTTGCCGAGACTGAATTTGTTATTTCACCTGTCATTTTTTTATGCAGTAAATGCTTCAATGAAAACTCACATGAAACATCATCTCTCGCAGCTGGCCGACGCGGCGATGCGCAGCATGGAGCAGCGGGGCACGCGCGGCCTGGTCGTCAACGTGGCGTCGGTGCTCGCGTGGCGGCCGCAGCTGCACACCAGCGCCTACAGCGCGTCCAAGGCCGCGCTCACGTTCGCCACGCACGCCATGCACTACGGCGCCAAGAAGAGAGATATACGGGTGCAGTGCCTCATGCCCATTGTGGTTGGTGTTTGATATTTTACATTCGGTGTTATTTGCTTGGTGCATCTTTTTATGGTTGGCTGTGTGCCAGTGGTGTTCAAGTTTTCGTTTGGGCATCAATTACACAAAAGTATTTTAGATCTCTATCTTATATGGGGGATCGCGTGATTGCTTACTGACCAAATTTCATCGAGATGGTCAGCTATGAAAATAGAGTGATCAGGATAAGTATAACTTTCAATCAGACTCACTGTTTACTGCATGCAATGGAACGTTCTACGATCAAATTTGCGGATTAAGTCCGGCGCGCATGCAGAAAATCTCGATCACTACAAAGTCATTCCATCGCACCAAAAATACAACCCAAAATTCATCCAACTCTATCCCCACAACCCAGGTGGCCACCAAGATGACAAAGTACGACTCGAGCGCCGCGGACGGGTTCACCGTGGTGAGCTCCGACGCGTACGCGCGCGCCGCCGTCAACATTTTGGGCATGTGCATGTTCTCGTGCGGCACGCCCTTCATGGACGTTGCCATCGAGCTGTTAATCGCCCTGCCAGACGCTATCAGGAGTAGGTTGATAAATATGATATTTTGGAATCAGAAAAGTCGGTTTAATAAGAGTGATTGATGTGATGTGAGAAATTGTTTGTGAATTGTTTTGTGTACCGCTCCGGTGTGTCATACTTATTTAGGTATTTATTTACGTGTCTGTGTGCAGTAGTGTTTTCTGTGACTGTAAACATTTTTTTTGGAAGTCATTTTGGAACTTGTGAAGACATTCGAATCCCAGTCAATATACTTACCCTGAATTCTGTCAAAAGTAAAACTCCAAGACAGTAGAACGAGTAGCACTGGTGGAGAAAAACGGTCAGTGGATTCTCCGGATCAGATTTGTGCGTCTCCCGGAGCTGTGGAACAGCTGCGTTCGAAGTATTTATGCACACACAATGCATACAGTGCTTGTAATGTTATTTGGCTGGCCTGAAGTTACTCTGGAGTCTCTTCCACTCGCGGTCGAATGCCAAGTGAAGTATAATAATAAATATAGAAATTTGTACTTGATAAGTATACAATATTGCAACCGATCGATCGCCTGCGATATGACCTCGGGCAGGCATAAGTAGAGATTGCTCTCAGCTATATAAATAAATATAGGTAGATAGGTATGTACCTAGTAAATTAAATCGACCATTGGGATCGCACGATGATCAATACCTGCAGTAGGCAACTGAAAATACAAGTGAAATAAAAAAATTATATTCGAATTTTTTACCTTCGACAAAGCGATAGTTATTTATACTACGTCGTTTTTATGTTGTGTCACTTGACCAAAACACTTGTTATTTAGGTGCGGGCGGCATATGTGCCATTTCAGTTGTGTCTAGCCACTGCGTCCACATACGATTCTTCGTGGCTACATAGTTAGAGTTTGTGCAGTCGATGTGTGTAGTTTGCTGCCCCGACTGCAGTTTGCAGTGCACAGCGGTTGCACGTCGTACGCACGTGCGCCTCTCCCGCTGCCCTTTTTACTTCTGTGTAACCTCAATGATGAGTTAGGTATTTAATTGTACCTAATATTGCAATCGATTCACCCTTTAATTGAGCTTCAAAATTGCAGTTTTACATTCACAATCTGCTGCAGAGCACCGTGTGCAATGAGATTTTGGGCGAAAATCCGGTCTCGCGGCTTGTAGCGTCTTATTGTTTATTTACCTAGTTACAAATAGATTATCGTCTCAACTGGCAGTATGCACTTTGGCAGTTATTTGTTCTTGTTTGCGTTGGCAGTGGGCCAAGTGCACCAAACTATAGGTGCGGCAAAGAAGCCAAAGAAGGCGGAGTCAGAGGAACGGGACACTATTGAGGATGTGGACGAGGACAAGATTGACGAGTTTATAGAGGATGATGATGGATTTTTGGTTGTATTTTTCTGTGAGTTTCGGGTGGTGCATAACTTTTTTAGCTTCGGTGCGAATGTTATCGTATTATTTACCACATTGAGTTTTGAGGGCATACTACCTTTGAAATGCATCAATTAATTTAATCATACCAATTCCGCGCCGGGTAAAGTACGCCGTGAAGTGACATATTGACAGAACCTTTCGGACAGATGCGGTAACACGTTCGCCGATCATCTAAACACTTCATCAACTTGTCAGTTCATGACCAAATTTTTCCACGGTGAAAAAGTGTCAGGGGAAAACGAGCAACCCATTTCTACCTGCCAAGGTTTTAAATAATGACAATGACCCTAAATAAACAGACATTGGACTCGAATCATTTAGAACAGCATCAAAAATTATTTGTCTACAATCGTAGACGAACCGCAAAGTACGCGCAGAATCCTCCATAATTTAATGAATAAAATCTTGTGATAAATTTCATATACCTAAAATAATTCCATAGTAAAAACGAAATAGTATGATGAAAAAACTGTATAAATAATTTCTGTTCATTATTCAGATGGGTTATAGTAGGTTTCCATACTAAGCGTGATGTCCGATGAGTATACCAAAAAATCTGGACTCAAATGACACGGACCCGAAACATTACAACCGAACGAACACAAGCCATAATTTGCGCAGACGACAAGAGCAACCGGTGTCCGGCCTGCAGCCGGGCGCTCGACGTGATGGAGCAGATCGACGACGACCTGGAGATGGACGGGCTCATCGAGGTGGTCAAGACCGACGACAAGAACGTGGCCGAGGAGCTGGGCGTGCACACCTTCCCCGCCATGGTCTACTTCCGCAGAGACCAACCCATTTTATATGATGGTGCGCTTTGTGCAATGGTGTAGTCGGTAACGATGGCCACATTTAGGGAGGAAGTGTTTTTGCTTTTCAATTTACCTCAGTATTAATTTTGACGAAAGATCAGAAAGTATTTTTGCTTTTTACAACAATCAGTTTTCTATCTGTCATCCCTAGTATAATATCAAGTGGCTTAAAAATGTGTAAAAACTCAGGTGAGTTTGAATCATCCGAGAGCGTGCTGCGATGGCTGCGAGCACACGACGAAGTCGCCTGTTCTGAGCTGGACGATGACGATTTTGAGGAACGGACCGATGTTTACGATCCCGAAGAGCATGACCTGGATTGGTACATCATGTTGTGAGTCTTTTTGCGTCAGTCCCGATTTCACTTTGCTCTCACTTTGTGAGAGGATAACAAATTTTTTATAGAAATTACTTTGATAGTTGACGCGTCTACTTCTAAAAGTTGGTAGATCCGAAAAATCGATTTCAACAAAAAAAGCATTTCAAGCTTTGTTCCCGAAATTTTCCATCTCTGCTCCGACAATGGGAGCAGTGGCCTTTCCACAAAATGCATTTCTGACGGGAACGAAAAAGCATCTAGGAAAGAGTTCAGTAAACACGTGGACTTATCGACTTCTTGTCCACAAACAAAAATTTTATTTCTGAACTTTTTGATGGAAAATTTATGGACAATGGAGATATCAACTTTTTATGTAAAATTTATGGACAATGGACATATAAAATTTCTTACTATTTTCCACCACAAAAAAAGTAGACTTTTGACCTTTTGCTAGATTCAGCATGAAGTTACTGACAAAAATTTGGAAAATGGTGGAAAACATGCGGGATAACTTCTAAACGCCTATTCCATGCTAAACTCAATTTGCGAACTTTTTGGACTTAAGCTTTAGAAGTGGATAGTCACCAAATAGGTAGACTTACCTAGTGATGGAATGGCGCCATGGCGCTGGCGCCATTTGAGGGCGCCAAAGGGCGCCGCGCCATGGCGCCATTGGCGCTTGGCGCCCTTTTTCTGTGGCGCCCTTGGCGCCTGGCGCCCACATTCTGAAAGGCGCCATGGCGCCCCTGGCGCTTGACGCCCTTTTTCGGTGGCGCCCTTGGCGCCTGGCGCCCTGCTTTAAAAGGGCGCCAAAAAGGCGCCACCAGCTTTTCAAGGTGAGTGCCTTGTAAATAAAAAACGCATCCATGGATGATATAAATTCGCCAGAAAACTGGACGAAGTGGTGTGAGTGGGTGCAAATCGTTCATCCAACGGTTTATCAGATGTGTCTGATGGATGAGAATACAAGAATGATGGACTGTCGAACTTGCAAAATCATAAATAAACACATTCAAATCATTGCAATTCTGTTTTTGTCCATTTCAAGGAAACATTTATTGGAAAACTCTATTTGAAGTGAATGGATGACAAATGACAATTTCCATTGTGCGTGAATTCGTCATGTAGATTTTATTTAAAACATTTTGTTGCTAGTGTTGTTGTTGTTCATTATCTCCTGGTGAACATGACATAAGAAGTAAATGCGTGTCCACGGTACTGTAGCAACATTTTTAGCACATGCAGGGTGTTGTAGGCGCTTACTTATCCTGGCGCCCTTGGCGCCCTATTTTCCAAATGGCGCCATGGCGCCCTTTTTCCGTGGCGCCCCTGGCGCCTGGCGCCCACTTTCCGAATGGCGCCATGGCGCCCTTGGCGCCTGGCGCCCTTTTTCTGTGGCGCCCTTGGCGCTTGGCGCCCACTTTCCAAATGGCGCCATGGCGCCCTTGGCGCCTGGCGCCTTTTTTTCTGGCGCTTTTCCATCACTAGACTTACCTCTAGGCTAGAAGGTAGACTAGGAGGTAGCTAGACCTATCTAGGATAGGTAGACTTAGAAATGCTACCTTTTGCACACAGCAAAATTTTTGTTCCTGTCCCGATAAGATTTCCTCATTGGCAATGTTTTGACTTATCAACTTTGTTAATATTTGTTCCAAAAATGTGGCAAGAGTGAAATTACCGTATTACCTCGAAATACCCCCATGGGGGTTTATTATTTCGCCAGCAAAATTTGAGGGGGGGTTAATTCGAGGGGGGGGGGGGGGTTTATTCGAGGGGGGGTTTATTGTTTCGTCAGAAATTTTCATAAGAATCGTAGTAAAAAGTAGGCATTTACATACCCAAAACAGGTAATAAATGTGTCCAAACAGGATATATTTGGACATAAAAACGTAGATAGCTACACAAAATGAGGCTGCAATGCAAATTAACAGTAATATACATCATGTACATTGCATACATGACGTATTTATTATGTACATGACGTACATCATTCCGAAGGGGGGGGGGTATTTCGAGGGGGGGTTAATTATTTCCCCAGCCCATTTTGAGGGGGGGTTAATTCGAGGGGGGGTTAATTCAAGGGGGGGATAATTCGAGGTAATACGGTATCGACTTTGATTTTGATTGGAATTATTGACTTCTTGCTAAAATGTTTTTGCTAATTTCTTGCAAAATGCGATACTTGGACAAGTGACATGAAAAATAGGAAAATTGTGAAAAATGGACACGAGCAACACTATTATGCCATTTATGTGCTTAACGCAATTATCGAAACCTGGATTTATCAACCTTTAGCAGTGAACTCTAGACTTTTCATAACAGCTACGACGAAACGGACGAGGAGTGTGCATCATACGAGGCACTGTGGGAGTCCGTAGCACACAAGTTAGTCACCCCTAGATTTTGCCTCCGTTTGATTTTCAGGCAGCACCTGCATCACAGCGCTAAGACAACCTCCCTGCGGCACTGTCGTTTTACACGACATTTTAAACCTCAGATGACATATTACATGACATTTTACAGAATCTGTGAGTGTCTTTATTTCTCAGAATATACCAATTTTCAGACTTCGTGGTTTGGTAAATGTGGGCAAGGTGGACATCAATGAGAACGATGATGTCGCTGACAGGTTCAACATCGATGATGATGATGATGACTGCCCCACTGTGATTCTGTGAGTATCGGCTTTCTACTGGAGTGTACTTGATAGCAACCCTTTCATTGATCTTTCCTGGCTCGGAATTTCATTTAGCCAGTCAGTTGTGTTAGGCAGCCAACTGGATGTTGTTCTGGTGTCAATCCCAGACCCTGTAAAGTGTAAATAAAAGTGTCAAATGTCATGCAAAGTATCAATTGTCATGGCAAATGTAAAGACAAAGTGTCAATTGTCATGCAAAGTTCAGTAATAAAGTCATTTCTTTTTGTTTTGATTGACATTTTATTGGACATTGGACACTTTACTTTACACTTTAGAGGGTCTGGGATTGCCCCATGGGAGCAGTCTCAACCCAAGGCATTTAAAGTGTAAAGTCAAGTATGAAATGTCACGTAAAATGCTCGTGACTGGCACCTGATTGTGAGCCAAACGTATCGCCTATCGGGCTAATCAAGTGAAGCCCCGGCGCCGAAAAACGGTGCTTGTCGACAGCTGAAAAACATTTACCAAAACAACTGTCGCTGTCCCGCGCTATTGACACTTTACCGTGACTGATCATGAACACTATTAGTCCTAAATGAAAACATTCATTTCGAACAGATTCCGCGATGGCAAAATGTACCGATACAGAGACGATGCAGCAGATCTGAAAAGCTTCGTCGCTTTTGCACTCCACAGGTTCAAGGAACAACGCGGTCAGAAAATTCCAGAGCCGCCCACCCTCTTGTTAGTGTGGATTGTTTGATTAAGTAATATATTTTGATCTTAAATGATATTTATTTGTTGACATATTTATGTGCATTTGTACAAATGTTGACATATAAATACTATTATTGTACACTGCGCACAAATTTTCCCATTTTTTGCAGAGAGGAGTTGCTAGAAGAATGGAAGGAGGACATATTTGATGTAGTAGTGAGTTACGATGAGCAGTTCTGAATCATTGTGTAGTTGGAATGAAAAAACGTACAATAGTTTCTGAGGGGGGTTATACAAGAGGGGAGTTATTGTTCTACGGAATTATGTATCTGTTGTCACTGCCGTAGGCTAATATTGATTTGTATTTTTCATTATCACAGCACTGTACTGCATTTGCAGCCCAGGCGTAGCATTATTTGGTGTGTCTGACTTCATTGTTTGTTTTTTTTTGGACCCAAAGTCTTTTCCACCTATCACAAGGGGGGAGTTATTCAAGTGGGGGACTTATCAAGCGGGGGGTATTCAAGCGGGGGAGTTTTTCAAGGGGGTATTTTTTCCTCACTCGGCCAACAGGGCCCTTTTTCATCAAAGGGATAACATTTGAGAATATACGGTATTTTGTACCAGGCGCTTTTACTTCAGCACCAGAGGCCAGCACCATGGTGCTTTTTACCTCACCACACAACACACAACACCACTTAACTCACTTGTTGCACCCATCTTCAGGAGGAGCACCCACTGGTGTTGGCACCACTACTACTAATTGCCTTGGTCACACTTATTTTTGGCACCTATCGATACGGCCCGCAGTTGTACACTGCTATCAAGCAGAAGAGTGCTTGATCTATATTTATGTATGTATTGTACCTATTTATTTATTTTTCAATTCTATTCTACTCTAGTCATTAAAAAACACAGTCTCATTGATGATAATACTCACGGTTATTTATTTCATCAATAGATATTTATTATATTTATCTTGTCTGACGAAGAATGATAACTTTACCTCCATCGACAAAATATCTTGCATTCTGCTGTGGAAACGATCGAAGACATCAGCGGAATCCGTTTAAAATATGAACAAATTTTTGAGACACTGCCTTCGCAACACACGTGTATCGGATGTTTTATATTGAAATATGTCGATCGGTTACATGAACAGTCGGTTGACACATATTTCCGTGCCAACACACATGTGGGGATAGAAACTAAATTTCTCCCAATTACTTTTTTTCTAAAGTGCAGCTCTAAAGCCGATCTCCCATGGTTAATTATCACATGTTCATCTAACCGCATCATAATTATCCAATTCAAATGGATAGTAATAATGTGTATTTGTGAATAGTGAGATTTTTTTGTGCATTTGTATCCAATTATTCAAGTTAAACATTGTTATGTATGGGTGCAGCACTTCATAAGAAGACGCAGCTTTTCCCTAGATGCACATGAAGCGATTCCGAATGAAAGTGCCCAGTTTCTGATCATGTGAGGAAATCCATTCGAAACTGAAGTAAATAGATAACAGAGTCGCAAAGGTTCTGGTAACGTAGCCAAAAATACCGTTAGAATGACGTTATTTTTGCTAAATAAAATATTGTGAAAACCTAAGTAAAATGTAAGATATAAACATAATGGAGAACAGATGCAAGAAAAATATAATGGAAACCTAAGTAAAATTTTTGTGTGGTTATCGATGTCCTGATTCATCCATCAACATCTGCTTTTACATTAATAAAAGTTCTGCACTTATTCTGTCAAATATGGCAATCAAATGCTCTGATAGAATGAAAACCTTCTATAATTGCAACAGTATACCATCAAACACTAAAAATACAAATGTCTCAGTCTCAAATGTTATCAGCACTAATTACAGTAAAAAAGAATCATTCATAAAAATCGCCAAGATTATATACAAAAACCCATACATTTATGAATGACTAAACAAGAAACTAACTACAATACATCAACTAATTATAGATTTTCCAATATGACAAAACAATGAAATTTCATTACTTTTTAATTATCTATCACCTAAAAATAAGAACATATCATGATAAAACTAAACAAAAAAACTTTATGTCAAACTTTTATTGGTAATCTTAAAGAAAATTAACTCACAAACTGCGGTAAATACTTGACAGAACGTCACCAATGGCACACAGCCTAAAAATCCGAATACACACGATGTCAATCAGCACCTCATGTGAGAAAAAACGTTCACCCACACAACATCACTCACACAATTTCACTATAACTTGAGCAGTGTCTGTAAAATCCCAGAAAAGAATAAAAATAAAATAAAAACAAAATGGAAAATTTAAGAATAAAATAAAATAAAATGGAAAATTCCAAAATAAAAATAAAAATAGTATAAAAATTCGAATTTTTGTAAAAATTTTAGTAAAACTGTAGAAAAATCGTATTTTTGTAAAATTGTATAAAAATGCATATTTTTTGTAAATGTTTTTACCTTCATGCTTGAGTTTCTGCCTGTTTATTCACGGAGCTGGGGGCAGCCCCAAGCTTTGTTAAGTGTCAAATACCATGTCATGCAAAGTGTCAATTGCCATGACAAGTGTACAGTTAAGTTTCAATTGACATGACACATGTCAGTGTTAAACCAAATTGTGTCCAAATATGATGTGCTGTACCCAGATCTTATGTGTTGGATCCAAATCTTTTGTGAACATTTGGATACAAAAAACATAAGATTTGGATACAAAACACAAGGTTTAGATACAAAAAAAAAATTGGATACACAATTTACACTTTGCATGACATTTGTCACGATAACTATCACTTTGCTTGACATTTGACATGATACTTGACATTTTTGCATTACAATTGACACTTTACTTTACATTTGTCATGACAATTGACATCTGGCATGACATTTTACAAATGCACTCAGCACACTCCAGTAGTCCTTCTATTGAAAATGAAAACCATTGTTATCAACAATTGTAAGTTTACTGTTGTGTGGACATGTTTAAGTGTTTTTCCACCAATGCAGTAGATTTTCCCTAATGCCAAAAAATGTATTTACACTGGAATGCTTTATGCAAACGTTTACAGACATTTCCTGTTATGTAAATTTCACCTAATTTGAATAGGGCTGATTCATCAGCATTTTCTGTGTCTGCCCCGTTTTCTTAGGTTTCTTCACTTGTTGATTTTAGTGGAAAATTTGGCTAGTTTTCTTGAGCCAATAGGAAATCTAATTTTGATAGTTCTAATCAATTTGAATTATTCCTGCTCGTTAACTATTGCCTAAACTAATTGATTGCCACAATAAAAGCTGAAATATATAATTGTGGGCCATAATTAATTGGCTTCTACTAATCATTTAGTTACCACTAATCCAAGTCACCCCTGAAATAAATATGTGTACCAATACACATAATATTACACTTGCAGCTAGCTCACAATACTTACTGCATGCAACTTTTGTAAAGTAATGGCAAAAATTTGTCACAGGTTTTTCATGTATAGGTCTAATGGTAACATTTTTCTGGACTTGCATGCATGATTTTTATTTTTTTGTAAAACATTTGTAAAATTTTTGTAAAATGGTGTCATTTTATTTTAATTATGACTTTTGGGAGTAAAATAAAATAAAATGAAACAAGAATAAAATTACAATAAAATACAATTTTTATACAATTTGTATACAAATAATTTTTATAAAACCAACGCTGTTCTTGAGATATCAATGAAAAACGAAAATTTCGCTATTTGTCAGCAGCATTTCTCGTTGAGATTGTTAAATTTGTTCCATTTTTTAGACCAATTTTTTGAGTCTGATATCTAGATATCCTGCTAAATATTAGGGATGGCTCAACCAAATAGGTACCACAGCATTTCAAAATCAATAAAATTCATGTTTTGCTACAGTAAAACACATAATTAGGTACACTAAAAACGGGGACTACGAACATTGCGTTTACATTGTGTTGTAGTTTTAGCAAGAAATCATACTTTGCAGATGTTCCTGGAACTAATTTGTTTGAATGTGTTTGAAATGTTTGAAAAATGGAATTTCAGTACCTACTGGGGGCAGTCCCAAGCCCTGTAAAGTGTAAAGTAAAGTGTCAAATGTAAAGTCAAATGTAAAGTAAAGTGTCAATCAAAACAAAAAAGAAAATGTTTTATTACTGAAATTTGCATGACAATTGGCAGTTTACTTTGCATTTGACTTTACATTTGATACTTTACTTTACACTTTACAGGGCTTGGGATTGCCACCTGATTCACTGTTTTTTTTATACAATTTTAGTTTAAACGTAGCGAACCTGTGGTGAGAATCGTACTCGTAAATAGTGATGTAAAAGCGCCATGGCGATTTTGGCGCTTGGCGCTATTTTTTGGTGACGTCAGGATAAAAAGCGTTTGGCGCTGGCGCTTGGCGTTAGCGCCAACGTAAACGCCATGGCGCTTGGCGCCAATGTGTTGACGCTTTTTAAATCACTACTCGAAACGACGCATATATAGACTGATAAGAACAACTTAAAGGGTAGCAAGCAAATGTTCGCCAGATTCATTATCAATTAATGACAACAATTTCTTACGTACAATTTACGATAAGGACAAAAAATCAAACATAAACAAAATCATCAGCTAGGTTGTCTACCTTTATAATTACCCTAATTAGATAAGTGTTTCACATTCATTACTCTGGCGCCATGGGTCTATCCACACTGATGAGAAATGCTTCACTGCTTCTGTGCTGCGTAACACTCCTCAAAGCGGCCACACTACCAGTTCAACCCACTGAAGGAGAACCGTGGCCCAAGCCGCAGAAAATGGTCTGCCAGAAAACCAACTTCACAGTGTCGGGCACGAGCTTCAAATTCGTGATCGACCCGCTCGGCGAGGACAACGACAACAGCAACGGCAGCTGTGAGATCCTCACCAAGGCGGTTGCTCGATATAAAAAGTATCTGTTTGGGCAAAGTGCTGAGGGGCACAGCAGTGTGGATCTCGATGATGTTGATGGAAACTCTGTTGGTTCAGCTTTTATGGCAACTTACTTTAATCGTTGTATTTAGTTGCTGAGAAGACATTTTGCGCTTACTAAACCAAGAACTTAGATCTTTCGGAACTGTAGAGGGGGAGAAATAACATAAGAATTTATTTCTTTTTTAAAATAAGAAACTAGATAAGATACTCCACCGCGTGGAACATGTCTGAGTGACAGTGAAATATCAATCATTCACAACCTTACAGACAATCCTGAAGGGCCTGGAAATTTCTGTGGTGGGCAGCTGTGAGAAATGGCCGTATTTCGGCATGAATGAGCAATGTGAGTTCATAGCACATGAAAAAAACTTAAACATAACACAACAAACAATGAATGAATGATTATATTGCATAGTCAAAAAAATTTCAGTGCCACTGCCAGGCATCTTCAATTTTTTTGCGAAATTTTAGATTAACGTGCGATTACCTACGTCAATGCCTAGAAAATACATCAGTACATAGCAAATATTTACATAAATAAGTGACTCAATGATTGAAACTTTTTGGCTTATCCGTGAAGAAAACACCATGACATTTGAAAAACTCCGATTGAACCGAGTAAGTAAATTTGTTCACAGTGCTCAAGCGTGTTATAATATGCATGTAAAACCTTCATATACTCTACCCTGCCAGACACGTTGTCCACGAGCGACAGTTCGGGCATGGCGAAGCTAAGTGCCGCCAGCGTGTGGGGGGCCCTGCGCGGCTTGGAAACCTTCAGCCACCTCTTCATGCACAGAGACAACAACGTGGTGGGTGATGCAATGATTCTTTTGCTCTTTTTATTTACCTACTTGCAATATTATACGCAAATCACCTCACAGCTGGAAGTGCGCCAATGTCAAATCAGCGACTGGCCGCGCTTCCTTCATCGGGGCATACTGCTTGACACATCGCGGCACTATTTGTCAGAGAAAAAGATAATCGAGAATTTGGTTGTGGAATCGCTTTCATTATAAAAAATAAAAAATGTTTCATTGGATAAAGGAAAAATAATGACAAAATTCTTGCACGCAGGAGCTGCTGGCACAGAACAAATACAACGTTTTCCATTGGCACATCGTTGATGATCAGTCATTCCCTTTCGTCAGCGAAACCTATCCGGAACTCAGCGGGAAGGTGCATTTCACAGTTGTAACCCAGTTGTAGTGTTTTTGCCTTGGCTACGATATGTGTTGAATGTGCAATTTGCAGGGTGCTTATTCCCCGCTGCACGTGTACTCCCCGGCTGCAGTGCAACGCATATTGAACACGGCGCGGGAGCTGGGCATCCGGGTCGTGCCCGAATTCGATACACCCGGTTTGCCATACCGCGTTTAATCGCGTAATCGCTATTTGCAGCGATTTGCCTATATACTCGGCATCAACAAAGTATGCGCAGAATCCTACCATAATTTAATGAATAAAATATTGTGACAAATGTCGTAATTAATTGTAGAAACAAACGATTGTTATGAAAAAACGGTATAATATTTGGTCCATCATTCAGATGGGTTATGGTAGGTTTCCATACTAAGTCTAACGTCCACCGAGTACACACACACACATGGTCACCTTACAGGCCACACCACTTCCTGGGGCGCGGGCATCGAGGGGCTGATCACCGACTGCTACAACAGCTCGGGCATGAAGACAGGCCGGCGGGCGCTACTCGACCCCACCAAGATGAACACCTACGACGTGGTGCTCGCCCTGTTCACGGAGGTGCTCAGGGTGTTTCCGGATAAATTTGTGCACTTGGGCGGTGATGAAGTGCGCTTTGACTTCAAGTGCTGGTTTGTTTGGTTTACTACAATTTTTAAAAACAACAGGACAATAGAGGCGAAAAACGGGCGGTCTTTTTAAAAATTTGAAAAGACATGAACAAACAACATTGGCACTCTGACAATACACTATTTTGTTGAAAAAAATTGTGAGAACGGTAAAAAATTAAAGCAACGCTCCTCCAGTTAGAAAAAAAAAGATAAACACCAGATATTGTCAGAGTAGATCAAGGAGGGGCGGATGAAGTTAGGTAACAGCCATGTAAATACAAACATCATCAAAAACTTCGAAAATAAAATTTCGTCAGCCAATCATGAGCGCAGTGGACTTCTCAGACACAGACAAACACACGATGACACACGCAGGACATACAATCCAAGGGTGAAGGAGTTCATGGATCAGCAGGGATTCCAGACACCCGAGCAGCTGGAGAACTTTTATTTCAAACAGTGAATTGTCTACACATGAGAAAATATAGATATAATGAAAAACACACACACATACGAAACATTCAAAAACAACACAGACTACTTCCACTGATCGAGCGAGCGCGCGCTGGCACCGATTACATCGTTTGGCAGGAAGTGCTCGACAACGAAATCCACGTGAGATCTTTTTTAAATTACACAAGTAAATATTGTATTTATCAACATTCAGGGGGTGCGGAATTAGGTTAAATAGCAGAGCCTGTCTTTTTGGGTGGCGCGCTTAATTGTTTCTGAAATGATAAATAAATCGACACAACGTCTGAGCGCACACGAGTAGGGGGCACTCCCAGATCCTGTAAAAGACCCTGTCAAATGGCATGTGTCATGTAAAAGACCCTGTGAAGTGACAAATGCCATGTTACAGGCAGGGACGTACGCAGGATTTTTGAGCGGGAGGAGCGGATTGTATACGGAGCCTGGCGAACGGGGGGGGGCGGCGCCCCCCCCCCCCAAAATTTGGCCCTATAGTAAAGGAATGGAGCCATGGCGCTGGCGCCATTTGTAGGCGCCAGCGCCATGGCAGTATCGGCGTTGGCGTTGGCGCCAACGTCTACCATATAGGTATCTATTGATACCTATGTATGGTACTAGGTCCGCTTACTGCACTGTTAGACGCTTTTCTAATGCAATTTGACACCTGAAAATGCATATTAAAGAATGGGGTGGGGATTTGCGCGCTCGCGCGCAAGAAAATTTTTAAAGTGCCCACAAGTTCGCCTAAGAAAAGTGCCATTTCTGGCAAATTTTTCTGTCCGGCCCGGGAACGGGGGGGGGGGGGCGGCCGCCCCCCCCGCCCCCCCCGCCCCCCCTGCGTACGTCCTTGGTTACAGGGTCTTTTACATGACACCTGACATTTTACAGTTTTTTTAATACTTTACAGGGTCTTTTACGGGTCTGGGAGTGGCAGCAGTTGACAACTTGCATTCACATGTGCACTTTTGGAAGTTTTTGTTGACAACAGAGAGATAACAAATTTGATTTTTTACCTACTCATCTAAATGTAAATGAGGCGTCTACTTCTAAAAGTTGACGAGTCCAAAATATGAAAATTTTGAGTTAGGCCCGGAAACGTCATTTGGGGCTACTTCCGCACATTTTTTATAATTTTCCATAAAAACTTTGACCTCACATCCCATATGGCAAACTGCCAACATTGACATTTTTTGGGAAAAATGCAAAAATTTGGGGCAGAAGTCGACAAGTCCACCTAGTTTAGTGCAAGAAGTCGACAAGTCCATTCCTCCGCTTCCTTTTTATGGGGAAAAAATAGCAAGAAATGTGATATGTCCACTATGGACAGCTTCTTCTAAAAGTCGACAAGTGCATAAAATGCCCATAAGGCAGCCTCGGCTTCCCCGGGAACAAAAATGTTTGTTAGTGCAAGAAGTCGACAAGTCCAATTCCCTCCCAAAAACAGTTTTGCTCTGACCAAATGGAAATTTATGGACACCCAATTTTTCACATAAAAGTTGAGAGCAGGGGCTGAAAATTTGACACTTTATTGTCAACATATGGAACTTAATGAAAAGCATGAGAGAGCCAAATTAAACACGCATCACGGGCCTGGAATTGGATCCGAAACTTAAAATGCGATTTACTCAAAATCACATTTTGTGGACTTGTCGACTTTTAGAAGTAGAGGCCTCAAATGTATTGTGTAACTTTTATGTAGTGTGTGTAGGACAATACGGTGTGGCCTAGTTTGTTAGCCAAGCCGGACTGCCCAAAAAACCCACCAAGGTCACAAAAAACATCCTTGCAGGTGCGCGGGTCCACAATTGCGCACGTCTGGAAAGGGAATAACCAGGCGGAACGAGCCAAGGAGCTGAGTAGCGTGACGGGTCAGGGCTACCGCGCGCTGCTATCTAGTTGTTGGTACCTCAACTACATACACTATGGTGACGATTGGAGTCCGTACTATTCCTGTGACCCCCAGGATTTTAATGGTGGGTCGGGTGCGAGTGGATAAACTCAGTCTGTGATGGGTGTGAGTAACCATGGAATAGTTGACAGTGAAGGGAAAACGTCACCAATGCCAAAAGCTCGCAGACTAGCTGCCAGTGACAAATATGGCAGCAACCGCCGGGACGAGTAGCGCCAATCACGTGCACCACAGTTGTTTATGCGTATTTGCTTTTACTCGTAAAGTACGCATACTCGAGTAAATAAAAACAGAATACTTTACGCATACTTTGGATAAAGTTTGGTACTTTTCACAACTCTGGTGGATATGCAATTAATTTCAAACAGTTACAGACTGGCATAAAACCAACATCTCAACTAAGACCCGTCGCCCTGCTGAAACACAGTCACACAACAGCAGCGACACAAACGCACCCACACAGGCACGGCGTCGCAGAAGGCGCTCGTGATGGGCGGCGAGGCGTGCATGTGGGGCGAGTTCGTCGACGACACCAACGTCACGCCCAGACTGTGGCCGCGCGCGTCCATCGTCGCCGAGCGCCTGTGGAGCGCGCAGACGGTCACCGACACTGCAGACGCGCAGCACCGCGTCGCAGAGCACCGGTGCAGACTCGTTAGGTGCGCGCCACTAAATATTATTGCACTTGAGAAGTGATGGAAAAGCGCCATGGCGCTTGGTGCTCTTTTACTGTGGCGCTATTGGCGCCATACCCATAAAAACATGGTGCTTCTGGCGCTTGGCGCTATTTCTGCATGGCGCTAGGAACAAACTGCGCCGAACAAACAGACTGGCGCTGGCGCTCGGCGCTTTCGTCAAAGCATAAAGCGCCATGGCGCTTCTGGCGCTTGGCGCCATTTTGCTCTGGCGTCATTGGCGCTTGGCGCCAAAGTCCTGGCGCTTTTTCCATCACTTCATGAGTGAGACTAAATACTCCTCAATGCTATGCAAAGTTTGTCAAAGTAAATACCGAGCCTGTAGCTGTACGCACAGAAACTCGGCACGCACAGAAGCCCGTTACGCACAGAAGTTAACTCGGTACGCACAGAAACTCGGCCCGCACATAGCTGATGCCATGTGCGTGCCGAGGTTCTGTGCGTACCGAGTTTCTGTGCGTACAAAGTTTGTGTGATTTTTCACATTCTCTTCTATTCTATTCCCTATGTAGCAGTAGTCGACACCCGAAATTTTGCCAACCGTTACATCTGTTTTCTACATATTTGACTTTCGCGATTGCGAATGTAAAATATGTAGAAAACAGCTGTAACAGTTGATGAAATTTCAGGTGTCAACTACTGCAACACACCTGAACTCAGATGGCTGACTGGGGACCCACCGCACAGAAGTCCGCCACGCACAGGGCCCAGTTGTGTGCGTAACGGGCGTCTGTGCGTGGCGGGTTTTGATTCTGTGCGTTACGGGCGCGTGTGCGTAACGGGTTTCTGTGCGTAATGAGCCTGGCCCGTAAATACCAAGTATCAAAGTTAGGAGCGTATGTATAGTGTATACATTTTGAGTAAAACGTTTTTGCAACCGTGATTGTAACGGGTGCAGGTCTGTGTTGGGAGACGAAACCTGCATGTAACTTCTACAAAAGTATAAAATCTACTATACTCCAGTCACTTAACACCTTGCACACGTGGTTCCAGCTGGAACCGTGCCAACTATATATAAAGCATGCAATTTTCATAAAAATGTTTTTAAAAATTCGTTGGTGTTACAACATTGTACATTAACGTATTCACGACGATGAATTTTTTAATCTTTTTACAAAAATCGCTGCTTTAATTATCATTGGCACGCTCCCAACGTGAGACATAACTCAGTGTGAGTGCAGAGTATCAAGTCTGCTGAGTATATGCAGGCGCGGCTACCCCGTGGAGCCACCCACCGGACCCAGCTTCTGTCCCATTGAATGGCCCGGTGATCAGTGATGAACATTCCATCTGTCTGATGCAGTATTAATAATAGGGGATGAAAACAATTACTTTTTTCTAGTTGATTTTCAAAAAAATAAAGTGTTGAAAATAGCGATCAGTAAACAAGTTTGAATCAGATGAAAAGTAGGTGAAAAAGAATATGGTATTATATCACAACTTATGGTATTATATGACGTGGCAGTTCAGTATTTCGTTGATTGAACTAGCATGTAGAAATTGCAAATGAAAAAAACTTCTTTACTTGGACTAAGCGCAAAAGAAATGTAAAACTACAATACCTTTAAGAAGAAATACAGTATTTCCACGAAAACATAAATTTCCTACTTCACTTGTACACGGCTCGGGCACTTAAGTGGAGTTGGCTTATTTCCAAGTTTATATTTGGATACGGTTAAGTATTGAAAAACGAGAGTAAAAGACGCAGGCTAGCCGTCGGAGTCACCGATAATGGCCGCGGAATGCGATCAAACGAACGGAAATGGTCGCTAGTGGCGGCCGACACACAAGCATGCCGCGCTGGTTAGCGATCTTAAACGGCGGTATACAAACGAGTTCATCCAAAAATTGTTATGGACAGCTGCCAAATTCGCAACAGGGCTTTCCCTGACATATGTACCATGCCGCTGGATTCATGTCAATATTTTAGGCGGTAACTTCAGAACTGCATTTTTACCGACATAATTAAGAAAAACACAGATCGATTTTCACAATGATACAAATAACAAATGCAGATGTCTTGAAATTGTTCACGTCAATGCTATTTCGGGAAACATTGTGTTACAATGTTTCGAGATAGAGAACGACTGGGTCATGACCTACAAAACGAAAAAGGATCGCGGACTTTTTATTAACTTGGCACGCTTCCAATTCTGTATTGTATACGGTGGAGTAATGTACGAAAGAGAGTTAAAGGTGCATGATTTCCAGTCGCGTCACCGATAATGGCCGCGGAATGCGATTAAGCGAGCAGAAATGGTCGCTAAAGGCGGCCGACACACTAGTTGACACATATATGTCAACTGATCTCTGAACGGTATACAAACAGGCGTATAAAAAACTTTTTTGGGAAGCTGCCAAGTTTATATACGGAACATCCCCCACGGACAGAAATAGCTTGCGCTCAGCGTTGCATTATAGTTTTGTCATGTTTCAACTTCCGCTTTTAGCTAATTCGACTGCTTCACGCCAACGTTTATGTTCATCACACCCACATTTTTAACCGACTTTCGTGCGAGGTGGACAGAACTTTTCCGTAATTTTATTATTGGTGCAGGTAAAACGCCCAAGTTGAAGATTTATCATGGACGATCCGCTAGTGGATGGGCGACCCTTGTCGTCTTTAAAAGTTACTGATTTGAAGGAAGTTCTGGGTCGCTATAATCTGTCCAGATCGGGAAATAAAGGCGCTTTGGCCGACCGACTGCGCGAGGTTTGTTCAACCCTTCGTCTTATTGCATTACTTATGGAATTTATGTACTTACTCACTCCAGGAAAGGTGACGCTTTCAAGTGGCTTGGGTGACTCTTTTTGCAGCTGTTGTAACAGACGCCATGCGAGCCTGTGCGTCATCACCGCGTCTGTGTGCTCACATTACAAATCACTCAGTCCCCGAATGTCTACGTTTACTTGAGTGAACACTTTCAATTTCGGGCAGGCCGCGCAGCCTTTGCGTTTTTCATGTGGTCACTACAGCATCTATAATCCCCTTCTGCTGTAACTTTTGACTACATCTATTACAATTTTATGATGTATTTATGTATTCACGGTAAAGTGGCAGTGTAAATATACACAAGTCGGGAAGAAATAAAAAACACATTTTGAAATTTATGTACACATGTAAACTGGAAACGCGGCATGTGGTCTTGACATAAAAGATGGCATAACCACAGTAGGGCCTTTGATCTGCGCCGATCCAACCCCTCAGATACAAATGTTAAGACGAGGCCGTATAAACCATTCCAAGTGAACAGTGGTACATTACAGTTTTAAAACAAACAAAAAAAGAGTCTCCCAAGCCACTGGCGGTAGGCGGAGTTTCCAGGGTGAGTAAGTAGCCACAACGTACTTATGAAACATTTTCATGGCACCTTGCCAAAATGGATGTTTTCTTGCAGTATTTACTGACGTCGGCTGAAGGCGATGATGACCGGCACTCTCCCGTGGCTGCGGTAGGAAATGGCAGCATGAACACCACCAAGGACTCTGTTAGTTGAGAGTTTGTTGTCCTTTGAGTGAGCCATCTTCTTGACACGTTTAGACAAGGGGGGTTGTGAATAGGAATGGATAAAAAGCGCTTTAAAAAAACGCGCTTTTTTAAAAAAACGCGCTTTTTTCGCTCTTTTCAAAAAATGTCAAGACATTTCCTAGAAAGCTCCCAAATATGGTGCGAAATCAATATATACAGGTATATCTTACAAGTGGCAGTACTTGTGATGATATATAGCCATAGAATGGCTGTGGAGCCATGGGATAGCGTTATAGGTGGGTTTTATGCCAAAAAATCCACTTTATGTTGACTCGTTAGTTAAATTACTATTTGTCAAATGGTCATGAGTTCAAGTGAAGTTAGGGATGAAATAATGCTTAAATAAGGTTATAAGAGAAGGCTAATACCTTGAGACTGATGTTTCCCACTGTAGAAGTATGTGGAAGCACATTGGCTGGATATTTTATATTACACTAACTAGGGTTGGAAAAAAAACGTTTTTTTTTTAACTCGATGTTTTTAAAAAAAAAACGTTTTTTTTAAAAAAAACGTTTTTTTTTAAAAGCTCCCAGATATGACCTAGTGTCAACATATATAGGTATATCAGACACTGGCAATACTCTGTGATGTTAAATATGACCATATAATGGCTGTGGAGCCATGGGATAGCATTATAAGTGGTGATTTGTGTCAAAAATATCCATTTTTCGTCGACATATCGTTCGTATATCGCCTTATAGTCGAATGTTCGTGACTTCAGGTAAAGTTTGGCACGGAATGGTGATCAAACAAGGTTATAAAAGGAGGTTGTTACTTTGGGAGTGAAGTTACACACTGTGGAGGTACATGGAAGCACATTACCTCAATATTATATATTACAGCAACATATGTCAGCTTATTCACCCATGGTAGCACATAGAAATGGATGTTTTGATACTAAAAATGCAACAAAACCAATGAAAACAACCACCAATGTCAATTTGTGTGTGAAATTGCGCGCTTGCGCGCAAAAATTTTGCAAAATACCTAGTGCTTAGTACTAAAAATTTTGGCCGATGTTTTTTTTTAAAAAAACATTTCGGACGTCATGTTTAAAAAAAAACAAACGTTTTTTAAAAAAAAAAACGTTTAAAAAAAACATCGGCCAACCCTAACACTAACTCAGGGCCGTATCCAGCGGGGGGGCTGCAGCCCCCCCTCCCGGGGCGAGACCAAAAAGTGACCGGAAAATGCGACTTTTTCAACGTCAGCGTAAAAAATTTTGCGCGCGAGCGCGCATTCTTCACCAGACATAAGGTATTATCATCGGATTTGCTCCATGTGGTCACAAATCGTTGTAAATACACTCAATGTTGTGCTTTTTGCTGTTTTGTATGTATATTTACATACATATACAGCGTTCCATGGCGCTGACGCCAACGCCAATAGCGCCATGGCGTGGCGCCTACTAATGGCGCCGGCGCCATTCCGCCACTTTTTAGCTCAAATTTTAGGGGGGGGGCTGAGCCCCCCCCCCTCGCCGGCCTCCGTAAACAAGCAGCCCCCCCGCTCAAAAATCCTGGATACGTCCCTGCACTAACTCATCACGGCTTTTTATCACGCATACAGGAATAGAAGCAATGAGACTAAAAATACACAAAACCAATGAAAACAACCACCAGTGGTAATGTGCACGTGAAATTGCGCGCTTGCGCAAAAAAATAACAAAATACCTAGTGCATAGGTAAAAAAATTTTTGCCAGCGCTTTTTTTTTAAAAAAAGCGGCGTTTTAAAAAAAAAGCGCTTGCCATCCCTAGTTGTGAAGCACTTTTCAATTGACTTTTTACACCGACGATGGTAAATAATTCAAAAATACGTTTTCAGTTGACGTTTAGATTTCAACACTAAATTGTGATTCATTTCGCCGAGGTTACCTTATTGGCTCATTGCCAACTCAGGACGCGTGTGAGAACAGCTTTGCCGAGTCCGAACCACAACATCGGGGCGAACAGCAGCAAGCGCAAAGCGCGCTTTGTGAGTACGCCGTTTTCTGTCCCCTTTGTGTGATCAACCACAAAATGTTTGCTCTGCAATATTTAACTTTCCATCTCGCAGCTGAGGTTCCCCCTGATGTTGTACCGCAGCCAGAACCACGTGAGACATCTGATGACGTTGAGACCAATCCACAGCGCAACGAAAAGCAAATCGTACAGGACCAAAACACCCGTGTACTCGACACTTCGGCACCGTCAGTTGTAGGGTTCAAACGGGATCGACTTTTCGGGATTGTGTTTTTTGAGTTTTCGTGATCGGGATGGGTTTTTTGAGATTTTGGGATCGGAATTGGGATCTCGGGACCGGGATTGGCTTTTTTAGAAATCGTGATTTTGGAATTTCTTTCTTGTTTTAAAGATTTTTCATTATATTGCCATAAAATGGTGTTAAAACACATCTGGATGCCAGAAAAGTGGTATAAAGTTGAAACTTTATTGGTTTCCGTTCACATTTATTAGTGCAAAAAAGCCATTTGATAAAGTTGGCAATTTTTCCGGGGTCGGGATGGGAAATGTATAGTTTTTTTGGACCGGGAATGGGATTTGAAAATGTTCGTGACCGGGTTTCGGGATCGGGCTGGGGCAGGGGTATGAAAGGAGGTTGGGGAGAGGATTACCCCCCAAACCGCTCAGCTATCTATATATCTATCCAGGAGGCCTCTCAGCTATCTATCTATCCCGGAGGCCGCTGATGCGGCTATCTATCGAAACCGGAGGCAAAATTTTGGCTACTATCCCCTAACCCCCACCAAATCTATATCGGAGGTCGCTCAGCTAAGTAATCAAGCCCCCGGAGGGTCAAAATCTAGAATACCCCTGGGCCCGGGCCGCAAAATTCCTTCGGGATCGATATCCCGAATGTACTTGATTAAGTTATATGGTATGAGTCAGGTGTTCCAAACGTTCCAGCTACCTTTCCTTCCATATCTACAAAAACACTGATATTTATGAGCAAGCATTCGTGTAAACATGATGCAATGTCTACCTTGATCCCCCGTAGTGCGGCGGGCGGCGGCGGCGGCGACGATGGGGGCGAGCACGCGGCGCAGCTGCAACACGACAAACAAGATGATCACGTGAAGAAAACGGTTTGATAAAAAATTCATTCAATACATTGTGTAAAATGGCGCCCGCAGGGGTCTCAAATTGGGTCTGCCCCCAAACACTCCAGTTACCTATCTATTCCGGACCCCGCTCCAACTATCGTATCTATTCTAGGGAAAAATCGTGGGCTAGTATCCCTCGAGCCCCCCCCCCCCCCAATCGCCCATCTATGTGCAGCAAATTTTGGGCGATTTCCCACCAAATTTCACCCAGAGAATCACTGAATTTTGTACCTTGAGTATACGCGGCGGACATCACACTTAGTATGAAAACGTACCATAACCCATCTGAATAATTAACCAAAAATTATACAGTTTTTCCATCATAATATTTCGTGTTAACTATGAAATAATAAATTACGAAAATTTATCACAAGATTTTATTCATTCAATTATGATAGGTTTTCATGCTAGGTGTGCTGTCCGCCGAGTATACCTATCCTGGAGACCACTGGGCGCGGTTTATTTAATTTTACTGTATTTTTTTGGTGGGGGTAGGTAGCAAGAAATTTTTCCCGGCGTGATAGATATAAGCCTCAGAATGGGGCACGTATCCTGTATCCAGTTTTCATTTCCAGATTTTCATCATCCCCCCCCCCCATTTACACAGGAACGCGAGCGCTCGGCCAGCCCGCCGACGGTGAGCTCTGTGCCCGACACGAGTCAGGACACCAAGTCGGACATCGACAAACCACCGCAGCAGCGGGAAAATGAAAGCGATTCAAGATCAGAGTCGGCGGCCAGTGGACCGAGCGAGGGCACTGATAAGTCGGCTGAAATTGGACCGGACGAGAAGAACGATGAGGAGGATGAACTGAATGTCAGCGCCGAACCTGATGTTGACAATGATGAGCGGTGGGACTTTTTTATATTTATGTTTTCAGTGGAAAAGCGCTATACCCACTGATCTCTTTGCGCAGGGAGACAACGGGGGAAGAGCCAGCTGATAAAGTAAAGCAAACTGATGGAGCGCCTGGTAAGCGGGGATTTTTGCAAGTTTGAATCTGCTTGTACCATTATGTAGTTTTAATGCAAGAAATTGCAATGCCAGCAATTTAAGTTTAAAATAAATGTATCATTAGTTAAAATGAAAAGGTATCAAATAAAAAATGTATCATTAGTTAAAATCTAACAGCGTCACAAAAGCGCCGCTAGGGATTGAAATGCACGCTTGACTGACAAATCGCAGTTGCGACGGCCGAGGTGGCCGATGAGCAGCGGGGCGAGCGCAAACGTCGTTGGGGTCGCAGCAGACGCGTCCAGGCGCCTGTAATTTCAACAGATTCACTCAAGGTCTTCTATTATTTCACAATTTCACAGTTTTGAACCTATGCTAAGCCCCGGTGTTCTGCGTCAGACGTAGTGTGAGAGTCACTCATGGTGAAATATTGCATCTTTATCGGACTTGATCTCTTGTCATCGAGTTGGCTTATTTGAGTTCATCATTCTAATTACCCGACACGTTTTTATCGTACTCCTCTTAAAAAATGGGCAGAATTTGTGACCTGTGAATTTGAGAATTTTGTCCTCCCTACAATAGGAGACCGCTGCTTTCATGTCTCGACAATATTTTGAGTGAACAGCAGTTCGATCTAACCTCACTCAGTAGTGTAAAAAGTGCATACGCGCAGGATATAATCAAGGATGTGGGCGACGTGAAAGTGGAGGAGCCGGCACTCGAGTTGGATTACGATGAGGATGCGCCCAGCAAACCGTCGCCACCAAAACGCATCGTTGTTGCTCAGGTTGGCTACTAGCCCGTGGATCGCATTGCCACCTGCAGGGACGTACGCAGGATTTTTGAGCGGGGGGGGCGGATTGTATACGGAGCCCGGCGAACGGGGGGGGGCGGCGCCCCCCCCCCTAAAATTTTGCCCTATAGTAAAGGAATAGAGCCATGGCGCTGGCGCCATTTGTAGACGCCAGCGCCATGGCAGTATTGGCGTTGGCGTTGGCGCCAACGTCTACCATATAGGTATCTATTTATACCTATATATGGTACTAGGTCCGCTTTTGGCACTGTTGGACACTTTTCTAGTGCAATTTGACGCCTGAAAAGACATATTAAAGAATGGGGTGGGAAAATGATTTTTGTGTTTTGAGTGTTTATGAGATTAATGCGAATATCAACTTCAGCAGCTGTTCAGGGAATATTGGCGACTCGCACACTAGTTGAAAAGTTGTGTGTTTACTGCGTTCAGTTGCGTACTAAAAATTAAAAATTTGGTGTTGACACCAAAGCAAAGATGCCACAAAAAAGTGGCACCAAGGTCCAAGTGCTATCCATCTAGCGATGAACAACTACATTGCCATCTAATCCACTTTTGGACTCTGCCAGGTCAGCCATCGAATTGGGTGAGAGGTAAAAGTCTCCCAGCGGAGTCGTTAGGTCCCTGAAAAGGTTTTGTATATGGTATTTTTTTCCTTTGGCGCTAGCACCAAATTCGTAATTTTTAGTATACAGCTGTACGCAGTGCTCAACTTGTCAACTGGTGTGCGGTTGTGTGGGTCAATGATGTCAATAGCTGCTGGCGGTTCAGGTTTACCTGGACAACTATTATTCTGTAACTTCCTTTCGAATGCCTGCATGTGTGTTTCAACGTGGCTCGGTGCTAAATATGTAGTGTGGGTTCGATTCTAGTCACCTATGATGATTAGGAATTACCGTCCGATTTTTCTGACGACACTCCTTTGGCTGCAAACGATAACACTGTCTGAGGTGGCTTTTTAGTGAAAAACCGCAACTACTTTGACGCTTTGAGATGACTTCGGATAATTTATTTTGAGCCCCCAAAAATAACAAATCCAAAAAGTGGCATTGTTCACACCGGATCGACTCTTCGAATCGTGAACTTTTTCGAAAATTAGTGGGTTTCGGGATCGCGCTTGAACCCTAAAACTAAAGCCTGCAAAGAAATGCTGCGGCCAAACATGTGGATCCTTCCCTCACTGTGCTGGTGAAGAAATATATCATTTACTGTGCTGCATTCGAATAAAGTGGACATAGAAAATCCCAAAGAACATGAACGTATAGAAATCCCATGGGATCCAATTAGAAATCCTAAGCTGGTCACATGTTGTCAAACTGAGGCGTCAAAGTCTCGCTTAATTCAGATGTAGCACAGTAATTGATATATTTATTTTGTGCATTCGAAGAGATTACATGCCAATCATGATTGGCTGCAGCGTCCTCTTTTAGCCGGCCTTAGCCTCTTAGCGTCCTCTTTTGATCGGCCTCAGCCATTTTATGGGATAGCCTAACCCTAACTTTACCCTAACCACCTTCCTGTGCCACCATGTCATCACGGCCATTTTGTGCAGGACGACGAGCAGGGGGATGAGAACGCGCAGCAGCAAGTCGAGCAGGAGAAGCGCGTCTCCATGGACGACCGCATTCGGCGCGCCGTCGTGCAGCGCCGCACCAGTTCCGACTTCGACACGGACGCAAAACGTTTGCACTTTTCTATTTTACATATTTAGCTTGACCGTAGTCTTGCATACGTATACTCGGCGGACATCACACTCAGTGTGGACTTGGACACCTACTTACTATAACCCATCTGTGTAATGAACCAAAATTATAGTGTTTTTTCATCATAATATTCATCATAATACCATGGAATAAATAATTACAACCTTTATCACAAGATTTTATTCAGTAAATTATGGTAGTATTCTATGCAAAGTATGCGCTCCACTCCATAGATCACACTCACATAGATCCTTTATTTCTGCATTTCAGGTTTCAAGCCGCGCGACGACGGCCTGCTGTGTTCGCGCAGCCCGTCTCCAGCCAGGCACCCGGTATCCAACGTGATCCACATTCGATGCCTGCAGCGACCGCTGGCCATATTCGCACTGCACAAATTACTGGCCACTTACGGCCAGGTGCCAGTCCCAGACCGTGTAAAATGCCCTGTAGAATGTGAAATGTCATGCAAAGTGTCAAAAGTCATGTAAAATGCCCTGCGAAATGGCGACCGAGTCGCCATTTTGCAGGGCATTTTACATGACTTTTGACACAACATGACATTTTACATTTTACATGGTATTTCACAGGGTCTGGGACTGCCCCCAGTACGACCGCACGGAAGGTTTCTGGATCGACAAAATCCGGAGCAATTGCATCGTGTGTTACGAGAGCGACGAGGCGGCCGCGCTGGCCAGGGAGAAGCTGCACAACGTGCACTGGCCCGACAAGAGCCACAAGGCGCTCAGGGTGGACTTTTCTGATAGGGAGCAGGTGAGACCTTCGTTTTTTTATTTGTGTAGTGAATTATGGTCATTGTTTTTCTAATCTGTCTGTGTTTCAGTTGCGACGACATCGCGATGAGGAGAAAGAGGTGGTTACGCGTCCGCTGCCGCCTGGACCGAACTTTGAGGTTTGTTTGGTGCTTTTTGGATCACTTGTGACAAAGAGTAACAAGGTCTAGTTTCATTTTGATGTCGCTACCAGGGGACAATCCCAGACCATGTAAAGTAAAAGTAAAGTCAAATTTCGTGTAAAATGTCAATCAAAACAAAAAGAAAAGATTTTATTACTGAACTTTGTCATGACAATTGACACATTGCATGACGTTTTACATGACATTAGATTTTACTTTTCACTTTACAGGGTCTGGGATTGGCATCAGATAACGGTGGTAAACTTTCTGACACAGCTAACTAGGGTGGCCGATGTTTTTTTTTCAACGTTTTATTTTAAAAACGTTTTTTAAAAAACACGAGGTCCGAAACGTTTTTTTTTTGTTTAAACATCGGCCAAAATTTTTAGTACTAAGCACTAGGTATTTTGTAAAATTTTTGCGCAATTTCACACACAAATTGGACCGAACATGTCGTATGAACATGTCGACATAAAAGGGACATTTTTGACACAGATCACCACTTATAATGCTATTCCATGGCTCCACATCCATTACTGTATTACCTCGAAATACCCCCAGGGGGTTTATTAATTCGCCAGCAAAATTTGAGGGGGGGATAATTCGAGGGGGGTTTATTCGAGGGGGGTCTATTATTTCGCCAGAAATTTTCAGAAATTCCGCATACCCAGACGTAGAAAAATCAAGCGTTTACATGAACGTATATGAGTTTTTAGGCATATATAACTGTATATACACATAAACCCTTCCCTAACATCACTCAATCATCAGTCTTAACGTGTGTTCTGACTTGGACAGATCACAAACTGCGGTATTTGTCATGTACGTTCTCTTTACACTCAATTTTAGGGGGGGGGGTATTTCGAGGGGGGGGGTTTATTATTTCCTCAGCCGAAATTTAGGGGGGTATTTCGAGGGGGGGGGGTTTAATTCAAGGGGTGGGATAATTCGAGGTAATACGGTATATGGTCATGTATAACATCACAGAGTATTGTCACTTGTCTGATATACCTATATATATGTTGACCCAGGAACATATATGGGAGCTTTTAAAAAAACCTTTAAAAAAACGTTTTAAATTTAAAAAAACGTTTTTTTATTAAAAAAACGTTTTTTTATTAAAAAAACATGGCGTTAAAGAAAAACGTTTTTTTTTCAACCCTACACCTATTTACACTGTCTGGCCAGGTATTATACGGCACGGTATATTCTTAGAGTTTTAGAATCACTCCTTTTGTAATACCCAACCATACTGGTTTTGCAGCCGGCGCAACCAATCCGTGAGTGGGACCGCAACAAGGGCTTTAATCGCGGCGAGTCGCCGCCCGCTGAAGACCGGTATGCTGGCCGGCAGAGTAGGGACACTGGTTACAACGAACCTGGGTTTGGAAATCTGCCAAGAAAGACTATTCACCGTGCGTCAATATTTTATTTTTTGTGAGATGTTTTGATTGACACCATCGTGGCACTACGTGTTCTATTCTAAAGTATTAGGTAGGCATGGAAAGGCCTTTTTTACCGACCCGTTTTAAAACGTTTTTATGAACATCTTGGATATTAAAAACGGTTAAAAACGCCGCCTCACTCGGCTTCACTGAATTTTCCGCTTTTGGTGCTTACGCAAAACGTTTGTTTGCGGTTTTTGCAGAAGAAGTACCGCCGGCGGCGCCGGCCAAAACCCTGGACGAGCTGTTCAACAAGACCAAGACACTGCCGGCGTTGTACTGGCAGCCGGCCGACGCTGCACAGGCGGCTAACCGCGCGGAAGCGCGCCGCGCAGCCAAGGTAGCGCTACCGCCGCCTGTTCCGGCCCCAGTTCCAGCAGAGCGACCGGAACGGCCGCGCCGCAGCCACGACCACTTTGAAGTGGAGAACAAGCCGGCGGGCGGGCGCAGGGTGCCCTTCGTGCCGCCGCCGCAGCCGGCCAACCCGAAGCATTCCGGCAGCTCGTCCAGACGCAGGTCGCCGCCGCCGCCGAGAAAGTGAGTTGACGGCTGAGTTGAAGTTTGCGGCGATGTGTTTTTTGCATAGACCACCGGTGAGCGGTTGATCAGCGGTCAACTGAAAAATGTTTTAGACTTGCTTTAACTTGGGCAAAGGCCAAAACTTGAACTAGAACAAGTTTGTTTTATCTGTCCAGCAAAAAGTTTTGCTTTCGAGTTGATACAGCCAGTAAATTGTAATTTCAGTTGACCGATGACTGAGTGTCAACTATTGTGCGGCGTCATTAAGTTGTCATTTCCATCAAACTTTTCATGGGAAAAGTGGTTATTTTGATCAATTTATGCTGTTCTCAGGCGTTCTCGATCGCGCTCCCGCAGCCGCGAGCGCGACCGCGACCGCCGCCGTCGTTGAAAAGGGGAAACGAAACTACGGCAAAGTGTTCCAGTCTGTTGCACGTCCTTTCGCGTTGTGTTTGTATTATGTACTCAGAGCCAGTTATCCCATATTTTGCGCTGGTTTTGTCGCGTAAGTTCACCCGTTAACCCTTTTTCAGTCGAGAGCAGATTCGGCGTGACATATTGATCTATTTATAGTCTGATTTGGGCAAATTTACCGATTTTGGGGCCGCCTAGGGTCCAATCTCAGAGCTGCCGGCGGCTGTCCAGAAATTACATTCCCTCCCCCCGCGAGAACTGGCTGTCCAACACGCGCGCCACACTTTGACCATCAAAAAGCGACAATTTCTGACCAGCGACAAAAAATGACAGTTGACTTTTATGTTTCAAGTTGCCGCTTGAATTGACGGGTGGAAATTTTCGCTTTTTGGGTCGGGTGTTGGTGCCGTCGCGCCGCGGGGCGGGAGGGAGGAGACTCGTCTGGCTGTGGACTGCGCTGTATCTTATTGGTTTATTCAACGCCGACTGCACACTTCGCACGAGGCTACGTCATATTTCGGCTAAAAGGCGACATAGTTGTCGGCGCCTTAAAAACGATCCTCTTGTGAACGCTTTCTATTTTGAGGATTTTTTTGTTGCTAAAATATGATTAACGCCGGTGAGAAGTGTGCAGCCGGCCATCTTTTTACCATTGACGCGTGTGGAGGAGTCTATTTTAATCAGTGGTGTCTGGAGGAGTTGTTCTATTCCATTGGAGGGACGATATACGTTGTTTTTTGCGAACAGTGAACGTTTTTTAGTGCCGTACTGTTTGTATGCGATGAGGAATAAATATAATTTTGGTTTTGTACATTTTTCCAAAACAAAAAGAAACCCTACACACACGCTACATAGCTGACAACTACGCTAGAAATCAACTGGTTCCCATCCCGAGTGATAGCTTGCCGACAGGTCGCACTACGCATTATCGTATTTAGGTATACACGTACTTCACGCTGCCATTCTACATTGCGCATACCGCAATTTTTCCATTCATTTACGACATAATTAGACACTTGTATTTGAACGTCGTTCATCAGCAAGCTTTGAATTGGGCCATTTGCATCTTCGCGCATCTAGTCACTTTCCCGCGACATTACATAGTTGGCTCCTGTTTGTTTGACCGACCCCGACTGCCTGTTGTGTGCAGCAGTAATACCCGCCTCCAAGCATAGTACATGTTTAACGGCTGAGTACCTACATGGCCTATTCCCGCCATTGCCACGGCCAAGCGAATGGCATAGGTTCCCGCTTATAAGTCATCAGGTGGTCGCTCAGGGGGGGGGGGTGATGCGGTTTTGTTATGCACTTTTTCAGTTGCCAATTATGAACTACATTTTACAATACTTGATTCAGTCACCTTTCAGTTGAAATTTGTATTTGACGATGCGTATTTACGGTTTTAATTGCCGTATAAATAGTGATGGAATGGCGCTGGCCCCATTTGAGGGATTTCTGAAAGGCGCCATGGCGCTCTTGGCTCCAGAGTTCGCTGACATTGATTCACCGCTTGGATTGTGGATTCTGTATTCCTTCAAAAGATTCATGTTACCAAATTTACCCATTTGCGCTGTAACCTAATAATATTTTTTCTCTCCATAGGGAACTTATTCGAGATACACGGTATTTGTCAAAGTAAGTGCGGCCATTCTCGCATCAAAACTCCGCTTAGTGTTCATTCATCACCGAAATTCAACCCATAGCCGGAAATCGTAAATATGTATACCCGGCACTATCACCAGTAGCTGTGCACATGTAAAACGAACTGACAAATGAAAAACTGCAAGCTTAGCTGATACATTTGGGGGCACCGAGAGTTTACAATTACGTTACAAGTGAAGAGCGCATTTCAAACACAATAAATAACGGTGGTAATTGATGTGAGAACAGATGAGCCACGACGGGGAAATGCACGCGATCAGATACTTTTGTACTAATTCTAAACCGAACCAGTGAATTTCGGCCGCGCTAGTAGGCACGCCAGCCAACACGATTTTGTGGTAAAACCTGTGGAGCTCGACCAAACATGTTCAAAATACTTATGTAAAGTTACTATGCAGGCACCACCCATATATATACTGACGCGAACGCAATTCTAAGGAAAATGTACAAATAACCTTAACAAGGCAACTGGCATCTGATACAAGGTGGCAATCCCAAGCCCGGTAAAGTAAAGTCAAATGTAAAGTAAAGTGTCAAATGCAAAGTAAAGTGTCAATGGTGTATCCAAATCTTATGTCGAAAATTAAGATTTGGATACGAAAAAAAAAGATTTGGATACACAATTGACACTTTACATTTGACGGTGCATTTGACTTTCACTTTACTTTACATTTGACTTTGCATTTCACTTTACATTTGACACTTTACTTTACACTTTACAGGGCTTGGGACTGCCCCAAGGTGTGGTAAACTGCTCCCCATTTCGGCAGCCACCGTGGCATTAGATGCTGACTGCAAAAGTGCCAAAGTTGGTTGAAATGCCGGTCAATTTTTTCCTGGCCAATTTGCATGTCATTGGTGACATTTTGCATTGACCCCCCTTCAAATGCCTTAGGGGTGCATTTTGGGGTATGTTTTTTTATGCGAATACCATCGTTCTTAATCTAAAAATTGTTCCAGCAAAAAAAAAGAAAAAAACATTTCAGGAAAAAACATTTGACACTTGTACATGACTCCGCCTTTTTCTTTTTGAAATGTTTTACTTTTTTGTGAAAGTGAATACATAAGTATCCTGCTCGCGCGTTATCGACCAAGACATAAATAATTTTGGGCGCATACTTTGCGGTCCGACGAGTATACCAATAAAATGCCAGTAAATACCAGTTCTTTTAGAAAGTACGCGAGCACAGAAAACGTATTTCAAACAGGTTTTTTATAGGCTTTTTCAATGCATAAAGGAAACAAAGGGAGAGAAAAGCTAAAAACAGGGTAGAAATATCCAAAATAGCATAAAAATAGGCAAAAACACAGTAACTAGTGAATCTGATGGTGAAAAAGTTTGAAAATATCTGATTTTGAGCGAAAATTGGGGCAAAGTTTCTCAAAAATACCCACTTTTACGTTTTCTGGGGATAAAAGTGATTTACTCACGTTTACTCTTTAGTTAAAGTAAAAAATAAATACTTAACGTTTTCTGTACTCACCTGTGAGTAAAAAATAAATACTTTACATTTACGTTTACTTTCGAAAGAGTACAGTACTTTTAACAACTCTGCTTTAAACCCACGGGGGCAGTGTCTAACTTGGGTGGAACAGCAAAAATGACACAAACATAGTCATGTATTTATATGGCGGCCGCACTCGGTGGGTTGCCATGCCAGTCATCGCTTCCTGGCAGGGACGTAGCCAGGATTTTTGAGCGGGGGGGGCGGATTGTATACGGAGCCCGGCGAACGGGGGGGGGGGGCGGATTGTATACGGAGCCCGGCGAACGGGGGGGGCGGCGCCCCCCCCCCTAAAATTTGACCCCTGTAGTAGGGGAATGGCGCTATGGCGCTGGCGCCATTCGTAGGCGCCACGCCATGGCGCAAATGGCGTTGGCATTGGCACCAAAACAGCAGTATACGTCTGTATTTTACAGCGTATACAGCGACATGCACAGGAATTGAGTCCATTTTCACCGGCGTTGAGGCCGCGGAAACGGGCCAGCTGAAAATATATGTTGCGAAGGGAAAATGCGCGCTTGCGCGCAAAATTTTTTCAAACTGTCGACAAAATGGTGTTCTGAAAGTACTATTTCTGGCACATTTTTTGGTCCGGCCCGGGAAGGGGGGGGGGCGGCCGCCCCCCCCCGCCCCCCCCCCCCTGGCTACGTCCTTGCTTCCTGGTGTATAGTGATGGGAAGGGGGTTGTTCAGTACCCCCTCCAATAGCTGGAGTTATAGTAGTGAATGTCTAATGACAGTGACTGGCGGGCTCGGGGGTAGTTTACACAACTATTCTACTTTTTTACATGAGACATTTCCACGAATAATACGCGCCCACCGGCCGCGGCTGTCCTCGGGAGTGGGCTTTTACCATATCACGTTCTCCACCAGTAAACCAGGATGCCTATGGCGGCGGCGGCGAACGCACCGAGCCCGACGGCGCGCCACAACAGGCGGTCACTTGCGGCGCGGCGGTCTGACTGGCGCAGGTGCTGCCGCAGCTGTTCCACTTGCTTGCGTCTGGCAGCCAGCTGTGCCGCTCGCTTGCTCTGCTGCGGCGGCGGCGGCGGTGATTGTGGGGTTGATGTTGTCGCTGTCGCTGCACTGGATGTCGCCGTCGCTTGAGCATCGCCGGCGGGGTTTGCGTCCAGCCTGGCAGTCGCATGGGTATGATTGTGAATTTTTCTTGTACTCCAGTGACTTCACACTTTGCACGCGTGGTTCCAGCTGGAAGCGTGCCAACGATATTTAACGCATGCGATTTTCAAAAAAAAGTTGGAAAAATCATTGCTGTTTTAATATTGTACATTAACGTGTTGACGGTTAGGTATACTTATAGTCCTAGATAGCAGTGCGTCTGTTTGCAGCACGCGCGCAGCGGTCATCAGATCCTGCCCGAGAAACGGGAATAACTCGGCCCCTCTCTCGCGCAGCTAAATTGAGTATGCGTAACTGTATTTAGATATTTTTTAGGCGTGTGCCGAATTACGTGCGTATTGTGCGGTCACTCTGACACAGCAAAAAATCGGTTCGTGAAGTGTGTGGAAGTGCGCTCTGTGAAGACACTTCCACTCACTTCCACACACTTCACGAAGTTTTCGGTGAAGTGTCTTCCACTCACTTCACCTAGCTTCACGAATACCGAAATTCGTGAAGTGCACTTCACGAACCTTTGCAGCATACTTTGCATGGTTCGTGAAGTGCCGTGAAGCGTCTGAAATGCGGTGAAGTGTCTTCACGCTGACATTGCGCGTCTGCGTGAAGTCACTTCAGGACACTTCACCGCGCATCACACACCCATTTTTTGCTGTGTGATGTAACCAGCGTGCTAATCTGGGGGATTATGTCGGGGGAATTATGATGTCCGCCGATAATGAATATTGCGCACTCACTTTCACTGTCATACTAAGTGTGATGTCCGCCGATATATGTACTGTATTGAAAAAAACGGGTGATTTGAGAAAATATAATTAAACCATCAGCATTAATTGACAGACTCCTCGCTGCGGTAAACTCAAATGTGTTCAAAACAGATGGGTTCAATTGTGTTTCCCTATAAATTTTTACCAAATTATAAATATTTTTCCAATTTTTCAAGATTTTGCCAATACTGACCCCGCGCACACTAGTTGACATCGACAACAGATGTCAACTGGTTCCCATCCCAATTCAAAGCTTGCTAGCGAATAACAATACGCATCGTATACATATTACTTCATGCCGGCCGTATACATTGCACATACCGCAATAATTTTTCTGCGTTTTGCACAGACCACAACACTTTCACTTGAACGTCGCTCGTCGGCTCGTGAGCAAGCTTTTAATTGGGGTGAGAACCAGTTGACATCTGCTGTCGATGTCAACTAGTGTGTGTGGCAATTCATTAGTGCACTCTGTCACACTCGCCACACACTAGTCGGAGTCGGATCTAGTCGCAAATCGGCACCTTTGATGCTTACCGCTCTGACCCCTCAAACGTGCAAATGTAAATGACGCGCGGCGTGTCGAAAAAATACGAAAAACAATCGATACTGAGCCAAGCGACGCCAGGACTATAAGTATACTTTGCCGTGTTGACAGCAATGATTTTTTTATCTTTTTGTACAAATATCGCATATCATTAGCACTTTAATTGGATTGGCACGCTTCCAACATGAGACATCAATAAGTGCGAGTGCAGAGTATCAAGTCCGCCGAGGTTACCGTATAAGGCTGGCTGTTATTTCTACCACAGGAGGCAATATACAATTGGCCTACAGATTGGTTTGGTAGTAAACTAAGCCCAATAAATCCAAATTGTGACAGATAAAACAGTCATCGCAGCGAGTGAAACCAAATATGAAAAACTGTACATAATTATGTAGAAAGGTATACGCGTTGAATCATCGATATTGTGTTGTAAAAACTTTTACACTAAATAAAAACCAGAAGCAACGTTTTGATATTCCTCGGCAATAGTACAAGTCATTCTTTTCAATGCACCCATTGTAATTTTCTACTTTTCCTTTTTTTCCAGCTATCTAATATTTACAGTACCGAAACATGTGATTTTTTTTGTATTTTAGCTGACAAACACACATTTTTAACAACCATACATCGGAAACACATTGGCCCCTCAAAATGACGACCGATAACGGTAGTGTATATTGGTTATCCCTTGGGCAGCGAATGACGTTGGTACGAATCATTAGTAGAAGCAAGCGCGTGACACTTAGGTAAGTAATAAATACGCTGAGTAAGTAAGTGTAAAGGATTAATACATTTTGAAAACGACGCTGAGTACACCGAAAGTCATCTACACTATTCGTGATGC
Organism: Sphaerolaimus hirsutus; assembly: GCA_964036195.1. Classification (NCBI taxonomy): domain Eukaryota; kingdom Metazoa; phylum Nematoda; class Chromadorea; order Monhysterida; family Sphaerolaimidae; genus Sphaerolaimus; species Sphaerolaimus hirsutus. Next base: position 15,986,372 of record OZ038458.1, read on the forward strand.
AAAAGCACGCTGGCAGGTGTGCACGCTGGCAGGTGTGCACGGCTGACTACGGGTGAAAAACATTGCTTTACTCTATCTACAGTGCTTCCAGGGGTCTCCAAGATTTTGGCCCTCGCGGGGGCTGGATAGCGCTCCTCCGCTCCTCCGGATAGCGGGGGCAAATCGCTCCACCGGAAGGATAGATAGCTGTAAATTTTTCTGGGGGGGGGCTGTTGGGGGCACAATATATAGGCTTTTTCAAGGTTAAGAAGGCAGAAAGGGGTAAAACTCGCTAATAATCTGTTAACAGTAGCCAAAAGTAGGTTTAAAATGGCTAAAAATAGGTATATAACCATGTATATAGCCGGAAAGCGAGATTTTGAAGGTGAAAAACTATAAAAAGGTGCGAAAATTAGTGATTTTGAGCGAAAGTTGGGGCAAAATTTCTCAAAAACCACTCCAGATAGATAGATAGATAGCTGAGCGATTTGGGGGAAGGGGTCTTTGGGGGTAGTAGCCAAAATTTTTTGCCTCGGGATGGATAGATAGCTGAGCGGCCTCCGGGATAGATAGATAGCTGGCCGATTTGGGGGGGGGGGCAGCCCCCCCAGGAGACCCCTGAGTGCTTCTCAAAATAAAAGTGTAAAACTCCAACGACCCAAGGGAGTGAAATACAGCGAGTGGGGTGAGTAGGCGGAGGCACGGACCTGGTCGTACCTGCTGCGCGTCGTCTGGGCGGCTGCGGCGCGCAGCTGCTCGTCGAGCGGCGAGTCGCTGCTATGGCACGACAGGGTCCGCACCACGCCCGCCGTGATGCTGGTGGCGTCGCCCGCCCCCTCGTCGTCGGACACCCGGTCCGCCAGGTACACGTGCGCCGAGATTGACTCCACCTCTGCGATTGTTCGGATACGAGCGTTTTTAGTAAGTGGCCCAGACGAAATAGGTAGGGTAGTTGGCTGCAGAGAATTGCCGTTACATGGGAATTGGAAGGTGACAAATGTAACTTTAAATCATCGGTATTGGCTTTCCCTCAGTAGCCTATGGAAATATTTCATGTAGTTATCATCCAGCAGGTGAGTAAATGTCAAAAATTAGGTAAGTTGTCATTCTGCACATGAATCACAAGTTTTATTTGTGCACCTTCCATTCGCAAATGCACTAAATATCTAATTACAACGCGTCACAAAAACCAGGAACTTAGCACACCCGGGTGAGGATCCAACGCGCAGATCGAGTGCTTCTTGCGCTTGAGCACGTCTCGCTCGTCGAAGGAGATGTGTCGCATGTGGTCGGGCAGCATGTTGCCGCCCGTCCGGTCGATGCCCCTGCGCCGCACCGGCGACTGGCCCACCGAGTGCGACGGCGAGCTGGTCGTGGCCAGTAGTTCCGCCTGAGCGGGGGTGTCCTAGATTTTTACCCTCCGGGAGGGGGGGGGGGGGTTGGAGAGGCGGCAAATCGCTCCTCCAGAGGGATAGATAGGTGAAAAAGAATTTCTATTTTTTTAGGGGGGTTTGAGGGGTTCCGGGGGTTCAGTGTATACGTGTAGAACGATGAAAAATGAAATTCTCTACAAAATAGCTGAAAATATGTAAACAAGAGCATATACAGCCAAAAAAGCTGAAAATAGGCAAAAAGGTGAAAATGGGTAAAAATGATGGAAATTAGCGATTTTGAGTGAAAATTAGGGCAATTTCTCAAAAATCGCTCCCAGGTAAGTAGACAGCTTGCCGATTATTGGGTACCATTGTATTGTAGACCATTGTAGACCCCCGCGCCAAGGATCTCCAGAACACGTAAACATGTGAAAGTGCAAGCCCACGACCACCGCACCAACCCATTTATCATCGTCTAGCGCATCGTGTATCGCGTGCCAGCTGAAGTAAAGCTGCTCGGGTGTCTGGATCAAGCCCATGCGGGATCGACGCAAATCTAGCACCAGGTTTAAGAGGTCCACTTTGCTGCTCTCGGTGGTCGGGTTGTGGTGAAGCTGAAAGGCACAAGTTCTTCAAACACAAGTGCGTTATGATGGAGATGTGTGATTTCAATGGAAAATTGACCAACCATAACTAATACAGAGTCTACAACTACGAAGGTACCGGAACGTCCGATGCCTGCGGTGCATTTTGTAAATCATTCTTATCGACCAAATTGTAAATCGAAAAAAATGTGCAAAATTAAGAAATACCAAGTCACCAGCAGAGCAATGGACAACTGCGGCGCCATAGCGATCGGCGTCAAGCAAACCAGATTTACGAATCTGCACACGATGGGTAATGGGTGTCAAACCATGGGCAGATGCATATAACGACCTAAAAAGGTCAATCTACCTCAAAAAGAAATTCCAAGAAGACATCGGTAGAATCAGGCACACCAAAATCAGGCCAATTCGTGTAGTGAAAATGCTTGACTGTTCTCCGTCGCGACACTGAATCAAGTCTCGCCACTGGCTCGCGTGTCTGCGGTCCAATTTTTTTACATTTGTGCAAATCACGGTCACTAATAATCACGGAAAATAATAAATAAATAAAATACTGTCATGAAAAAAATACAAGTTTGGCCATACACGCACACGCCGAAATTTCTTAACTTTTGGAAAACTGATAAATCAGCTTAAAACGCGTTTGAATTTACTGGAATGAGGTGTCTGACATATGCTGTTGACATGAATTTAAAACGACTCATTCCAATGAACTCGAGACTTTTCCCACACTCAAATTTTTCCCCGAAGTTAAAGATTTCAGCTTCCTCCAGAGCGATTGAACCTCCGCAAGGTTCAAAACCCTGGAAACACCTGATAATGACCGTGATGATCGGAGAACACCTTTGCAAGGAGCAAACACTACAAACATTCACACCTGATCACTGCTCGAACTATGGCACCGTTTTGCCTCCGGTTCAGACTCCCCATTAGCGGCGTGGTCACGCGCGCAATCGGCTTCACCGTCGCTGTGCCGTTCGCGGACGCCATTCACATGCTCATCGGCAACGACGACGCCCTCGGGTTCGGGCAGCTCTTGTTGCAAACTGAGCGTGCGCACGGTGAAGTGTTCGCCGGCCTCGACAGATTCCAGGCGCACGACCAGCTCACCGAATCTGAGTAGTCGAAAACAGAGTTGTTAAAAGTACCGAGCTTTTTTCAAAGTAAATGTAAAGTATTTTATTTTTCCTCATCCATAAGTATTTTATTTTTTCCTCATCCCTTTACTTTTACACTGCGTAAAACGTGAGTAAATGTACAATTCAATATTTTACTCATGGAAAACGTGAAAGTGAGTATTTTTTTGATTTTGTACCCAAGAAAACATAAAGGTGAGTAAAACGTGAGTTGTCGCTTTCCCCGCTCGTGGCAATTTCGATCGTTTCCTCTGGCATTTTCACAGTCATTTATACTTTTAATGCACCCCGTTCACTTTTCTGAAATACGTTTTCTGTACTCGCGTACTTTTAAAAAGTAGGCGTAAAGGTGAGTACCGGTGTTTTTCCAGAGGTGGCGTAACCGTATATACTCAGAACAAGGGTATACGTATTTTTCGAGTAAACGCAGATACGTTTGAACAGCTATGGTCGAAAAATCCATAGCTTATTTTCTTGAGTGGGGAATGATGAAAAAGCTAAAAATATAATAACAGACCTCAATTCGGACTTCTCCTCACTGGAAGGAAAGTATGGGGCGCATTTTTGACAGTTATTCTCGATTAGTTTATTCAACATGACAATACAGTGAGAATCCTGTTCCCATACCATGCGCCAAAAGTCTCCGCAAGTATGTTGCAGTGGGCCCTGAGAACGCAGCGTTAATGGTTTTGTTTCACGGCACAAACGACACACGGCCCTGTACCGGTGCATATGTTTACCCGGTGCACAAGTAGCAAAAGCAGCAAAATGGCACCATGGTGCGGCATACATCGGTGCCCTCAAATGACGCCATTCCATCACTAATCAAGTGTATGCTTGTTGGGGGTTTTTTTTTTTGGGGGGGGGGGGTGTTCGCAGGAGTTCAATATATAGGAATTTTCAAGGTTGAGAACGAAAAAAGGGTGAAAAATCGCTAGATAGATATGAAGTTAGCTGGAGCTATTGGGTGTGTCCCCCCTCCAACCCCCCATACTGAAAACATGCAGTGTCCATGACGACCCAGTGCTCAAGTACAGGGGCCGTACCTAAGCACCGGGACTACATTGGCACCGGTATCGCTACTTGTGCACCGGGTAAACTTGTGCATGGGGTTCTAGCCCAACAAACGTAACTCACCTGCGAGAGTATATACCGCCTGCGGGCCATGGGCACGTGCAGCAAACTGGCGTTGACGTAATCGGACGCGTTGGCGCCGGGCTCGAGCAAGCGGACGCGCGAGTGATCGTACGGCAGCACGTCGCGGTAGCGGTTGCGCAGCACGGACGCCGGCCGCAGCGCCGCGCCGCACTCCAGCCCCAGGGCGTCCTCCTGCTGTCGGGCCGCCTCGCGCAGCCGCTGTTAGGTGGGGTGATTGAAAAGACGTTGTTTTGTCAATGGCCCCGTTTTAAAGAGATCTGTTTTTTTTCTTCAAAAGTCCCAAATATGGTTATGGTTATGTATGTATTTCGAATGTGTGTTATGAATGGGACAAGCAGCCGGTCTTCAATAATCTGTGCAAGTGTTCTGAGCGGAATAAAAACGTTATAAATAGATGAAAATGCGACAAACAAAACCATGAAAACAATCACGTATGTGAAATTGCGTTCTACATTCGCTGACTTGACACAGACTCAAACCTACAAAACCCCCACAGCTCAAAGGGACCTAACCAATCCTAAAACTGTGCCCAAAAACCACAAACGAACCGAATACAACTTCACCCACGCCACGGGGCCAGCCGCGTCAATTTCATTGAATCTGTTTATCATGTACTTTGTGCCAGCCATGCCGCACGACGGCGTGTCCGCCTCACTGTCAACCATCTGATGTTATTTGGACGGCTTTTTATGTGTTTTTTTTGGCTGTTTTAATTAATACACAAAATATCCTGATAATTTCAGTGTACTGCGATTTTTTACAAGCTCGCTCAGAATAGTAGGTAATATACTGGCAACTGCGCCGAGCCAAAACCAGTGGTGTCAAAGAGACAATGCTATCAAAGTTCCATAAATGTTGCAACTGACAAAAGTTTCATTTCCACTCCGCGAAGGTAAGAACATGAGTATAGTAAAATATTTACTATACCGTTTTACTATTCATCAATGAGTATAAATAATAATTATGAAAACAACCACCGAAGTATTTTTTTGTAACAGTGCAGAAACAATGGCTCACTAAACCTATACATACACCCGTGTTCATTTGGGTTCGGACACATGCACATTTTTTATAAAAAGCTTTATTCTGCCAGAACTATATTACTTTGAAAATTTTGGCTGGTACCCAAACAAAGCCCTAACATTTGTCTACAAAACCCATGGGACACCCACCAGTATAACGCCATGTGGGCTGCGTAAGCAGCCCACACATTTTTATATGCAAAATTTCATTGCTTACTTGGGTTCAGACGCGTTGTTTGTACAGCTAATATTCTGTCTTTCAAAGCCGGATTTTGGCTTTGAAGACAGAAATAAACTCTGGCTAGTTGCCAGAGCCCAATTCCTTTAAAAATCAGATTAAGATAGACTTTTATTGCTTCATGGTTCTTGATACTGATTGGGTGAGTTGACAATAATTTTCCCCAGTTCCCTACAAATGTGCATCACTCAAGCACAGTTGGCATGCGATTTTGGGCATTCAGCAGTGTGTAGGGCACTGGAAACAACCAGGCCAGTTAGAGAAAGTTGTGGGGAATCTTTTATACACACCCCCATTCAAGGAAACCTCCCAAACTCGAGACGCTTAGGTGCAAAAAAAATATTGTGTGTATCTTACCTTTTTACTAGTCAATTTTCTATTTTTTGAATTTAGCATTTTTGCTCTTAAGCGACTTGAGTTTGAGAGGTTTCCTCGAATGGGGGTGTGTATAAAAGATTCCCCACAACCTTCTCAAGCTGGCCTGGTTGTTTCCAGTGCCCTACACACTGCTGAATGCCCAAAATCGCATGCCAACGTTGCTTGAGTGATGCACATTTGTGGGGAACTGGGGAAAATGATTGTCTACTCACCAGGGGTCTCCTAGGGGGGGGGGGCTGGGGGGGGGCTGCCCCCCCCCCCAAATCGGCCAGCTATCTATCTATCCCGGAGGCCGCTCAGCTATCTATCTATCCCAAGGCAAAATTTTTGGCTACTACCCCCAAAGACCCCCCCCAAATCGCTCAGCTATCTATCTATCTGGAGTGGTTTTTGAGAAATTTTGCCCCAATTTTCGCCGAAAATCACCAATTTTCGCACCTTTTTATAGTTTTTCACCTTCAAAATCGTGCTTTCCGGCTATATACATGTTTATATACCTATTTTTAGCCATTTTATACCTACTTTTGGCTACTTTTAACTGATTCTTAGCGATTTTTCTCCTTTCTGCCTTCTTGACCTTGAAAAAGCCTATATATTGTGCCCCCGCCAGCCCCCCCCCAGAAAAATTTTTCAGCTATCTATCCCTCCGGAGGAGCGATTTGCTATCTATCCAGCCCCCGCGAGGGCCAAAATCCTGGAGACCCCTGCTACTCACCCAATCAGTATCAAAAGGCATGAAGTGATAAAAGTCTATCCTAATCTGATTTTTAAAGGCATTGGACTCTGGCAACTAGCCAGAGTTTATTTATGGCTTCAAAGCCAAAATTCAGCCTTGAAAGACAGAATATAAGCTGTATAACCAACGCGTCCAAACCCAAGTAAGCAATGAAATTTTGTCTAAAAAAATGTGTGGGCCACTTTCGCGGCCCACATGGCGTTATACTGGGGGGTGTCCTATGGGTTTTGTAGACAAATGTTTGGGCTTTTTGGGGGTACCAGCAAAAAATTTCAAAGTGATATATTTCCGGCAGAATAAAGCTTTTTATAAAAAATGTGTGTGTGTCCGAACCCAAATGAACATGGGTGTAAATACACGTTGCCCCCGGATTACGGATTAACGGTAAAAAATGCAACACACGCCGCAAACAAAGTAACAGCGAGATTGTGTTTTTTTGTTTACAAGGCGAATACCCCCTGGACATCTGCGCTTAAAGTACATCTAGGTGAAGCGCAGTGGGCTGCAAACACTCTGGACATCCGTCACCACACGGCACGCCAAACAGCGCTGCGCACACCAGGTTTCTGCCAGTAAACATTGGTTTCAGTAAAATCAGAAATCGGTTTTGAACCAATTTGAGTTTACAGAATGCGCTTACAGATTACTAGTGTGCACAGCAACAATGGCGCTGCACAAATTAGTGTACCACCAAAATTTGGGAAACTTGTAAATCTGTTTAGCACACATTTGAGTTTACCACAATAAAAATCTGTCAATTATTGTTGACAGAGATAAAAAATTCATTGTGGCAAACTCAAATGCATTAAAACAAAATAAGAGTTTCCCAACATTTGATGGTGCACTAGTGCGTGACTAGTGCATTATGGATGCAGAACAGGGCGTTGTGTGGACTTTGACATAAATGTATTCCAAATATCAAATAAATGTCAAACACCGATGACGCAATGGAATATGCAGAGGGTTGGCACGTTCTGTTCGACTGTTTTTGAAGTAAAATTGCCGCCAAGAAACGCTTCTTTCAACCCCAATGCAAGCAACGTAAAGCCTAACATATACAAAAAAGCAATGACGCCATCGTAAATATAAAGATATCGCATTGTCCAAATCAGGAATCGACAGATTCACAAATTCACAAAACACACACACAGGTACACGAACACACGACCACAACAAAAATACAGTGAATTAAGTGGCGGCGCGGCAGGGCCAGGTCACCTGACCACGGGCACCTGCGGGGCGCACCGCTCCAGCCAATGAGTGTTGTTGCGCACGAGCACGGCGCGCTGCAGCCGCAGCTCGTCGTCCAGCACGCAGCCCAACGCGGACAGGTCGGCGCACGATTCCTGTAGATGGGTTGTCGTTGTTTTCATTTTTTTTTACTGATGACAAAGATGGAACGGGAAAGGGTATACCGTATTTCCTCGAAATACCCCCCGGGGGTGATTTTGAGGGGGGGGGGGGTAACCGAGGGGGGTGTTTAACGGGTGTTTTGCATTGCACGAATCACAAACCGCAGTTTTGTCATGTACGTTCTGTGTAAACTCAATTTGGGGGGGTATTTCGAGGAGGGGTCTAATAAATTCATAGTGGCCATTTTGAGGGGGTATTTCAAGGAAATACGGTAGTTCCAAAAGAATGCTGTGCAGGGGTCTCCTAGGGGGGGGGGCTGCCCCCCCCAATCGCTCAGCTATCTATCTATCTGGAGTGGTTTTTGAGAAATGTTGCCCCAATTTTCGCTCAAAATCACTAATTTTCGCACCTTTTTTAGTTTTTCACCTTCAAAATCGTGCTTTCCAGCTATATATACCTAGTTTTAGCCATTTTATACCTACTTTTGGCTACTTTTAATGATTATTAGCGATTTTTTCCCCTTTCTGCCTTCTTAACCTTGAAAAAGCCTATATATTGTGCCCCCGCCAGCCCCCCCCAGAAAAATTTTCAGCTATCTATCCCTCCGGATTTGCTATCTATCCAGCCCCCGCGAGGGCCAAAATTCTGGAGACCCCTGATGCTGTGTATGGTTCAAACGACATCACTCTTCGATATTGAGATTCCATATTTTTGCTGAAACTCGATATTCGACATCGAACCCTAGATATCGATACTCGATGTTAAAAATAGTCGATATTCGATACTATATATCGTTTGAACCCTAAATCCAAACCTTATCATCGGCGGCTGCGGGTACGGCCAGCAGGTCGAGCGCCAGGTCAGACAGAGTCGGCCAAGTCGCCCGCCCCTCACTTCCCCACCACGAGAATACGTCGTCTGATGTGCGTAGCCTGGATGAATTAAATAAGCGTATATATTTAATATAATCTTGGCGATCACGATTGTTTGCTCGATTGCGTACTGCTGAATTGTTGATTGAGGCAGGAAATAGACCCCCAAAACAGATGAATGATAAAAATTCGTCGATAAAATTGACCTAAAGCCAAGTCTGAGCCCTCAAAATGTAAGGGCTTCATAAACACCCGGGATAAAACTAAAATATTTTCTAGACATGTCAAGTGTCATTTTAAACCACACCACGTTAAATCGACTAGAAAACACTCACCTCACATCGGCGGCCTCGTAAGTTTCCATTTCATCGGCCACGGGCGCTTCGTGCTTCGGCACGCGGTACTTCTCCAAGAGCTGATCCATTATGTGATCAGGATCGCCTTCCCCATCGGCGGCAGCGCCGCCACCAGCCGCCCCATTGGCTTCGCTGGTGTCCATGACGGCAGACGCCTGCTGCCCATTTTCTACCGGTTCAACTGGGCCGCTGTGCACGCCGTTTTGAGTTACCACCGCCGTCCACTTCTGCGATGAGCCGTGACTTGATTTGAACCGATTTGATTTGATTCGATGCCCCCCCCCCAAATCGCCCAGCTATCTATTTTACCTGGAGCGATTTTCGAGAAATTTTTACCCATTTTTAGCACATGGTTATTTACCCATTATTCGCTATTTCGGCTACTTTTACCCATTTTTGCGATTATTTCCCCTTTCTGCCTTCTACACTTTGAAAAAGCCCATATATTTTGTCTCCGAGAGTCACCCAGAAATTTTTTTCAGCTATCTATCCCTCCAGAGGAGCGATTTCCCACGATGCCCGAAATCTCACAGACCCCTGGATTTGGTGAAGGTGTTTTGATGGGGAAAAAATTCGCCAGGAAAACAGACCCGATCCATAATCCACTTTCTGCCCGCATTGACCAAATCCTCGGACAGCATGGCGCTGACCCTGGGATCGAGCAGGGCGGCGGCGGCGGGGGCCGCGTCGAAGTCGTGCGAGCCCGGCGCGACTGCGAACGCTAGCGCCGCGCTGACGGCGCGCTCCAAACCGGCGCAGGCGGCGGCCGCCGGCGGCGACCAGTCGCTTTCGTCAACGCGCCAGTGCGTCCGCAGCACTTCGTACGTGGCCACGACCTGCACACACGCGGCGATGATAGGATCATAGCAATGGACCTAGTGAGACAAACTAAACCAGCCGAATCAGGCACGTACAAGGACGTAGCCAGGGGGGGGGGGGGCGGGGGGGGCGGCCGCCCCCCCTCCCTTCCCGGGCCGGGCCAAAAAATGTGCCAGAAATGGCACTTCCAGAAGACGGTTTTTGCGTAGTTAGAAAAATTTTTGCGCGCAAGCGCGCATTTGAAAATCACACAACATATATTTGCAGTTGAGCCGTATCCGCGGCCTCAAAACCGGTAAAAAACTATAAATTCCAGTCCGTGTCGCTGTATATGCCTGTAAAATATAGACATGTACAGCTGTTTTGGCGCCAATGCCAGCGCCAGTGGCGCCATGGCGTCACGCCTACGAATGGCGCCAGCGCCATGGCGCTATTCCCCTACTACAGAGGCAAAATTTTAGGGGGGGGGGCGCCGCCCCCCCCCCGTTCGCCGGGCCCCGTATACAATCCGCCCCCCCCCGCTCAAAAATCCTGGCTACGTCCCTGGGCACGTACGCAGGCTTTTTGAGCGGAGGGAGGATTTTATGGTGCCACACACGTTGGATGTCAACTGGTTTTGGTGTCAACTCTATTTTATAACACTTTAGATAGCAGGACAATTTTCAAGTGCACGTGCGGCAAAGTCGAAGAGGAATTCATATTAACATGTGCATTTGCACACGGTTTCGCAACCCAACAACTAAAATATTTATGAAAAAAGGTCGGCCCAATTGACTTACGGATGTCAACTTAACCGACCGTTTTTCATAAATATTTTAGTGTAACGGCTGCGGCGTTCAATATAATTTTTCTCTGTAGGAACTGAATGGAGTCATGGCGTATGGCGCCATTTGTAGGCGTTGGCGCCAATGTATACTTCTAATATGTGGTAACTATTCATACTTAAATATGTGGTACTAGGTAGCGTAATGAGTACATTTATAATGGTGTTTTTACTCTGGAAACATGTATAAGGAAGTGGGGAATTGTTGACATAACCTTACAAAATCGCTTTAGAAAAGTGCCATCCTGGCACATCTTATGTCCAATTCGGGAAGGCGGGGGCGCCATCCCCCTCCCCCGCCCCCGCGTTCGTCCTTGAGCGAAACCAATCCGAACCTCAGACAAGAGCACGGGCGCGCGTCGCCTAGCCACGCCGGCGTACTTGGCCAGGGGGCCGAGCAGGCGGGCGAGCTCGTCCAGCAGCGTCCAGGTGGCCTCGTCGCACCGGCCCAGGTCGATCTCGGACGCCAGCGAGGCGATGATCGATCGTTGCCGCAGCAGGTCCACGCACAGCGTGTACGTGTCTGGCCAGCTGCAACCGATCACAATATTTACATATGGGCGGAGTCGGTGTGAAATCGAAGTAAATACATACATAAATATGCACATAAAAAACCCCCAGAGGGTTTCCACCAACAACTAGGGTTTACTGAAGAAAATCGCTAGCAAAATTTTTGGTACTGCACTGGGTTAAATTTTTGGTACTTATGCATTCACATTCGCCTCCAAAATGAATTAGCAAGTGTTCTCAGCAAGAAAATGCAATTTCTGCAAAAAAAAATGAAACTGTTGATGAGATGTGATTCACCAGCAATATGACAAATCAATTACCTTTATAATTGAAAATAATGACCTTTCATGCTTTGTAAAATGTTTTAATAATACTCTTTCCTGCTTTAAATGTCAGAAGTACAAATTAGTACTTCAATGAAAAGCTCTACAGTAATTATAAAACCAAAGAAAACATAGCAGTACACTTTCTGTCATTTTATATAGCTTTTAGTTTCATCCAAATATATTCATCTCAGAGGGTAATTTCAAAGAAAAATGAAACTCAGCTTGAATCAGCGATTTAAAAATATATATTTTTAACGAACCCTACCCAGAACTCTGCAGTATCACCAACGATACTGACAATTCAAATCCCAATGGTTGATTTTCGAAAAGGTTTTGTTTTTGCATATGCGTGTGCAAAAAAACTAAGCAAACAGGCACTTACAATCTTTCCACGGCATCGTGTGTCTTGGGTAATGTGACGCGCTGCGACGCGGTGGCAGATTCTGCTATGCGCGCCACGAGGGAATGGGCAGCGGCCAGTGCGCTGTTCAGCTCCGTCGACGTGCTGGCCAGTTCCGACTCGGTCATAGCTCTCTGCGCATTGTACACATTGCCTCAGAGCTCATTCGCCAGACAACCAAAACTAGGGCGTCAAAAAAATTTCACGGAAAACGGAAATTTTCTTGAAACTTCATATGTATGTATCGTAAATGTGTTAATTGTGGTAGCATATCTATGCTATGTTGAAAAGTAACGGAAAAATACCGGAAAACGGAAAAAATGGGCCATAAAAATGGAAACGGAAAGCTAACAATTTTTCAGCTGCCAGAAAACGAATAAGTAACAAAAATTCGGCTGCCGGAGAACGGAAAGGTAAAAAATTCTCAGTTGCCGGAAAACGGAAAGCGAAAAGGTAAAACATTTTCCTGCGGAAAAACAGGAACGGAAAACGGGAATTTGACACCCTAACCAAAACCAAAGCCACAAACCTTCAATACAGCACTATAGCACGGCAGAACCCTGCCCTCAAACCCTGGATGTTGGCGCCAGGCGTCAGCCAGCTGCTGTCCGGGGTCCTCCAAGCCGCACACGACCCTTATCACGGCCGTGGTGCTCACGTTGAAGTTGACCAACGTTGTGGTCAACGCCGACAGCAAAGCGTCCGGCGTGAAATCATCGTGGAAACGCGACACGGATAGAAAAGCGTGCTCAGGTCCGCAATTTGTTTGATCGAACCAATGAGCCGTGATGTTTAGAATTTGCGCCTCGTCGGTGGATGTGCTGGAAAATCGTGATTGCTGTGGGCAACGATGTGGCGGGCATAAATAGTTATGATGTTCAGTACGTTAGGGTTGACTGATAAGGCTGGCTGGTGAGCAGTTAGTCGGTTGATCCAATTGACAATTTTTCACTTAATCATCAGAATGTGACTACTATATGCATGACAACACACACCCCATATGAAGGGTGTGCTTCTAAAAGTACTGATCTACAAAAAATCGATTTTGAGATAATCGCAATTGAAAGTTTGGAGTATGCAATACCCATACATGGGTATTGGGTATGGGAATTTTGGGTATGGGTATTTCAGCCATATTGTTGGGTATCCACATGCATGGGTATAATCATTGATTATACACATAACACTAGCTATATAAAATTTAGTGAATTATATTTTTGTAGTACAGTACATTTTAAACGGACAAATTGGTAATAGCATGTAGATCGGTATTTTTTAAAGCACAAAATCAGAAAGCTGTAGATCGGTACTTTAACCCATAATAAAAAAGCACAAAATGAGTTTTTGCTCAATCGGACGCCGATCTGACATCGGTACTTTCAGAAGCACAAAAAAAAAAGTGCAGATCGGTACATTTAAAAGAACAATTTTGAAAAAAGTGTGTAGATCGGTACTTTTAAAGACACAAAAGCTGAAAAAGCTTGTAGATCGGTACTTTTAAAATTTCAAAAACTGTATTTTGCGATTTTTTCGCTTTTTTCGACCCCCCATATATAGGGTTCAAACGGGATTGACTTTACGGGATCGGGATCGGGATCGGGATTCACTTTTTGAGATTTCGGGATCGGGATCGGGATCGGGATTGGGGTTTCGGGATCGAGATCGGGATTGGTATTTTGAGATTTCGGGATCGGGATCGGGATCGGGATTGGCCGGGATTGGGGTCACGGGATCGGGATCGGGATCGGGATTGGCATTTTTTCGGGATCGGGATTGGGATCTAGGGATAGCGATTTTCGTCACTGTTCTGGCATTCACAGTTGTTCATAAAGGTCTCAAAACACTGTTGGATGCCAGAAAAGTGACATAAAATGGACGCTGGGGGTTTGCGTTAACATTTTTGCACGCAAAAATGTCATTTTTTCACTTTTTATAATTTCCACCATTTTTTCCGGGATCGGGATCCCGGACTTGGGAGATTCTCGGGATCGGGATCGGGATTCGAAAGTTTTCGGGATCGGGATCGGGATTGGTATTTTTGGATTTCGGGATCGGGATCGGGATCGGGATTGGGGTTTCGGGATCGGGATCGGGACTGCTAAATCCCGGAATTTCACGGGATCCGGGATCGGGATCGGGATCCCGTTTGAACCCTACCCATATATCAAAATTAAATTTCGCACCCCCCACATATTATATATTTTTTGAAGCGCATTTTTATGGGGACCCCAAAAATGGTCCTAACTCAAATTTGAAAAATTTGTAGATCGGTACTTTTAGAAGCACACCCTTCATATACTGGGGATGCACAGCTTTGTGCGTGTTTGCTCGCATAGTTTTTTGCGCACGCAAACATTCGACGAGGGCGCATCTATGCGTACCAAATGACATAAAGCAACAGTTGCGAGGATTGTATACATTTTTAAGTCAACTGAAAAAGTAAGTTTGCAAAATCCACATTGACAGTCAACTGATCATGAAAAAACGTGCCGATAGCGCGCTAAGGCGTTTCGAGAAAAAACAACGTGTTCACAAAGCAAAAATGTGAAAACCATTTTCCAACCCAGGTAAGTATTTTTAAATAGTCTCAAAAATGACAATTGTGCATCAGTCGTTGCATTGTAGAAATATTTTCTCAACTCATAACTCCCGTGAAAGTATCCGAACCTGGCGTTAACAACCAATGATATGCGCTGAGCGGCGGCGGCGCTCGTGGAAATGGCCTGTTTAATTCGCGCCTCGAGGCGGTCCTGCAAGCGCACAGCCGCCGACGCTGTGGGCGGCGTCCATGAAGCGTTCAGCGAGCGAGTAAAGCCGACCAGGTATTCGTCAGTGCCTGTGAACACAAGTTATAGCACCACATTGGTTGAGCACAATAAATTTAGGGGGCGCCAGTTATCAAAATTATGTTTCTGTTGTTTTACAAAAACTTTTTCTGAAAATAATTTCGCAATCCTTCTGAGGATATATAGATATCCCATCTAGGCGCCCAGAGATCAAAAATCTACTCAAACGCAACACACGACATTCGCGTTTTAAACCGACCGAAGGTGTGAGATAAATACGGGTTAGCGGCAAGCATAGCGGCAAATTTATAGTTAGCTCTGGCTGCCCGAGCAGCGGTCATATTGCTGTGAGCCATGGAATTTTTCATGGCCAAGCGGTTCGCCAAGCCAGCGGGAATTTTCCCAGTTCCGGCCGGGCGCTTACGTGCGTCCATTGAGCGCGCGATTCTGTGAGGGTTCGACATTATCAGCTCAAAATTCATTTATTGAAAAATATCGTTAAACTTGAAAATTCTTCAATATTCTTTTACCGCTCTCGTATTTCAGCTTTTCTTTTCATCTTCAAAGCTTTGGCTTTTTCTTCGTTCACTTGACGCATCTTTTTCGCTTCGTCGGCAACCGCGCGCCGGGCTTTTTTGATTGCAGCCACACGGGCGAAAACTGTCGGATGCCTGGAAAAAATTATAACAGCGTTGACCCCCATTATTTCAATCCAGCAAAGCATAACACGTGATCACGAGCAAAAATTTCACAAACCTAAATAGGACGTAGCGTAGCATGGACATTTTTGCGCACCATGGAAATGACATGTTTGTAAAATCACCTTTTTGCCTATTTTCACCTTCAAAATAACTTGCTCATGTGCCTTGTCTATTTTTGACTATGTGCGCTTGCATTTCAAATTTTTAGCCTGTTTTCCCCTTTTCTGCATCTACACCTCGAAAAGAAATCTTTTTAATAAAGAAAAACCAGCGAACCCGACACAAATTTTTTTTAGCGAACTGAGGGGCAACTTGCTTCCCATCCAACTACCGGAAGGATCAACGTCCGGAGACCCCTATCCAAAACAGCATAAAAACGACATAACAACGACTTCACAACCTAGACGCAATGTGCTGCTCGACATTGTGCAGCGAGGAGCTGATGAAGCGCAGGTTCATGCCGCACACGCCGCCCGCGTCGAGCGGCGCCTTGCACAGCAGCTTCTTCTCGTCCACCTTCTCCACGTACTCCCACAGCACGTCGGGGTAGCCCACGGTCGCCATGCTGCCCGCTGCGCTGAGATACAGTTGGACGGGTGCCAATGTGTGTGGGGGTGAGGGGAATCACAAGGTACAGCCGGAGAGATGGCTTCCGAGTTTAATGATATCGGCAAAAAATAACGATATTTTCAGCAAAAGAACGTTTTCTATTTCATTTCATATAAATACACGTAGAACGAGACAATTATTTCATTTCACTCTACAGTACAAAAACGGCACGAAAAATACAAGATGCACGTTGACGCTAGAGTTGAAGAAATCACGTTTTTAACTTAACGTGGAAAATTAAAATCATATTTATAAAAATGGGCCAAAATTGGGTATAGAGCATAAATGAACATATAAATATGAAGTGGCACATACCGAATTGTTATGTCTGGACATGTGTATAAAATGGACTGTGGACACAAAATTGCGGGAGCCATGGTGGTGATTTTTAATGGGTGATTTCTGCCAAAATTACAACTTTTATACCAACTCGTTACATATCACCTTTCGTTACACTGCACTCACATATCACGGCTTATTATAAAAATACATGTTAGCATGCAAAAATTGAAGATTTGCCACTAAAAATATAACAAAACTAATGAACAATCTACCCCCTAGTGAAATTCTATCAAAAATTGAGTTAAAAAAATAAAATTGACCCGCCATTAAAAAATTATATTTAAAAAATTAGGTAGTATGAAAAATCAGGTGTCACTTTTAGTTACCGTATATCATCGAATAAGTCCCCGGGGAGTTTTTTTTTGTCAGAGTTTTTGAGGGGGGAGTTATTCAAGGGGGGGGCAGTTATTTTTTCCTCTTAACTTTTAGGAAAACTTGCAGGTAGGTATGTGTGTATACACTGCGTAAAATACACACTGTTATGTGCTTTCGCTGCTGTAGGCTAACATTCTTTTGTATTTTTTGTCTCACACACTACACTGGATTTGCATTTCGTTTTTTTCACTTGTTGCAGTATCTTCTCCACTAATCAGAGAAGGGGAGTTATTCAAGGGTGGGGAGTTCTTCAAGGGTGGGGAGTTCTTCAAGGGTGGGGAGTTATTCAAGGGTGGAGAGTTATTCAAGGGGGGTTATTCGAGGATATACGGTAGTTCGAAAAGAAAGAAAATCGTACTTGAACTACTTATTTACTTATGATTATGCATGCCCTGCAAAACAATTTATGTGCAAAACGAGCAACGATTCGTGACATCTAGATGAATAATTTACAATAATCAACTGATGCATATTCCTGGAAACTATGTAGGTCAAAATATACCAATACGAAAATCAAAATGTGTGTGAATGCAATTTTTTGGGTGCAGCTTCAAGAGCGGGACCGTACGCACTTCTCAAGAAAATAGTTGGAAAAGCAAACGATACTCACTACTGGACGTGATCGCCAACGTTCTATTCAATTTCCGCATCCACAGTCAATCTTGTGACACATTCATCCAATGATGTTTTTGTGATTCTTATGCGTGTAAACGAATAGGGTTAACATGGAAAGCAAAAAAAAAGCTAAAGCCACAAACGTCACGCTCTGAACGCTCTAAAGCGCTCGGCGTTAAACGAGCTAAACACAAAAAGCGTGGTTCATATGAAACAACAAGTAAAAAATGCTTAACATAACTCCAAATACGAAACAATTGTCCGGCCAGGTGCCAGTTCCGCCAATTGAGAAGTCAAATGGCAACAGAGAAGTAAAATGGCAAAAGTGAAGTGAAATGGCAAGTAGGTAAATTGGAAAATAAGAAGTACAAAAAATAATAATAAGTAATTTCTTTGCTTTTGCCATTTTTTTTCTCAATTCACTTCGCTTTTGTCATTTCACTTCGCATTTGCCATTTTACTTATCACTTCTCAATTTGCGGAACTGGTCGCTGGGTAATACCGATGGCGTGTTGATTGACACAGTTGAACTTAATACAATTCGTTAAGTAATGTACCACTAGACTCAAAGGTGTCTACGGCAGCAAACATGTTTTTTTCAGAGACATGGAATGAATACAGAACAAATAAATAAGGTTAATACTCGGCTGACTCGGAAAGTCAAGTAAAAAATGTGATCTGTTGAAGAAGTTAACCAGTGTTCGAACTTTCCGAGTAACCCAAATAATTGAACGAATAAATACAACTGAAATGGTCCGCTTGCGCGACCACACAATTCGACACCACACAGTCAAATGCAATGCAACAACAAGTCCTTATTAAACCTAAGCATAGCCATCCTGACCAACTGATCATCGTCCATGCCGCCCATAGTCTCCTCCAATTTCTGCTGCCGCTGCGTCGCTTGACTCTCAGTTTGCGGCGCGGCGGCGGCAGTCTGCTGCAGCGGCGACTGTATGGACGCGGGCATGGTGAGCAGGTCGAGCGCCACGGCGGACAGGTTCGGCCAGCGGGTGCACCCGTCGCCGGCGAACCACCACGCTAGGGCGTCGTCGCTGGTGCGCAGTCTGGAAAACAAATGGGGGGTTTTCTTTGGACTGGGGTATTATTATTCACTCCAGCACGTTAACCTACTATATATTCCGAGGCGAAAATATCAGTTATATACCACATTTTTTGGAGATTTTATTTAAATGTCTAACACATATTTTCTTATCTTAGCCCAAAACCACAAAACCCCGCTGAAAGCCCAACCCCCAGTTACCGTATTACCTCGAAATACCCCCAGGGGGTTTATTATATCGCCAGCAAAATTTGAGGGGGGGGATACTTCGAGGGGGGGTTTATTCGAGGGGGGGTCTATTATTTCGCCAGAAATTTTCGGAGATTACCCATACTGTACAGATGACAAACTGCGGTATCTGTCATGAACGTTCTCTTTACACTCAATTTTAGGGGGGGGGGGTATTTCGAGGGGGGGGGTTATTATTTCCTCAGCCGAATTTTAGGGGGGTATTTCGAGGGGGGGGGCTAATTCAAAGGGGGGTTAATTCGAGGTAATACGGTATGTCAATTTGAGATATGAGACTGCGTACTCGACAAAACTCACCTTGCGTCAGATGCAACAAAGCTGTCCAACTCGTCAGCGAGAGTTTTCTGCGGCTTTTTGCTGTACGACCGCTCCAGCAGTCGTTCCATGATCGCATCGGGATCATCGCTGAACTTTTTGTCCACTGTCGGTTTCACGCTGCCCCCATGGTGGCCGTTTTGGTTGGGGCTCGGCACGCCGCTGCTTGGCGCTGTCAGCTGCGAATATTTTGAGTAAGTAATATTTACTTGCACATATAATTCTTAAAATATTGTCTTTTTTCACGTTTTTATCTATATATTTTTATTTATTTGTTTACATATTGATAAACTCATTTTTAGCAAACAAAAAGCCACACGAAAGTAACATGCCAAGGCCCTGCATAGGGATAAAAAAGACGATTTTTAGCGACCGTTTTTTTATTAAACAAAAACGCTTCTTAAACCTATTTTTCAAAAGCTTTTGGTGCTTGCGTTTAAAGCAAACGTTGTTTTAATTTTTTTGAACACCCAACCATCCTTAAATTCCGGTCGAGTCGGACGCTTTACTTTTTGAATGATGTCATGCAGAAATGGTTTCTTTATAAATGTTGTAACATGCATGTTTATAATGACTAAATTCAAACAATTCACTTTTATGTCAAGTTACTTTTCATGTAAAAAAATACCTTTTCAAGTACCTTTTGTAAACATACCTTTTGTTCAGGGCCGTATCCAGGGGGGCGGGGGGGGGGGGCTGCAGCCCCACCCCCTTCCCGGGGTGAGACCAGAAAGTGGCCGGAAAATGGCAATTTTTCAACGTCACCGTAACAAATTTTCGCGCGCAAGCGCGCATTTTTCACCAGGCGTGATGTATTTTCAGCAGATTTGCTCCCTGTGGCCGAAATAGTTTCAAATATACTCAATTTTGTGCTGTTTGCTGTATTTATATGTATATTTACATACATATACAGCGTTGAATGGCGCTGGCGCTAACGCCAATGGCGCCATGGCGTTGCGCCTACTAGTGGCGCCAGCGCCATGGCGCCATTCCCCCACTCTGTACGTAAAATTTTAGGGGGGGGGGGGGGCTGAGCCCCCCCCCCGCTCGCCGGCCTCCGTAAAGAAGCAGCCCCCCGCTCAAAAATCCTGGATACGTCCCTGCTTTTGTTACACATGTCACCTCTCCTTGATGTTACAATTTTTGTTGCACAAATGAAACCAGCCACAAAAATTTGAAAACAAACTAATCAAACCACGAGCCCCCCCTCCCAGTCACCTTGGTCAAAATGCACTGTTTGGCAATGTCGACCATGTCCTGCTTGAGCATGGCCCTGACGCGCGGGTCGAGCAGCGTGGCCGCCGCCGGCGTCGCGTCGAAATGCTGCGAGCCCGGCGCGACCGCGTACGCGAGCGCCTTGGCCACCGAACCGGAAAGCGCGCCGCACAGCCGCGCGCCAGCTGGCGACCAGTCTGCGTCGCCCGTCTGCGCCCAGTGCGCCTGCAGCACCTGTATGAAAAGAACAGTGTTTATTTTGAAAAATGAGATGTGATATGCGGAGCTGTGAAAAGTGCTGTACTTTTAAGTAAACGTAAAGTACTTTATTTTTACTCACCGTTGAGTAGAGAAAACGTAAAGTAAAACATTTTTAACTGCGTAAAAGGTGAGTAAACGTAAATACAAAACCAAAATGAGAGTATGAGGTACGGAAATACGCTGTACCGGGCATACCGTACATAGTACAGCACCTACATGGGCCTACATGAGCACCGGGTTTACATGAGCACTGGTAAAGTACATGGCAACCCACATGTTTCGCCCGCGACAGGAAAATTTGTGCAAAACCGAAAAAAATTCCGGCGCACGAACTTTTTGACAGGGGTTTGTAGGGTTCAAACGATATATCGTATCGAATATCGGATATCGACCATTTTTTAATATCGAATATCGATATCGAAAATTTTGAAAAAATATCGAATATCGAATATCGATATCGAAAATGTTGAAAAAATATCGAATATCGATATCGAATATCGATATCGAATATCGATATCGAATATCGACCATTTTTTCGATATATCGAACCTGTATTGTGTCCCCAAATTTACTTTTCATTTTCATTTTGAGATGTTTATGGTTGATCTGATGTGCTTATAGTATTGTATTTGATGAGTAAAAGTACAGTATTTATAATGTCATTGTTGTTGGAGTGCTAAATTTGAACCGAGAAAACGCTGATATACTTTTTTTGCAACATGCCCTCAAGCAATTAGGTTATAACGATGAACTGTAATATCTACCAATTGTTATTTGTCTGATACACTTTGATTCATCATGTTTTTCTTCTATTTTCTACCATTGAGTGATGTAAAGCTTGTAAAAATCACTTGTACCATTCACATTTCAGTAAAGAGATGATTAAACATGTGTGCAACCACATGAAAATACAATATGCCACTTGAAATATGCCTTGCTATACCAAAAGCATATCGCAATATCGAATATCGAAAATATCGAAATATCGAATATCGACCATTTTTCAATATCGAATATCGAATATCGATATCGAGGTTCCATATCGTATCGATATCGAATATCGAGTTTCAGAAAAAAATATCGAATATCGAATATCGATATCAAAAATTTTGAAAAAATATCGAATATCGAATATCGATATCGAAAAGTCATATAGTTTGAACCCTAGGGGTTTGTGTTGATATGAAGTTGATTCTACAATCTTTTCAAGTGAATTCAAATTCCTTCTCTACAAACCTCGTGGGTGGCGATAACCTCCGATAGCAAGACGGGCGCACGCCGGGCACTGAGGCCGACGTATTTCGCGAGCGGGCGGAAGGCGCGCTCAGTCTCGGCTATCACGGCCCACGTGCCGTCATCCAGCGGCGTCAAACCGAGTTCGTTCTACGAAGCGTTGTTAGATCAAATCGATGAAGGGGTTTCCAATGGGGGAGGTTGGGGGGGGGTTAGTACTATACGCTCTCATACCAATTTTGAGCTGTTACACCTACTTTTAGCGATTTTTCTTCATTTTCTTCCCTCTACACCCTGAAAAAGCCTTTATATGTTCACCCGCAACCCCCCCCCATTTTTTCCAGCTATCTATCCCGGAGTAGGGTTGGAAAAAAAACGTTTTTTTTGAACTCGATGTTTTTAAAAAAAAAACAACGTTTTTTTTAATAAAAAACGTTTTTTTTCAAAAGCTCCCAGATATGACCTTGTGTCAACATATATAGGTATATCAGACAGAAGCAATACTCTGTGATGTTATATATGACCAAATAATGTCTGTGGAGCCATGGGATAGCATTATAAGTGGTGATTTGTGTCAAAAATATCCATTTTTCGTCGACATATCGTTTGTATATCGCCTTATAGTCGAATGTTCATGACCTAAGGTAAAGTTTGGCACGGAATAGTGATGAAACAAGGTTATAAAAGGAGGTTGTTACTTTGGGAGTGAAGTTACACACTGTGGAGGTACATGGAAGCACATTACTTCAATATTATATACTACACCGACATATGACAGCTTATTAACCCATGGTAGCAAGGACGTATCCAGGGGGGGGGGCGGGGGGGCTGCAGCCCCCCCCCCTTCCCGGGTGAGACCGAAAAAGTCCCGGAAACTGCAAGTTTTTATCTATATTTTTCGATTATTCTTAAAAAATTTGTGCGCAAGCGCGCAATTTCTCCCCCATACATTGTATTTTCAGCGGATCGGCCCCTGTAAACCAATATCTTTGGAAATGAACACATTTTTGCGAATTTCGCCGTATATGTATGCATAATTACATACATATCAAGCGGTTCCTGGCGTTGGCGCCAACGCCAATAGCGCCATGGCGTGGCGCCTTTCCGTGGCGCTAGCGCCAAAACGCGTTTCCGTCCCTATAAAGGGAAAATTTTAGGGGGGGGGGGCGTTCGCCGGCCCCCGTAAACAAGCAGCCCCCCCGCTCGAAAATCCTGGATACGTCCCTGCATGGTAGCATATATAAATGGATACTTTGATACTAAAAATGCCACAAAACCAATGAAAACAACCACCAAGGTCAATTTGTGTGTGAAATTGCGCGCTTGCGCGCAAAAATTTTGCAAAATACCTAGTGCTTAGTACTAAAAATTTCGGTCGTTTTAAAAAAAAACAACATTTCGGACGTCATGTTTTTTTAAAAAAACAACGTTTTTTTAATAAAAAACGTTTAAAAACATCGGCCAACCCTATCCCGGAGGCCGCTCAACTATCTATCCAACCCCGCGGAGGGTCAAAATCTAGGAGATCTCGGAATCGATGATAATTTTAACTGGCCGCAAAGTGAACTACTCACCGAAATTTCATCAACCACTTTCCTGGACTTTGAAAGTTGTTCGCACAGTCTGTAGGGCGCGATCCAGGTGTCCTGCTCTTCTGGAGTCCCCTCCAATGTCTCCAGCTTGAATGGCAGCCTCTCAACACCTGAGGGCGACTGGGCGACGCGCGTGGCCAGCACTCGAGCGCCAGCTAGCGCCATTTGCAGTTCAGACGAACTGCGCGACACCGACGCCGACGAGATGCAGTTCTGAGCGCGAAGCAAGCTATTCCAAAGTTTGCTGTCGATCTATCTGTCCGTGCATTTAATTGACGGCGGAAATTTCGAAGACTGATAAATTCAGTAATCAGTTTACCAGAAAAAATTATTTTCATCAACATCAACAGCAGTTGACGGGTTCCTCATTCTGGTCAACTCAAATGCGTTCAAAGCTGATTTATCAGTTTCCAAAATCTCGGCCGCAAACTAGTGTGCTTCAAGCAATGGTATTCTCACCTTGAGTGCAGCATGATAACAGGGCAGCGCCCTCTCACCGAACGCGTCTCGCCAGTCAAACGTGCGGATGGGCCGGCCGCCCACGAGCACTCTGAGCACCTGTGACAGGCTCAAGTCGTACTGCTCCCTGTGGGCAGTCCCATACCCTGTAAAAAGCCCTGTAAAATGTCAAATGTCATGCAAAGTGTCAAAAGTCATGTAAAATGCCCTGGAAAATGGCAACCGTGTTATCATTTTGCAGGGCATTTTACATGACTTTTGACACTTTGCATGACATTTGACATTTTACAGAGCCTTTTACAGTGTCAGGGATTGGCACCAGGTGTCTGCGAAGAACGCGGCCACGGACTCGCTGTTGACGGGCATGCGCCTCACGCCCATGCATGCGTACTTTGGCTCGCCGTCGCCCGTGTCGTACCAGTGACCGGTCAGCGTGCACAAGGCTCTGCGGCCGTCGTTCGCCGATGCGGAGTGTGACGACCAGCTGCGGTGGGGCGATGGAATGAATTGGGGGGTTGAATTTTAGGGAGGGGTACACCAGATTTCATGTCGTTCCAATTTTGTTGTGCAAGTATGGTTCAAACGTTACGTGATTGCATTTTCGGGATCGGGATTACTTTATTTGAGTTTCGGGATCGGGATTAGTTTTTTTGAGTTTCGGGATTTGGGTTTAGGGATCGAGGATTTTAGACAAAGTTCTGATATGAAAGGGCTTTCATTAATTTGCCATAAAAATGGTCTTAAAACACACCCACAAATAACAAACATACAACAACATGGGAAGACACGAAAGTCAGGTGAACCCCACTCGAAATACCCCCCCCCCCAATACGTCCTGATCGCACACAGAAGGCAACCAACTCAGAGTGGAAGCAAACGGCGATCCTGGACCGGTAGCGCAGTTGTTCGGCTACATACGTTCTCAGTTTCGAAGTGAGCTTGTCCTGGAGGCGGAGCGTGGCCGCAAAAGTGGGCGGAGTCCAGCGCGGATTTAGTTCGCGCACCAACTCCAC
This sequence comes from Sphaerolaimus hirsutus, assembly GCA_964036195.1. NCBI lineage: Eukaryota > Metazoa > Nematoda > Chromadorea > Monhysterida > Sphaerolaimidae > Sphaerolaimus > Sphaerolaimus hirsutus. Next base: position 16,011,284 of record OZ038458.1, read on the forward strand.
GAAGAGATCGTCCTCGCCTGCGAGTAGATCGCTATTAGTAGTTCTTTACGACCAATCTACTACAGTTTTTAACTCTACAATGAATTTCACAAAAAAATGTTTTTGGGATTATCGACTTTTAGAAGTAGACTGTTCAATTACAGCCTGTTCTGTCGATTAGAAAACTCAAAAGTCCAAGATTCGCCACCAGTTGTAATACCCACTGCGCGGCAAAATGCTGTAAAGTGTAACCGCAGCCTACAATGGATAACAAAAAAAACAACAGGACTGAACTAGACAGACATATTTTCGAACTGGTGTCAGGATCTAGGCTAGCCAGCATGAGCGCATAGCGCTCATCAGCTTTGTGTGGGGCCGCGTTGCTCTGGCGATAGCTGCTGGAAAGCGACTTTTTCGGTGTGCGAGAGTCCAATCCCATTCTCTTAATTGCCGTCGCCGGCGCGGGCACGCATTTATAATCTCCAGTCTGCAGCACGGGCCCCGTAAACTCGTAGTGCTTGCGCAGCAGGTGCAGCGCCATGTTGTTGCTGTTGGGCAACATGACGCTGCCGCACATGGCCGCGCCGCCCTCGCCGGGGCACGTGCACATGGCCTTGTCGTCGACTTTCTCGAAGAACTTCCACACGGAGCTGACGCGGGGGCGGCCGCGCGCGCCGGCGGCACGCGGGAAAGCGAGACCGGACGCGGGCTGTTCGTGTTCGAAGGTGGACGGGCCGGCCCACTGGCGCGCGGCTTTCTTTTTGCGCTTCGTTCTACCCGTCAGCGACCAGTCGCTGTCTTCCGAGTTGTCGCTTTTTGTCCCTTTCGGCGCCACGTCGAAGTGATACTCGGGTATTAGCATGTCGGCATTTTCCTCTCCGAACTCCAGGCCTAAATGCAAAGTTACGCTTTGTGTCCGGTTGCCTCAGCACCCATTGCTCGGAGCTTCTAGAAATTGTCACCAGAAAAAAATATATAAAAACGAGCAGTGACATGGGGAAAACAGCAAATAAAAAAACACATTGAAAAGTGGTGCAACTCTAGAAGTCCCTAGCATGAGAACGATATAACTTGCAGTTGCTTGGGTCTTCTAGAGAAGCACCCGCAAGCATGCAACGCGAACAGGTGATAAACGACAACAAATGCGAATGCCAGTAAGCCTAGGAAAAGATACCACTTGTATTTATGTATTGATATCTACAGAGAATTCCATTTTTCCTTAGAATGGAGGCAAGTGGACACAATTCTTGGCAGGTGTGATTTAGGTAATCAAACTCATTAGCAAATTCATTAGCAGCAGCCGTGTATATGATTTGGCAATTTATTGGCATTGTCATTTTTTACTATCTAACCCAAGTAGGGCACCAGGTAGGGTAAAAAATTTTTTCCGTTTCTGGTATTATAGTCGGTATTCGTAAAAAAGTTTCAAACTTATGTTCGGGTGAAAAAATTATTGGGCATAAACTTGAACATTTTTGTCTTGGCTGCCTTACCCCTTTTTTTGTTTTTTTTTTGTTTGCAAGTGGGGTAATTGAAAAAATAACTAAACCGATCACCAAAATGTCTACGTTTCAGAAAGGTAAGATGTCCCAATAGACACTGAAAATTTTTTCTGGATTCAAACACTACGCAACACACAAAATTAAATCCTGCTTTCAAACTTGAAAAAATATTATTATTTTGTGTTTATCTACTGGCAAACGCATTTGAATAGTAACCTCGTAAAAACCCACCAGATTCATCCAGCATGTGTGCATTGGCACCGGCCCAAGCAGCATACTTCACATCCGCCCTTGAATCGAGATCCACCACGGGCCGATGTGGCGAGATGGGCTGCTGCGCAGAGATGTCCGCGTGGCCGGGCGGCCGATAGTTTGGGTGGGCTGGGTTTGTGGGCGGACGGCCGCGCGGCCGCTTCATTGGAGCTTGCGAGTCGTGCGCGTAGCTCGACTGCCCGTAGAACAGAGTCTCGTCCACCGGTTCTGCCGACTCTGTGTAATGTGATGAAACTTTTTTTGAGATTTGAATTGCTGAAGGCGCGCTGAGGGAACTTGGGAAGCAGGAATGCTTTTCCCGTAATGCGGTTACGCACCATCGAATTTGGGAAAGTCGTAAGATTGTATTGAACGCATTTTAGCTTACCACAATGGGAAACGTGTCAACTATTGTTTTGTTGACATATTCCCAATTGTGGTAAACTCAAATTTGTGCGAAACAGATTTATGAGTTTCCCTAATTCTGGTGGTGTACTAGTGTGCGCAGCGCTAATGGTGCACCACTAATTCCGGCCACAATCAACTAATGTTGACGGAAGCAAAAAATGTTGCGCCTCAGTCAACCAAAGAAAACCTAGGTAAACTATCAAACAGATCTTTCAGTTGAACACAATGCGGCGGTGAACCAGAGTATACGCGACGGACCGCAAAGTATGAGCAGAATCCTACCATAATTTATAGAATAGTCTTGTACTCTTGTGATAAATTTTTCTAATTACTTATTACATAGTAAACTAAATATTATGATGAAGAACTGTACAATTTTGGTTCATTATTCAGATGGGTTATGGTAAGTTTCCATACTACGTGTGATGTGTCGCCGAGTATGGGCGCGGCGATAATTCACCCCCACTCACCGCTCCAGGCGTGAGCCACGCCTACGTTTGACGAGTCACCGTCCTCCTCGGTGAAACCGATGGCGGCGCGCCGCTCCTGGCGCTCCTCCCGTCGCAGCTCCTTGCGCAGGGCGATCTCTTCGTAGATCTCCGGGTGGAGCTTGGAAAAGTGCGACTCGATGTTGCCCGTGCCGCCGTGCGTCTGCGTTTGAGTAAGCGTGTATTGTCTTGACAGAATTGGCACATGTGTGTCAACTGGTCCGTGTCAACTCTCCTTTCTGGTTCATGTGTCGCAGATCGATCTTCCAATGCATTTGCCTAAATATTTGTTTTTCAACATTGCCCCATGTGCATTTGGAGATCGCTCTGCGAGATGTGAAGCCGAAATGTGAGTTGACACAGACCAGTTGACCCACATGTGTCAACCGTGCAGGCCGCCATTAGGGCTAACTTCCAGCTTTGTTCGAACTTTGAATGGAGCGATTACTCACGAGGGTCTTGTTGCACACGTGGCAAGTGATAGTCGTGCGGTCGGGCGATTCCGTCACGTGCTGCCAAACGAGACTGCTCCGCTTTCGCCCCATTGTGTTTCGGTACGAAACGGCGAGGTGACGCTCGACGCGGACAGCGGAAGCGCGACGGCACCTGGCTGAGTGCCAACAAAGCGGAATTTTATTATTTTCCGAATGATGTCATAACAATTTGATGTAAACATAAGTGCTGCGAACGTTCAACGGCACGTTTCGTGCACGAAAGTTCAGAAAACTGTCTCTATACAAACAACAATGTTACAGGTCGCAGTTTTCTACAGGAATGTAGCGCCTTACATTCCTGTTCATTACACAACAAATTATCCGCTTTTCTATTTTCTCAGTAAGGTATCAGTTGTACTGCTCCGCTACGGTAGTTTCATGCAACATAGCCGGGGAATTGAAGCTATCTGGTCTAATGCGCTGGCGCACAAAGCCAAGAAATTCGGGTGGTGTTGATTACTCGCTTTGGAAGACCTTATCGTTTCCCGTTTTGGTTACTATAGTATGACGTAAATGGTTACGGTAGTTCTCTCGGTCACGGTGCCGGTGTCCGATAGAGACGGATCCCCAGCGCGGCGATGGCTGACGCTGGACGACTCGACAAAAATCATGGATTTCTGCGCCAAATTATTCAGAATCAAATTGACAGGTGCATTAATTAATTTCGAGAACCATTGGTTTTTGCCACCAATTTGCACAGTATCGCTATTTACCTATTACGAAATCTTCAGGGATGAGTACGATCGGCAGCTGAAGGAACGAGAGTTGGACCGGCGAAAATCGGATCAACAGACGCCATCCAGAGCTACGCCATGTTTGTTGCATTCCTTTTTAGCATTTTAACGACCCTTTCTTTTTTTAAGAAAAAACGTTTTTTCAAATAGATGGTCTTTTTTAAAAACTCCAAATATGGTTATGAGTAGGGTTGACCGATGTTTTTTTTAAACGTTTTTTTAAACAAAAAAACATGACGTCCGAAATGTTTGTTTTTTTTAAAAACATCGACCGAAATTTTTAGTACTAAGCACTGGGTATTTTGCAAAATTTTTGCACGCAAGCGCGCAAAAATTTTGCAAAATACCTAGTGCTTAGTACTAAAAATTTCGGCCGATGTTTTTAAAAAAACAAACATTTCGGACGTCATGTTTTTTTTATAAAAAAAACGTTGTTTTTTTTTAAAAACGTTTTAAAAAAAACATCGGCCAACCCTACCTCAGGCATATATTTTTGTGTCCAATTGAAACAAAAATTGTAATTTATTTTGCAATTACAGCATATTTCAAATCATATTAAATCATATCAAATCACATGAGAAATGAGTTGATAGAAACATGCTTGAAACTTTTGACGAAATAATAATTCACCCCTTAAATGATTCCCCCTTTTGCATATTTCCCCCCCCCCCCCCCCTCAAAAAAGTCTGGCGAACAAATAATTCCCCAAGGGAATTATTCGAGGAAATACGGTATTTATCTCTCTCCTAGGTCCATTTCTTTTTATCCTATAAAACCGTTCACGCTTTGCATAGAACGACAGTGCGGCGCGTGTCGCCAAAAAATATTGCGTCAGTTTAGGATTGAATGATGCATTTGCCGCGCGGCTGCGAAAGCAAATAGAGGCTAGAATGGCTTCCTATGATGATCGTTCTGCAGACACAAATGATTCTAGAAATGAGATTTCACTAAGCAGTAGTTCTGATGAAGATTAAGTTGAACGTTATATTAGGGAATGTCTTTGTGGTGGCAGCTACCAATTTATTTATTAGGGGATGTTTGCTTTGAAGTGTCATTGTTTTCCATGTGAAATGGCTGCAGATAAATTGGGTCTTCCGTGCAACATTTTTGGTATAATTAGATATTTAGATGTACAGTCACCAAGCTGTTGTTTTTCATCGAGTTTCTGAAGTAGGCTTCAAACGGACCCTGTTTTCTCAGTCTCCTTTGAACCCTATTTCTGACATAAATGTTTGACGTTGCAGCATTCTTTTTGTAATCTGTATATTGGCATTGATAACTCTGAGCTTTGTTATGTACACGTTACCACCAAATAACCAACCAGTCGGAAAGATATCGTCGTTTGTTGGAGGGTTCATAAAAATTACCCCAGATCCCAATTTTCAATTCAATTTTCCCTATTTAGCCAAATTATTTCTCCTATTTACAATAACCATCATTCTGCGGCCTTATTACTCGTTGCCTTTTGTTATAAATACATTAAATACGCTTGGTTCGCTGCGGAACTACTGGGGATATTGCACATCCAAATAATTTTTTTATCATGAATATTTAAGTGATTAAAATATTCTAATGTTTTGTGCAGGAAATATTCAGTATTTCAGCTTCCTGGTAGCGTAACATCACATTTGTCGCCTTAAACGAACCCTAGTAATTCTGCAGCTGTAAGTACTTATGTTTGTTTGTTTGCGCATTTCAAATATTATTGATATTTGGTTTTCTGCACCAAAACGGCTTTACCTCGTTTTTTTATGTGTTTGCATTACATCTGAATATTCATGTGTGAAGTAGCGTCTGGGTCATGGAACACTGAAATATTGTTGTGTGCCACAATTTCAAAACAGTCATTCAAATTTTTCCGCATTGTAAAAAGTTTCAGTTTGGCCATTTTTTCGGGCGGTTGAAAAAGACGTACCAAAGGCTCTACGCACACTAGTTTTCACCCAAAATTTGGAAAAGTGATAAATCAATTTCGAACGCATCTGAGTTTACTGTAATGAAGTGCAGGGGTCTCGAATGGGGGGGTTGGGGGGGGTTACCCCCCCCCAAACCGCCCAGCTATCTATCTATCCCGGAGGCCGCTCAGCTATCTATCTATCCCGGAGGCAAATTTTGGGCTACTACCCCCTAAACCCCCCCCCAAATCGCTCAGCTATCTACCTATCTGGAGCGATTTTTCAGAAACTATACCCCAATTTTCGCTCAAAATCGCTATTTTTCATACCTATATATAGATTTTCACCTCCAAAATCACTGGTTCATGCGTCTAACTGCCTATTTTCAGCTATTTTAAGTACTATATGCTCTTGTATACCCATTTTGAGCTATTTTACACCTACTTTTAGCGATTTTTCTCCCTTTTCTTCCTCCTATGCCCCGAAAAAGCCTATATATCGAACCACCACAACCCCCCCCCCAAACCCCCCCCCAACCCCCCCCAGAAAATTTTTCAGCTATCTATCCCTCCGGAGGAGCGATTTGCTATCTATCCAACCACTCGGAGGGTCAAAATTCAAGATACCCCTGATGAAGTGTCCGTCAACTACAGTTGATGGAAATGAGGAATCACTGATTCCGGTAAACACAAATGAGTTCGCTGCTTATTTTGTGAGTTTTCGAAATTTTGGTTGAAAGCTGTAGGCACAATTTCGCTCTACTTCGTGCATGGAGAAACTCTCGCGCATGTTTTTTTAAACCTTTCTCGTGTAGTGTGCGAGTTTTCGTACGCGTGAGTTTTCGGAATGGAACTTTTTACATGGTGTGCTGCTCTCTGGGGTACTGAACGCTTTCTGCCCAATCCAATTGTTTTCAACTTCGGTTAAAGTGAACACATGCATTCATTCGAATCTGTGTATTTTCATGTTCTAAGATATCGTAAATTCTTCTCATAGCCGCACAGCTTGCACTGAAATTTACCATATGCCATCTTAATAATGAACCAAAAATTCTATATTTATCTTCCTACAATAAACATTGCTCTCATCATTGAAGAATTGAGTACAAAAAGTATCGCATAATTTCATTCATTGAACTATGGTAATTGGTAACATTCCGTGCGAAGCATACAGTTCTAGTCCGTGTAGAATCCACCGTGTGGCAGCTAAAGTACAATTTCCATGGAAAGATAAGTTCAATGGTGTCGCTGAATACCTCTGGCTTCAAAATGTGGATAAAGGGTGCGGGAACATGATTAACGTTTCATTTATCGAAAAACGCCATCAAAAAGTTGGTGATCTGTAGATTTTCAAAATATTTTTAGAATTTCAACTAGCCCATATTGCCCCACTTGCTGCAAATGTTTTGTAAATACAACAGGGGTCTCCTAGGGGGGGGGGCTGCCCCCCCCCCAAATCGGCCAGCTATCTATCTATCCCGGAGGCCGCTCAGCTATCTATCTATCCCGAGGCAAAATTTTTAGCTACTACCCCCAAAGACCCCCCCCCCAAATCGCTCAGCTATCTATCTATCTGGAGTCGTTTTTGAGAAATTTTGCCCCAATTTTCGCTCAAAATCACGCATTTTCGCACCTTTTTATAGTTTTTCACCTTCAAAATCGTGCTTTCCGGCTATATACATCGTTATATACCTATTTTTAGCCATTTTATACCTACTTTCGGCTACTTTTAACTGATTATAAGCGATTTTTTTCCCCTTTCTGCCTTTTTAACCTTTAAAAAGCCTATATATTGTGCCCCCGCCAGCCCCCCCAAGCCCCCCCCCCAGAAATTTTTTTCAGCTATCTATCCCTCCGGAGGAGCGATTTGCTATCTATCCAGCCCCCGCGAGGGCCAAAATCCTGGTGACCCCTGAAATACAATAAATAATTTGCCGACCAAACTAAGCAGGTGTATGGTAACTGCTATACCATATTATCAGTGTCATAGCACTTCCACAAGGTGTACGAGTGACGCCCACTATTAGCTGACGAACTGGTGGGACACTGATATATTTAGTTGATATTTATTTATGACTTAGGGAATATCTGTTTGTTATTGTGGAATTCAGAGAGATTTCGTGCTTTCATTTTTCTGTACACTGTGCTTTTCCTATCGTAGCTGGTTAACATGACATTTTCATATTTATTATATCAATATTTTTTTTCACCGCAACAATTTTCATTCATGTTTACATGAAGTTGAAGTACACCCACCTCGCCCTTGATTGCAGAGTTGTTAAATGTACCGAACATTTCAAAGTATGCGTATGCGTGAAGTATTTTATTTTTATACATTCCCAGAGTACAGAAAGCATAAAGTAAAACTTATTTCTTTTACTTGCAAGTGAATGAGAGTAAACTACTTTTTTACCAGAAAGCGTAAATGCGAGTATTTTGTCTGAGGAAATCGTAAAAGCAAGTATAATTACCTATTCTTGCTGGAAAATGTAGAAGGGAGCATTATGAATATTGACCCTGGACAACAATAAGGTGTTTTCCTTCTTTTAATAGGTAAATCAGGGGTTACCCCCCCCCCAAATCCGCCAGCTATCTATCTATCCCGGAGGCAAAATTTTGGGCTACTATCCCCTGACCCCCCCCCCCAATCGGCCAGCTATCTATCTATCTGGAGCGATTTTAAAGAAATTTTGCCCCAATTTTCGCTCAAAATCGCTAATTTTCATACCTTTCTATAGTTTTTCACCTTCAAAATTGTAATTCTTTGCCTTTTTCGGCTATTTTTTGTACTATACGTATACCTATTTATATACCTATTTTTATCTCTTTTTCTCCTACTTTTAGCGATTTTTTCCCCCTTTTCTTCCTTCTATACCACGGAAAAGCCTATATATTGAACCCCGCGAACCCCCCCAACTCCCCCCAACCCCCCCCCCCAGAAAATTTTTCAGCTATCTATCCCTCCGGAGGAGCGATTTACTATCTAAATATATGAACCCCCGCGGGGGTCCAAATCTACAAAAACCTGACGTAAATATTCCTTATCTAAGCAGGGGTCTCGAATGGCGAACATACTCTTTCTGTTCTCGCAAAAATTACTCTACTGTGCTCGAGTACTCTCAAAAAGTAAGCGTACATGTGAGTACAGATACTTTTTTCAAAGTATGCGTATGCGCATTTACTCTGTACTCGAGTATGCGTACTTTTTAGTAAAAGTAAATAAATACGCATTAACAACTGCTTGATTGTCGATATCATTATAAATAGAATCACAACTTAAATACATTTGTAAACACAAAAGCTCAATATTTCACAAAAACAATTGTTGGCTGCGCGCCTCTCACCCACACTGAGAATAATATAGATGAATAAAAAAACATGCAGTATTCTTGTCAAGACAATATGATAGTGGTCGATCGCATGGTTTTTTTTCGGTGATACACGTTGACACAAGAAAAAGTCAATACGTGCCAAATGCAAGTGGCGTCATTGAACCAATGCGAATAAAAATATCGGTCTATATTTTGTAATGTAGATGCAAGTACCGTAAATACATGCATGGATATAAATGTTTATATCATAATATGCGGTTCCTTTCTATTTACTTTTAGTGCCTTGAAATACTGGTACACGGCACAAATGTACGTTTTTTATTTGTAGGCATGTCGGTTCCGGAATAACTGGTAAGTACATACATATAATAAATACAATAAGCTTGCTGTTCAGCGACAGGGAAAAACATGCACATGACAGTATGGATGGTTTTCACGTAAATTTGTACTTGCAAGTATTTATATACGCAAAGAAGTATTTTTCATGGCACTCCACAGTGCCTCCACGCGGATGGCATCTGGGATTTGCATCATGGATTAGAGCAACGCAATGTCTAGTGGAGCTCACTAAGATTACGTGTGTCCTTCATCAAGTAAACGGTTTATACGGAGTGCTTTTCACACTGCTATAAAAATTGTTTCTGTCAACTGGTTTTTGTTTAAAAAGATGGTTTGGAATAATTTGTCCACAACTTTCACAAACATTGTCTCATCCGTTGCAATAATGTGTCTGAATGATAAAGTTCTCATCTAATATAGCTTTCCATTTGACGACTCGCAAAATTATTTGTCCCAGTCAATCTGATACTGACTGTTTAAAGTCGTGTTCCAGCCGCTGCCGCACGGCATGATGTACCTGCTCCCGGGACGCGTCCCTGTCTCATGCATTATTCTAGTCATGCATGCATTGCCATCGATTCTGCGTGGAATTGCGGTCTGAATCAGCATTGGGCGTGTGTGGGCACGCAAATTTTTTCCACTATAGAGGTTATTCACAGTCACAGGTAGCCCTGACAACTTCATTATACATTACGATGGGACCTTGAAAATTTTACAGGATTTATGGCATTGTTTGTTCAGGTTCGACATATTTCACTCGATGTGTGTGCGTATTTTCGTGACATCCGTAAAATCTTGCACACTGGCTCATAATCGGATTTTATTTCTCGAGCTGTTCTGCTGCTATTTGGAGGAGGATGTGATGGTATTTTTGTGTGGAAGTCACATCGAAGGAAATGTTCAAATTTCTTAATGCTACAATTTTGCTTGAGGTCAATAATTACGCATTTGTCTTTGGTTTTCCCATTTGCCTGATCGGAAGATGTAGGCTTCATGTCTTCAGTTCATGCTTCGCTGTTTCAGCTAGCTATATCAAGTGGACGTCGCTGAACACGCTAGTATACTCATGAGATTTCAAAAATCATAAATTAGCCTTGAACGCGTTTGAGTTCACTGGAAGAGTCATTTTTAGTCTCCATCAATCGTAGTTCATGAACAGCTAATTCCATAAAATGCTATTTAAAGTTGATTTATGAGTTAGCTAAATTTATTGTTTACTGACAGTAAACTATTGTTTGCAGTGTCAATGATATTATTCGCCATGCTACGAAAGAGTAGATTTGAGCCGTGGGTATCATGGTTTTATTAAGTGTCTGGCGTGGCAAGGTTTCATTTAGAAAACACCGAATAATGGTTGCGCGATGTGTTTTCATTGCATGCTGCTCTATGTCTCGTCTGTCGATTTTGCTCTCATTTTTCACCTTGGTCACAACATATTGAGGAAAAAAACATTTGCAGCTCATCTGGAAACACGCCCACTTGTTTTTGATAATGATTACGACGACCATAATTAGGATTACAGATAATGTACATGCAGTGGGTCACTGTGCAGCATTTTCTGGATGACCTAAGAGTGTAAAAAACGTGCGCATAAATATGTCTCTGCCAGTCGTCACAATGCAGCGTTCACAGTGTCGCTTGCGGTACTTTTCTTTCGCTCGACGTTTACCTTTAACATGAAAATATCGTTCTCACCCAGCAAATATTTACATATTTACATACACTATTTGCATTTCACTAAAAATTTTCATTTTTCCCATCGTAAAATGTCCTATTTTTACTTTTGCACTTGTCAAAGTCACACCTTTCGCAGTTGCCAGAAATTGAAAGATTTTGAAAGTTGTTTCCTTTTAATTCTCATCGCAGCTTACCTAAATCACACATTTGTTAGATAAATAGAAGCGCGGTAGCAAACATGACGATCAGCTACAGCGGCAACATTGTGCGGCAAATGTTCCGCTGGAAGGGCAGTATTTGGCGAAGCATATGGAAAGATTTGGTCATCTTTCTCATACTTTACTATTTCATGCGCATCATCTACAACTTCATGCTCGACGATGATCAACGGTGCGTATAAGATAGGTATATTGAATTGAACGATAGATACCGTATTTGTTCGAATAGAACGGCATACCTCCAATCGAACGGCACCTCTAATAGAACGGCACGTATTGGCACGTTTTTGCGCTCACGAAAACAATAGAACGGCAGCCTCCAATAAAACGGCACCTCTAATAGAATGGCAGGTTGAAAAGTTGAAGAAAAAATACAAGGGCGCACTTCTATTAGCAGAAAAACGGTAGCAGCAGAAACCTTTCACAGTGTCTTCAAACTCGCGCAGAGCCTTCTTCGAGACGATATCCGTCTCGTTCCACTCGTACACGAAGCAGATGCCGTTGACCTTCCTGCTGGGCTTCTACGTGTCGTTGATAGTCCGCCGCTGGTGGGAACAGTTCAGCAACATCGCCTGGCCCGACGAGTGCTTGTCGTGGTTGAACGCTGCTTTTTATGGGCCACAGATGGCCGGTAGGCGGCACACGGCCGCCAGGTACCTGGTGCTCACTGCTGTGCTTGCATGGAGGGACATTTCTACTAAGGTGAGGTACGAGTGTGGATTGTATTTACCTATGTTGCGCGCGCCATGTAACTAGGTTTAATGAGCTGATACCATAAAGTCTGTAATCAGGAGGATATACGGTATTTTTTATCGGAAATTTTTCTCTAAATTTATTTATCGGAAACTTCCCTGTCAAAAAGAACCACCAACTTTAAGAATGTTCAATGAATCGAAATGTCAGCTACAGGTATCGTGTGCATTTACCTTTTGAATAACTCCCCCGTTGGCCAGGAGACGAAAAAATACACCCCTTGAATATCTCCCCCTCAAGAACTTCCGACGAAAAAAATAATTCCCCTGGGGTCTTATTCAATAATATAGGGTAATTTCCCATCTTATATCACATTGATCCCAATGAATCGAGCGGACGCAGGTGCGCAAGAGATTCCCACTGATCGACACGGTGGTAGAAAGCGGGTTGATGACGGCGGACGAACGCGACCTGTACGAATCGACAACAGCCGAGTCGATGCGCTGGCAACTGCCGCTGCACTGGCTACAGCGCATGGTTGAGCGGCGCTCGCTGGTAAATTTGATATAGGTACCTATATAGGTATTTACACTTATACTCGACGGACCGCAAAGTATGTGCAGAATCCTGACATAATTTAATGAATAACATTTTGTGATAAGTTCAAATTATAGATAAGATAGTAATTAATTATTCCATAGTAAAAACGAAAAATTATGATGAAAAGACTGTATAATATTTGGTTCACTATTCAGATGGGTTATGGTAAGTTTCCACACTAAGTGTGATCTCCGCCGAGTATACATACTTTGCACCGCAGTTTTCTGGTACAAAAGGATGAAAAAAAATTCGACATAGCCAAAACTGTACAGGAAAAAGAGCCGACAGCTTTGCCAGCATCGTTGTACACAAACACACTAGCTGAGATGAATCGGTACAGAATGAGGTTCCGCAGCCTACACTGTTATGATTGGATTTGTGTTCCGCTAGTGTACACGCAGGTTGTGACCATCGCCACTTATGGGTGAGATTCTACTGTACTGCTAGATTTTGGAAATTTATAGATACTGTGTCCCTACATATTAATTTAGGCACTTTAAACTGGGATCAATGCATCCTTCTATTAGAAGAAATGTGGTAAATGCTGCCACCAGTTGACATAGACGGGGGGGGGCGAGGGGTCTCCAAAATCCTTCTGATGATCAAAAATACCTCTAGTTAGATTTATCCCCATGCTGCAGCTACTTCGCACTGTGCCTCATTGGACGGCAGTACCTTAATCCAGGTCCAGACAGTAAACTGCGCCTTGAAACAGGCTATGACATGGACTTGTACGTACCCTTCTTCACAATCCTGCAGTTTGTCTTCTTTGTGGGCTGGTTCAAAGTCGGTCAAGATTTGATCCGCCCATTTGGCACCGATGATGATGACTTTGAGCTGAACTACATTATTGATCGCCATATTGCGATCTGTTTTGCTAATGTGAGACAAGTCAATGATCAAGTGCCGCATGCTGTGGACTGTGGCTGGCCTACGGACAGGTTTTGGGATATCCCCAAGGATGGTCAGTTTTCCTATGATTTTTATTTTTTGTCGCTACTGTAAAATATTACGGAACTTGTGGAAGTGACTTGTGAACTAGCTCCTATTCCTAACCGAGGAAGAGGACAAATGTGAACAAGTGTAAGTTGACGTGAAGCGTCGTCTCTAGTTGACGTTCCGTTATTTTATCAAATGTGATTAGTTGAGTTGAAGTGAATTGACGTGAGTTAGTGTGACGTAAATTTAGATTGTTTACAAAAGGTTTTGACGAACGTTTTTATTTAGACAATTAAATACAAAGAAATAAATGTAAATGAAATATATATAAAATTATACGTAAACAAAGGAATTAATTTACAACTAAATTAATTACTTAAACAAAACGTAAAAGAAGCTCTAATTACCGGAGAAATAAGGCAATTAAAAGAAGGCACTTAATTACGACAAAAGGCGAGAATTAAGTGGCGCGGTTGTGAATAAAGCACCTCAAAACAGCGCTGGTGTGAAATAAAGCACTGAGGTGACTTAAAGCACCAAGCGTGAAACTTAGCACCAAAAACAAGCGACTTAATAAAGTGACTACGGCGCTTATTTAGATCCTAGGAAGAGATTCGTGTGAAGTTGACGAGGTTGCAAACACTGCCGATTCTTACTGTGAAATCGGCTTTTAAGGGCTAGACCGATGGCGATTTGTTTGGCGCCAATCGGTCGGCTCTAATCTCCGATTTTTACCCAACATTTCCAATTGTGAAAGTTCAATCCTTGCCCGCTCGCTTCTCCGATGAAAAGCGAGCTAAACTGGCAAGATAGTGAAAATGTGAGACAAGCCAGACAGCATTTGAAATGGCGCGCGGGCCCGGCCCCCCACTTGGGGCGGGCCCGCCGCTTAACATAAACATGACGGCGTATTTGCGTGCTGCTTGTCAAGGAAATGTGGCGGAATGTGAGCAATGACTAAGATCTAAATATGTGAGCGATGTGAAGCGCACGTATTAAACAACATCGCTTGAGATATTAAATGGTGAATGTGAAGATGTTAAGAAAAGGAATGTAAATATGAATGGAATCGTAATAGATTGAATTAATTAAATATAAAAGCGAACATAAGAACGTTAACTTAAATATTATAGGTTTTTACATTTTACGATAATGTTACACACTCCCGAAACTAGAATAAAAATTAAATTTAATTTAATTTTATCTCAGCCAATCTTGGCAAATTGATGTGAAACAAAATCAAAAATCAAACGCCTGTGATACTCTCATCACTCCTGTGGTAGCAGATCGTCGGCGTCTTCGACGCCGGCATTTTCCCGGCCCTCCTCATAATGCTCGTCCATGGGTTCGACGGCATCCTCCTCAGGCTGGCTGCCTTCCCCTTGTCCGGGCGCCTGGTCTTCTGGGGCCCCCGCTGGTCGTCCCGGCCAGTTGGGGAGCTTCTCAGATTCCTCGGCGAGCCTCTCGAAGGCTTGTCGGAGCGCGTCGGTCTCGTCGACGATCGACTTCGACGGCTCGGTGGGCTGCCATTGTTCCGATGCTGCAAGCGGTTGGCTTGATAGCAAGGGGACATGGGAGGTTGTGAATGAGGTCGTACACTGTGAAGTGATTGAGTTGAATTGGTCAAATGGTACGGTGGGGGATCTAGTTCTTGATCGTGACTTTCTTCCATCTCTCCGAGCTCTATGTCGGACTGTGAAGGTGTTTGTTTGAGGAAGGTCACAGATCTTTTTAGATCGTTTAACTTTTGATTTGACCAGTTTTTGATTGATGTTATTGAATTTGTGAAAAGTTTGGGGTACAAAGGAAAATGTTTTGTGTGACAATTTCTGCTCACCTGGGAGCCCTGCGACTCCAGCGAATCTCTTGAGTCGCTTTTGCAAGGGCTCGCGGTCAGGGATCGCGTCTTCCATTGTGACTTCTGTTGTGACAGGCTCGGTGACTGTGAGTCTGGCGTTTGGTGACGAGCTCTGCGGTTGTGACTCGCAGGAGGGTGCAGGTTTTGTGACCCGGCGCGCACCCGTCTCCATTTCGATTTCTTCGGCGCGTTCGGTACTATAACCGACCGGGGGATCCGATCTAGGCTGTACCGAGCGTCCTGAAAGCCGTTTGAATGGAGAAACTCGTTTGAGGGGTGTGACAAACTTTGAAGGTAACTGTGACGAACTTGACGATTGTGACGATTGTGTGACGATTTGGTTTGACAAAGTGGGTTTGTTGAAACCGCTTGCCGGCTTCTTCTGGCGGTTACGTCGCCGTCGCTTACCAATTTTTCCTTGTTGAACGGGCGGGGCTCCCATTTGTTTGGGTTTCTGTCCTTTCTGCCCTTTCTTCGGAAAAAGCCCTTGATGTCTGGCAGCATACCCCTGCCGGTTACGAGCCGCCACTGCATGTAAACATAACCAATATACCCAATACAAGCAATTGTGATAATGATGAGTATAATGTTCACAGCTGTTTGAAGTGGCCCAGTAAGTAACGTATCTAATGCTGACGCACCACTTGTGACACTACCGTGAATGATGTGACCCAATTCTTTTCCTACACCTTCAAAATATGCACCAACCCCTTGGCCGATGCCAGCAATATATGCTTGCACTGCTTTAGGATCGTTGGATTTTGTTGCCATATAATCGACTGAACGTGTGACTTGTTGTTCGAGTCGTTGCAAATTTTGAAAGTGATGATGTGCAGCCATGATACTGAATGCAATGTCCGTCATGCTTACACCTGGTGACCCGGAAACATTTAGTGTGAATGGTTTCCACGAGCCAGCCCAAATTAATTCGATTGGGAGTTTTGTGACGTGTAAATTCGTTGGTCCATTTTTGTTGGCCCATGAATTATCATTTAATTGATAATATTTGTGATCTTTCATGAGACAATGATCTATTGGTGAATGTGTGATCAGATCATTGGTGCCAGGAGCAACGAACATAATATGTGGGTGATCTGTGACTTTGACCGGCAGAAATTTATAACAAGTATTGTTATATTCGTGTTGAAAATAAATAATTTCTGCTGTGACTGGTTTACAATCCCAGAACATTAATATATCTCCATGCCATTCAGCATAGAGATTTTGACGTCCTAGCAATGCTCGCAAGCCAAGTGTGGGATTGAATGTGACAATTGCATGAATTATATCTAGTTGGGTCTGACGGATGTGACATAATTGTTGCCAGATAGATCCAAATTGTTTTTGTTCTAGATGTGCAATTTTGTCAACTTCGTATTGTTGACGGGCTGTGAGCAAGTGAAACACACCAACATCAAGATTTGGTGCGAGTTTGAAATGAAGAGGAGCTTTTTCGGTTGGAGGTTTTTTCAATTTCTTAAGTTGATATCGAAGAAATTGAATGAATGCCGAGCCCTGGTCAATATATTTTGCGTCTTTTGGCACGCATTCTGCATTATTTGGGAATTGTTGTGATCTCCATGTGACAGAAAATGCAGCTTGCAATTTTTCCACTATGTAATGGTTTTGTGAATATTGCGCATCGAATTGACCAATCTCTTGGAATGCACACTGCTTGTTAAAGGCAGTAGCATTCCATAAAGAGACGCCATTGTCGCTGTCATAACAATAGCCGGCTTGTGGGTTGCAATGTGACAAATCTTGAATTTCGGAAACTATTTTCTTTCCGTCAAGACTTGCAACCACACCTTCCTCTATGTGAAAGTTCATTACTGTGTTACTCAAGTTGTGACAAAAGTAACAATAATCGATGTGAAGTGATTTGTTAGTACTCCACAATGCATGACCGATTTTTATTAAGGGTTCGCCTTTCCAAGTTTTATTTTGGTAGGCGATCATGCAATCGTAGGTTGTGACTCTGTGATTTTTAATGATTTCTGGTGGCAGCATAGCTTTTCCGCCCACCAGACTCATATACGTGACTATAGTATGCTCTTGTTGAAAGCATCTATAAATTGGTGTTGTTTGTGGTTGAACACGCAACGTCCATATGGATACCACAATATCTTCTATGGCTGTGACTTGAGGAAAGTGACATGTTACTTTTTCCGGAAGTTGTATTGCGTGCCCAGTGCGTGTTTTATGGCACAGATTAAAAGTTTTGTGATATTGATCTGTCCATGTGAGCGCGTTGGCTAATTTTGATTGTATTAGCAACGAGAGCGCCATTAAATGCGACACGTTTCCCCAGAACGAATATGTGCCAGTGTAGCGACATGTTCGACGTGGGTTTGTGCGTCTTGCATCTTGCTGTGAAGATTGTGATTGTTGATATGATTGATCAGTTTGTGAATCATCACCCTTATCCGGTGAAGGTTGTGAATGATCATCATCTTTTACTTCAGTGTCGATTTTATATTCAACACCGTCCTCTGTGTCGATTTCCAGAGGCACTAGGTTAGATGGGGATCTACGTGTGCGACAGCCGTTACTTGATAATACTGTGACTGCACGTATTTTGCCATCGCTTGACACGTGTATTTCGTGAACGCGGCCCATTTGCCACATGCCGCGTGGTTGTTTATCATCTGTGATTAACACCACTTGGCCACGTTTGGGAGCTTCGTTGATTGTGCCTCTTTTCAAGCGTTGATTTTTAGCTCGATCTTTGAGTAGGTCAATATATTGACGTGACCACTCATACCAAAGCACTTCCCGATTGTGACGAATTTGGTCCCAAAGTAATGTGATGTCATCTCTGTCCTTTTCAGGCACAGAATTGAGTGCAATTTCGTCGATGCAGTTGACGTCATTGACACGTGGGGGTGTGAGTGTGTAGGTTTTTTCGATTTGTGAGGGTGTGAGGTTGAAAGATCCATCCGTCATTCTTTCCCATTCCTCTTTTGGAATTTTTCGCATGGGTTCAATCGTGGTGGAATCGAGTTCCAACTCACGTTTTTCATCCATGTAACATGGTGGTGGGGTGCCCCAAAGAAAATGTATTGGGCGTAGTATCGCTGCACCAATGTCTGTGTTTGACAAGTATGACAATGGTCGCGTATTGACGGAGAATTCGACGTCAAGCATGACTGTGAGAAATTCATGCCATGTGAGACAACGTCGTCCGCATGCTTTTTTGAGCAAGCGTTTGACTAAACCTACCATGCGTTCGTACACGCCGCCCTGCCAAGGACTATTGGCTGTGATAAAATGCCATTTTACGTCCGGTAGCATTTTGACGCAATTTTTGAATGCTGGGGCATTGTCGGACCAAATTGTGTCCGGCATGCCTCGACGTGAAATAAAACGATTTAGAGCCATAATTGTGTCGGCTGTCGAGACACTATTAGTTGACTCTAAATGGATGGCGCGTGTACTGAAGCATGTTAGCAACAAAATGTGTTGACTGTGACGGGTTCCATTCTGTGAATAAACTAACGGTCCCATATAATCAATGCCAATATGTTGAAATGGCTTGATTTGTGATTGAGTTCGAGTGACAGGTAATGTGTGAAAATCAGGTAATGTGAATGGACCTCCTTCCGCTTTGCGGCATGTGACACATTTTCGCAAAATTTTTGCAACTACCTGCTTGGCGCTTGACAACCAGCAGTGTTCGCGTAAATCTGCTAAAGTGTGAAGCATGCCACTGTGACCAGCAAGCTCATGAAAATGAGTAACCACTAGCGTTGTTAACCACCCTGTCTTTGGCAGGTAGTAAAACAATGAAGGGTTTCGGTGTTCTTTGTGAGACACACGCGTGACACAATATAATAAATTATTCCACGCGTCCCATTTGAGCATGTGGTGTTTGCCAAGTTGCGCTTGTGAAATGCAACTGGCACATTCCTCTGCCTGTGAAATGCGCAATACATGTCTAAATGCTTCGTTCAAATCAGCTTGTGTGATGGGTTTTGATAAATATTTGCTTTCGCGCTTTGCAGCTTTATGCATGGAGCGATTTAGCCAATA
This sequence comes from Sphaerolaimus hirsutus, assembly GCA_964036195.1. NCBI lineage: Eukaryota > Metazoa > Nematoda > Chromadorea > Monhysterida > Sphaerolaimidae > Sphaerolaimus > Sphaerolaimus hirsutus. The sequence goes on from OZ038458.1 coordinate 16,030,723, forward strand.
TGTTTTGACACGAAGTAGATATACGACAGTACGCAACAATTTTGACAGTGTTGAAAATCGTCAAATGTCAATTTCGAATGGATTTGAAGGGATGTGACGTTGTCGACTTTCGACAAACGGATTTTGAGGGGTGACATTTTGTGACAAATTGGGGTCCAAGTTGACAGGTACTTGCTGTGCAAGAGCGTTAGCTGGTTGTGAATCAGGCTGTGAAACAGGCTGTGAAGTTACTGCTCCCGCATATAAAGGTCGACTGATGTGAATGTCGCCTTTCGCAAGCTCTTCGGTGACAGGTTGCGCTTGATATTGCGAAATGTCAAGCATGGTTGATGTGAGAGGTTCAGCTAAAAATGTGGGTCCGGTGAACCACATTGTTTCGATCATCAATTGATCAAAAGTACAACCCCACGACGCGATGTCGGCTGGGTTGTCTTTTGTAGCAACCTTGCAAATTTGAATGCAATGTTTTGACATTAGTGAATGGATTTTTGTGACCCGATTGTTGACAAAAGTAGCCAGCGGCTTTGCGGTATACAGCCAGCCGATGACAACTGTGCTATCGGTCCAGAGGAAATTACTGTGAATTTTCCATCCACCTAGCTCAACGAGTTCATGATGTAAATAATCGATGAGCTGTGCACCAATTGTGACACCTAGCAATTCCAAGCGTGTGATTGTGAGGGGTTGACCCTGTTTTGACGGAAGTGGGGCTAGTTTTGTGCGAGCTGTGAGAAAACCACTAAAATATCGGTCATCTTCATAACCGTATTCGTCCGGTGAAATCGCTTGTTGACGCAAATAAGCGCAAACGGCGTATCCATCTTTTGAGGCATCACAAAACACATGTAATTCTAATGGCCTTGTGACAGCTTTGACATCGATGCCAAAAGAGTGAAATGAGCGCGGGAATTTGATTTGACTTATGGACGAGAGATGTCGTTTTAAATCGTCCAGTAAGTCATCCGCCTCTGGGTCTTCGATGAGTTCATCCCAGGTTGTGATATTGCACCTTTGAATTATTTGTGACACTCGAAATTTCAACCGAAATAACGCGGGTGCTGTGACGCCAATAGGATCGTATGTTGAAGCCAGCAATTTATTTAAATTGCGGCGAGTGGCTGTGACAATGAGTGTGAAATCTTTCTTGGGAGCTGGCACCGCAATGGTGTCTTCAATGTGATCGTAAACGAGACCCATTACTTTAATATATTGTGACTTTTTCGGGTTGAGGTCATCGGGTTTAATTTTTTCCGAGACCATAGGTGAATTTGTCATCCATTCGCGCATGTTGAAATTTGCTCTAGCAAAAACAGCTTTAATTAAACGATAGAGCTGTATTGCATATTTGTCATCATCTACGCTGATAACTAAATTATCAACGTAAATGCTGTTGAGCAACAGCTCCAGTTTCATTCGTTCATTGGTTTCAGCGGGATGCATGTGAGCTAATTCCTCCTCTAGGTGATATTTGATAACAGTCGACAAAATGGATGGACTGCATGTGAGACCAAACAACACTCTTGTGAATTGCATCATTTGAATATTGTCTTCATGTGACGGAATGGTGTCATCACGCAGCCAGTAAAATTTTGTGAAAGCGCGTGATTTTGGGTGAAGAGCAATTTGTAAAAATGCTTTTTCAATATCTGCTAATAACACCACTTTTCCGGCTCTGAAGCGAAGCATTAATCCGAGCGCCAGGGGTGTGAGAACTGGGCCTCGAAATAAGCAATTATTGAGACTTGGCTTGCCTGCAGAACCATCATACACTATTCGACATGTTGTCGATCTGCCAGGTGTGAGGACAGGTTGGTGAGGTAAGATGTGTTCTTGCAAACCATCTTGTGAACCATAGACGGGTTCTATGACCCCCTTGTGAAGTTGATCTGAGATGACTTTCGCGTATGTAGCGAATAAATCGGGATCTTTTCGAAACCGTTTCAACAGTGACAGAAAGCGACGAAATGCTTCTGCATTGTTAGTTGGCAATTCTTGAATGGTTGATTTGAATGGCCAATCCACGCTATAGCGACCAGTTTCTGGATCAAGAGTAATTGATTCCAGAACTAACTGTTCAGCTATGTCGTCATCATGTGATAAGGGATCATCTGTGATACCTATTGACTCGAGACTGTGAAATTGAAATAATGTCTCTTGACCAACAGCAACAGCTGATGAAGCATGTGAACTGCATGAAACCATGAATTGATGTGGGGAAATGTCGGGGGTTGTGACGAATGATTGTGAGGACGCATTTCCGCCTAACATCAACCCAAGTATTGATTCGACTATGATCAAGCCAGATGGGAGTTCGATTTCTGTTGGTCGAATATCAAACTTCCAATAATAGTCTTGACCAATGACTACATCTGGTTGACATAGTTTGTGACAAAACTCATCAGTCATTTCGGTCAATTCAAGCGGTTCCGCGAATTGTTCTTGTGCATGTTCACCGTACACAATATAAATGACTGTTTTGTCGTCTTGTGACAAAGGAGGTGGGCATGCATATGTTGCCAAATTATCCACTGCACGTAAAGTGGACGGAATTTGTAACATATTGCCCTTATTGTCGACGTGTTTGTAAATAGGCATGACAGCCTCGACCAAAAACGTATTGACTGTGACGGGCGTTTTTGTCGCAAACACGTTCATTTGAAGAACAACATCTCCTTTGTTTTCAAAGTTATACTCATTTGCCACGGATGCTTTAATGTATGAATATTCGCATCCAGTGTCAAAGAATATTAACAAAGGGTCTGTGACTCTATTTAATTCAGCGTCTTTATTAATTAATGAAGCCTGGGCCACTTGCAAACGAACAATAGGTGCAAAATCGAACTCACATTCTTGTTCGGCCTGCTGCCTGGTAGCGGGGTTGGGGTTACCGTAACCCGCCTGTGCGCTCAGCACCTCTACCGTGGGCCTGTGACTAGGTTGAAGTGGCACCGACGATGACATTTGATTCGGGTTGAGGTGTGGGTACGCCTCGTACCGTTTCTGCTGGAAGCCGCGGATTTTGGCTTCGACATCCTCCATATTTGTGCCTTCCTGGATGAGGTTGGCACGGAGCGTCGTCCACAGCTCATTTTCGCTGTGATATATGCGGGCTTCCTCCTGAGCTTTCGCCTGTTGTGCGTTAGCGGGCCTTGGCCATTCGCCCATGTCGAGCGGGCCGTCCATGTCCAGCTGGTACAGCGTATTCTGTCTCCACCGGAAATCGTTTTCGTCCGGTGGGATGACACACACGCTCATCGGTTCCGTATGTGAAGGCGGATACGATGGTGGTGCATGTGACGACGCCGCGCCCGTTGTGATTACCTGAGCGTTGACAAAATTAGCGCTCGTTGCTTTGACGAAGGCTTTATTTTGTGAATTGTTTACCTGACGCCTGGCGGGTGCCTGTCTGGTAGGACAGAACGCCCCGTGATGCTGACCAATCTGGCGACAGTAGTAGCAACTCAATTGTTGAGTGCACTGTGCCGCTTGATGGCCTCTGCGCGTGCAGCGCGTGCACACATCGCCCAAAGCTCGCAACCGTTCAGTGCGCTCTCTCGGTGTGACGTATTGAGGGCAGTCGGTTGTGTAGTGCTCTTTGATGCCGCAGAACAAGCACTCGAATTTCGGCTTGCGATAGTCAGCAGCAGGTTGTGAGGGTTGCTTTTGACTAATCGCTCCGATCGCCGGAGTTCTGGGAGGTTGAGTGGGATTTTTATTTTTTCCTTGTGATTTACCAACGTTAGCGTTGGTACCAGCAAAAGCAACCGTATTGTGAATAGGTTTTGGTTTTGAAAAGGTACTTTGTGATTTATTTCCTTTTTTCTTTTGCTGTTGCCAACCTCCTCCATTTTGTGGCTTTTTTAATGATGAATTTTGTGATTTCTGAACAACAGTTGACGATTGTGAATTTTGTTGTTCAGTTTTCATCGCATCTAACCGAGCACGAGCAATGGTAGTTAATGCATCAACAAACCTGACGACTGTGAGTTCGGTGTCGCCGGTTACGGCGGTGCGCATCGAATTCCGGTGTTCTCCTGTGACGGCAAGAACAATATTATCGGGAAGATAACCACGAATTATTCTTAACACTGCACCAGAATCGACACTTTCACCCCTTTCTTTGAGTTGATTGAGAGTTGACAAAAGGGTTCGTGTGAAATTTGTGAGAGAGTCTACTCTTGACGAAGGTTTTTCAAGTGAATACAATTTATCCCAAAGGGCTGCTTGTACCCGATGCGTTTCACCAAAGTTTGACTGTAACATGGTGACCGCTGTGATGTAATCTCGACCATCACCTTTTAATCCGGCCAGCAGTTCTGCTGCTGGACCGGTAAGGCTGAGCTTGAGGTATGTATATTTCATACCCATTGACAAATTAGCTCGGTCGTGAATTTGAGCTCGAAAAATCTCCCACCAAGCTGCCCATTCTAACGGATCACCGTTATATTTAGCAAGCTCGATTTTAGGTAACTTTAACAAAGTTTCCGGTTGTGAAGGTTGAGAACTACTTCCCATATTTACATTGTTGTAAGGGGGTCGTGAAAGGGGTTGAGTAGTTAAATCAACAGTGGACTGACCTTTCAAGGAGAGTATCAACCTTTCCGCGGATTTGATGTGCGCTTGGGCGGACGCAATCCTCGATTCCAGCTCATCCATGAGCATCATCGCATTGTTCGAGCCCGAATAGAGCGCGCGCTCCAATTTTGCGTTGGCGCTCTTTATCTCCTCGGCCACTCCGTCTTCGTCTCTGTCTAGGCTTGTGATGTAATCTTGGACAGTAGTTGTGAATTTGTCCATAGCCGTAGACAGGTCCGAGCGTTTCATCTCGGCCTGGTAGCCGTAGGCCTGAAGTAGTTCTAATACTTCCTCCGCCGCGCGTATGTTGACGGCGGCGGGTTGTGACTCGTCTTTGACGATTTTAGGAATCGGTTTGGATGTGAATCGCAGCACTCCGTTGCGCACTCCGGTCAGCGCCCGGCTATGCTGAGTCAACGGATGAGCTGTGTCGAACTCCTCAACGTTGCTCGCAGGCATAGCTGCGGCGGCGGCGGCGGCGGCGCGTTGAGCGCGTATGCGTTCGTCGGCCATAGCAAAGTTTGATCAATTTATTGCTTATTAGCAAAGTGGTAGCTAGCTGTGAACGAAATAAAATAATAAAAATAAATATTTCGAATCTTGTGACTTGTACTTGTAAAATCGTAAGTATTTAGGCACGCGCTACTAACGATTTTGCGTCCAAAACCGTATTACCGTAACCTCGTGCGTGTGACTCAGGCTGTGAAAAGCAATTTCCAATGAAATTTCGCGCGAGACGACTTAATTAGAGTGACTAATTAGTTTTAATTAGTCACCCTGCTCGCTGCGCCATGTAAAATATTACGGAACTTGTGGAAGTGACTTGTGAACTAGCTCCTATTCCTAACCGAGGAAGAGGACAAATGTGAACAAGTGTAAGTTGACGTGAAGCGTCGTCTCTAGTTGACGTTCCGTTATTTTATCAAATGTGATTAGTTGAGTTGAAGTGAATTGACGTGAGTTAGTGTGACGTAAATTTAGATTGTTTACAAAAGGTTTTGACGAACGTTTTTATTTAGACAATTAAATACAAAGAAATAAATGTAAATGAAATATATATAAAATTATACGTAAACAAAGGAATTAATTTACAACTAAATTAATTACTTAAACAAAACGTAAAAGAAGCTCTAATTACCGGAGAAATAAGGCAATTAAAAGAAGGCACTTAATTACGACAAAAGGCGAGAATTAAGTGGCGCGGTTGTGAATAAAGCACCTCAAAACAGCGCTGGTGTGAAATAAAGCACTGAGGTGACTTAAAGCACCAAGCGTGAAACTTAGCACCAAAAACAAGCGACTTAATAAAGTGACTACGGCGCTTATTTAGATCCTAGGAAGAGATTCGTGTGAAGTTGACGAGGTTGCAAACACTGCCGATTCTTACTGTGAAATCGGCTTTTAAGGGCTAGACCGATGGCGATTTGTTTGGCGCCAATCGGTCGGCTCTAATCTCCGATTTTTACCCAACATTTCCAATTGTGAAAGTTCAATCCTTGCCCGCTCGCTTCTCCGATGAAAAGCGAGCTAAACTGGCAAGATAGTGAAAATGTGAGACAAGCCAGACAGCATTTGAAATGGCGCGCGGGCCCGGCCCCCCACTCGGGGCGGGCCCGCCGCTTAACATAAACATGACGGCGTATTTGCGTGCTGCTTGTCAAGGAAATGTGGCGGAATGTGAGCAATGACTAAGATCTAAATATGTGAGCGATGTGAAGCGCACGTATTAAACAACATCGCTTGAGATATTAAATGGTGAATGTGAAGATGTTAAGAAAAGGAATGTAAATATGAATGGAATCGTAATAGATTGAATTAATTAAATATAAAAGCGAACATAAGAACGTTAACTTAAATATTATAGGTTTTTACATTTTACGATAATGTTACACAGCTACTGTCTTTTTGCATTTCACGGTGAGATACGAATTCACATACCGTATTTCCTCGAAATACCCCCCAGGGGGTTCATTTTTCATAGTGGAAATATTGAGGGGGGTTATTATATCGCCAGAATTTTCTTGAACTCCCAGTACTTATTTGTTGTATCGCAGCCATATTTTCAGGGATCCTTTCCTGTTTTCTTGTTAATGTTGACCTAAAATTTGACATGAATCCGACCACCCAGTGACAAGTGATTAGAAATACGTACGTACGTATCTAGAGCGTACGTCTAAATTGCCGCACCCTGTACATTGCTCACTCACACTCGCACATCGCTCATCGCAGAGCTGGTCACGGTGGCACATACAGTCCAGTCAGCCAAAATCACAGAGCATCCACCGAAGCTGCATGCCACCGTTGAAATTGATAAGCCCGGCGATGCCAAACTCGCACAGGAAGGAAGCACGCAGAGGATGCTGAACAAACAGACAAAGGAAGATGAAAAGGACAGAAAACAAAGCCAGCCAGGTGCCAGTTCCACAAGTGGAGAAGTGAGAAGTACAGTGGCAAAAGCGAAGTGAAGTGGGAAGTAAATTGGCAAAAGCGAAGTATTTAAAAAAATAAAAATAAAAGGTAATTTCTCTTCGGTTTTGCCATTTTACTTCTCACTTCTCCACTTGCGGAACTGGCCCCAGGTGGCAGAGGCAGAGCTCCCATTGTTCGAGATTTAATTTCAGCGCGCAATGGGGATGTGGAAGAAGAAACAGTGACTGTTGTACGATCAGGTCTGATCGGACATGCTTTTTGCGATTATTCTAGTATTTATGTTTTGTGCTTTTATCTCAGATCGACTGCCGCTATGCAGTCCTTTCATGGAGAAGGAAAAACGCTGGAGGCATTTCTAAATGGCTACTTTTACACGCACTTTGCACGTCGTTGGCTCTTCTACTGGTACCGAGGGACGGGAAAAGTGATAAATTGTAAGTGATAGCAGGTCAAGTGTCAATTTATTTTTAACGTCAAGCTTCACTTGCCGCTTGACTTATTATGGAATGCAACTTTTCTTTGTTTACTGTACAACTTTACTGTAAAGCAGAGTTGTTAAAATACCGGTATTTTTGGAAAGTGTAAGTGTAAGTGTAAATACACTTTCCAAATTTTGAGTATGGATACAAAAAGTGTAAGGTATTTTAAAAATACCTAGGAAAGTGTAAAAAAAGTGTAAGTGTAAAAAAATTTTTTAGAAAGAGCTCTCACAGTTGAGCATTAGAAAACACAGCTGTTTTCACCTTTAGATCAAATTATTTCTCATTTTCATGCATTATCTCACATTTTACTGCTTTTTATGAAACATTTCAGACTGTAACAAATACTGTAGTGGTATGAAGTTCCCTAATAATGGCACTTTTTCAGTGTTGATATTTTACTGATTAGGCAATGCGATACACACTGTTTAAATGCAAGAATGGACATGCAGCAAATGTCAATGCAAAAGCCAGTTGACTTTGTGTCCAGCTGGTGAATTTCCATTGATCGTGTTCTTTTTACAAAAGTATGATGAAACTGTAGAATACCATGAGTACTGATCAAAGGTAGGAGATCAAAGGCTAGTTTGTACATTTGCTGTATTTTCTACATTCAATGCATAACTGCATGTGTGCAATGTACAGTTATTTTTTGTACATGACCCTATTTTATATTTCTCAAAAGCATAAAACAGGGCCATCTGAAAGAATAAAAATACACTTTCTGTACCCGGGTATTTTGCTCAGGAAAGTGTAAAAAAGTGTATGTGTATTTTATGAAAGTGTAAGTGTAAGTGTAAATATAAATACCCATTTACCCGGGTATTTCGGGTAAGTGTAAATACACTTTCGCAACTCTGCTGTAAAGTGTAAAGTAATAAATTGTCAGATGTCATTCACATTTGTCAAATGTCGTGCAAAATGTCAAAAGTTCATTCAGTTAATGTTTTTAACTTGATATTTGACAGTTTACTTTACACTTTGCAAGGGACTGCCCTATGCTGCCCCCTGTTGTGCCGTTTGGCAAGCTTTATTCATTCTTTAAATGACATCATTCCTCAACATTTTGCATAATTTAGGTATCAACGAATCGATCACGTTGTTGCAACAAACGATTTTTAATATTTACGTAATGCTAATTATGGCGCTGTAACATGCACATGAGCTGCTTTTTTGTAGCAGATTGAAAAACATGATTGCCAAATATGGCAGGTGATTTGAAATTTGCCTTATCATGTTGTATGTATTCATTTATTTAATGACTTAAATTTTACGAAGAATACTACCTACCGTATTACCTCGAAATACCCCCATGGGGGTTTATTATTTCGCCAGCAAAATTTGAGGGGGGGTTAATTCGAGGGGGGGGTTTATTCGAGGGGGGGGGGTTTATTATTTCGTCAGAAATTTTCGTGAAATTCATAGTAAAGAATATGCTTTTTCATACACAAAAACCGGAAAAAACGTGAGAAAATAGGTAATATCTGTGCTATAGGTGTACATCTGTACACAAATGAGCGTATAAGTGTAACTGCAATGCAAATTAGTAGTAATAAATACATCATGTACATTGCATACATGATGTTCATCATTCAGGAGGGGGGGTATTTCGAGGGGGGGGTTTATTATTTCCCCAGCCCATTTTGAGGGGGGGTTAATTCGAGGGGGGGTTAATTCGAGGGGGGGGTTAATTCAAGGGGGGGGGATAATTCGAGGTAATACGGTATTTGAAACTCGTGCAGATAGTGTTAACGGAATAACACTATTGACCAACAATACACTTGAACTTAGTACTGCATTGGCGACAAACCGTGCGATTCAATGCTACTTGAGCGACATTTATAATATCAGAGCATCAATTCAAAAGAGGCCAAATAGGAACAACCCGAAAATTATCATTTTGAACACCTTCTCACCATTATTGGAAAAATGCTTGTGTTTTGCAGAGTTGTTAAAATACCGGTATTTTTGGAAAGTGTAAGTGTAAGTGTAAATACACTTTCCAAATTTTAAGTATGGATACCAAAAGTGTAAGGTATTTTAAAAATACCTAGGAAAGTGTAAAAAAAGTGTAAGTGTAAAAATATTTTTAGAAAGAGCTCTCACTGTTGAGCATTGGAAAACACCGCTGTTCTCACCTTTAGATCAATTTATTTATCATTTTCGTGCATTATTTCACATTTTACAGCCTTTTATGAAACATTTCAGACTGTAACAAATACTGTAGTGGTATGAAGTTCCCTAATAATGGCAGTTTTTCAGTGTTGATATTTTACTGATTAAGCAATGCAATACACACTGTTTAAATGCAAGAATGAACATGCAGAAAATGTCAATGCAAAAGTTGACTTTGTGTCCAGCTGGTGAATTTCCATTGGTCTTGTCCTTTTTACAAAAGTATGATGAAACTGTAGAATACCATGAGTACTGATCAAAGGTTGTAGATCAAAGGCTAGTATGTATTTACATTTGCCATATTTTCTACATTCAATGCATTTTTTGTACATGACCCTATTTTATGCTTTCTCAAAAGCATAAAACAGGGCCATCTGAAATAAAAAATACACTTTCTGTACCCGGGTATTTTGCCCAGGAAAGTGTAAAAAAAGTGTATGGGTATTTTATGAAAGTGTAAGTGTAAGTGTAAATATAAATACCCATTTACCCGGGTATTTCGGGTAAGTGTAAATACACTTTCGCAACTCTGGTGTTTTGGAGGTCTTCCAACGTAATTTCTACCTGCCGTATACTATTGGAGGCTGCCGTTCTATTTTTTCGGGTGGAAAAAAGTGACAAAACCTGCAGCTCTATTGGAGGTAAACCGTTCTATTAGAAGAAATACATCAACATTTGAAAGAAAACTCTTTACTCTAGTGTAAATAGTTCTTCTGCTTACGTCTTTTCATCAGTGTTTCTGTGAATGGGGTAACGGGACACATTTATTTTTTGGCATCACACCGCTCACGGTATGTTTTAAATATCACAAAGGAATTAGTTGTCATCGGAAATTCACACGCGTTGGGCAACAGACTTCCATTTCACTTTCTCCATTTCCATGATTTGCCAATGCCGACCCCGACACACAAACCTGCGAGCAGTGGCTCAGTTGTGTTTGCGCCAGTGATCTCTAATCTCGAAGAGATATTTTGGCACAAAAATTAGGCAAGACTTTCTGTACTCTTTGTAAGCTGTGGAAAATAAATACCAGGTAACTGGCTACAAATATTTACCGTATTTCCTCGAAATACCCCCGCAAAATGGACACTATGAACTTATAAACGCCCCTCGAAATACCCCCCCCCCCAATTTACTGTATAGAGAACGTAATGCGGTTTGTGATCTGGGAAACGCAGAACACATGTTAAAAACAATGACTGTGTTAAATACTGTCTACGTTCATATATAAGTCCATAGAGTGTTATAAATGGCGGTTTTTGTTGCATTTTTCGACATTTGTGTACGTTTCAAACAACAATTTAGTACTGGGATTTCGAAAAATTTCTGGCGAAATAATAACCCCCCTCCCTCGGAATACCCCCCTCCCCCTCGTTTAACCTTGCCTCAAATTTTCCACTCTGAAAAATAAACCCCCGGGGGGTAATTTGAGGAAATACGGTAGGTGAAAATAGGTAATTATACAAGTACACTACGAATACCTGATTGGAAAAAATTGCAATATGAATGCGTAGCCTTCAATGCCCCTACATTCGTGACCCCTTGCCTTGACCCCGACAAACTGAATTATTCGAACCAGTAAGCACAGCATGTAGGAGCCAGTAGTTCAAAGGGCGGCCCCGCCGGCGTTCCCAGTCGCCATTGCCGCGCCGCCGACGCCAGGACCCACTGGAGGCGCCGGTCCCATCGCTGTCTGCGCGCACACAACACGGTCATGGGGGCTCACAGTTGACGGGAGGGGTGCTCACAGTTGACAGTAGGGGGGGTGCTCACTGTTCACGAGGGAGCGATTTTCATCTGACTGTTGCTCACTTTTCGGGCTCTCGCCTTTGGATAAACTTACATTTGGAAAAGGGTAGAAATCGCGTTTGCTAACAATTTGAAACAGTTACAAATATTGATTTGTTTAATACAATGTTTTAAAACATATGCAGTGACAATGCTGTCGTAAAAACGAGTGCAACCGAGGAACTCTCAATACATCCACCAAATCAAGTGCAAAATACCTTCAAACCGCCACCGCTGCCAGCGGTTGCGTGCGGGGGCAGCATTGTTGTGGCTCCGGGTTGACCCGGCGGCGCGGGCCCCATTGCCGTCTTCATATTGCCGCCAGGTGCTGGTCCCATAGCAGTCTTCAGGTTGCTTCCAGGTGCTGGTCCCATCGCTGTTTTGAGGTTGCTGCCAGGTGTTGGCACCATCGCAGTTTTGAGGTTGCTGCCGGGTGCTGGCCCCATTGCTGTCTTCAGGTTACTGCCAGGTGCTGGCCCCATTGCTGTCTTCAGGTTACTGCCTGGCAGGGGTCTCCAGGATTTTGGCCCTCGCGGGGGCTGGATAGATAGCAAATCGCTCCTCCCGAGGGGTAGATAGCTGGAAAATTTTTCTGGGGGGGGGCTGGGGGGGGGGCTCGCGGGGGCAAAATATATAGGCTTGTTCAGTGCATAGAAGGCTAAAAGGAGAAAAAATCGCTGGTAATTGGTTAAAAGTGGCTAAAAGTAGGTTTAAAATGGCTAAAAACAGGCATATAACCATGCATATAGCTGGAGAGCACGATTTTGAAGGTGAAAAACTATAAAAAGGTGCGAAAATTAGTGATTTTGAGCGAAAATTGGGGGAAAATTTCTCAAAAACCACTCCAGATAGATAGATAGCTGAGCGATTTGGGGGGGTCTTTGGGGGTAGTAGCCAAAAATTTTGCCTCGGGATAGATAGATAGCTGAGCGGCCTCCGGGATAGATAGATAGCTGGCGGATTTGGGGGGGGGGGCAGCCCCCCCCAGCCCCCCCCCCCCCTAGGAGACCCCTGCTGCCTGGTGCTGGTCCCATTGCTGTCTTCATGTCAGCACCAGGGGCTGGACCCATAGCAGTTTTCATGTCAGCACCAGGGGCTGGACCCATGGCAGTTTTCATGTCAGCACCAGGTGCCGGCCCCATTGCAGTTTTCATGTCCATTCCGGGTGCCTCTCCCATTTGAGTCTGCATATCAGTGCCAGGTGGTGGAGCCATTGCGGTTACCAAATTGGTTCCTCCACCAGGAGCTGGTCCCATTGCTGTCTTCAGGCCATCACCTGGGGCTGGTCCCATAGCTGTCTTCAGGCCATCACCTGGGGCAGGTCCCATAGCAGTCTTCATGTCAGTTCCAGGGACCAATACCACAAGAGAACAAGTGAAAAGAAATGGCAAGTCAAGTGACAATAATTTTCATCTAGATATTTGATTGTCATGTGTAACCTCACTTGCCTATTTTCTTGTCATGTGCCCATTTGTAGAATTAGCACCAGGTGCAGCTGTCATGGCAGTCTTCACGTCAGTTCCAGGTGCCTCTCCCATTTGAGTCTTCATGTCGGTGCCAGGTGGCGGGGCCATCGCAGTGACCAAATTGGTGCCTCCACCGGGAGCCGGTCCCATGGCAGTTTTCATGTCAGCACCAGGTGCTGGTCCCATGGCGGTCCTCATGTCAGTGCCAGGTGCTGGTCCCATGGCGGTCCTCATGTCGGTGCCAGGTGCTGGTCCAATGGCAGTCCTCATGTCGGTGCCAGGTGGCGGGGCCATCGCAGTGACCAAATTGGTGCCTCCACCAGGAGCCGGTCCCATGGCAGTTTTCATGTCAGCACCGGGTGCTGGTCCCATGGCGGTCCTCATGTCAGTGCCAGGTGCAGCTGCCATTGCTGTCTTCATGTCAGCACCAGGTGGTGCCATTGCTGTGACACAACTTGTGCCGAAGCCAGGAGTTGGTGCTGTCGTCATTGCCGTCTTCATATCAGTACCAGGTGGTGGTGGTCCCATGGCTGTAACCATACTGGCGCACCCACCAGGTGGCATTGGGTATAACAAGTACACAAATGCATGAGTGGGCCACAAAAAGTAAAGGCCGCATAATCTGCCCTGATATGAATGCAGCGTGGTGGGTCGCACACCGAGAAGCTATACAAAAAAAATACAGTGTCAGCAGTGTCTGTCTGTATTTATATCCTACAGTTTCCCCCTTGAATTTAAATTTTGAAATAAAGCCAGGTCCATGTGACCGTGCGGAAAGAGCCTAATGGAAATCACCCCTTGAAATTGCAGTGAGCACGTAAATGATGAAAACTGCATGTTGGTATATAACAAAACACCATAGGTGTTGTGTTTTCGAGGATATATACTAAGCGTAAAGTCATCGGTGCCATAACACGAGATAGCCGACTGGATGAGTTCTCAGCAGTGTTCCACTCATTACGCATTTGTTCACTGGTTTTGCCTAACACACCTGGTGCTGGTGCCATGGTCATTTCTGTCGCAGCAGGTGGTGGTCCCATTGCTGTAACCATACCAGGCGCTGGGGCCACCGCTGACTGTGTGGCGCAGTGTGGACTTAAGTTGTTTTGTGGACTTAAGAACAGCCCACTATCAGTTCGCACTGTGAACTTCACAGTTGGCATGTCTTCACCTAAAGATGGCACCTAACCTTAGCAGCAGGTGGCCGTGGAGCGGCAGCGCCCACGTAGCATGAAACCAAGCCACCGCCGACTGAGCGGAATGAAAGATTAGTAAAATAGATCCATACTATAAATATAATAACAGACAAGGCCCTGATCATATTTATCTGCCGACCATTTAGGTAGAACCACATTTACCTCTGTCACAGGCAGCATTTTCTTGACACTCGCCATTCGCTTTTCTTCTCATTTCTCATTTTACTTCGCCTCTAACTTTTTACTCATCTTCTCATTTCTCATTTGCTTCACTTTTAACTTGTCATTTCTAAAATGTTTTATTACTTCTCCACTTGCTAAATTATTTCTATTTTAAGTACCGTATTTCCTCGAAACACCCCCTCAAAATGGAAACTATGAATTTATAAACCCCACTCGAAATACCCCCCTCCAAATTCAGTGTAGGTATAGAGAACGTAGATGACAAAAGCTGCGGTTTGTGATCCGGGAAACGCAGAACACACGTTACACCAATGACTGTGTTATGTAAGAACAGGGTTTGTACTGTCTACGTACTTATACAAGTCTATAGAGTATTATAAATGGTGGTTTTTGCTGCATTTTTCGACGTCTGTATACGTTACAAACAACAATTTAGTACTGGGATTTCAAAAAATTTCAGGCGAAATAATAAACCCACCTCGAAATACCACCTCAAAATTTTCACTCTGAAAAAATTAACACCCTGGGGGTATTTCGAGGAAATACGGCACACTCATGCCTCAGTCAGTTGACGCTTACCCCCACCCCCGGCGCGCTGGGGTCCACCGGCGCCAGCCATTGTCGAAGGTGCCGGCGCCCCAGCGTAGCATGACACGAGACCCGCACCTGCGTGTTGTGTGATGTCATATAATCTCAGGATGTCACAACTAGCATTCCAAAAATGTCAGGAGATTTATAATCAAAATATAAGAATCTTATATTTTCTCCAAGTATTTCCGGGGAAATTTTATTATACCTTCTTTCCAAGGAGAAAGTATTCAAAAATGTCGCATTTACCATATTTTTGTTTGAATTTTTCCATGTTTTATTCAGGGAGATTTGATTGTAAGTATTTTATTTTTGAGAGATTGTCTAATATTATATGTAATCATATTTTCTGAAATAAGTACCATATTACCTCGCATTTCCATCATGGGGTTTATTATTTCGCCAGCAGATTTTGAGGGGGGGGGGGTAATTCGAGGAGGGTTATTTGAGGGGGGGTATATTTTCGTTAGAAATTTTCGTGAAATTAGTAGTAAACAATATGTTCTTACATACCCAAACCCGGTAATGAATGTGACAAAATAGGATGCACTTGGGAATTTTAGGGTACATCGCTACATGGTATATGTGTAGCTGTGGTGCAAACCGGCAGCAATAAATGCATCATGTAGATTGCATACATAATGTATATCATTTCAGACGGGGGTATTTCGGAGGGGGGGGGGTTAAATTCAAGGGGATAATTCGAGGTAATACGGTAGCCCATTTTTGGAACGCTAATCACAGCTTTACAGTGGTCGTAAAATCGGTTTTACTTGCACAATAGGAACGTTCCGTTGTAAGACGTAAGTCTTTTGCAGGGCATTTCCCACGACTTTTGACACCTTGCATGACATTTGACATTTTACAGAGTCTGACTGCCCCCATGAGCTCACCTCCACCTCCGGCACGCACTGGCCCGCCGCCGCCACCCGGCGCCTGTGGGGCGGGCTGGCCCATGTAGACGCTGGCTTTGGCCGCGCCGCCGCCGGCCATTTGCGCCGCGCCGCCGCCGCCCTTCATGCCGACGTACTGGGACGTCATCTTGGCTCTGTGACTGGTGGACTGGCTGCCGCTGCCGCTGCACTGGCTCAGTTTGGAGGTGTTCTGTGTCAGCTGCAAGTTGCAGTCTGCCCGACTGGCGTAATTGGTTTGTTTTATTTGATGTAAAGGGATAGTGTTTGTGGTGAATGCGTGGCATGTTTCTGGCTTTGACTGGGATGCTCACTTCTCACGTTTACTTTTTTGAAGCATTTGTAAATATTATAGGGTCGTTTGATAAGGGTGGAAAATTTCCATTCATTGATTATTCAATAAATACTTCAACATCGAGATTAGAGCACAATTTAAAAGTAATGCAATGCCGGTAAAAATATCATAAATATCATCTCAACATTCCTACAAACAAACACAACGTTATCAAAATCGATCTAGCGGCGTCTGCTCTGGTCCACCGCAATCTCCCGGCAGCTTTTCTCACATTGCTGACATACAACCGAGCGCTCAGAGTAACTCTCACAGTGGCCGCTTCATTAGCTAACAGAACGGTCCACTTTTTGTCCGCGTGACCCTCCACTGAGCCGAGAACCAATTGCGAGCTGTAGCAGAATCTCCTCGCGTGGTACACTGATTGCGTGAGATTGTTTGTGTTGCGGGATGCGGACCGCCAGCGTCGCCGATGGTGTTCATGTTTGGCTTTCGATACCAACAGGTGTCTGTGAATTTGATGGCTATTTGGACTTTACCTAGTCTTGTTTTTGTGGCGAAAAGCGCCAGATATTGGCTGGGCTGGACACCGCCCGTGCGACCATTTTCTACGATCACATTGTAACCCTGGAACTTCTTTTTTAAACTTTTTTTAAACTTCTTCTTTTTTTCAAACTCCGTTTCAAATCAATTCAAATAGCCGGAGTAGACTTGACTCACTTGGATGTAAAAATTTGCGACTTTGCTCACCTGGATTCCAATACTGAAAAGCGGCTGCTCGTTTCACCCTCCGCTATCATCACATCCAAGTATTCATTCATCCACAGCAGAGCGGGTTTTGGATTACCGCAATATTCAACCAAAATGTGGCCAGTCTGCTTGTACCCCAATGAAAAGCTCACCACCTTGACAGAGTCTTTGTCGATGCCATACACTTCTATCTGTGGGTGCAGAAACGTGAAGGCACACCGAATATCACCCAGTCTGTCCCGGAGGTTGGAGGAGATGTATTTCTTTGAAGAACACCAAAAGAAGTAAGCAATTCGACAGAAGTTTGTTGACACGAAAATTTCGACCAGGGGCCAGTTCCGCAAGTGGAAAAATTAAGAGTTAAAAGTTAAGACTTGAGTAAAATGACAAATGGCAAGTTAAGAGTAAAGTTAAATGATAAATGATTAGTTAAGAGATAAAAGTAAAGTTAAGAGTCAAGCAAGTGTATCCAAATCTTATTTTTCGTATCCAGATCTTATGTTTTGTATCCAAATCTTATTTTTCGACATAAGATTTGGATACAAAAAATAAGATTTGGATACAAAAAATCAAGATTTGGATACACTTGCTTGACTCTTAACTTTACTCTTATCTCTTAACTAATCATTTGTCATTTAATTTTACTCTTGTCTCTTAACTCATCATTTATCATTTTGTTTTACTCTTAACTTGTCCACTTGCGGAACCGGCACCAGATTGTTTATCCACAGCAAAAGTCTCGCCAATGATAGACACAGTCTAAGATGTTAAATGTCTTCTCCGTATTCACCCTGGAAAACCGTGTGTAAACTGTGTACCGTATTATCTCGAACAATTCCCTATGGAAGTTATTCTCTAGCCTTGTACTGATCCGTTGTTCTAGCGACAGGGTTAATCGAGGTAATGCGGTAGTTACAAACAAAAACGTTTCGCTCAAACTCACCAGCGCATGAACCGATTGTGGCACCAGCAGTGGTTTCTTTCGTCCACCTTCAGTCCCCTCATCCTGGTCGGCCCTCTTCACCACGCAGTAGTAGTGTGCAGTTTGATGCAAACTGGTCAGCCGCAGCAAGCAGGTGGACGTGGTCCTGTGCTCGGCGTTGTCGTCGGCGCCGGCGCACTCGTGCACGGTGCGGCGCCCGCCGCCGCAGCTGACCGGCACCGCTGCCGCCCCACTGTGCCGCCTGTAGGTGGATGATTTGATTGGTAAATGTGTGGTGTTGATGGGCAATGGTGTTGACCTGTGAATCACGGCCCGCGATGGCTATAGATTATGTGAAGAACACACAGAAGCGCAGAAATTTATCAAGTTAGAAAATGTGATTTTGTTTCACAGTAACAGACACTGATAAACGTATTTGTAGATAAGAAAAACCTAAACAAAACAGCTAAAATGTCTTCACAGTTCATTGTCCCACAATATTGCATTGAATGGATGTTGTCGCTCATAAAGTCTGACATTGATCCGTACTTTTTATTGGTGTAAAAACCTGATGGTGGATTATGTAACAAGGCACTCAGATTTTATCTAAGGAAACCAATTCTCTCTACTAAAGACAAAAATACTAAATATAAATATCACAGAAACCTATTTTTAAATAAAAAACTCAGCATCTAAGCTCAAAACTCTCAGAAAGCAAATTTGACATCAATGTATGCCACAGGTCTAATCCGCGCAGTAGGTAACCAACTTGTGCATCCACTCTACAACGGCAGGCGTCGGCAGCGCGTCCGCAGCGCACGTCAAGTTGACCAGGGCGCCGTCCTGCAGCCGGTACACGCCCGCCGCGTCGGGCGCGTTCTCGTAGCGCAGCCAGGCGCCGCAGCGCCTCGCAGCCGTGTCGGCCTGCCCGTCGCTGCACGCGCTCTTGCAGTTGCTACCCGCCGCGCGGCAGAGATTTGGGTGCAGCTGCAGTGCCAACGCCATCGAGAGCCACGTCAGGAGGTTATGTTTTTGCATCATAAATATTTAGTCGCGATGAAAACAGTTGCAGTTTTTTATAGAGGCAGTGTCGTGGACGAGATTGAGGATGCGGTGCGCATTCGAGCGACGCCGAGTGAAAGGAAAGTTATTTATTTGTTGTGGCGAATGATACGACCACTGAATAAAATAGCCATCTCACACGGGGCAACGCGCCCCAATTTCGTTACTTCACATTCGGTGGTTTACGGTAGTAGTATGCCCACTTAAAGGACGCGAGGACTACAAGCGTCAAACTGATAATAACCATTTTGGCTCTTGACTTTATTTGCACAAGCGTTCCTCTCGTTTTACTACTCATTTGATTGCCATGCTTCATGCTCACTACTATGGCATCAAGTGCGTTGTTGTTAGGTTAGAGGTAAAAAATAAGACCAGAAAATAAGAATATTCACTCACACAGGGTCCAGCAGTATAACCACCAGAACACCAGAAAACAAACAGAGTTCGGGGTTCGGGGTTCAACATATAGACTTTCAAGGTGTAGAAAACCAAAAAGGACGAAAAATCGCATATATAAACACCTTCCCGGTCAAGTAAGCCACCCATTTTTTTATTTCCCTTCGGAAGCTATATCTCTGGCTATGGTGGCGACTAACTACAGGGTGGGTCGCCCTATATGCAAAAAATTTTTGCCAGGTTTTCAGTGTCCCAAACAAGTACACCACCCCCTTGATTAGCTACACCAAAGGGGCTGTATCTCCAGTTGCGGGGGTGGTAGAAAGCTAAAATTTTGGGGGTATTTTGGCAACGCCCACCCCTACTATATGCCAGTGAGGCAGCTCCCGACGACCCACTACAGTTTGTGCCGCTGTTTATAAAATTGTTGTTTTTTTAAAAAAACGAGCCAAGTGTCCCAAGCAAGTTCACCACCTAAACAAATAAAAATTTTTTTTAAGAACATACCTTATATAAAAACTGAATCAGGTTTTAACCCTAGTTCTGCTAATTAAATTTTTTTCCTTTGTTTAGCCACCCCCATCATAAATGGCAGACCAAAACTTTCATTTTAAACCAATTTTTTGTTCCACACTTAAAAAGTTGGTTTACAAAGTTCAGTAGAGGAGGGTCTAAGGTTCAAAGTTATGTAAACAACATGACCTCCAAAATGGCGACACGAGGAAATTTATTTGGGGTGAATTCTATGATGTCATAATGATGTCATTGCAGGAACAAAATTTTACAGAATTTTCACTTTTTCATTCCACCCAAGTAAATTTACTTATGTCGCCATTTTGGAGGTCATGTTGTTTACGTAACTTTGAACCTTAGACCCTCCTCTACTGAACTTTGTTAACCAACTTTTAAAGTGTGGAACAAAAAATTGGTTTAAAGTGAAATTTTTGGTCTGCCATTTATGATGGGGGTGGCTAAACAAAGAAAAAAAATTTAATTAGCAGAACTAGGGTTAAAACCTGATTCAGTTTTTATATAAGGTATGTTCTCAAAAAAAATTTTAAATTCGTTTAGGTGGTGAACTTGCTTGGGACACTTGGGTCGTTTTCTTAAAAAACAATAGCTTTATACACAGCGGCACAAACTGTAGTAAGTCGTTGGGAGCTGCCCCACTGGCATATAGTAGGGGTGGGTGTTGCCAAGATACCCCCAAATTTTTAGCTTTCTACCACCCCCGCAACTGGAGATACAGCCCATTTAGTGTAGCTAATGAAGGGGGTGGTGTACTTGTTTGGGACACTGAAAACCTGGCAAAAAATTGTTGCATATAGGGCGACCCACCCTGTAGTTAGTCGCATGCCTCCCCCCACTGATACAGAGTAGAGGGATGTTACAAGTATATATTCACAAAGATTCAGCTCTATAACCCCACCATAGCCAGAGATATAGCTTCCGAAGTGAAATAAAAAAATGGGTGGCTTACTTGACCGGGAAGGTGTTTATATACAATTTTTCCATCATTTAACCATGATTGAGCCGTCAACTAATGCACCTGACAGCTGATTACACCACATAAAGTCGACAAAACTCAACAAAAACAGTTCAGCCCGGTAGCTCAGTTGTTAGAGCGCCAGCGCAGGTTCACGCCCTGAACAGCTAGACACATTTGTCTAGCACTGAGCTGTCAACTCGTTGACAGCGGAATGTGCACGAAAAAAAGCCGTCGCCCGCGCATCATAAAGTGCGTGTGGGGACTACACCCTTAAAGGCTACAAAGGTAGTCCTTCGGAGGAATCTTACAGGGCAACCTCTTTTGGGCCCACGAAATCGGCTGGCCGTAAATGTTGGAGGTTGTGGGTTCGAACCCCACCCGGGCTGCGGTACTTTTTGCATTTTTTTATCACTCAAGGTGGTTCACACGAGTTTTGTGGAATTGAATTTTTTGTGCAACTCGTATTTTGTGCAATTTTGTTCATTGCGCCTTCCTTCTTGGACAGTAAAAAAGCAAAAAAATTAGTAACCCAGGTGGGATTAGAAGAACCCTTGACCTTCAGCGTGTTTGGGCCGTCATTGGGTCCACACACACTAGTTGACATCGCTAATTCGTGTCAACTGAATGTCAACTCAATACGAAAAAAATATTTTAAAGCATCACACTAAACAGAAACAATAACAAATTAAGCGTCACGGTAAAAAATTAACTATACTATATCACATTGGAAAGTTGAAATCACATTGTTATATTTTTTTTATAACAGTTTTTTTCAATCAATGGCCACCGACTTCCGACTAAGCGATGAATGCACGCACGTGCGTATCCAAGTGATACGTAATAGAAAAATTTATGTTGGCGGTAGCCCAACATTTCGAAATCGCCCTTTGCGACAGTTATCTTCGCTTCAATGCATTCAGACGCCATTTGCGACCAGTTCTGGTCGCTTAATTGCTTTCCGCGTCCATTAGCGGTGACGCCGGCGAAAATACTGCGTCTTCACTTCTGTTTGTTCAATACGCAACTAGAAAATTGGACGAGGGCCAAGTCTTGATAAGTGCAGCGATCTGTTTTTCGGTGGATCGGGCACGTATGTGAAATTGGTCCACGTCCAAGTTTGTATTGGATACGGTAACGTATCGAATGAACGGGAGTAAAAACGCAGGATTTCCGTCCGCTTAACCGAAATTGGCCGCGGAATGGAATTAAGCGACAGGAAATGTCGCTAATGGCGACCGACACACTAGTTGACATATGTATGTGTACAAACGGGTGTATCTAAATTCTGTTTGGCCAACTGCCAATTTTACATAATATTTCCCCGGTATCGGACGCATGACTGAAACTTTTTCCGGCCGTATTACCGTATTAAAAGTCTACCACTCTCACTGCAGTCGCGTCGACATGGGCGACCGTCCCGTCGATCGACCCACCACGCTGGTCGACAACGAGAAGCAGGCTGCCGCAGAAGTGCCCAGGAAACGCGCCACTGTTGGCAATCGAATAAAAAGTCTTTTTTCTGGCGTCCACGGTCAGGCGGCCGATTCATCGACTGGCAACTCGAAATTTTACACTAAACAAGGTTGGACCTGATGGAATTTGGTTCCTGAGGGTCACTCTTTAACAACATAAATATTTTCTTGGGGTGACATTTGATACGTTTCGCTACCGTACTAATATTTATCTCACGCTATAAGATTTATTTTGTATAATTACTGTCATAAATCGCATGTATCACCACCTGTAGGGTGCTTATGTTTTGATGGGGTATGCGAAAGCTTCGTTTGATGTATTGATGTTCAGATTGACTTAGGGATGGCAAGCGCTTTTTTCAAGCGCTTTTTTTATAAAAAAACGCCGCTTTTTTTAAAAAAAAAGCGCAACGGTCCCAGCGCTTTTTAAAAAAAAAAAGCGCTGGCAAAAATTTCAGTACTCATGCACTAGGTATTTTGCAAAAAAATTTGCGCGCAAGCGCATAATTTCACATGCAAATTCCCAGTGGTGGTTGTTTTCATTGGTTTTGTAGCATTTTAGTGGCATTGCTTCTATTCCTGCATGGTATCATGTAATAACAAGTTGAGGAGATATGTCAGTGTCGTAGATAATATCCAGCCAATGTGCTTCCACTTTTCTACAGTGTGAAACATCACTGTCATGTATTAGCCATCTTTTATAGCCAAATTTAAGCACTATTCCATGCCTAACTCCACTTGCAGTCAAGAAACATTCAAAAACGGCGATATACATAATTAGTCGACATAAAATTGGATTTTTTTGGCAGAAATCAGCACTTATAATGCCATCAGATGATTACATAGCCATTATATGGATATATATCATCACAAGTACTGCCATTTGTCTGATATACCTGTATATATTGACTCAGGACCATATTTGGGAGCTTTTTAGGTAACGTCTTGACAATTTTTAAAAAATGCGAAAAGAGCGCGTTTTTTTTTAAAAAAGCGCTTTTTTTTAAAAAAAAGCGGGGCCGTTAAAAAAAGCGCTTTTTTCCATCCCTAGATTGACTACTGGGTGATTGAATATTTCTGATATCCTCGATGAGCAAATTCAGATGACCCTATTCGTATTCAGGCTCAAAAGAATATTTACTATCAGACAAATCACCCATCTTCAACAATCGCTCCATTAATCCCAGATGCGGATTCAATAATGAGCGAGGACACGCCAACCTACGACAGGGTCACGATTGTGGACACGAACAGCAACGCGTCGCTGAGCCTGTCGATGCACACGCCGCCCGAGTCTCCCCCGCCTGTTATTGTCATCAACTCGACGCGCAAGCAAGGTTTTTTGGGGATCTTTTTTGTGGTGGAGCATGACAGTTTGATGAAGCGAAACCAAGCTGGGCGGGGTTCTATTGAGAGGGGCAGTGTTTTTGAAAAAGTTTTTAAAAACGAACAATTGGTATACCAACACTATTCACTACATAGATTCGAAATTGATTAGAGAATGCCTGAAAGGTCTGATTTGTTTGATCAGTTACATTGCAGCAGCATCCGCTTATTGCAGCAGCTGCAACTGTCATAAATCACTAACATATATATTGCGTTTTCTCTGCCGCAATTTTGAAATAAAATATATCATTAAAAACGTCAGTGAAGTAAATGGTAGAATACACTGCCGCAATCACATTCATGTGCACTTAAATCCCAAAAAAATTCAAACCACACACACAGATCGCGCAGCAGGCGATGGTTCGTGTACTACTGTGGTGTTCGGCTCAAATGATTCGTCACCCGATCGGAGACTTGATGCCGCAGATCAGCACGCGGTGCGCGATCACGCCACCGAACGCATCCTTCGGTTAGTGAAGGCTTTAATTTACGTGTCCCAGAATGCTAGAGTCAACTGCAAAGTCAGAATACACGTCTAGTATCATAAAATCTGTTGTACGTGTGCGGAGCGAAAGCTGGTATCGAAATGTTAGCGAACTAATAATTGTGAAAATTGCAAATCGCAATTGCAAATTGCAAAAGTCATACGTACTTACAAATTTGTCTGCGTGTTTCAAAAAAAGTTTCGATGCTTGCGTTAAAAAAATTTGGCCTTTCAAAAACTCCTGCCATCCCTATTTCCACCCTTAGATATAAATATTTACATTTAACTGGCGGAGCGCATGCTTTGCATTTTTTAGAAGGAAACGCTCCATTATTTAGCTCCAAAAATTCAATTTTTCCAATATCCAGCTTGGTAATTGCTGAATTTTGCTTTTACATAAGTTCCCAGTTTACAGATAAATGAGTGTGTGTGCAAAGTATTTGGTAGAAAAAGTATTTATCTAACCAGTCTAATAGTGAAAAATTGAAGCACATTTAAAATCCGTTTCATTCAAACTCTAGTGGGAGTTATTCAATAAAAATTCGATGCGGTTATGTACATATGTTTATTACACTTACGTACAGAACATGTCTGTAAATACAATTTTATAAAAATGGCACACCGCGTACGTGCCCGCATGCTGAACCGCGCTTTATTTACACAATTTGTGCGCTTCATATAGGTATATTGACTTTTAAAATACCACTTTATTTCGAGTCTGCTGGAATTAATAGCGCATTGAAGTCTGCCTGCCCGTAAGTTGTGCCTGTTATCAAATCGATTTGTTATTTTTGGCAAGTTTTCTCACCCAGCTGCGCCATTTGGCGAGTGATGTAATAAACCTCTGTCAATTTCAACTCATAAAGCCCCTGCACACACTAGTTTTCACATGAAATGTCAAAAACTTATAAATGAACTTTCGATGTGTTTGAGTTTTCCACAATGAGTCATTTTTAATCTCCGTCAACTGTAGTTGACGGCCACGTAATTGTAGAAAACCCAACCCAAATGCATTCTAAGCTGATTTGTGAGTTTTCGAAATTTCGTGTGGAGACTAGTGTGCGCAGGCACAATCCTAATCAACTAAGTCCATTCATCAAAAACACACTCACTCCTCTAAAACCATCCACACAGTCGCGAACGGCGGCGCGGCAAGGACCCAGCCGAAGTATCTTCAACGATGGCCGCCCCTCTGGACGCGCTGGCGGCCATGGCGAGCGGCAGCAGCACCGGCGCCGCGGCGACGAGAATCCGGGCGCGCCGCAGCAACCGCTCGCTGCTCAAGGTGCCCGGCAGCGTGGATTATGGCTATGGCAATGAAATGACCAGTGATGATGAGGAAGGCTATACGGGTTTGTTCGGGCTGTTTGAGACACCAGTAGCTGGATGTCAACTGAATTTATGTCAACTAGATTTGGGTTAATTATGTGATTTCAACTTGATTGCATAGTTAATTTTATATAGTGACACCAAATTTTCATTGTTTCTGGGAAGTGTGATGCTTTAGAAATGACATTAGTTGGTCTTCGGTTGACGTTGAAATTTGCGATGTCAACTAGGTAGTGGGGGCCCTTTGTCTCATTGGCGCCGCGTACACTGCGTGTCATACTATTTCAGCTCGGACACAAACATATTTTTTTGCGGATATGATGTTTAAAATTTTAACAGAACGCAAGCGCCAACCCACTAACCCCCCGCAGGCGCGCTGTCTCGCTCGTCGGTCACACTTCCATCGAACTGGTCGGCCACGTTGGCCATGGCGAAGAAGAACCGCGGCCAGATCAAGAAAGACATCAAACGGCAGCGCAACGCGGAACAGACGGAAAAGCGGCGCGTGGTCACCGAGCGCCTGCGCAGCTATGAGCAGCAGGAGCCGTCGGCCGCTCCGCACAACGACGCCGCCTACCACTCCATATTGAGCGTGGGCGTGAGCGAGTCCCTGGACGACTCAGACGCGCCCGCCGGCGCCGCGCCCAGCCCACCCGACGCCCGGTTTGTTATGGGTGTTTTTTTTTGTTATTGCCGTTTATCGTATTTGCTTGAATAATAGATTTTTTTGATGGGGAACTATTCGAGGGGGGATTATTCAACTGATGGATTATTATTTCGTCAAAATTTTCAAGCATTTTTCTATCAACTGATTTCACGAAATATGCTTTATTAACACAATAACGTGCCACTTTTGTTAAAATTGGGCACGACAAATTGAACAAATCTGTCGACGAAATTGAACAAATTATTCAGGGGGGGGGTATTTTTTCCTTACTCGTCTTACAGGGGTTATTCAAGGGGGACTACTCAAGCAAATACGGTATTTATTGGTAAAATATTTACATTAGCGTTTTGTGCCGCTTGCAATCAGTCATTTGACCGGGCCACTCGCAGGCGCCGTTTCGCGTCCATATCGCGCAGCGACTCTCGCCGTTCCGTCGAGTTGGAGCTGAAGAAACTGTACACGCGGCTCAATTTCCTGGTGCAGTCGTCGCAGGCGCAGCAGGCGGGAAGAGTGCCAGAGACCAGGTGCCACCTCCAGACCCTGTAAAAGACCCTGTAAAGTGTAAAACACCCTGTAATGTGTCATGTAAAATACTTTGTAAAGTGTCAAATGTCATGTAAAATAATTAGTTAAGTGTTGTGCGTATCCAAATCTCATTTTATCGTATCCAAACATTATGTTTTTGTATCCAAATCCTCTACAGTAAGATTTGGATGCAAAACATTGGATTTGGATACGATAAAATATGATTTGGATACACATGACACGTTGAGTCATTTACATGCCATTTGACACTTTACAGGGTGTTTTACATGACACATGACATTTTACAGGGTCTTTTACACTTTACAGGGTATTTTACAGGGTCTGGGAGTGCCCCCAGTGCGGATGTCGCCGCTCTGGTCTCAGCCTGCGCAGGCGGCGGTGCGTTCGCGCGCGGCGGCAGCAGACACGACCTGTCGATGAGGGGCAGGCGCATGAGCCGGGTCGGCTTCACCAGCAGCGAGACGCACCCTATGGGCGAGGTGCTCTGGTTGCATTTGCAGGTGTGCTTTATAGATGTTAGATGGCGGGAACTAATAACCTTGAACATGTCATGTGAAATGTCAATCAAAACAAAAAGAAGTATTTAATTACTAAATGCATGATAATTGACATTTTATTTTACATTTGTCATGACAATTGGCAATTTAACATGATTGCATGACATTTTACATGCCATCTGATACTTAACATAGCCCAATCCAGGGGTCTCCAAGATTTTGGCCCTCGCGGGGGCTGGATAGATAGGAAATCGCTCCTCCGCAGGGATAGATAGCTGAAAATTTCTCTGGGGGGAGGGGGGGCTCGCGGGGGCAAAATATATAGGCTTTTTCAATGCATAGAAGGCAGAACGGCGAAAAATCGCTAAAAACAGGTTAAAAGTAGCTAAAATATGCTTAAAATAGGTATATAAACATGTGTATAACCGAAAGCCGCGATTTTGAAGGTGAAAACTATAAAAAGTACTAAAATTAGCGATTTTGAGCGAAAATTGGGTCGAAATTTCTCAAAACTCGCTCCGGCTGGGTAGATAGCTGGCCGATTTGGGGGATAGATAGCCATAAACCTTGCCTCCGGGATAGATAGATGGCTGAGCGGCCTCCGCGATAGATAGATAGCTGGGGGATTTGGGGGCAGCCCCCTCCCCACCAGCCTCCCCCCTAGGAGACCCCTGGCCCAATCCCGTCCCCAGTAACGTTTGAACCCTGACTGCCCACGTTAAAACCTATCATCTTTTGCAGGCAAATTTGAATGGGCTGGACAACATGAAAACACCGGAAGCAATTAAAATGGCGACAATGGCTTTTGATGATTACCTAGTCGAGCATAGAAGGAGCATCATCTCGGTGATCGACGAAGTGATCAATTTTAGATTTGATCCTGGAGATGCGGCGTCGTTTGCTCACAAAACTCTCAGTCCACAAGCGAGTGATGATAACCTGGCGCCTGCTGCCGCTGGGTCAGTCCTCACAGAGACCTTACTACTTCTAATAGAACGGCCAAGGGTTTTGTAGATTTGATGAGATTTGATTAGATGAGATGCGAGGGTTCATATAGGTAGTAAATCGCTGGCCGATTTGGGGGGGGGGTTTAGGGGATAGTAGCCCAAAATTTTGCCTCCGGGATAGTTAGATAGCTGAGCGGGCTTCCGGGATAAATCGATAGCTGGCGGATTTGGGGGGGGGGGGTAAACCCCCCTCAACCCCCCTACTAAACCCCTGAGAACGGCATACCTCCAATAGAACGGCATACCTTCAACAGAACGGCATACCTCCAACAGAACGGTAGGTAAAAAAGTTGACGAAAAAATTGATCGGCGCTCTTCTATTAGAAGAAATACAGTAGTTTGGCAGCGTAAATGTTCTATTACAACACTTTTTTCAACTGGCAGGCGCGCTTGCTTTCGCATGGACAGCAGCTGCATGGCATCGATGGACCAGAGCGGAAGCGATTGTTCAGGGTTGGCACCCTGCCAGAACTGCAGCGACAATTTCAAGTTTACCGGAGACCGCCTCACTGCCGAGTATGTGCATCGGCAGCAGCTAGCTGTGGCACGAGTAGCAGCGCTGTTACATAAGGCTGAGACCCTGGTGCCAGTCCCAGGCCCCGTGAAATTCCCTGTAAAATGCCAAATGTCATACAAAGTGTCAAAGGTCATGTAAAATTCCCGATAAAATGGCAAACGTGTTTTCCATTTTACTGGGCATTTTACATGACTTTTGACACTTTGCATGACATTTGACATTTTACAGGGCGTTTTACAGG
This sequence comes from Sphaerolaimus hirsutus, assembly GCA_964036195.1. Taxonomy (NCBI): domain Eukaryota; kingdom Metazoa; phylum Nematoda; class Chromadorea; order Monhysterida; family Sphaerolaimidae; genus Sphaerolaimus; species Sphaerolaimus hirsutus. The sequence goes on from OZ038458.1 coordinate 16,059,571, forward strand.
ATCTGAGACTGCCCCCAGATGCACGACTACCCAACCACAAACACCATGTACAAGATGCTCGGCGACAAGATCGGCGAGCAGAAAATGAAACAGTTTGAATCCGCGCTCACCGTGCTCTACGTATGGTACAATACCACGTGCGACCTGTGTCGCCGTATGCGTGACGTGGGTCGCATGCTTGGAGTGCGCACTACTGTTGCATGGTGGCCAGCTGGCGCCTTTGAAACACCCAATGTTAGCAGTGATAGTGATGATGGTTCTAGTGATGAGGACACGGCGAATGAGTCTGGTTCGTTTTACCGGTCTTCTACTCGGCGGTCATCACACTCATTATGGAAACCTACCATAACCCATCTGAACAATGAACCGAAAATTATACGGTCCTTTCATCATAATATTTTTTTACTATTGTATGTTGGTCATTATGAATATTATCACAAGATTCGTTAAATTATGGTAGGATCCTGGACATACTCTGCGGTCCGCCGAGTATACCATACCTTTTTATTCCTGTTGCAATTTTTGTTTCCATTATTTTTTCTCAATGTGCACATTCCTTCTGCAGGCGGCGCGCCCGGTCCCGGAATGGTGAGCGCCACGGCCAGCGAATCGATCGCCGACATGACGCCGCTTCGCAGCAGCGCGAGCGTGGAAGCGAGCGGGCGGCGGCCGCCCGACCACGATCGGGCGTCGTTCTACGGCAAGTTCGTGGCGAAGAGCATGCGGCTGCGCGGCATGAAGCGCGTCTTGTCGCGGCTGGACGACATGGCCGGGCACACGTTGGCCAAGGCCAGATTGGCCCTGGAGATTCCTTTCGATGGGCAGTCCGGCGAACAAGCGAGCAGTCCGAGGCCGGAACATCCAAGACTCGCAGCTTCGGGGGTTACTCCTAGATCGCGCAGATACATTGTGAGTCAAGTGTGTGGTGAAACTTTTGCACGCTGTTTAAAACAAATCATAAATACAGCTGACTTTGGGTTTTGAGAACACAACTTTTTGGAGAAACGGTTGAATAATATAGACCTACACTAGTGCACGCTGTTTTGAATTCTGTGCTGTGCTTGCTGCGTGTGCACGCGACTTATTTTGCTCAACTAGCTTCGAACGCCGTGTAACATCGTGGTCCCACATTTTACCATTCTTTTTCCATTTTGCACGAACACGTATAGATTAGTGCCTGTAAACAGCATCAATGTAAATAATAATTGCATTTAATTGTCGTCGTGCACATAGCGGCAGTCGCCGGTCACGTACGTCTGGTCGTCGTGCGTGAACGAGACGGGCAGCAGCAGCGACACGATGGCCACCAGCAGCACAATCGACGCGGCCGCGGTGCACTTTACGCCACGGCTGCAAAGGGCGTCTAAATCTGCCGGCACACCCATTCGGTCGACGATTGTGAGGCCCATTCGCGTGCTCACAGATGTCGGTCTGGGCATGGCGAATTTGAGCTGCGCCACTAGTGGTAGTAGTGAAAGCAACCATGCCCACATTTGCAAAGTGCAGGGCATTATTGCACAGCAGGTTTGCTAACTGGTTTTGCTATTGGGGCCTGTAAAATGAGCTTACTTCTTTTCTATGATTTGCTGCATGTGTGAGTAGACGAGTTCCTATTGTACGACGTACATAAGCATTTATATTTAGCATTAGCAATTCGACGTGTTTACTGTTATAGCCTACATTCCAGAACTTGCTTTTTGTGCATGCTGATAAACATAGCTAAATGTAAATATGTTTTTTTAGAAATAAATTTAAAATCTAAGTTTGATATATGGCCCCTCAGCCTCAGCACTGGTTACCGTACTCCGCAGAAAGTGATGTCTAGCCCCGAGCACCGCAAAGCGAGCACGTACGGGGTGCATTGCAGTCAATACAAGTCGACGGTGCTGCCGAGTCCCTTCTACAGTTACCTGTTCTTGTTGCGCGTGTCGCTCGACTTGGTTCACCATTGGCTCATACTCAGGGTGCAGGTGGGTCTTGTCCAGGGGGTGTGGTAGATTTTGAACTGCAGACAGGCTGCGCGAGATGGCTACGGTAGGGTTGGCGATGAGTGATAGTTATGGGTAAAGAAATTCGTGGATGACAAAGTTGGTGAGGCAGCAATCCACTAAGGGTTCAAGCGTGATTGACTTTTCGGGATCGGGATTGTTTTTTTGGTGTTTTAGGGTTGGTATCGGGTTGGGACCGTTGAATCACGAAAATTATCCCTTTTGAAACATTTCCATCTAGTGTGGTAAACTGTATTGTCTCTTGCCCTACAAACTGCGACACGCAGGGCACATCGTCCGCCGCCGACCAAGTGTGCGACGGGGCGGCCGAGCAGCATTCGAGCTGCGACGACGAAATGCCGCAGCTCGACGTGAACACCCTGCGGCAGCTGATCCGCGACGCGCACGACTGCCTCGAGGCGGCCGTCGAGGTCAAGTGCTACTATCAGGACTTTGTGCAGGCCACCGTGGATGGGGACACGCTGCGCGCTGAGTTGCTGTTGGACGACTTGTCCGAGTTCGATGCTAATCTGAAGCGCATGTTTAAGGTTAGATGTTTGTTGGGTGGTGCTGAAAAGTTTGGATGGTCTTCCAATGTGAATTTTCTATAACAGTAATATTTTTTCAAAATGGAAACTTGCCGTAAAATGATATAAAAAATGTTTTTGTAAACGGCGGCAATGACAATTGGGGAAAGAAAAACAAAGTATAATTTTAATGACTTTAATTGGCTAAACTTGCTTAAAAAGTACAAATATTCAAGGAAAATATTTTTTATACACGACACAGCAATATCTGGAGCACGTGGCCGACTGGGGCGACCTGGAGTCGGCCCAAGAACACACGACTGCCGAATGGTCGCAGGACCTCCTCCGAAGACTCGAGGAGGAATGGCGGTTTGCCAAGCGCATAGCCATATCAGTGGAAAATGGCGAGGCTGCGGCTGCCCAGTGTTTCTGGTGAGTTTACGCCCTTCTGCATGGTGTGGTGGAGTAATGCCCAGGGTTTAGTCACACGCGCTGTAAAAAGTTACGTAAAGTAAAAAAAAGTGTTGAGCGAAAATTGTCAAATGTCGTGTTATGCAGAAGCCAATTTTACCAGGCACTAAATATTTTACATAGCAATTTTGTGTAACATCATCAGTTTACACGATATTTTACAGGGTGCGGGACGGTAGGATATCAACCACCTTTTATATCCAAATCACAGACAATTTTCAAATTGAGAATTGCAAATACCTAATACAGTCAATACCGACACCGGAAAGTCATCATCCAAACCGTATCCCATGTGTATGAATACACATTTATGCTTAACATTTCGACCACACACGTGCAATCGCAGCAAATTCGGCCAGGGCATGTACAGTGAAATGGTGGGCGAGTACCTCTCCGAGAGGAAACCCCAGCTGCTCGAAGAGGTGCTCAAGCTGGACGACGGCGAGCCGGACGACGACGCCAGTTCCACGGTGGCCAGTTCGCGGCGGCGGCGCGACACCGCCAACACTGATAACACTGATGAGGAATTGTATACCACTGGTGAGTGTTGGAGGTGTTTCCTGGGTTATTTCCTTAAGTGGAGAAGTGGGAAACCATTTTTGAAGTGAGAACTTTAAAGTTAAAAGTGAAGTGAATTGGCAAATGAGAAGTAACAAGTTAAAGAAACTAAATTCGCGATTAATTAAATTAAATTCACTAAGTGGGAAGTGAAATGAGAAGTTAAAAAGTAATCTTTCTCACTTGTTTGCTTTTTTACTTTTAACTTTCTAATTTTCACTTCTCGCTTCTAAATTCACTCTTTGTAACTTTTAACTTCTCATTTCACTTCTCACTTCTAAATTTACTTTTGTTGCATTTTTTAGTCGTCACTTCTCAATTTACCTAGCTTTCAACTTTTTACCTGTCACTTTACAAATGTTTTTCACTTCTCCACTCGCGGAACGGGCGCCTGTCCCTCTAAATGAGATTGTAAAGTCCGACTTGTCGCAGGTTCGCAGCCCACCGCCGCCTCCAGGAACTCTCGCTCGTGCACGGCCGACAGCGATGCATTGGAAGCTGGCACACAGCCAACCACGAAGCCAGTGGAAATACCCGTCGCACCGAAACTGTCTATCAATGATAATTTACTCAAACAGCCGGACGGGCATGAACTGTCCATGAGTGTGGCATCTTCGGGTGCGCATCAGAGTAAGAAGTCAGTTTGATGCTTTGTGTGGGTCAAGTCTATTACGTAAACCCAACACGCATGTAGACCCATAATAGACATATTGTACCCGCAGGGGTAAGAAAGGGGGCGAGTAACCCCACCCCAAATTGCCCAGCTATCTATCTATCCCAGAGGCAAATTTTATGGCCACTTCCCCTGAACACCCCCCCCCCCGCAAATTGCCTAGCTATTTGGAGCGCTTTTTCATAGATTTGCACCTTGAAAATCCCTAGGTCATGACGGTCATGTGTTTTTTTGCCTATTTACAGCATGCCGGGTCTACATGCGTGATGGGCTTACATGCGTAATGGCACGGGTCATTTTTGTTTCTTTTCTTTTTTAATCGTGCCCAGTAAATGCACCTCATATTTACAGGCGTTCCCCTATGATTTTTCTTTTGTGCCGCGCCGTGAAAAAGTTGGTGCGCGAGGTGCGCGAGAGAACGATGCGCGCCAGCAACTTCTCTCGATTGCTGAAAAATGACCTGGAAATTTGTGCAAAGTACGACCTGTGCAAGTCACTTCATGAGCTGTTAATTCTTTTGAAATCGGCTGACTTCGTCATGGTTGGTGTCGGTGGATTCTTACCCATTTATTGGGATCGTTTTTAGCTGTGTCTGAATTTAGCTTTAATTTGAACCAATAAATGACTAATATGTGCTGTGTGAGCGCTGTATACACTGTATTTATTCAACATTTACCGTATTTCCTCGAATAACCCCCTGGGGAAAATCCTGAGGAGTGGTATTTCGAGGGGGGTTATTATTTCGCCAGAAATGTCTTGAACTCTCAGTACAGATTTGTTGTTTGTAACGTACACAGACGTAGAAAAATGCAACAATAAATGCCATGTACAAGAGTCTACAGACTTTAAGTAAATGTTGTTCTAACGTAACAGTCATTGTTTTTCACGTGTGTTCTGCATTTCCCGGATCACAAACCTGCCATTCTCACTCTGCAGATAGTGACTCCATCAATAGAACCGGACACCTACTTGCTGTTCTGCGAGGAGAAGACGTCTATCAACGACGAGCACCTGCAGCTGTTGCTGAACGTGACCTGCGGCAGGGACGAGTGCGACGTGCCGCCGCACCTGGCGCCGCTGCAGGGCTACCTGCTGATGGTGAAATGTCACGATGATGTGCAGAAGTTCACTGCGACCCAGGGACGTCAGTTGTGGCTGGATATGGGCGGCAAGAAGAAGTCTATTGATCCTGATCCGGATACCAGCGTGTCCTTGCAATATATGCAGGTGATATTTAGATTTCTTTAGTGTCCTTACTGACAGGTGTGACTGGCCACTTTTGTCTTCTGATGAGAGTTCGCATAGGGTCCACACGCACTAGTTGACATTGCATATTCGTGTCAACTGAATGTCAACTAAATAACACTAACTACAAAGTTTAAACGCATCACATTTAACGGAAACAATAAAAATTGAGTGTCACTATATAAAATTAATTATTTTCTATCACATAAGAAAGTTTAAATCGCATAATTTACCAAAATTTAGTTGAATTCAGTAGACACGAGTTTTGATGTCAACTAGTGTGTGTGCCCATTGTAAAAATCATTGCAGTCTGGTGCTTATGGTTGATGATACTTTTGAAGTGTTTTCGAAAACTGAATGTGGATGAAATCCATCTCCTCTTAGCACGCCGCATAAAAAATTCAATGTGTTTTTGACAAAATGAATTTATCCATCTATCTACTCAGGTGGACGCCGTCTACCTGGCCGTGGTCAATTCGAAACACCTGGAATCTCAGCGTCGCGAACTGGCCAAACACGTCAACAGAGATTACCTCTCTCTGGTCGAAGAGCAGTGTTCCTGTCACGAAATCATAGCGCAGCACATGGACGAACTCAAGGGGTCCGCTGTAGAGCAGAGAGCTCTACTTGAAGATACATTTCGCAGTCTTGTTCAAGATTTGAGGGACAACAAAGAGATAGGCGATATGGATGTGAACGAGCTGCAGACTTACAGAGACACGTTGATGCAGGCATTCGTTCTGACTTCTGAGGTTAGCGCTCGGCTGCTGCTCGACTTTTGTGTTCGAATCGCGATTACAGTATATCCTCGAATAATTCCCCGGGGAGTGATCTTTCGTAAGCTTTTTTTTTGACTGGAGAGCTTTTCGAGGGGGGGGGGTTATTCGAGGGGTGAAGTTATGTTTTCGACGGAATGTAAATTAAAATATTTACATTATCAAAATATTGTATGAATGGGGCTAAATTTGTTCCCTAAACCTTTAAGTCATCATACAAATTCCGTAATTCATGAAATCAATCCTAATGAACATCAACTGCTAAAGAATATATTCTTTTAAATAAAACATGTAAAACGTTTTTATACATGATCGTCTATTCCACCCATCAAAGAGGGGGAGTTTGTCGAGAGGGAGTTATTTTTACCTCTCTCAGCTAAGAGGTGGGGGGGAGCTATTCTAGGGGGGGGGGCTTATTCGAGGATGTACGGTATTCAATCAAATTATTTTTTTATCGACAACAATATTCTAGTACCACCGCGAATTGAGCCGCCTGGTCGGGTCGAAGCGGCGGCGGCAACTAGCCAGCCAAGTCATCCAGCTGGTGAGCACCTGGACAGACGTAGTGGCGGGCAGTTTCGAGGACATCGATCTGGCCACGAAGCAGCCCACTGCGCCCGTGCCACGGTGGGCCCACCAGCCGCTGTTCTTCCTCCAGTGGACGCTCACCAAGGAAGTGACCAGTCTGCTGGACACGGACAAGTTGGTCGAGCTGCGCGACTGCACCCTGCGCGCGATTCAGTACGCCACCGCGTCGGCGAAGCGACAGCCGGTGAAAACGGTCGCTTCGACTTCGGCTATGCAGTCTTTGGACAATGGTGAGATAAGTTACATAGATAGTTACATCCTCGAAATACCCGCAGTGGCTTTATCATTTCGCCAGCAGATTTTGAGGGGGGTCAAGTCGAGGGGGGGGGCTTATTCAGTTGTGATTTTGTCATTTCATCAGAAATTTTCATGAACGATCATAGTAAATAGTAGGCTTTTACATACCCAAAACTGATAAATGTGACAAAACGGTATACATTTCCACCTATCTACACAAACTAGTGTATGTGCAGCTGCTATGCAAATTGGCAGCAATTAATACATCATGCACAGGGACGTATCCAGGATTTTTGAGCGGGGGGGGGTTGCTTGTTTACAGAGGCCGGCGAAGGGGGGGGGGGGCTCAGCCCCCCCCCCCTAAAATTTTAGTCACATAGTGGCGGAATGGTGCCATTGCGCTGGCGCCATTAGTAGGCGCCACGCAATGGCGCCATTGGCGTTGGCGCCAGCGCCATGGAATGCTGTATATGTATGTAAATATACATACAAAGCAGCAACAGTGAACACCATTGAGTGTATTTATATTGATTTGCGGCCACATGGAGCAAATCTGATGATAATACCTTATGTCTGGTGAAGAATGCGCGCTGACGTTGGAAAAGTCGCATTTTCCGGCCACTTTCTGGTCTCGCCCCGGGGAGGGGGGGAGGCTGCAGCCCCCCCCCCCCCCCCCGCCGCCCCCCCCCCCCCTGGATACGGCCCTGATCATGCACATTATTCCGGACGTGGGGTGTTTCGAGGGGGTGAATTTTTTTCTCATCTCGCTCAGACCTGGGGGAATTTTGAGGGGTGTCAATTCAAGTGGTATAATTCGAGGAAATACGGTATTTATTTCTGGATATTCACACAGACAATATTACATAATTATTTATTCCGCATCTCCAGGCTTCGGGAGCGGTGGTGCCGCAGCCGGCACCATTTCACAACAACAGCACGCGTGGCCGCACGGCATCGGCCACAGCGACACGGACGTGTCTCAGTCCACCGAGGTGCCGTCGCGGCAGCAGCACCTGCGCCCGCCCAGCGCCATGTCCACCAGGGCCGATCGCATGCGTCGAATACGCGAAAGTGTCGCTGCTGTTGAAGATGGGCGGCAGAGTGCGGCACGTGTCAGTGGGTGGGATTTTTTGTGAAGGTTGATGGCTCTAGATGATCGGATGTATTATGCTCCACGGACCGCATGCTATGCATTTTTCTGAAGGAATCATTAATGAAATAAAGATTGTTCAAAAAATGGAAAAACGTTTTTTGGAAAATGTGCGTGCACACAATACTAATTCTGGACGCACACTTTGCGCTCCGCCGAGTCTAGCGAACATTATAATTGAGGGTAACGCCCGCTATACTCCCAACAATTTCAATTTTCATGCCCCCCCCCCCCCAGTCGAACAAGCGCGCCGGCCGCGTGGTCGCCTGCGACTCGGTGCCCGTGTTCAATCGCATCAAGAACATGAAGGCGCCGTTCAGCTGGAAGCTCATGGAACGCGAGCCGCTCGGCGCCGGCCGCTTCGGTGTCGTGCTGCTCGGCTACAACATCGACAAGAACGAGATGATCGCCGTCAAGGTGATCAAAGATGACAGGAAGAAAAAGGACGACGGGAAGACCCGGGCGCTTGTGGATGAGATTAAGAACCTGACGGCTATCAGACATCCGAATTTGGTGCGCTACTATGGCGTCGAAGTTTACCGGGTGAGTGGCGTAGGTAACAAATAGGGTTCAAACGGGACCACGGTCCCGGTAGATGTTTCGCGAATATTCCGGGACTGGGGAGGTTCCGGTTCCAGTCCCGACGCCCCAGTCCCGGTCCCGATAAGAAAAACTTCTGGTCCTGGTCCCGGCCTGAAAAACGGGTCCCGGCCCAAAAAAACTGCTCCCGTTTGAACCCTAGTCACATTTCCTTACGTTGCTTGATAACTGCCGACGCGATTGCTCTTAACACGACCGCAGGATGAGGTGTTCATTTTCATGGAGTACTGCTCCGAGGGCACGCTGGAATCCGTGTGTCGCGAGGGCGAGTTGCCGTCGGACCTGGTGCGCAAGTACACGCTGTGTCTGCTCAAGGCGGTCGACCACCTGCACCAGGCCAAGATCGTGCACCGCGACATCAAGCCGGCCAACATATTCCTGGTGAGCGGCGTGCACCGGCTCAAACTGGGCGACTTTGGCAACTCCGCGCGACTCGACGGCGATACCACGGCCGCGGGCGAACTGCAGCAGATGGCCGGCACTTACGCATATATGGCGCCCGAAATGTGCACCAGTGGAAGAGATAATAATGGAGAGAAGGTGAGTATAGTGTGCATTGACATTGAACGATGATATGTATTCAAATATTTACATCTAAATGCATGTGTAAATACATAATTACATGAATAATACGCAATGTGTAAGCAGAACAAAAAATGTAGTGATCTTCACTGTGGTATTTCGTCGCTTTTTACTCCAAAATCCCCCTCCCCCATAAATTTTTTGACCACCAGTTTGATATTCCGTATTTCCTAAAAATACCCACTTGAATTAACCCCCCCCCCTCGAAATACCCCCAGGTGTTTTCGACCCGAGGAAAAAATAAACCCCCTGGGTGTATTTTGAGGAAATACGGTAGTCAATAAAATGCGTACGATTAAACTGCCCTTCCATGTAGGGTTCAAACGGGATCCCGATCCCGATCCCGGATCCCGTGAAATTCCGGGATTTACCAGTCCCGATCCCGATCCCGATCCCGAAACCCCAATCCCGATCCCGATCCCGATCCCAAAATCTCAAAAAGACCAATCCCGATCCCGATCCCGATCCCGAAAATTTTCAAATCCCGATCCCGATCCCGAGAAACTCCCAAGTCCGGGATCCCGATCCCGGAAAAATTAGTGGAAATTATAAAAAGTGAAATAATGAGGTTTTTGCATGCAAAAAAGTGGATGCAAACCCCCAGCGTCAATTTTATGCACTTATCTGGCATCCAACAGTGTTTTGAGACCTTTATGAACAACTGTGAATGCCAGAAAAATGGCCAAAATCTCTATCCCTAGAACCCAATCCCGATCCCGGAAAAATGCCTATCCCAATCCCGATCCCGATCCCGTGACCCCAATCCCGGCCAATCCCGATCCCGATCCCGAAATCTCAAAAAACCAATCCCGATCCCGATCCCGAAACCCCAATCCCGATCCCGATCCCGATCCCGAAATCTCAAAAAGTGAATCCCGATCCCGATCCCGATCCCGAAAAGTCAATCCCGTTTGAACCCTAAGTTCCATGTTCATGCACATTTCCCAGCTGGGCTACGGTCGGCCAGCCGACATTTGGTCAGTGGGCTGCGTGGTGTTGCACATGGCCACGGGCAAGCGGCCGTTCGGCAACAAGGAAGGCCTGGCCATCGTTTTCTACGTGGGCAACGGTAACAGGCCCGACGTGCCAAAGTCTGTGGGTCCACTGTGCCGGAACTTTTTGAACATGTGCTTTAACGTTGACCAGAAGACTAGAGCCACCGCTGTCGAGCTGATCGAGGACAAGTTTGTCAAGGTTAGATTGAAATATTGACTTGTGCACTTGTGCGCGAGTGCTCGTTTGTTCGTACATTCCTAGGTGTAAAAAGTTCGCAAATTCATGCCTGTTCGAGTAAACATTCACACAAACTGTTACACATATATTTATAATTTTGCGCCGCATCGCCGATAACGGGCAAAAAATGAATAACCCGAGGATTTGATCCGTGAAAACATATTTCGCGTGCTCGGTTTTGTATTGGAAACGTGCCAGAGGTGCAAATTTGCCAGCGTAATCACTCGGTGCTTTGAAGATAATTATTTCATTTTTTGTCGCCGTTTCAGGTATCCATTGAGCGCGAAGAGTCCCTGAAATTCGATTGATGAAAGAATATGATGTCCCACTCAAACGGGTTGTTGATGCAGTTACCAGAGAATTTTATCCCAGAGCATGTAAATATAATTCGTTTATCCTAATCAGACATTTTTCAAGCAATTGCCAGTGTCTTGTAAAATGATACCTTAGAATTTCCAACAATCACTTATTAGAACCCTGAAAAACCCTCATTTGATGTCTGTCTGGCAGGGTTGGTTGTACATACGCACCGTTGTTCAAATCACAGTGTTTTACCCGATAAAATGATCTAATAAAAATATGAAAACATATTAATACGTACATATAATACGCAAGTTTAAAAATACAATTATTTTTGTTTATCATGATTTCTGAAAAAAAATTCAAATGATAATATTTAATTTTGTCTTAACTACTGCATCAACTTTTCGATTTTTCAATATTTGTCATATTTACAGAAAAGTTTCCAAATGGCATCCATTTTAAATAGGTAAATATGCTAGTTTTACACAGTGAAGTATTTACTGTGAATTCAGTCTTTTAGATTTTGCTAGATTTCGGCATTTGTAGCCTTCCATTGTTGATATTATCGGTGATCTAATTACTAACTGTTGTTGTTTTTGCATAATGATTTTTTGTAATGTTATACCTACTTTTCTATGTTGACTCAGTAGCCGGTTATCTTCGTGTTTACAGCGCTTCCATGTGCTAAACCTGGATTTCTGTGCGCGACTGTTTTTGCTGAAATATGCAGCGTGTCTGTCACGAATTTTTGATGGCATTTTTTTTAATGTAGCGGATTATCAAAATCTGGTGGCAATCTGCAACATAAAACTCTGTGTACTATAATCTAGAGGCGATGCAGATCTCGAATTTATGTCATTAATTATTACCGCAGAAAATTGGCATTTTGTACCGTTAACCCAAAACTGCATTTCTAATTAAAAGGATCACCCTGTAATGTTGCCAGCCTATCATTTGTTTCATGGCCATAATGATACGCCAGATTTCAGCATTCGTTTCGTTGAATAGCTTCCATTGCTTAGTACACAGCTTTTATTTCGAGCTTGTTCTGGTTAGTACAACAATGCCACACAAGATAGATGTCGCCCTGGTAGAGATATTTTACTATCCGTTTTCCATGAGATTGTTTTTGACACCCTGAACACCCTGATTTTGTACTTCATTGATTTTGTACTTTTAATGCCGCTTTTCGCTGTTGCAAGTACGACGACAACTCTCATGTATGGCACTATTACCAGCTTGAATATATCCTGGTGAACGATAATTGTGGTGCCGTGAAAAATGTGAACCGTGTTTTATTCTCGTGATCCGCTAGCTAGCTACCATTTTGTAAAGTGTGCGCAGTCAGCAAAATTGTACCATACTTCATTTATTTTGCTTCATAGTCCTGCCACTTGCTTAGGTGATTTATTAATTATATAAATATGTGTCAGATTAATAGCATTTAAAAGTTCTTAGAAGTCCAGATGCTCCGAACATTTTTTTAAACATGTTTTGTTGTTCATTTAGTGACGCCAAACGTCAAACCCGAGAGTCATAATATTATATTCTAAATATTGATTCAATCCACCATTACCTGATTTCTCAAGAAATATAATAATGCAGTAATTGAACGCTGCAGTTCTTTGAACACTCGACCTGTGAAAAATGTACCTAGACATTGGGTTAGAATTTGAAAGGCATAAGAGTACCTACACATTTACACCCAGGAGCACAGTGTTCGCGGAAATCGGTGATAAATAAAAGCGCCAAAAACGTTTCGATAGCACCCACCTCCACCTACAACAGTCATAAGTATTCACAACCTTCAAATGCGATCAAACGTATCCATTATATTGACATCTACAGCATAAACCGACTGCACGCTAATATTTACCACGTTCCAAAATTCATCCAGCCTTGATCAGTCATGGGGCCGGATTTGCTGTTCTGGTCTGTGTTCGGCTTCAGCTGGGTGCTGTTCGTGTGGCACTTCTTTCTACGCTGGCGCCAGGTGTGTTCGCCGGGATTTTATCATGACGTTCTGCCGGGTGGGCCTGCACACTAGGTGACGGCGACAAAGTGCCAACTGGTTCCTATTCCAATTCAAAGCTTTCTGACGAGCCCACGTATGACGTTCAAATGACAAAAAGTGTTTTAAATGAGGCTGTAGTGTTGAATATAAATGTCGGATGTACAGTGAAGGCACCAAGAGTGAATAAGGGTATACAATAATGCGCAGTGTCACTTGTGGGGTCGGAACCAGTTGGCACTTACTGGTGTCGTTGTCAACCAGTGTGTGTGTAGGGCCAAAGCCAATGGTCTCACGGAAAATATTGTGTAATCACGTTATGTCACAAAGCGTCATTGCTTGTTTTATGCTCACAAATTCCACCGATGCAGTATGGCACCTATGTGCGAACTACGAAGCGGCCGACCGAGGTAGAATCGATCATGGACGCAAAGTCGTTCAACAAGTCGCGCGCCTACAAGATCGAGTCGACGCAGTTCAGCCTGGTGCACATGGTCTACTCGCAGCTGGAGAACAGCGTGCGTTGAACGGTGATGGTTTCACACGGTTTTGGTGTACCGTATTTCGTTGAATTAGCACCCGCTCAACATGTGCCGGCGAAATAATAAACCCTGGGGGGGGGGGAATACGTTAGCTGCAATCTTTACGCTGAGATAATCTGTGAAATTCGCAAATCCGGTTTCGGTATACACTGATCGACGATGTTTGCACATGCGACAAAAGCCATGTTCTCGAGGCTAACGATACCTTTTTGCAGTCGACAAAAATCATCTGCAAAAGTTGTCATTTGTCGGTATTGTTGTGAATGAATTATCACTGGCGCTGCGTGTAACGCAAACAAAACATGTTTACGTTTTTATCTTTGGGGCTTTATATTGTCAGTGTCATCCATTTTCTCCACTTGAACATTGTGATCACATCAAAACCTGTGAACGCCGCTGTGGACATGCAACACGCAGGTGGTCCTACTGGTGGGCATTCTGCCGTGGCTATGGAACTTCTCTGGCGGCTGCATAAATCGCTTCGGCTTTGAACATGAAGTGAGTCACTGATGGGTTGAAGTGATTGTGACTAGCCCGACATTCTTTTCTTGTTCTGCCAGATTTATTGCATTGAGAGCTACACGATTCTACTGATTCAATGTTGCTCTGACTTAACAGCTTGAATTGGGTGGATTCCCCCAAGAATCAGTCACACGAGCACCATATCACGTATCATCCACGTTTTGTTTCGCCGCAGATCCTGCAATCAGCGATGTTCATCTCCATCCTGAGCGTGGTGGGCACCATCATCGGCATGCCCTGGGAGCTGTATGACCATTTCGTAGTGGAGGAGAGGCACGGCTTCAACAAACTCGTCTGTCGCTCTTTCATGTTTTCAGCTTAAGATTAAAATACCGTATTTCCTAGAAAAACCCACCTTGAATTAACCCCCCCCCTCTTCGAAATACACCCAGGCAGAGTTGTTAAAAGTACCGAACTTTTTTCAAAGTATACGTAAACGTAAAGTATTTTTTACTCACCCCCTGAGTACAGAATACGTCAAGTAAAATTTTATACTTTTACTTGTGAGTAAACATGAGTAAAATACTTTTCCCCCAGAAAACGTAAAAGTGAGTATTTTTTTTAGAAATTGTCCCCCAATTTTCACTCAATATCACTCATTTTCGTACCTCTTTGACCATTTTAACCTTCAAATTCACTAGTTTATATGTTATGTGCCTATTTTCAGCTATGTTTTGGCTATTTTTTCCTATTTTTTGTTTTTCTCCCTTTTTCCTTTTGAAAAAGCCGATAACAAAGCCTATCTGAAATACGTTCTCTCTCTGTACTCGAGTACTTTCAAGTATACGTAAGAGCGAGTACGGGTACTTTTTTCAAAGTATGCGTAAACGTATTTACCAGTTCTCGAGTATACGTACTTTTTGAGTAAACGTAAATACGTTTTAACAACTAGGTATGCACCCGGGTCTGAACGAGCTAAGGAAAAAATAACCCTCCCTCTCGAAATACCCCCGTCAGGAATGTAGTACATCACGTATGCAATGTACCTACATGATGTATTAATTGGGACTAATTTGCATCGCTGCTATACTGTTGCGCAGCTGTCCACATTTATGTGTCCAAATATGTATATCCTCTATATTACCAGTTTTGGGTATGTAATTGGCTATTCCTTACTACTATCCTTCAAGAAAAGTTCTGTTGAAATAATAACCCCCTCAAACTGCTCCCCCTTCAAAACTTGCACTCTGAAAAAATAACCCCCCTTGGGGTATTTCTAAGAAATACGGTACATTCCAATATTTTTTCGCAGACGCTGGACTTCTACTTAAAAGATACCCTGAAAAAGATGGTGCTGATGCTCGTGCTCGGCTTGCCGATCATGTCGCTCGTTATCTGGATCGTCAAAAGCTGCGGCGACTACTTTTTTATTTACTTGTGGTTGTTCCTCACCGTGGTGGTATTTGTGAGTTTTTATTTTTTTTCAATTTCACTCTTCCGACAAAATATTTTTGAGGTAAACAAAAAGAAAGGTGCGCAAATAGGACAATAGGCTTCAAGCGACAATTTTTCAAGCATCCCTGCTAACCAATAGTTTATAGACCGCTTACGATCGCTCAAAACGCGTGCACGTAAATATCAATTTATCGTAATTTCATCGCTGCTCTCCTCATCTCTGATCACTGTCGCGTCGCTGCGCATCATTTCATCCACGTCCACGTCGGCGCTGGCTGCGCGCGCGGCAGGTTCTACGCACGCGTACGTGCCTAGCCAGCGAAGTTCGGACAGCTCGACGGCCAGCGAGGCGGTGAAGGCCAGGCTGCAGCCGGCCGCCACCCATTCCGCCGTGGAGCTCGTCACGTGAAATTCCCAGTACTGCGGGCGCGTTAAGCGTTTTACACAAAATGTGTATTCATTGTAATCTGCTGATAGAGGGCATAATTCCAAAGAGACCGCGGTTTGCCACTTTTTCATTCAATTCTTGAGTTCATTCGAAATTTGATGAGAAAGGGATGCCACCCCAGCAGAAGATAAATAGCAATTTGTCTTTTCTATCAGAACAACTACAGTATAGTGTACAAAAACCGTCCAAAACCGTCAGCGCACCGACCTGACTACTTGTGCGCGCTTTCCTCTTAGGCCAGTCCTGCGACCACTGCTGCATCGTCTCCACGCTGCGAGACATCGCGTAGAATGTAAGACCTGCGCACGCTGCCAACCCGTTCATGTTGTCGATTCATGTTAATCAGTTGCTCATTGACCCACCGACAATAGCTGCGATTGTCGCCACCGCCGCGAGCAGCACTCTAAAAGCTGCCAAAACGGGTCTGTGCTGGGTGCCTTTTGGGCTGGCGCCTGCGCTCAGTGTCGCCTGGGGGCAGTCCCAGACCCTTTAAAATTTCAAATGTCATGCAACGTGTCCAAAGTCATGTAAAATACCCGGTAAAAATAGCAAACGTACGTTTGCCATTTTACCGGGCATTTTACATGACGTTTGACACTTTGCATGACATTTGACATTTGACAACGTCTAGGACTGGCACCTGCCCGATCATGTAGGCAGTGCCGCAGATGAACATGATTATGGCGCCGATCGCGTGCAGGGGGAAACACTCGCCCATCTGCGTGTTATGTTGATAATAGCGATTTTCATTGTAGTTTTGTGAAAGTTGCAATTAAAATAGCGGTTCGAATTAAGCTCCATGCGTCATTTTGGCGTTTGCGTAATTTTGCGTTACGTTTTGGCTGGTCAAGCAACTGTACTACACGTCCGTTCAGGGTATTTTTTATTTTGACCCCGGGGGTGTTGAATAGATAGGAAATCGCTCATCCTGATGGAAAGATAGCTGACAAAATTTCGGGGGGGGGGTGGTTGCGTGGGTCCAATATTTAGGCTTTTTCAGCTATTTTTTAAACCAAATTAGCGATTTTGAGCAAAAATTGGGGTAAATATTCTCAAAAATCGCTCCAGATAGCTAGATAGCTGGGCGATTTGGGGGGGGGGGTTACCATGTTGTGCGGAATTGTGGCCTAATGTACCTGCGTGCTGCCGACGACAAGCGTGCCAATCGCAGCCACACTACCCGTGTACAAATGCAGCTCGTTGACGATAGTGAAAAACTTGTGCTCTTTGTAGGCGGGTCGGTTCAGATGAAAGTGCAAGTATTTGAGCCACGCCACCGGCAGTACTGAAAATGGAGGTCGTTTTGTCAACTCTAAGTATACATAGAAAAAATATGCAGCCGGTACTATATTCACTCACAGCAAAGTGCGAACATATTAATGGCCAGGGCAAAAATGCATCGCTCCGGTAGCTTAATACCCGTTTCACTCAAGTAGGGTAAGAAGGCGTCAATGTGTTTCTCGGACAATGCCACCAGGTAGCTGCAAACAGGCAAACTTTAAGTGAATTGAGCACGTCGCAATTCATTACGGAAGTTGTGAAAAATGATTAAACACCTTAATTTAATTAGGATGGAAACTTTATCTACCTATCTCATAGTAGGCTGGCTGCCGTGGCTGGGCATTACGATGTGTGAAAAAAATCGGAAAAGGTTTTTGATGGTGCCGCGCGGACCCATTAGCGCTTGGCCCAATCACTGAGTGATGTTTAGCCACTGTCTAATGTCAATCAATTTAAAAGCTGTTTAAATCCCAAACAAATGTAAAAATCCTCGAGTAACTCGATACTAGGGTTGGGAATTTCAAAATTTACTGGTATCGGGTCCTAAAAAGTTCGTATCGGGTATCTGTTCCAAAAATTGTGTGGGTATCGTGTTCGGGTCTGGTTCTCAACCCTACCCGATACTCTTCCCATTTAAAATCGGGAATGTATATACACATGGCAGACTAACCAGGTGACGGCGCTGACCGCAGCCCACATTGAGCTGAAAATCGGTAGCAGCCATAGTCCGAAACGCATCTGACTCCGGCGCCAACTGTTAAGGGGAGGGGCTGAAATTTCGACAAATCTTTTGGAACTTCTTGCTGCCTCAACTAGGGGATTGAATGACATATTTATGGAATGCTTGCGGGATACTTATGTTAATGAAATGAACGGAGGTTTCTGTCGTTAAGTATACCTACATTTTTTTCAGGTGATGCTGATGATCTACCCAGAATTCATAGCCCCGTTATTCGACAAATACGAGCCGCTACCCGAGGGCGATTTGCGCACGAAAATCGAGCAGCTCGCTGAGAAAGTGAGCTTCCCGCTCACTAAACTTTACGTCGTTGAAGGTGAGGTGCGGCGTTATTATCATACAGTTTTTGGCAGGTTGCCAGCGAGAGCTGCTGAGGCTATGTGTAGTTGCCGGATACATAAAATTGTGAACTAACGTTGCTCGAGAATCTTGAGAATCTGTCGTGATGCTAGAGTTTTTGAACTTCATTTTTTTAACTTCGTCGCTGCAAGTCCGTTGGGCAGGCAGCTCCAGCCTTTTTTAATTTTCTTTTTTATCAGCCGATTTAATTGTTTGTGCAGTATGGTGAACTTGATGATCAGAATTTTCTATACAGATATACTCGGCGGACATCAGACTCAGTATGGAAATCTACCATGACCCACCTGAATTATGAACCAAAAAAATACAGTTTTTCAAAAAAAATTGTTTTTACTATTGAATAAGTTATTACGAAATTTATCACACGATTTTGTTCATTGAATTTTGGTACGGTTGTGCGCATACTTTGCGGTCCGCCGAGTGTAGACGCGACGTGAATGCACTCCACAATCGCCGCATCCGCTCTTAGGTTCGAAAAGGTCGGCGCACAGCAACGCGTACATGTACGGCTTCTGGAACGCCAAGCGCATCGTGCTGTTCGACACGCTGCTGCAGGATTACTCGCCCGTGCAGCGGCACGGCGACGAGGCCGATGAAAAAAAGGACGAGGAGAAGTCTGAGAATGCTAGCGATGCCGATGAGCACACTGAGAAGGGTGATGCTGAGGTACTATTACACACCATGGTTATTAAAACGTATTTACGTTCACTCGAAAAATACAGAATACTAGAGTACTGAGTAAATACGTTTACGTTTCCCCCGGAAAAATACCAGAGAAAAGTACTCGAGTACAGAAAACGTATTTTAAGTGGTATTGACAGGCATTGCTATTAACTCAAAAATAAAGAAACCTTGACAATAGCATACTTATCATATAACTAACGAAAACTTTAATATCAAGGGAGAAAACGTTTGGTTTTTTTTCCAGAGTACAAAGTGGAAAATACTCCTTTTTAATATTCTGTGAGAAAAATCTCGAATTTATGTTTTCTTTGACAAAAAAAATACTCACTTATACTTTTTCTGTTAAAAATATCCGCTTTTACGTTTTATCCGCCTGAAAGAAAGGTAATTTACGTGGTGTAAAAGTAAAAATTGTACTTTACGTTTTCTGAACTCAGCGGTGAGTAAAATCAAAATACTTTACGTTTACGTTTACTTTTCAAAAAGTGAAGCACTTTTAACAACTCTATTACACACTAGTGCCTGAACCCATTGTATCCCATTATCTGCCGCACACAGGCCAAGCCAGTGAAGCACGGTCTGTCCACGCCCGAGCTGCTCGCAGTCCTCGGCCACGAGCTGGGCCACTGGGCGCTCAGCCACACGCTGCAGCTGCTGGTGATCTCCGAGGTGAACCTGTTCTTCGTGCTCTACGTGGTGCACCTGCTGTGGACATGGCCCGCCCTGTACCCGGCTTTTGGTTTTGTCGGCGCCCAGCAACCGACTATGATTGGCTTGGTGCTCATCATGCAGTTTGTGCTAGCGCCGTTTAATGAGGTTTGCGGTTTTCTTGGTTTTATTACCTAAGTGTGTAGGTATCGCTTATCCTATCCAGCTATATCTGCGGAGAGTTGTTTCTAACGCTGTTGTATTCTCATTGGATTTTTCGTGAATGTCATATACTCTGCGGACCGCAAAGTATGCGCCCAAAATTACTTATGTTTTAGTTGATGATGCACAAGCAGGATACTTATGTATGCATTTTCACAAAAAGAAAAAAATGGAGACGAAAAGGCGAAGTCTTGTAGATGAGGCGAATGTTTTTTTCCCTGAAACGATTTTTTTTTTTACTGTAACTATTTGTATTTTATAAACGATGAGGTCATGATGGAGTGCTTGCTTCAGAAAAATGCATATCATGCGGTCCGCGGAGTATACTCACATTAAACTGGGGGGGGGGGTATTCGAGGATATACTTCGTTAAGAATTTACTGCATTTTTCTTATGATAAACGTATGAAAATATTTATCCCGAATTTCGCCCAAAATATCAAACTGGTACCTTCGCAGGTGGTGTCGTTCATGACGACCCAACTGGTGCGCCACAACGAGTTCGCCGCCGACCAGTACAGCTGCGAGTTGGGCTACGCCGACCAGCTCAAGTCCGGCCTGATCAAGTTGTTCAAGGACAACCTGTCCTTCCCCGTGGACGACTGGCTGTATTCTACTGTTACATACTCGCACCCGCCGCTGGTCGAGCGTATTGGCGCGCTGAAAAAGCGCGATTGATTTCATGCGGCACGTGATATGGGGCTTGGGCTTATGGAATTGTTGGAATGGGGGAAGTTGGGATGGGAATGGGGTCGCTTGTTTGCTGGCAGCTTTCACGCTTTGATGTGTCTGCTAATTGTTATTTTGTTTTCAAATTTGATCTTGAAAAATATTCAACGTTTATTCGAAAGCGATAAAATCTGATGACAAATAGTACTTTTTATCTTATTTTATTGATATTTATGATAAATTCTCGTCAATAAATTTCATTGGGAATATTGATTTGGGAATATTGATATTGAATATTGTCAATCTCGTCAACGACAATAATTAACAATCACTCTTTCATTACCGCGCCGTCTAAAAACCCCGTGCTCGAATGGCCTAAGTGTCGATCAAGAACCTGTACGGTTTGGCGTACTATCAAAATTTTTAAAATGAGTTACCTAAAATGAGTTGAACATAAAAAGTAGTAAGCTCCCATCTGGTAATATGAAAGACAGCTCGCCGAATACCGCAAGATACCAGTCAAAAAGTTCTTAAAGCTGATGCTGGGGTAGTCGTTCGTTATCGTGTTGCCCACGTACATGCAATAGACGTACCTAAATACCGTATATCCTCGAATAAGACCCCCCTCGGATAACTCCTCCCCCTTTAATAACACCCCCCTCAAAAACTCTGACAAAAAAAAAACTACAAATAACTAAAAAATACTACATAGGTATATTACAAAAATGATCGATGAAAATACCAAATAATGTTAACGTGGCAGCGACAGCAGCAGATACATAGCCTGTACGCAGTGTACACACCTTTTTGTTGTTGTTGAACTGTCAAATAGCTGGATTACATGAGCTGACATAATACATTCATACAATGAATTGAGTCCAAGTTTTCTGAGGAAAAAATAACTCCCTCCCTTGAATAACTCCTCCCCCTTGAATAACTCCCCCTCAAAAACTCTGACGAAAAAATAACTCCCCTGGGGTCTTATTCGAGGATATACGGTATTTAGGAAATACCGTATTTCCTCGAAATACCCCCCTCGAAATACCCCCTCTCAAAATGGATTTGTGGTCCGGGAACTGCATAACAGACGTTCAAAGCACTTTTTGTGTTACGTTAGAACATTGTTTATACCATCTACATCCTTATAAGGCTGTGAAAACTTATAAACGGTGGTTATTGTTGCATTTTTCACGTTTCTCTCTCAAAACTTTCACTATGAAAAAATAAACCCCCCGGGGGTATTTCGAGACAATACGGTAGATTAAAAGTATGATTTTTCGAAAATGTATTTACTTGTAACAGAATTTTAAGAGAGATAGATGTACACGCCTCACCCACCCCATAGATAATACATATATTTAGGTATACTCGGCGGACAGCACACCTAGTATGAAAACATACCATAATTTAATGAATAAAATCTTGTGATAAATTTCGTAATTAATTATTCCATAGTATAAATGAAATATTATGATGGAAAACTGTATAATTGTTGTTTCATTATTCAGATGGGTTATGGTAGGTTTTCATGCTAAGTGTGATGTCCGCCGAGTATACATTCCAGTTAGTGGGCTGCATTCTATCCGGGTCATTCACTGACTAGATCTGCGGTGATGCAAATGTGCAACACACCGGATCTGACTGGAGACTTCATCAGCAGTTATCCGTATTTTATCCTCAGAGATGATCGGTGCTTGTCTTGTTCTTGTAAGAAATGTGCTGGAAAGTAAGATTTGTGAAAAGATGTATCCAAATCTGAACACTGGCATTCCTATTGGTATGCAAATCTTATCGGCTGAAAAAAAGAGAAAGTTGTGTGACCCCTAAATAACTCCAAAAGCTGGGAAAGAACGGTGCCGCTTGCGGCGTGACAACAATGGAAATCTACACCAGCGATAACCATCTCACTATAAAGCGATGCAGACTTCCATCCGTACAAAACTCGGAAGAAAGTACCAACGTTTTACTGTGCTCGCGCTACCACGGCCGTTTCAGCGTGGCCAGTGGCTCTGGCGCGGGTGAAAGCACTTATCTGGGGGGCGCCCTGGCCCTGCTGGGCGTGCTGCCGCCGCTGCCCGACGCGCCCGGCAAGTCGCACCTGCTGGTGGTGACCCGACGCTCGCCCGTCTGCACTCATCCCATGGATAATACTGTTGGTTGAGCTGAGTGCCAGTGGAATGCGCGGTCATCTGATTATTTACGTAAAATAAAACGCTCAATGTTTTATCGTTACGATTTGCATTGAAAATAACAGAAAATTACACAAAATGGGTTGATGATGTGCTAATGGTGGGCTGTTCTACTACAAGTGAATATTTTTATGTGAATGCATTTAAATACTTAGGTAGAAAATACTTCTAAACATTTCAAAAAAATTGAGAAAAATTGAACATGATGGTTTACTTCTCATATTCAGCGATTTTGGATAAGTTTCAACCCCAATGTGAAAGAAATGTATACGGTGCTATTTTGTTAAGATGCACAATATTTTTGTCCACACATAACAAACTGGTGGAAAAGACTTCTAAATAGAAGTGAACAAGCGTCGCATTACAAAATGCAAAATGCAGTATCAAAAAAAAACAGGAATATTTGCACATGTTCAAAGGACACACCCTCAATCAGCGGCATTAATCTTACAATGCATGTGACTGAAATATCACACCAATCAGACATCGATCCATCGCGTGGAAGAAGTAGCCGCTCTGCCTCTGTCCATGGATGCCGCAGCGACCGGAAACGACCTGTTATCCTACTCTGCGACTGTATCGGCAGCCCGTCGGGTCGCCAGCGGCACCAAAAGCACCACGAAACCCAGTGCAGCCAAGCCCGGCACCAGGCTGGTCGACGAGCTGAACAAAAGCGGCAGGGCCATGTTTAAGACCGCCACGCAGCCGTTTCGGATGGTCGCCGATACTGTGGCTAATTTGGATGATATGAGTTCTGGCACTGAGAAGCGTGGAAGATCTGCGTCGCCGTCGCAGCGGGGCATTAGTCCACTGTTGGATGGAGTATTGAAGTTATTCAATGATTCTGGCCATTTTTACTACTGTGATGGGGCTGATATAACCAACACAGTTCAGCGGTTGGTGGAGAATAATTTCTGATTACCTAAGTGGAATTTTTAATGCATATTTTCCGACTGAAAAATTATCATGATCCAAAACCAACAGGGGGACATCAAAAGAGCCTCCGGATGAGCGTTTCATATATAATAAACACATGCTGCCTTCTAAAGACATTGAACAGTATGGTGAAATAATGTCATGGATGTCTCCAGTGATTCAAGGTTTCATACAGCACACTGAGCTGCAATTTGTATTGGAGGAAGAACTCACAGTGCCGGTGCATGTGACACTGATTTCGAGAAGAAGCACCTACAGAGCTGGCACTAGGTAAATAAACAACATTTTTAACATTACAAAAATCTCGGGAGATTTGAATTTTTGAATGTATAAGATACATAAAAATAATATTTCTTTATGTATATTTTCCAGGTTGTTCCATGTAGATTTAATTATTATATATCTTTGTTTTGACAGATTTTCCTATATTTTTATGTGGGAAAATATAAATTTTATTGATTTTAAAGCTTTTCCCATAGAAATCATATAGGTATTTTTGAGCTGTTTTCTGAGATTACTTATATTTTTGTTTTCTGAAAATTAAAATTTTTTGGAATGGTTTATATTGATAACAGATACCAACCAAGTGTTAAGCAGATAAATATGCTGGTCAGATGCGTGAAGCCGGCGTATTTAACTTCATTTTCAGATACATAAAGAGGGGCATAAATAGACATGGGAATGTGGCAAACTTCGTGGAATCGGAGCAAATTGTGTCCGTCGTCGGCCACGTACTATCATTCGTTACGGTCAGCATTGTTGCACATTCAACCTCCCAAAGATGAGCACCATCAAAAAGTCAAGCGCACCTCAGGTGCGCGGCTCAGTGCCAGCCTACTGGTCGCAGCGGGGCTACCGGTACCGGCCGCCGCCCGTGCTCGACCGCCCAGCAGAGGACGCGCAGCCAGCCTTCGACATGCACATGAACTACATGCTGCAGCGTTACGGCGGCCGCGTCGTCGCCGTCTCGTTGACCGACCAGGCAGGCAGAGAACTGCCGCTGGGTCAAGCCTATATTGACCTAGTGCTCGGGCTCGACGACGAGCGCGTGTCCTTCTGCGCGTTCGACTTTCACGACCAGGTGCCAGTCCCAGGCCATGTAAAATGCAGTGTAAAATGTCAAATGTCATGCAGAGTGTCAAAAGTCATGGAAAGTGACCCTCTTAATGGCAACCGAGTTGTTATTTTACCGGGCATTTTTGCATGACGTTTGACATTCTACAGGGCATTTTACAGAGTCTGGGACTGCCCCCAGTGCCGCGGCCTGCGCATGGACCGCATCGCGTGTTTGGTGGCGGCGCTTGGCGACGACTTGCGCGCCATGCAGTTCACCTGGTGCGACTCCAGGGGCGTGCAGGTGTGCCGCCAGGCGGGTGTGATCAGAGTCAACTGCGTAGACTGCCTCGATCGCACCAACGTGGTTCAGAATGCGCTCGCGCAGGCCGCACTAGAGTACCAGCTGTACAAGTTGGGCTTGTTGTGTCCACTGGATGAAAATGCGAACAGTTTGCCAAGACACTTGGTTGACGCTATTAACAGGATGTGGGCTGATAATGGTGACGTGATGAGCCTTCAGGTACGTGTACTGGATATACGTGGAGAACAGGCTCCAGTCCCGCACCCTGTAAAGTGTACAGCCAAGTTTCAAATTTCATGTAAAATGTCATACAAATTTGCCAATTGTCGTCATAAAAAGTGTCAAAAGTTTATCAATATCAAACTCTTTTATTTTAATAGACATTTTACATTTCATTTGACACTTTACAGAGTGCGCAACTGATCCAATGTATTTAAAAATCACCGAACCTGCCTAGTCGCCTGTCATTAGGGTGTCAACAAAAACTTTTTGGCAGAAAACGGAAACAGAAACGGAAAAAATTTTGCACTTGTCGGAAAACGGAAACGGAAAAAATCTTGCACCTGCCGGAAAACGGAAAACGGAAAAATGAAAGGCCGGAAAACGGAAACGGAAAAAAAATTTGCTGAAATTATGCCTGAAATGGAAAAAATTTGCTGAAATTTTGCCGGAAACGGAAAAAAATTTGCTGAAATTTATCCAGAAATCAAAAAATTTGCAGAAATCTTGCTCGAAATAGAAACAATTCACATAATTGAGAACCTGCATGCATGTTTACCAGTTTGGCTGAAACAGAAAACAGAGAATTGAGCCAGAAAATAAAAAAAGTTGGAAAAACAGACAATTGAGCCGGAAAACGGAAAAAAGGCGGAAAAACTGAAATTTTAGCCGGAAAACGGAAAATGAGCCGGAAAAACGGAAACGGAAACGGGAAAAAATTTAGCAGCCGGAAAATGGAAACAGAAAGAAATTTGCCTGCGGAAAGCGGAAACGGAAAACGGAAAGTTGACACCCTACCTGTCATGTGATTCTCCCAATCAGATACTTTGATTCTTTAGAATTTTAGAATTTAGAATTTTTCTATAAAAGTTTACCGAGAGTTGAATTTTTTCTTTAAGTTTGGCGTTGGGTATCAGCCCGTGATTCGGGTTAGATAATCGACCAAGATGCATTGCACTGCACAAATGCAGTACGCCGGCACGGCGGCGCTCAAGGGCGACGTGACGCGCAGCGGACAGCGCAACGTGAAGGGTCTGATGCGCGATGGCTACAGCTCCGTGTCGCGCTACTACCTGTGCCACGTGCGCGACGCGGCCAGACAGAACGCAGTTGACGCGCTGCTGGGCAAGAGGATCTCAGACGAGGCGGGCACTGGAGCGGCCGTCGACGACGACGAGTCTGAGGAGGCTGCGCGCGAGCAGGTGGCGCAGTTGGTGCTCGACTGCCAGAGATTCTTCCTGCCGCGCGACGAAATCGGCTCTGCGAGCAGCCTGCTCGGCTCCTGGTGCCAGTCCCAGAGCCTGCAAAAGACCCTGTCAAGTGTAAAAGACCATGTAAAATATAAAATGTCTTGTAAAAGTCCCTGTTTAGTGTCATGTGTATCCAAATTTTATTGTATCATATTCATTTGGATAACTAAACATAAAATGTGGATACGATACAATAAGATTTGGATACACGTTGCATTTTACAGGGTCTTTTACATGAGATCTGACACTCTACATAGTCTTTTACCTGACTTTTGTGAAATGAACTTTGTCAACACCTGACACATGACATTTTACAGGGTCTTTTACACTTTACAGGGTCCTTTACAGGGTCTGGGACTGCCCCCAGGGCGCTCGTAGACACGGATATGAGTCACCCGGAGCCCGACGACGATTCGATGAACTGCGTGCTGCTGCTCACGCGCGCCGCGTATTATATGACACTGTACGATGATGCACTGGACACTTTCACGGCGTCGCAGCGCGTGCAGCTATCTGACGTCGTTGGTCTCACAGTTGGGCCGCCAGCGGTGGACGGCGGTCCTCTAGGAGCTGGAAAGGCTCTATCACGCCTTGCGGCTGTGACGAATCTCAAGAAAAAGCCAAATCCGAACTTTGAACAGCACTTTTTGAGGATTGACTACAATTATAATATTGACGGCATTGTCAAAGCATCTACTGGATATTTCCACCAGTTCAGACCAGCCGGTTTGCGACTTTTCAACAATATGGCGATCGCTATCAAGAGTGTTGAAGAAGCCAATGAATTTTTGCGTTCCATTGCCGAGCAAATTCAGGCGAGTCATTGTTATCTATTGCGCACCTGGCAAACGTCACAAGTCCCTTCGCTCGCAGGTAGCCTGTCATCTGAGCGGCAACACCAAAATACACATGATGGAGAAAACTCTACCCAGCCGCAAGCCGAGCGTGGTGCCGCGCGAGCTGGTCATCGAAGGATCGAGCCAGCGACCCGGTCCCGACGGCGGCCGGCGACGCATTCTATCCGCCCTGGCGTCGGTAGGCGGCGCGGGCGCGCGCGTCGTCACCGGATCGATAGTGCCGATCGCGGCGCGCCTCAAACCGGGCGAGACGCGCATCGACGCGTCGCCGCAAGTGCCGCACCGGCGGCCGGTTTTTCCGCAGCGACGGGCGACCTCCAGCCGGCCGCTGGCGATAGACAGCGCGCCAGTGGTTTTGCCGGGCGTGGGCATTTTATTCACGCGGTTCACTCAGGCACTGGGCGCCCAGCACGCTGATGTGTCGCGACCGAATGTCCCAACGGTTGTTGACACACTGGATGACAGTGCTGTGCTGCTGACGCGACGGGCCGATGCCACTTGGCCCAATGTTGCTGCACTGCCCATCATAAAAGCCGAAACTGCGTCATTGTCCTCAGGACATTCACCTGCCGTTACACCGAGCAGCCCGATGAAACTGACTGCACTGGGTTTTGCAAAGTCCGTCGGCGCCACAGGTCCATGGCGTTTGTATAGTGGCATTTAAAAAAAATTTATATATCGTTTCATGATCTATCCCCTCCATAGGTGTCGCACTACTTCCACGACCGGCATCGGCCAGCAAACTATTGAACAAGATGACCAAGTTTGGCACACAGGTGACAAACGTGCTGGGCAGTGCCACCTCTGTCGCCACGGGCGGGCGGGTCAACTTGGCGCCCAAGAACAGTGCTCGTTCGTCTGCGTTCCACGCGTATGCCGACCAGATTCACAAGAGTAAATCCAAGTTTATACTGCTATGATCTACCTGCTTTGAGCTTTATTATTTACATTGCATAATCACATTTTTTTATTAGCATAATTAGCATTTTCGTGAATAAATCCCCAGACGGTCAATTTTCATCTGGGGCCAGTCCCGCAAGTTGACAAGTGCTTTACTCTTGACTCTTGACTTTGTTCTTGATTTTGAGTTGACTCTTGTCTTCGTCGCTTGCCGGTTCCGCAAGTAACAAAGTCAAGAATCAAGTTAATAGTCAAAAGGAAAGTCAAGACTCAAGAGCACTTGTCAACTTGCGGGACTCGCCCCTCATCATATATTTGGGCATGTCAAATAACCCATCCACTAGTAATTTTGATCACAACTTCATTTCATTTTCAACTGAAAAATTTCTAGTCAGCCCTCGGTATGCAAATAAAAAGGTATTTTCTGAGAAAAATCAATGTGAAGCATATAAATAATTTCGGCACTGGCATTTGTTGTAAAAGTGTTGGGGATTCCATATGGCTTTTAGGTTACTGGAGGGGACTTATTCAAAAAAATTTACGAACATAAATTTGTACATATTTATCTATGCATCTATTACACAACTCTGTGATTGTCAATGCATTCCGTTGCAACTTGCAAGGAACAAATGTCTGGTTGTGTTTTATCCAGTGGTGGAAAAGCGTGGGGATAATTATCTCCATTATCTCCATCATCATCTCATAAAGAGATAATCATCTCCATCATCTGCCCGAAATTACCCCAGATGCCTGGGGCGGTCCCAAGCCCTGTAAAGTGTGAAGTAAAGTGTCAAATGTAAAATCATATGCAAAGTAAAGTGTCAATCAAAACCATATAGAAAAGATGTTATTACTGAATTTTACATGACAATTGACAGTTTACTTTGCATTTGACTTTACATTTGACACTTTAGTTTACACTTTACAGGGCTTGGGACTGCTACCAGTTCCGCAAGTGGAGACGTGATAAATAAAATGATTAAAGCGAAGTGAATGGAGAAGTAAAATGGCAAAAGCGTAGTGAATTGAGAAGTGAAATGGCAAAAGGGACAGAATTTACTTTTTATTTTTTACTTCGCTTTTCCCAATTTACTCGGCATTTCACTTCGCTTTTGCCATTTTAAGTCTCACATCTCCACTTAGGAACTGGCACCAGGCCATGAGCCACTCCATCACTAATTTCTTTCTGCATCTCGTTCACAATAACCTTATAACTTTTAATCATAGTTTATTTTTTTCTTGGGTATTCACACATTCCGCTGCTCTTTTCAACATTGCCCAACCTCTGATGCCGTGCCGTTTTTGTGATCCGACCACCGTTAGTGTAAATCTTATCAGGGTTTCGACTGATTCTTAGTGGAAAAATATAAATGATGGCATTTTGCAAATTTTGGAGCATTGGTGAATTTTTGTGCTGAACGATGGAGTGTTTTAAATATATCATTGTAGCCATTCATATAGGGCTCGAAACTCAATTTTTTTCAAACTCGAGTTCGAGTCGCAGCCCCAAAATTTTCCGGTCGAGTCGGCGAGTCGAGTTCTGTGAATCAGTGAAAAGTCGAATCGAGTCAGGCAAAATCCTCGAGTCTCGAGTCAGGGCCATATTTTTCCTGTCGAGTCGGTACCCTATTTTACCCTCGAGTCACGAGTCGAGTCGAGTTCGAGCCCTACATTTATACCCTCGATCTGCCGTTGAAAAAACTTTAATGAAGACACATCGTCACGAAGCACTTGGTCGAACCGAACACAAAATGGATCGATACGACGCCACTGGACAAACCCAAAAGCGCACATTTTCTGGAGGCAACATGCAATCATATTGTTGTGACCAGCGATGGGAAAGAGACGGAACCAGGCGCCATGGTGCCATCCGTAAAATAAAGCCAATGTAGAGATGGCAAACAAAAATTAGAAAACGTTTCCAAATACTTTTGCACTTTTCAAATTTTTATTTCACCACTAGAAAAAAACACTTAAAAATCGATTTTTCCCACACTTTGGTTGAAAATGCATATAAAATGCAGAACTTTGATACAAACAAAGATTGCACATGATTACCTATATAAATATGTATCGTCGGAATAAAAACATATTTTTAACTAGAAAACGTTAAGATGCATTCAAGATTCCAACGAAAAATTCGAAAATGCAGTATACTCCAGCAACGTTGCACCTTACAATGAAATCTACCTTATCCGATCTGAATAAAAGAACAGACATAAAAAGTTTTTCATCATATTTCTCAAATTGCTTTGATAAAACGGATGAAAAATTTTTATGTTTGTTCTGTTATTCAGATCGGATATGGTAGATTTCATTGTAAGGTGTAAGGCCGGAATTAGAGCTCAGAGTCGATTCGACGTGAAATGATGACGTGAAATGTTTTCGTGAAATTAATTACACGAGTGTGGATCATGCTACGGGTCTACAATTTTCTAATGATAATATATGAATCAATATCTTAATCGTGTCCAATACTGAGTGTTATCAGCCACAACTAGAGCGAATTGAAATATTCAATTTTTATCATTTCACGTCATCATCATTTCACGTCACAGTGTCAGGGAACAACTTGACATTTCACGTCAGACTATTGCAAGCAAAAGTCTGACGTGAAATGTCAAGTTGTTCCCTGACACTGTGACGTGAAATGATGATGACGTGAAATGATAAAAATTGAATTTTTCAATTCGCTCTAGTTGTGGCTGATAACACTCAGTATTGGACACGATTAAGGTATTGATTCATATATTATCCTTAGAAAATTGTAGACCCGTAGCATGATCCACACTCGTGTAATTAATTTCACGAAAACATTTCACGTCATCATTTCACGTCGAATCGACGCTGAGCTCTAATTCCCGCTTAATGTCGCTGAAGTGGAAGTAATTTGAAAAGTATTTGAAAAAGTTTCAAAACATTGAAAACTAAATTAGAATATTCTAAAACTATTTTCGGAGAAAAAAATTGAACACATTTTCCAGAGGGTTTGCCATCGTTACGCCAATGACGCCATTGCGCGGCGCCCACAAATGGCGCCAGTGTTGTGGCTCCATTCCATCACTAGTTGTGGGTCCATGCATACGATGATGCATACCGGGTGACCGAACTGATAAATGCCATTTATGCATTTATCATCTCACAAACTTACTGATAAACTTACTAATTATTTGTTTTTGCGCCAAAATGGAAGAAGTTTGATAAAGATAAATATCATTTTATTTTTAAGTGCTTGATAGTCTGAACTTGATTGTTTGACTTTCAAGTTAAATAAGCCAATTTCGAGGGAAGCCAGATTGAAAACAGATGCAATGAAAGTATAAGCCGTAAATTCAGGAAAAAAATATGCGGTACTTGAAGGAAGCGCTATTCACCAAAAAAGTTACCATTTCAGGTGAAACAAGCTCCAGGGCAAAACAAGCCACATTCACATGAACCACCCTGCACATATTTACTAGTAAACAGGGTGCACGCCAGGTCCGCCACCCAAATTCTGAGTCGGTTCCGGACGCCATATCTCCAGTTGTAGTGGGGGGATTTATTCGAAATTTTGAGGAAATATACTCGAAACCCACCCACTACTATACGGGCTGGGGTGGGTCGCCGACCTCCTCCAGCCCGTATATAGTAGTGGAGGGATGTCTAGTATATAACCTCAAAATTTCGAATAAATCCCCCCACTACAACTGGAGATATGGCGTCCGGCACCGACTCAGAATTTTGGTGGCGGACCTGGCGTGCACCCTGTTTATGTAGAACCAATACACAGCATAGAACGTGTTAGCTATCCGAGGGGAATAGTCTACGCATTTGCAGTCTATGCAGTCAGATTCCGGCCAACCAGCCCTCAAAGAAGAAGCAGTACTGAAAAGAACTATTGGCAATGTCATTTGGTCGAGCCATCGCTTGAAAGGGACTGCAAAGTTTTCTTGGCCAAAGCATTTACCTGGCTACAAAAGCTGAAGAAAATTATAATTCTTTTTATTTCTTGTCGGTGCGAAGATTTATCAAGCCTATCGATTCTTTCGGCAGCCGGATTCTGAATGCTATTTACATCTGGCATAATACGCCGCCTGATTCAATGAAGCGTTCTTTGGCAACCAAATACAATTCTACCTCCAATGCAAGATGCCCGTGCACTTTGTGTGGTCGCGCGCGGCGCGTCTGGTGCGCCGCTGTCCACTTGTGACCAACGTGTCCATCGGACTCGCGTTCGGCCTCGCCAGCGACTACACGCAGCAGCGACGCGCAAAGAGCTCGGCTGACTGGGACCGGTGAGACGCGTCTAATTGCCCTTGGGGCAGTTACATACACATCATGTAAATGTCCCGCAAATTTGTTTCATGTTACCATATTTCCTCGAAAATGTCCCTATGGAGTTTTTAATTTCGCCAGCTCAGTCAGACCTGGGGCGTGGGTTAATTCGAGAGAATACGGTAGAATAATTTACATTTTACCTTTTACATTTTACATGCCATTTAGCAGATTTCATTTGACATAAAGGGGCGAGTGTTTGATTTTGGATTATTTCGCGACATTTTCCACTTTACCTAGTCACCCAACCACTCACTCAAACCCCCCCCCCCAGCTGCACCCGCTTCGCTGCGAGCACGGCGCCATGCACGACCGTGCTGCACTACTGGTACCGGTGGCTAGACGGGCGCTGGCCGGGCAGCAGCGCGCGCACGGTGCTGCGCAAGATGCTCATGGACGTGAGCGTGATGACGCCCGTCTGCGCCGTCGGCAACACGGCCGTGCTCACGCTGCTCGACGGCTCTGGGTGGGAGGCGCTGAAAAAACGGTTTGTGGGCTGGGCGCGATTTTCCTCGTGTTTCCTATTACACGGTACGAATGAATGCGGGTCTCGCAACAATTTACTTATATCCAACGAATCAAGTCAAGCAAAAAGGAATTGTTTTCGTCACTCAGTTAGCAGGGCGAGCTATTCGAGAGAACCATTCGAGCGAGTAACTCGTAGAGTACTTGCGGTATTTACCGAAGTATCTATGTAAATAAATAATGATGTACCGTATTTCCTGGAATTACTCCCAGGGGGGTTTACTTTTTCATAGTAAAACTTTTAAGGGGGTTAAACGAGGGGGGAGGGGCGGGGTATATACAGGGTTTTTTATTATTTCGTCACAATATACCGTATTTACTCGAATAATTCCCCCGGGGAATTATTTTTTCGTCAGACAATTTTGAGGGGGAAACTATTCGAGGGGAATTATTCAAGTGGGGGGATTATTATTTCACAATTTTCAAGTATGTTTCTACCACACTACATACTACATAAACACGTATGTCCTGTTTCTATTAGTAGTGCACATTCCATTGCATCTTTGCACTTCGGTGCGCTGCATTTACATTCGATGGATCAAACCACACGCTGCAGAGTTTTTTTAAACAAATGTGTTTTATCTACTGTCTGTCGGGAGGGGGGGATTATTCGAGTGGGGAATTATTTTTTCCTCACTCACTTAACAGGGGGGAATTATTTGAGGGGGGAATTATTCAAGTGGGGGGAATCATTCGTGTAAATACGGTAGGTGTTTAGAGGAAATACGGTATACAAAATAGGGTATAAATTCGAAAGTGGACTAAAAATCGCGCAGTCATGTGTAAAATAATAAAAACAGCGAACGTCCACGCACGAATGCAAGCAGCTAAACGCGTTCAATTAGTGGCGCACCCAATACTCCGGATAAGACAATTTCACACAGGTGTCAGTCCCGCAAGTGGACGAGTAGTCAAGTAAAATCACAAATGCAAGTTGAAAGTTCGGTCAGTCATGAGCAAAGTAAAATGGCAAATGAAGGTCAAGCGCAAAGCTAGTAAGGTCAAGAGTAAAGCCGAGTGAAGCGAACTACTTGTCCACTTGCGGGACCGGTCCCAGAGGTGCACCACAAGTCCAACTCCAGACCCCCAACTCAACAGGCTGTCCACCTCACTACTGCTGATGATCGTGTGCGACGTGTGCGTTTTCGCGCCCATTCAATCGATCAACTTCAGATTCTTTTCACCACAAGCCAGGATTCTGGTGGTCTACATAGGTGCTTTCGCTTATTATTCCCTCATGTCTTACGCGCTGTACGAGTACGCGGGGATTAAATACGGAAAAGATGAGAGTTGAAATTTGGTTTTGTTTCGTTTCAGGTACTCTCTTTACTTTGTGATATGCTTCCATAATTCAGCAGTGCGAACTATTTTTATAGGCAGGTTTATTGAGAGATACTCTATGGCGACATAAAGTGGCAATGACTGATAATCATATGAAACTTTACGACACTAAAAATAAATTACAAATACAACATTTGCAAATAAAATTTACTATTTACATCTTTACGGTAACTAAAATCTAAATTGAATATCACATCTAATTAAATCACGTCCAAGCAAAAATCAGACGAATGCAGAAAAGGTGAAAAGACCCGTATCTTACCCGCAATGGGCAGCATAAACATGGGAACAGCGGTGTGAGTGAGGTAAAACAATAGACAATATAATACCAATGAAAACCCGCAAAACCACCATTAATAAAACAATCATTAAAATCAGTTACACTCTGCCACCTTGGCGGCGGAGACGCACTTGCCCTCGCTGAATCTGAGCTGGTCGGTGCCGCAGTGCGTCACGTAGGCCTTCTGCTCGAAGCACTCGTAGTAGATGTTCAGACAGCGGCCGGCCGGGTACGGGCCGTCATCGCGCCCGCTGCAGTCGAACTTGTCTGAGAACAGAAATCACGCTTTTAGTTCGTAATCGGACGCAACCCAAATGCCGCAATGTCAAGCCAATGTCAAAAGTAGGTAAAAAATGCAAACTCTCCTTTCGGTCATTTTTCAGACTTTTGATAATGACATTCTACACGGCCCGGAGTTACCCAGGGTTAGGGGGTAGTAAAGGGGGTTGGAGGTTACCCCTCTAAATCGCCCAGCTATCAATCTATCCCGGAAGCAATTTTTTTGGTTACTATCCACCGAATACCCCCCCCCCACCAATCGGCCAGCTTATCTGGAGCGATTTGAGATATTAAATAATTAATCAAATCGGCCACAAAAAATAATTTTTTTTTCAGCTATATTTCCCTCCAGAGCTGTGATATGATTTCTATCCAGCACCCGGTGGGTCAACATCTGGAATACCCCCAGCCAGGGTTCAAACTACCACACATAGCACACACAAGTGGGAGACTGAAAATTAACCTGTTGCACCAGTGACGGGCGGGCGTTTGGTTGTCGTCGTCGTAGTGGGCTCTGGACGCGGCGTGCCAGTGCATGCTGGAACCTGTGACCGGGAAAGCGCTGTGTACAATTAGAATTGCGAAGAACGAGCACTTCAGGCGTCAATTCCGGACCCTGTAAATCATGCAAAGTGTCAAAAAATGTCATGTAAAATGCCCTGCAAAAAGGCAAAGGAGTTGCCATTTTGCAGGGCATTATACATACATTTTGCAAGACATTCTACAGGGTCCGGGACAAGCACTCTAGGTGACTCACGTTGGTGTAATAATCGCACTTGTTCAGCTCGGTGTCGAAGAACGTATTGCCGGGGCACCTGTTGAGAATTGGGCCGACCGGCGCGCACGTGAAGAACACGTTTGAGCAGGCGTTGTCCGGATCGGGGTAGTTTCCGAACGGTTTCAGCTTGCAGTCGAAGCCTGGAAGTGTTAAACGCTAAATGAGCGGCACGTGAATATTTTTGGCCCTATGAGAAGTTGGACCG
Organism: Sphaerolaimus hirsutus; assembly: GCA_964036195.1. Classification (NCBI taxonomy): domain Eukaryota; kingdom Metazoa; phylum Nematoda; class Chromadorea; order Monhysterida; family Sphaerolaimidae; genus Sphaerolaimus; species Sphaerolaimus hirsutus. The sequence continues at coordinate 16,095,452 of OZ038458.1, forward strand.
CACACCACAACGATGCACTCGCAAGTAAATTCATGGATTACAAATTTTTTGCGCCATGTATAAACTGCAAACGTATTGATAAACAGTCAAAAATGTCTCACAAAAACTAACAGAAAATGTCCCGAGACATCCATACAATACCTACATGTGGTTCACTCCCATTTAGATCCTTTGTTAGAAATAAATCGAAATGGCAGTTATCGAAATTGGTAGTGGAAAACACATTCATCATTTTTCCATAGACGCCCGACCCACACAGTTTGGTCCCAAATTCCATACCGGTACAGCGAACGCACCAACTTCAGCAGCCGCAGTGGTCTCTTCGGGCTCCTTAGTAGTGGTGGGCGCGCCGCCGCAGGCGACCACGTACTGCCGATGCTCGCACATGTCCGTGTCCACGTCGAAAACCAGGCCCGACTGGCACAGCCTGAACGCAAAGGCGTCACAAACGATGCAAGGCTGGAGTACCAAGCGCGGGGTGGTGCGAGTGTAGTGGTCATAACGCATTTACGTTTACTCGATAAATACGCATACTCGAGTACCGCGTAAATACATATACATTCTCTCCCAAAAATACCGGTAATCACTCACTCGCGTACTTGGCAATCACTCACTTACTCGCGTATTTACTAAAGTACGCGAGTACAGAAAACCATTGGCTTCTTCAAGGCATGAAGAGAAAAGGCTAAAAACAGGTATAATATCTAAAATACCTAGCTTTAAAGAGGTGAAAAGGTTTGGGAATTTGCGATTTTGAGCGAAAAGGAGCAAAATTTCTCAAAAAACCAACTTTTTTGGGTTTCCGGGAAGAAATTTACCCACGTTTACTCAAGAGTAAAAGTAACAAATTACTTTACATTTTCTGTACTCAGCGTCAGCAGTGAGTTAAAATACTTTCAATTTACGTTTACTTTCAAGTAAAAGTGGGTATACTCGGCGGACCGCAAAGTATGCGCCCAAAATTATTATGTCTTGGTCGATACGCGCGAGCTGGATACTTGTGTATGCACTTTCCCAAAAGAAAAATATTGAAAAAAAGAAACAGGCGGAGCCGCATACAAACGAGGAATGTTTTTTTCCCGCACTGTTTTTTCTTGTTTCGCTGGAATTATTTTTATTTTGTTCATGATGACGCCATGATAGAGTATTTCCTTCAGAAAATTGCATAGCGTCCCCCGAGTATACTTTCATCAACTCCGGCGCCAAGGCTCACCGAGGAGTGACGCTGCCACCGGTGCAGCTGGCGTAGAGTTGGGCGCACTCGCCCGCCACCCACGGGTAGTCGCCGTCTTCCAGTGCAGAGCAGTCGAACGGAGATGCTGCAAAGGGTGGGGCAGCTCGACACAGGCTAATTCCACAGGGGTACGTGCTCGGGGCACTTGACGCTCCGCTCTCGCACTTATTGCACTCTCACCATTTATGTCTATGTTGGAAGCGTGCAAATGATAATTAAAACCTGCGATATTGTAAAAAGATGAAAAATTCATTGATGTGATTGCGTTCACGTACGATGTTACAACAGCAATGAATTTTCTCCAACGTTAATTTTAAAAACCATATGGTTGGCAAGCTTCCAGCTAGAACCCCAGGCGCGCAAACTGCACAGCCACTGGAGTAGACAGTAAATACAAAAGCATACGTGTAGTTAGCGCCAATGGCTTGTCAGAGGGCACCACGGTGGTTGATTCGCCGCCGCACGCCTCCGTGTAAATCGCGAACTGACAGCTCTCGCTCGCCTGGTCCCAGTAGGTGGAGGTTCCAGGGCACCTGGGTGAAATGGGTTTATCAGTGATGAAATGCTGTGGTCGCCAGCCCCGGGCCGTTATAGCTGACTGTCTATTCTCATTTATCAGCATAAATTGTCAGCACATTTATCGCGGCGCTATATATCACCGGGCACTATGGCTTAGCACGTACAAACCTCTTAAATCATGTACATAGCGAGAAATCCAGCCCACCTGTGCACGCGAGGAACGCCAGCAGTGCAAGAGTAAAACACGGGCGAACAGTCACCGTTGGGCGCCGGGTAGTAGCCGTTGGGCAAGTCGCCGCAGTTGAAGCCAACTGGTGCTGCAATGTCAAACCGATCATTTCCAACTATTATCAAAGTATTTCAAATTTACTCACCACACGAGTGTCGACAACTTCGACAACTTTTTTTAATTTTTAAAGAGTTTTCACGCAGGAAAAATTAAAACAGTACTTTTGACTGTACTTACATCAATGCTTTACATCGCTTTTCTAAAGCGA
>OZ038458.1:16097901-16118493 GCA_964036195.1 Sphaerolaimus hirsutus
AACGGGCTTATTGTAGTGATGAAATGTGGTGGGTGGTGGCAGAGTTGTTAAAATACTGGTATTTTTGGAAAGTGTAAGTGTAAGTGTAAATACACTTTCCAAATTTTAAGTATGGATACCAAAAGTGTAAGGTATTTTTAAAATACCCAGGAAAGTGTAAAAAAAAGTGTAAGTGTAAATTTTTTATAGAAAGATCTCTCACTGTTGAGCATTAGAAAACACCACTGTTTTCACATTTGGATCAATTTATCTATCATTTTCATTCATTATTTCACATTTTACTGCCAATTATGAAACATTTCAGACTGTAACAAAGTGGTATGAAGTTTCATTTCATTTCAGACTGTGGTATGAAGTTGCCTAATAATGACACTTTTTCAGTGTTGATATTTTACTGATAAAACAATGTGATACACACTGTGTAAATGCAAGAATGTACATGCAGCAAATATCAATGCAAAAGCCAGTCGACTTTGTGCCCAGCTGGTGAATTTCAATTGATCTTGTCCTTTTTACAAAAGTATGATGAAACTGTAGAAAGATGAAACTGTAGAAAACCATGAGTACTGTTCAAAGGTCAGAGATAGTGCTAGTTTGCACATTTGCCATATTTTCTACATTCAATGCATAACTGCATATGTGCACTGTGCATAGGGTTCAAACGGGATCCCGGATCCCGTGAAATTCCGGGATTTACCAGTCCCGATCCCGATCCCGAAACCCCAATCCCGATCCCGATCCCGAAATCTCAAAAATACCAATCCCGATCCCGATCCCGATCCCGAAAGTTTTCAAATCCCGATCCCGATCCCGAGAAACTCCCAAGTCCGGGATCCCGATCCCGGAAAAATTAGTGGAAATTATAGAAAGTGAAATAATGACGTTTTTGCATGCAAAAAAGTGGATGCAAACCCCCAGCGTCAATTTTATGCCACTTTTCTGGCATCCAACAGTGTTTTGAGACCTTTATGAACAACTGTGAATGCCAGAAAAATGGCCAAAATCTCTATCCCTAGAACCCAATCCCGATCCCGGAAAAATGCCTATCCCAATCCCGATCCCGATCCCGTGACCCCAATCCCGGCCAATCCCGATCCCGAAATCTCAAAAAACCAATCCCGATCCCGATCCCGAAACCCCAATCCCGATCCCGATCCCGAAATCTCAAAAAGTGAATCCCGATCCCGATCCCGAAAAGTCAATCCCGTTTGAACCCTAACTGTGCAGTTATTATTTGTACATTAACCTGTTTTATGCTATCTCAAAAGCATAAAACAGGGCCATCTGAAAGGAAAAAAATACACTTTCTGTACCCGGGTATTTTGCCCAGGAAAGTGTAAAAAAAGTGTACGGGTATTTTATGACGGGTATTTTATGAAAGCGTAAGTGTAAGTGTAAATATAAATACCCATTTACCCGGGTATTTCGGGTAAGTGTAAATACACTTTCGCAACTCTGGGTGGTGGTCATCAGCCCTTATCTGTTATAGCTGACTGTCTTTCCTATGTCAGACCAGCGCTGTTATAATTTGCTTATATTTATATTTACGTTAACGCCAAATCGAATCGCCTAGGCATCTTGAACCTGAAAAGTACCATTTTGTTCATATTTTGCAACCCTTCCAAATGAATTGTCGGCACATTTATTACGGCGCTCTAATATCACCGGGCACAATGGCTTAGCATGTAAAAACTATCATTTAAATAATGTAAATAGCGAAAATCCTGCCCACCTGTGCACGCGAGGAACGCCAGCAGTGCAAGAGTAAAACACGGGCGAACAGTCACCATTGGGCGCCGGGTAGTAGCCGTTGGGCAAGTCGCCGCAGTTGAAGCCAACTGGTGCTGCAATGTCAAACCGATCATTTCCAACTATTATCAAAGTATTTCAAACTTACTCACCACACGAGTGTCGACAACGTTTTTTATTTTTTAAATTTCTAAAAGATTTTGTTACGCAGGAAAAATTAAAACAGTACCTTTGACTGTACTTAGAAAAGCGATGTAAAGCATTGATGTAAAGCGAGCTTCAAAGAAAACAACGGCATTATCGGTAACAGAGAAAACCGGTTCCGCAACCACGGCCCGAATTAGCCCAATCCCACAAATCCCAACAAACGGATGACAGTGGGCGGCTTGACCTCCTCAGGCTTTTTCGGACTGCCACCGCAGGCCACGACGTAATCCAACTGGTAGCAGGAATCAGTGCTAGAGTCGAAGTAGAGCCCCTCCTGGCACAGGCGGTAGTAAGTCTGACCGCCCACGCACGACGCGTAGACGCGCGTGCACTCGCCCTCGAACAGCTCGTAGTCGCCGTCGTCCAAGTAGCGGCAGTCGAACGGCTTGCCCACTATGACAAGCGAATGGCAGTGGAAAATGGCAGTGGAAAATGGCAGTAGAAAATTACCGGCAAATCATTTGGAATCTAGTCAATTTTCACCAAGTCACTTTTAAAAATTACCAGCATTATTCACATGCGTGTTTTTACGCCGCAGTCACCAGAAAAATTCGAAAATGCAATGATTCCAGTTGATGCAAAATAAATGAAAAGTAAAAAAAAAATACGAAAATTCGAAAAGTAATAAAAATATTCAAGAAAAAAGAAGTTTTGCTTACGCTTTGCCCTAATTTCAAAAACAACCAAAGATCGATCCCCACCGAACAGCGCCACAACCAATCCACAAAACCCATCCCAAAAAAAACAAAACCAACCCTTAATCTCAGTGACACTCTCATCGTCGATCTCCGGTACGACCGCCGTGCACAGGGACTCATCGCCGCCGCACGCGGGCAAGCAATGGGGGTACTGGCACCGCGCGCTGGCGATGTCGTAGAAGGTGTTCTTGGCGCCGCACGCGTGCAGCTCGGCCACGCCGCCCGAGCACGAGTAGTACACGTTGGAGCAGTCGGAAGTCGTGTAGTAGCCGTCGCCCCGCTTGCTGCAGTCGAAGTCCACCGGCTCTGCGGAGGGGGCGGAAAATTAGAACGTGAATTGCGTAAAATCGAAAATCAAATAAATCGAAAATCAAATAAAAACTGAAGACCAGGTGCTTTTGCAGCATGAATTTTTACGATGGGAGGGGAATTTCAAAAAATTCAAATTTATCCCCGAAAAAATCTGACATGCACCATACCACGCCAAATGCTTAGATCGCACATTAAATTGGGTTAACAGTTTTCCCGACTGTCGGACCATTGCAAATACCGGTGCATTTAGTACACTGCAACAGCGGCAATGCTTTTTTAAAAGGCGCCAATAACAAAAAACCGCCTTGGCGCCATTTGAAAAATATGCCGGGTACGCCGGGCGCCATATGGCGCGTGTCTAGTCCATCACTAGTTCAGACCAAACTGAATGACGCAACAGTGCGTATCACCGACAACAGTAACACCAATCAAACACGAAACAGCAACAAACTTCTAGTAGTCTTGACCACTTCGGGAGTGATGGTGGTTGCAATACCGCCGCACGAGGCCACATATCTGGGGTAGAGACACAGCCCAGTCTGCTCGTCGAAGTACAAATCGGCTGGGCAGCGCCTGTGGAGATTGGGAGGGTGAAATCAGATGACATCAATCAGGGGAAAGTGAATACGGTATTTGCTCGAACAATTCCCCTGGGAAATTATTATTTCGTCAGACTTTTTTTGAGGGGAACTATTCGAGGGGGAATTTTGAAGGGGAGGAATTATTATTTCCTCAACATTTCTATCAGGTCATTTCACAAAAGTATTCACAAAATAACATGCCATTTTTGTTCAAATTAGACAAAACTTGAAAATATGCCTTAAGGGGGAAATTATTCAAGGGGGTAACGGGGCAATTATTTCTTCCTCGCTTGTCTTACAGGGGGAAATTATTCAAGGGGGTAATGGGTAATTATTTCTTCACCGCTACTCTTACAGGGGGAATTACTCGATGGGAAAATCATTAAAGGGGCATTATTCAAGCAAACACAGTAAGCGCGCTCACCGGCCGATCAGATCTCCATTATGGCAGGTGGCGTACTCCTGCTCGCAGGGGCCGTTGGGGTACCAGGGGTAGTCGCCGTCGGGCAGCTTGCTGCAGTCGAAGCCGGCCGCAGTGGTGGTGTCGTCGGGAATGACGGTGGTGGTGCGCTCGGTGGTGGTGACGCCTCCGCCGCACTGCTTCACGTTGCCCGCCTCGTCGCACAGACCGGTGGAGGGGTCAAAGTACAGGGCGCCGCAAGTCCTGGAATATTTTGGGATAAAAATATCGATGTGATAGTTTCGTTGGTAATGCACACGTTGATAACGCTCCTGATGCAAATGCGAGCAGAAGCACGCTAATTGGGAACAAGAATTTTTCAAAAACTTAAAACCACACCATTTATCACATTTGCGGATAAAACTGCCAAATTACATCATCAAATGAATTTTTAATAGTCAGAATTCCGCCAGATCGAAAAACTATACTGCCATGCGTTTTCTCTGGATTTGCCGCAAGCTAAGTGTAACTAAATCTCGCCCCATTAAAAAATTTCAGACGCACACAAAATCGCTTGCAGAGGCGACGAAAGAAATCAGCAAACCAACCCGATCAACTCACCTTCTATGCGTGACTCCATCGACACACTTGGCGTAGTCGTGCTCGCAAGGCCCATCGGCGAACCAAGCATACAGGCCGTCGGGGCGGCCGCGGCAGTCGAAAGTGGGCGGCGGCGGCGTGTCCGACTGGCGCGTGGTTGTCGTCGTCGGCGTTGTGGTGGTGGTTGTAGTCGTTGGCGTGGTAGTCGTCGTCGTGGTCGTCGGCGTGGTCGTGGTTGTCGTTGTCGTCGGCGTGGTGGTAGTGGTCGTTGGCGTTGTAGTGGTGGTGGTTGTCGTGGTAGTAGTGCTCCTCGTGGTGGTTGTGGGTTTGCCACCGCACTGTTTCACGTATCTGGCTTCGTCGCAACGACCGGTCGAAGGGTCGAAATACAAGGCGCCGCAGGACCTGAAATATATATATATATATATACACAATCGATGTAAAATGTAAAAGACCCTGCAAAATGTCACGTGTCGAGCAAGACTCTACAGGGTCTTATACTTTACACATGACATTTTGCAAAGTGTCGTGTGTATCCAACCCTTATAACAAGATTTGTATGCACACGATATACAGGGACATTTACATTACATTTCACAGGGTCTTTTGCATGACATTTTACATGTCTGGGACTGCACCCAGGTGTTGTAAACGCTGAGATGCCAGCACCTACTTAACCATCGGCTTTTAACACAAAAATATGGAAAATTTACGTTCAAGTTTCGATCAAAGCACTTCCCCGACAAATTTCACACAGTTCAGCGCGATACCCGACGGGTTTTCAACACCCGAGGGGTTTGCAAGTTGAAAAACTACGGTGTTACAATTTTGACCATCTATTTGAACAGACGGAAGGTACGGACAGTATGCATATGCAAATCTCACACACATGCAAATAAAAGGGTGAACTCCCAGTGCATCTAAACTGATTCAAGTGATACAAGGGTGCCGCCACTGCACGCGCCCGTTGGATTATGTGTTTTTCAGATGATTTTTCTAACCAACAAATTTCATAATTTTCAAATTCAAAATAATTCAGCAAAACATAATCATTATAATCATTTAAAACTATAAAAATATATAAATTTATAATATTAAATTGCTATTTGGATGCCTCACAATCAGTAACTTTTTTTAAAATTTAAAAAGCCGCAACAGCGCTGGAGAAAGCACGCATTTAGGGTGCGCAGGTGCACATGAAGTAAATTAGATGCACCGAGTGCTTACATGCACTAGGAGTTTACACGGACCGAGGCGCATTAAAAGCACATAACAACCACAACCAACCGTATATGCGTAAATCCATCGACACACTTGGCGTAGTCGTGCTCGCAGGGGCCATCGGGGAACCACGGATACAGACCATCAGGGCGGCCGCGGCAGTCGAACCTGGGCGGCGGCGTCTCCGACTGCACCGTGGTCGTGGTCGACGGCGTAGTGGTGCTGGTCGTGGTGGTCGGAGTCGTTGTCGTCGTGCTTGCAGTCGTGGTGGTGGGCTTGCCACCGCACTGGCGAACGTATTCCGGTTTCAGGCAACGACCGGTGTCCATGTCGAAATACAGGACACGGCCGCAGGTGCTGCGTGAAGGGAAAACGGTGAGGTGATCAAATCGGCAGGTACAGTATTTCTTCCAATAGAAAGGTAAACCTACGATAGAACGGCAGTTTCCAATACAATGGCAGGAGGTAATCATATTGGAACAGTTGCCAAAATCAAAGTTAAAAACAAGTGCCAAAATTAAATGAAAACTGATGTTTTGAAATTAAAAATGTACTAAAATGTACGTACTTAAGTGTGGCCGAAGGCGAAGGCTAAAGAACGCTAGCCTAGGTAGGGATGGCCGGTTTATTTTCAAGGTATGGCCGGCCGTTTTTAAAAAAAGGGACCATGAAAAAACTCATCCCTACGCCATTGTTGAAACGCATTTACTTTACTCAATAAACACGCATACTCGCGACCAAATACGTTTACATTTCCTTCAACACTTTTAGAAAGTACTTGAGTACAGAAAACTGTATTTCAGATTACATTTTTCAAGGCATAGCGAAAAACCTATAAATAGGGAAAAATGGGTATACTCGGCGGACATTAAGAAATTTTTCGCATATTTTATTCATAAAATTATGGTAGGATTGTACACATACTTTGCGGTCCGCCGAGTATATATTAACACATAAAAATAGCTAAAAATAGCTGAAAATGAAAATAGCTGAACCAATGAATTTGAAGGTGAAAATGTATAAAAAGCGAATTGGAGTAAATTTTTTCAAAATATACCTCCTTTTACGTTTTAAAATACCCACTTTAATCATTAAAAGTAAAAATGTCACTTTACCATTTAATTTAAATTTAACAAATATTCAGTCTTTTAACAACTCTACCCTACGCCAGCCTCAAATATTACGGCAGGAAAAAAGGACGGCGCTATTCTAGGTATATAAGAAAATACGGTAATGTGAATTAGCGTCCCAGGAAATAGATCGCTCTAAACAGAGCCCGAGCACATTTTGCGATAAGCAAAAGTCGACCCAGAAATCACACAAACGCCATTCGCCACTAGGGTTGGAAAAAGTTTTTTTTTTCTTTTAAAAGCTCCCAGATATGGCTCTGGGTCAACATATATAGGTATATCAGACAAGTGACAATTGTGATGTTTTATATGACAATATAGTGGCTGTGGAGCCATGGGATAGCATTATAAGTGGTGATTTGTGTCAAAAATGTCCATTTTTGTCGACATGTTCGTATATCGTCTTAAAGTCGAATGTTCGTGACTTTAAGTGAAGTTTCCCACGGAATAGTGATCAAACAAGGTTATAAAAGGAGGTCGTTACTTTGGGAATGGTGTTACGCACTGTGGAGGTACATGGAAGCACATTACCTGAATAGTATATACTACAACAACATATGGCAGCTTATTTACCCATGGTAGCACATAGAAATGGTTGCTTTGAAACTAAAAATGCCACCAAACCAATGAAAAGCACCAATGGCAAACTGTGTGAAATTGCGCGCTTACGCGAAAATTTTTGCAAAATACCTGGTGCTTAGTACTAAAAATTTTGGCCGATGTTTTTTTAAAACGTTTCGGACCTCGTGTTTAAAAAAAATAAAACGTTTAAAAAACATCGGCCAACCTATTCGCAACCAAAAGTAATAAAACCAATGAAAAACATCCAACCGCGGGAACATTTGTCCGCCGACGCAGCGGGCGTACTCGTGCTCGCAGGGGCCGCCCTCGGGGAACCAGGGGTAGTCGCCGTCGTCGCGTCCGGTGCAGTCGAACGAAAGCGGGGCACCAACGCCATCGCCTTGGGCGCGCACTGGGTCTGCGGGAAGGAAGGCAACCCATTAACGGGGGTGGGGGTAAGGGGCTAAGGGCCCACATAGACTAGTTGACTTGACATCGAAAATTCGTGTCAACTAAATAAAAGCATCATAATTAACAGAAACAAGGAAAATTGAGTGTCATATAAAATTTATCATGCTCTATCGCAGAGGAATGTCGAAATGACATAACCAAGATTTATTAGGATCGAGTTGACAGGGATTTTAACGTCAACTAGTGTTTAGGTCCAACACTTGCAGCGAAAAACGGTCAGAAATGGGTTAAAACAGCTGCACTAACTGTGCAACGATAGCACCGACACAAAAAGGCACAGCGCCGTCCACATGACGCCGAAATGTGATAAAATGTGGGCGATTAGCACCAAAATTAGCCGGCAACTACAGGAACACCGCAGACAGGAGAAAAAGCGAGTGCGAACTGATAAGTGAAGTCAACCTCCGAAGCCTTTTGAATGCGTGCGGTGGAAACCGGTTTCACTGAGTCAAGGAAATGAGTGCGATTTGGATTTGGTCTGATATCCAAATGGGTAGAGAACTGGATTCAGGATCAATTTTATAGTTTAAATGAGAAGAAATTCGGTCAACTGACTCGATTCTGAACGACTAAAGACAAGGCAAACTTTGATAGAACCAAATTGAAAATAGAAATGAACATGTTGTATTTACATCAACACATTACTTTTGTTATGACTCCGTAAATTCTTATGGTAAGCCCTGAGCAAATTAAAGTTGGTATGCTTGTTGGACAATGCAAACTTGACAGGCTCAAAGTGAGAAGAGTCAAATGTGAATTAAAAAATGGTACACTCATCAGGTTTATGTACAATAAATGAGTATACATACCCAATAACATCGACGCAGTCTTACATTTGGTCAAATATCCATTTGGGAGCATTTTGTCGGTACCGTAATGACGTCATCAGAAACGTGAAAGTTTATCTTCATCTTCAGGAAGCGAAGGCGAACGAAGCGTCCACAAATGGAGCATAAAAATAAACAAACGCACGGCCCACCAGCACATTTGACAGCCTTTTAAAATATACAACACAGCAGAATCTTCTGAGCATCCAGCCGCGTCGGGGCCGTACGTCAAAAAACGGGAGGCAGAAATGGATCAGAGTAACAAGCAACGAAATGCCACTGAAAAAGTATACCAGGATGAGCCGCCGGCGCCACGCAACGTAGAATCAATGCGTGAGAAAGATCGTGACCACACACTAGTTGAGCGCCAGTCAATTGAAGCCAGTGGATACTCGAGTATTTGCTCGAATAATTCCCCCATTGAATAATTCCCCACTGTTAGACGAGTGAGGAAAACATACTACTTAACTTGAATAATCCCCCCCCCCCACTCAAAAAAGCCCGAAGAGAAATAATTCCCCGGTAGAATTATTCGAGTAAATAGTGTAACAAAAAAATCGTTACTCAATCCCAAATGATAGTCTCAATTTCTGCTTCCGGCATTTAGTGAAGCCAAAAAAAATACATTCCTGATGGCTAAAGTTTGTATCAAACCGTTTTTTGACCGCTAACTCAGTTCACCAGCGGTCAACTAATGTGCGTTAGGCAGATTTAGTGAAAGTACCGAATATTATCTCCTGGTTAATAGCGGATGCGGCCTCTAACTCGGAGATCGAGCGAGCGGCGGCGCCAAAGCCAGCTAAGACTATCGAGGAATATCGCAGACAAGCGTCCGCACTGCAGGTATCTCGTACAAAACACAACAATAACAGTATGAATAGGTAAATATTAGGGTGTAAACTAAGTTTCTTATCTTTTTTTGCGATCTCATAGAAATGCACATTTCTGCGTCCCATTCTGTTGCCCTTCGAGTATGTTGGGGTTTGGGGTCTGGGCTATGACGAAAAAAATTTGTTTCCTCGAATAATCCCCCAGTCCCGAGATAAGGGGGGTCTATAAAAAGATGGTCATTTTCCACAGCCGATGTGGACCTTTGAAGCTTGGTAAATTGGCCATTTCTGGGCCGATTTGATTTATTCAACACTTAAAATGATCGAGATGACCTGTAGATTCCAGTTTTGTTGTTGAATTAGTGATGTCTAAACTCCGTATGCCGATTTGACCCGGTTTTTGAACACGGCAAAAACTTTTTTCTGAACATGCTAGCGTATAGTTTAGACTAAATGAACTCATCTGGCCCAAAAAAATTTTCAATATCTTTTTCCAATCAAAAGTTATAGCACTTTAAACTCTAAGCTTTAAGTTTATCGGCATACGGAGTTTAGACATCACTTATCGGACCACAAAACTGGAATCTACAGGTCGTCTCGATCATTTTAAGTGTTGAATGTATAAAATCTGCCCAGAAATAGCCGATTTATCAATCTTCAAAGGGGTCCACATCGGTCAAAGTGTCCACATCGGCCATGGAAAATGACCGCCTTTTGATAGACCCCATTATCTCGGGACTGGGGGACTATTCGGGGAAACAAAGTTTTTTCGTCATAGCCCAGACCCCAAACTCCAACATACTCGAGGGGCATCAAAATCGGCCGATGTACAACACAATGGGACGCAGAAATGTGAAATCTATGAGATCGCAAAAAAGATAAGAAACTTAGTTTACACCCTAATATATGCCGCGAACCCATTACGCAACGATGTGATAACCAACTTGCAAGGGAAAAGTAATATACCGTACAGGGGTCTCCTAGGGGGGAGGCTGGCCCCAAATCGGCCAGCTACCGATCTATCCCGGAGGCCGCTCAGCTATCTATCTATCCCGAGGCAAAATTTTTGGCTACTACCCCCAAATCTACCTATCTTTCTGGTGTGGTCTTTGAGAAATTTTGCCCCAATTTTCGCTCAAATCACTAATTTTCGCACTTTTTATAGTTTTTCACCTTCAAAATCGTGCTGTCCGGCTATATACATGGTTATATACCTATGTTTAGCCATTTTAAACCTACTTTTGGCTACTTTTAACTGATTATTAGCGATTTTTTCCTTCTTAACCTTGAAAAAGCCTATATATTGTGTCCCCACCAGCCCCCCCCCCCCAGAAAAATTTTCAGCAATCTATCCCTCCGGAGAAGCGATTTGCTATGTATCCAGCCCCCGCGAGGGCCAAAGTCTTGGACCCCTGATACCGTATATCCTCGAACAAGTCGCCAGGAGGTTATTTTTCCATCAGATAGAGGAGTTATCAGAGGGGATGAGTTATTCTTCAATCTAAATTTTGCAAAAAATACATCATCAATTCACTGCATATTTACATGGGGTTAAATTAGTTTCACAAGCCGGAATACTAATTTCATAATTCAAGCAATCAAATCAATACTAATGAGCATAAGCTACAAAAAATAAATAAATTTTACTGAATAATTACAGAAATTTTACTGAATACTTAGAGAAAACGTTTGTGACATCATTCCTACGACAATGAGACGGGGAGTTATTTGAGGAGGAGAATCATTTTTCCTCACTCAGCTAAACAGGGGAGTTATTCGAGGATTTACGGTAATCAGCAAAAGTGTAAATACGTGATAAGCTAGAAGAATCCTTGCTACTTTCCAATATCGTGGTTGTCACAAAAGTGTCTAATCTCTGTCAAATTTCAGACTCGCTACCGGATATTTTTTGATTCCGCAGTGTAGAAATCGGGATTTAAAAAAGGGCGAGAACTCGGCCGTAAAGTAAACCCGGCCGTAACGTAAATCCGGCCGTAATGCATAGTTGTACAAACGTATTTACGTTTACTCGATAAATACGTATACTCGAGTACTGCGTAAATACGTTAACGTTTCTTCCCGAAAGAATACCGGTACTCACTTACTCATGTACTTTTTGAAAGTACGCGAGTACAGAAAACGTGATTGAGAACGTTTTTGAGTGCATAAAAAGCAAAAAATCACTCCAGGAATATAAACGGCTGAAATAATAGGGTAAAATAACAGCGGAAATTATAGAAATCGCGATGGGTAGGGATAGCGAGTAGCGACGGCTCTCGCTTTCACCTATACTCATTTTCACGTTTTCCTAGGTACAAAATCGAAAAATTCCTTACTTTTACGCTTTCCCTGAGTATTTACAGATATTTAAGTTGGCGCACCTTTTACACAGTGTAAAAGTAGAAAATTTTTAATTTACGTTTTCTGTACTCAGGTGTGACTAAAAATAAAATACTTTACGTTTACGTTTACTTTGAAAAAAGTTCAGTACTTTTAACAACTCTGCCGTAATGAGGCCCGGCTTAAAGTAGCACCCTCTACTTTACGGTCGGGTTTACTTTACGGCCGGTACATCCCCTTAAAAAAGTATACCAAAATCGCAGCAAAGCAGCAGCGTCCCGGTAGTCTTCCAACAGTCATCAGACACTAGCGAACGCTCAAACGTGAGGCCTTTCAATTTCACGATTTCATCACAAACAGCTGAAAAAACCGCGTAGCCCATCGCAGCGCGAGGCTGCGGCGACGCTTTCGAGATGCATGGGCACCTCGAACGCGTCCAGCTCGCTGTTGAGCACGTCCAGGACGGGCACAGCGTCGTCGGCAAGGTGCCAGTCCCAGACCCTGTAAATGCCCTGTAAAATGTCATGGAAAGTGTCAAAAGTCATGTAAAATGCCCGGTAAAATGGCAAACACGTTTGCCATTTTACCGGGCATTTTACATGACTTTTGACACTTCGCATGACATTTGACATTTTACAGGGCATTGAGTAGGGTTCCGGACTGTCCCCAGGACGCTGTTGAACGCGTCCAGGGTGGGCACGGCGTCGTCGGCCATGTCGTGGTCGTCGAGCTCGTGGAGCACGTCGGAGCAGCCAGCCGCGGCCGCCGGATCCACGCAGACGTCGTCCAACGAGAAGCAGCAGAGCGACGACTTGACCGCGTTGTCGCCCGACGCGGACGACATGTCGCCGAACACGAACAAGTCGTGGGGCGAGGACCCCTCCATGGAGGAGTTCCTGCAGGATGTGACCGACGAGGCAGGGGTGCACACATTTCACGATGTGTTTATTGATGATGTGAAGCTACCGATGCCTAACGATGGCAATTAGAAATTCGAAAGCGTTTTCGAACGATTTTTTTCCTAGAAAATTCGGAAATTTTGAAACGGTTTTTAGAATTTTTCAATATATTTGGTAAAGAATACATAAAACGCAGACACATACCGTAATCCAAAACTTATATTTCACATGTTTTTTCCTGGTGGACAACAAAATTGTGTAAATGTGCCGACGGCAACAGCTGGGAGAACCGCAAAAAAATGTAAATATATTCAAAACTGACCAGTAAAAATAAAAAATAAAAAAATTTAGGGGATAAAAACCAAAAAAGTAAAATAAGCACAAAAAATTGAGAACTAGGTAAATTCGAGGTCAGTTTAGAAAAAATAAGTCAAAATTAAACACTTTTCCAGAGGGTTTGCCATCGTTACCAGTACTTCTGAAAAATGGCACAAATCGGCCACGATTCACATCGCCATCAGACACTCTACCTAGCTAAATACAACACAAACTGATTGAAGTTTCAGGAGTCGCGCTCACGGAAGCCGGGCCGCGACCCAGCGCAGCTGAACAAACTCATTCAAAAGTACACGAACATGCTGTCGAGAATTACAGCTCCCACCAGCCCTGCGGCGGTGGGCGACAGCTACGCGCCGCAGAGAAACAAGACACTCAGCTACTACCAGGATGTGGAGGTATTATACTCTGTCAACCGTGTGCTATGTATTTTTCTGGGGGAAATTCTATAGCATGACGTCATCGTTAATAAAAAATATTCTAAAGAATGATTTCAGGCATGAAACATGAATACATGAGTTGTACTCGATTATCCTTTGAATACAAAGTATTTGAATTTGAATTGAATGAAAGATGAATACATTAGTTGGCCTTTTTCTTTTAAAATATTTTCGTTTTTGTGAAAGTGCGTAAATACATACCTAAGTATCTTGCTCGCGCGTTATTGACTAAGACATAAGTAATTTTGGGCGATAGATTGCGGCCACAGAGTAAATATAATGAAACCTGATTGCGTTGCACTGAACTGAGCAAACATCGGCGACTTCGCAGCCCGATCCCGTGGACAGTAGTGGCACCAGCGCGTACCACTCAATCGATGAGTTGCGTCCGGAAATAAACAACCAGGACAAGGACATCGTTGAAACTAGTGACCTAATAGACGCACCGCCACCGAACGACGCCAGGTACGAGTAAATTGGGTGGGTACTGTATAAGAATGTCTAAGGCTAACAAAAGTAGACGTTGCACCACAAATTGCTGAGATGGTATGCCTTTGTACATAAGAAACATGTCATTCATTTAAACTGGACAGACAGATCGCCTTACAACGAATGATACCATATTTTGATGAATAAGGTCACATGAAAAAATTCACCAAATTCACTCAGAGAAGTAGCAATTTGATAAAAATAATGAAATAAAAAATTATGTTTGTTCTTTTATTCAGATGGGATATGGTAGATTTCATTATAAGGTGTAATGTCGCTGAAGTATACTGGCCACATTAAGATTGAGCTCAGAAAAGAAGTATATCAATTACTGTGCCCTCTGAGATTGAGCACTGGATATCTAGGAATTAATTAAATTATTTTACAGTGCCATTTTGAGGTCGAGTTCTTATGCATTCTTCTTCTTATTATTATCACATCTGCGCAATTTGTGGGTGCAGCGTCCACTTTCCGTTGGGTTTAGCCATTTAGACAGGAGGGCGTACCCTTCTCCACCCCCAACCGCTTCACCATCAACACCCAGCAAGTTCGAGTGGCACTCACTGCACACCGGTCCCGCGGACAGCGTCGTCAAACTGGGATTGGCAGCACAGCCTCACCGTGCTCGACCAACCGAACCGGTGCCATCAAAGCCGGTGGCGCGCATGCGCAGCAAGGGCCGGCGGCGCGCCTTGGAGAAGGACGTCCGCATGCTGCAGCGGCCCACGGCGCCGCAGACCGCCATGGCGCATTGGCGCTTCGCGCAGGACAAGGATGGTGACTTTGAAGGCAGAAGATCGACTGAGGATGACTTGAGCGCCGCATCAAGCCAACAAGACTATGTGGATGAGTACGGCGCCGTCGGCGTCATGGTGGAGCGCGCGCTCAACGAGCTGTTCAAGCCCGCCGACAGCGGCAACACCCCGTGCGAGATGACCGTGCGAATCGCGGTGAGCGAGGGGCGAGATCACAATTGAGACAACGTATTTACTTTTACTCGAAAAATACGTATACTCGAGTACTGAGTAAATGCGTTGATGCTTGCCCTCAAAAGGATTCCCAGTCCCTGTAAAATGTCACGCAGAGTGTCAAAAAACATTTCATGATGTCATAAAAATGTCACGTAAAAATATAAAAATGTTTACGAATACCTTTTGAAAATATTCAGGTACAGAAAATGTATAGGTATATTCCATAAATAGGGGGTATAAAAAGTGACCATGGTTCTCAGATTGCATTTTAAAATGTGTCGGGAAGATGCTTTTTTTAAGTGAAAGTCGCAACCGAAGAAAAATGGCCGCGAAAATAACCAATATGATGTATACTAGAAAAAAGTTCGGTACTTTTAACATGTTTGGCCAAATTAGATTTAACGCGCCAGTAATTATTCACCACACGTGAAATAAACACATCGTAACACAGCCCCGGTGGATGGGGGATACCGAAAACACGGCGATCGACCCACACGCAGACGTCACCATCCAAGTGCAGCCAAGGAAGGGTATGAACAAGCAGCTAGGCTATCGACGCGTGTCACAGAAGGTCGATAAGTTTGGATAGTTGAGCTGTAAGACTTACGCTAGTGAAAGTAAACTGGTGGACAATATAAATGGAAAATTCACAAAATAACATTTTAAAAATCACACAAGCAAGCCATCAGGCTGTCACTTAGTGTGAGGGTGCCCCAAAGTATATACTATATATAACCAAAGTGGCACCCCCTCAGGCCACCCTTGTTGCTGAAAATATTTTTTTTCCACTTTTTTCTGGTAAATATAAATGGAAAATACATACAAATTTTTGTTCAGGCCAGAATTATTTATAAAATTATTTATTTATTATTTATTTATTTATAAAATGGGTTGGGGATGGTTTAGGCCATTAATTTTTTGGGACATATGAGATGGTAACTTTCTGCAACTATTCCACCCCCTCACAACTGACGCAATCCCTACACCAAAATTTTGCTGAAGATCAAACCTGAAATATTTTTTTGAACAAAACATATATTGGAACTAATGTGTCTTACACAGCCCCAGGCTTATGATACAGCACATGGTGGCCAGGACTGGCTTCCTAAGTGTCATGAGCAACATGTGGCTGGTCCTGCACCACATTGTTGCACAAAGATCGCATTTATGGCGATCAGTGGAAATACCACTGTTCAAAGACAGCATTTCCGTAAAAGCGTGACCGGCCTCTGCAGCATCTGCATGCAAATCAATAAATGCTAGTGCCCATTGAATTCAGGCAACAATTATCTGTTAAACATATACCAGGGGACAACTGGAAATGTGTCCTGTATTTTGTGTAAATGGGCCAGACAGATGAAGAGGTCATTCCCAGAAAGTGTAAATTTGTGGTTTTTGCAATCACAATCAAAATGTTTGCACTTATAAAGTTCTTAATATGTTTAAATGTCATGAAGTGGCTGATATCTGCAATTAAGGATGGATTTTTGTGAGGCAGCAGCAGTGTGGGGACAGCAGCGGGTAAAAATCACCCTGCAACCTATGTGCGGCTCTGAGCGAGCCATTAGTGATTTTTTTCCATCAAAAAACTGCCAGCACAAGCGTATCCAATGCTTGTGTTGGCAGCATGCCAAAAATGGCAGCGCGCTTTCCCGCAGCAATATTCTGTGTGGGACTCCAAAATTTTCCAATTATATTGGCCAGAAAAAAATTGGAAAAATATATAGAAGGCTGTCACGGCTAACCAGGGGGGTGCTGGGGGTGCCATTTGGGGACAATGTAAAGAAATGTTGGCCCCACATTCACACAAAATTTTAGCTAGATTGGGCTGATCATTTGCACATGAGAATATTTTCGAAAATTTATGTAGTCAAATTTCCATTAAAATTGTCCACCAGTTTATTGAGATGCAGCCTGGGTTCGGGTGATTTGAGCTTTCGGTATGGGCCCACGGCTGAAACTCTCAGTGCACGTTGATTCCCAGTGCACGTAACGTCTCAGTGCACGTAAACTCCCAGTGCACGTAAACTCTCAGTGCATGTAAACTCCCAGTGCACGTGTGCACCCTGTTCGCTGTGCGGCGCGGCAACATTGGTGCCACCCCCCCCCCCCCCCGGGGCTGCACGCATTTGTAAATATTTTTGTATTTCTATGCAATTAAAAATTTCGAAATTGAAGATGAAAAGATTTAGATTTGCATATATATACAAAAAATATTTACAAATGCATACACTAGTCAGAAATTCCGAACAAGTGTTGGAAAAATGTGCACCGAAATTTCAAATTTCACGCAGCTTGTGGGGGGCAAAGTTGCGGCCGCGCCGTCCAGCAAGCAGGGTGCACACATGCACTAGCAGTCTACATGCACTGGGAGTTTACGTGCACTGAGGCACAGGCTCTGGGCCCACACACTAGTTGACATAAAATCCATAAATAACATAAATGTCAACTGACTGTCAACTAAATAACACAAAAATTGTGAAGCATCACACCTAGCAGAAAGAATGAAAATCAAGTGTCACGATAGAAAATTAACTATGGGGGGTCATCTTTTCAGTGCTGATTTTGAGAGAGGCATTTCGAGTGTGGGGGTATTTCGAAGAAATACAACCGACATTTTAATTACGATAACAGATGCCCGTCGACATCGGTGTTCCGTCACAAGTGCTCAAACACTCGAAATTCGATACTAGATACCTAAATTTATAATACCGGTGGCACACAGGACCTGGACCCAGCCACGAGTGTGCCATCCACAGTAACTTCATTGGCGGGCGCGTGGAGCACTTCCGGAGCGACCGGGTCCTCCGGCTCCGCGGGCACCGTTCAGCCGGCCACCAGCTCTAGCACGGCGACGAGCGCGCAGCGGCAGCAACGCCGCTCGGAGAGCACGGCGCAGAAGCTGCAGGTGCTGGATTGAGACGCATGCAAATTCACGCTCTTGCATACCTACCTCCAGAGTACAGCGCATGTTTTACCTAATCTGAATGTAAAAAATGGAAAACTACTTTTCCTACAAAAACCTAAAGCCGAGTGTCTTTACAATTCTTTTACTCACAAATATTTAGGTAGTACTCACAAAATAGTGATGGAATGGCGCCATGGCGCTGGCGCCATTTGAGGGCGCCAAAGGGCGCCGCGCCATGGCGCCATTGGCGCTTGGCGCCCTTTTTCTGTGGCGCCTGGCGCCCACATTCTGAAAGGCGCCATGGCGCCCTTTTTCCGTGGCGCCCTTGGCGCCTGGCGCCCTGCTTTAAAAGGGCGCCAAAAAGGCGTCAGCAGGGTTTCAAGGTGAGTGTTGTATAAATGAAAAAAATGAACAACGCATCCGTGGATGATCTAAATTCACCAGAAATATGGACAAAGTGGTTTGAGTGGGTGGGAATCTTTCGTCGAATGGTTCATAAGATGTGCCTGACCGATCAGAAGACGAGAATGATGGACCATCGAACTTGCAAAATCATAAATCAATGGATTCAAATCGTTGCAATTCCGTTTTTGTCCATTTCAAGGGAACATTGATTGAAAATGTCTATTTGAAGTGAATGGATAGTTGTCAAATGACAATTTCCATTGTGTTTGAATTTGTCATGTGGATTTTATATAAAAATATTATGTTGCTAGTCTTGTTTTTGTTAATTAAATCCTGGAGAATGTGAATTAAGATGTAAATGCATGTACTACAGTGCTGTATAAGCATTTTTAGCACACACAGGGTGTTGTACGCACCTATTTATACTGGCGCCCTTGGCGCCTGGCGCCCTATTTTTCAAATGGCGCCATGGCGCCCTTGGCGCCCTCTTTCCGTGGCGCCCCTGGCGCCTGGCGCCCACTTTCCGAATGGCGCCATGGCGCCCTTGGCGCCTGGCGCCCTTTTTCTGTGGCGCCCTTGGCGCTTGGCGCCCACTTTCCGAATGGCGCCCTTGGCGCCTGGCGCTCTTTTTTCTGGCGCTTTTCCATCACTAGCTCAAAAACGTAAAAGGAGGGATTCTAGTCTTTTTCACGCAAGGCGATGTGTACGCATTTACTCGTTGCTAGACGCTAGAGTAAACGAATTTTACGAGTAAAAGTAGGTATACTCGACGGACAGCACACCCTAGTATGAAAACCTATCATAATTCAATGAATAAAATCTTGTGATAAAATTCGTAATAAATTCTTCGATAGTAAAAACGAAATATTATGATGAATTTTTTTAATAATTTTTGATTCATTATTCAGATGGGTTATGGTAGGTTTTCATACCAAGTGTGATGTCCGCCGCGTGTAAATACTTTGTCGAAACTGTTGGTTTCACAATGGAACCGGATAAACTGGGTCAACTGTAGTTATTTTTCGTGTTTATATCTCACAGGCAAAAAAGGAAGGTAACCAAAAACGATATATCAGAGGCGATGATGACCTAGAAGCACCCCCGACTATACCGACACCTGATCACATGGTGCGTTAACCGGAGGCAAACTGAGAATGTAATGAAAATGTGTGGTGCCATAGGTTTTCATGAACGACGGCCAGGCCTCAGGGGTCTCCTAGGGGGGCTGCCCCCCCCCCAAATAGGCCAGCTATCTATCTATCCTGGAGGCCGCTCAGCTATCTATCTATCCTGAGGCAATTTTTTTGGCTACTACCTCCAAAGACCCCCCCCCCCAAATCGCTCAGCTATCTATCTATCTGGAGTGGTTTTTGAGAAATTTTGCCCCAATTTTCGCTCAAAATCACTCATTTTCGCACCTTTTTATAGTTTTTCACTTTCAAAATCGTGCTTTCCGGCTATATACATGGTTATATACCCATTTTTAGCCATTTTAGACCTACTTTTGGCTACTTTTAACTGATTATTAGCGACTTTTCTCCTTTCTGCCTTCTTAAACTTGAAAAAGCCTATATATTGTGCCCCCGCCAGCCCCCCAGAATTTTTTTCAGCTACCTATCCCTCCGGAGGAGCGATTTGCTATCTGTCCAGCTCCCGCGAGTGCCAAAATATTGGAGACCCCCGCCAGGCCTGAAGATTTTCACACGATTGTAGGGTTGAAAATACGGCCCTAAAGGCGTTCCGTCATATATTTGTAACGATAAGCGCTAAGTTCGGCTTTTAACTAAACACCTTCCCGATCAAGTCCGGCCGCCTATTTTTTTTTTCACTTCGCAGGCCATATCTCCGGTTGCGGGAGGGGTGGAAAACTAAAACTTGGGTGGTATATAGGCGCAACCCCCCACTACCCCAGATGAATAAATGGGGCAGCGGCGACTCACTATAGAGGGGGTCGCCATATATGTGAAAACAATTTGCAGCGTTTTCACTGTCCCGCACAGGTCCGGCCCCCGGTTGATTTCTTACACTGTGGGTCCCGTATCTCCAGCTGTGGGAGGGGTATAGATCTAAAATTGTTGGGGATGTGTCGCCAACACCCCTCCCCTACTATACACTGGCCAGGCGGTTTTTGGCAACTCACCACAGTGTGGGGTGCAAAGTTAAAAATTTATTAAAATGTTACTGTCCCACACAAGTCCAGCATCCAATTGAATTTCA
>OZ038458.1:16118693-16136498 GCA_964036195.1 Sphaerolaimus hirsutus
ACCTCAAAAACGCCTGCATAAGAAAATTTGCTGGGGGTGAATTTCAAATTGTGAATTTTGCCTATTTTTGTTCCCGCAATGATGTCATTTTTACAATTTGAAATTCACCCCCAGCAAATTTTCTTATGAAGGCATTTTTGAGGTAAGATTTTTTACACAACTTGAGACCTTTAACCCTCCCCTATAAATTATTGTAAACCAGCAGTTCAAGTGTCTGATGAAAAAGTTGTAAAAAGTGATTTTTTTGTCACCCACTTGGGGGAGGGGTTCATGTGGTGGGCAGTTTTAGGTCAGATAAGATATTTTTTAGAGGATATTTCATGCTTATTTCACATTGTCAACCACATTAGTGTTAAAACAACACAAAAGTGTCCATTTGTTGAAATTCAATTGGATGCTGTACTTGTGTGGGACAGTAACATTTTAATAAATTTAAAACTTTGCACCCCACACTGTGGTGAGTTGCCAAAGACCGCCTGGCCAGTGTATAGTAGGGGAGGGGTGTTGGCGACGCGTCCCCAAAATTTTAGATTTATACCCCTCCCACAGGTGGAGGTACAGCACCCGCAGTGAAAGAAATCAGTGGGGGCCGGACCTGTGTGGGACACTAAAAAAGCTGCAATTTTTTTTGCACTTGGCAACCCACCCTGTAGGGGGTCACCGCGACCCCTTCAATTCATGCGAAGTAGAGGGGGGTTGCGCCAATATCTACCCCAAGTTTCAGCTTCTGGCGCATCCTAGAACAGGAGATAGGAGGACGTCAGAAGTAAAATAAAAAATGGGGGGCAAGATCGGAGTTGATCGGGAAGGTGTTTATAAAAAAGCAGTTGTAAAACAGTGTAAAACTCGCCCTCAAATGTAAAAAGCCGTAGCTTTTACGTTTTCCAGGGGAAAAGTACTCGCTTTTACATATGGGAACTTTTACTCCTGGTAAAAAGTATTTTACCCACATTTACGGACTAAGTACGGACTAGAGTAAAGAGTAAATTAGTATTTTACATTTTCAATACTTTGTGGCGACTAAAACAAAAATACTTACATTTACATATACTTCAAAAAAGTTCAGTAATTCTAACAACTCTGTAATACAGCAGTCGAATATTAATCTTCTGAATCATGCGCGACAAAGGAGGTGAATGACACTATAACGCCGATTAATTGTCATTCTATAGACTCAAAATCGCTATCTCGCAGCGGCTGATGACACACGACGAGATCCTCGAAATGACAGAGACGGGAACGCTGCATCCCGACGAGCGCAGTTCATCGGAAATGAACAGCGAGTAAACAATCGTGTTAAGTACATTAGTTTGCACCGTGACTGTGGTGAAAACTGAAATTTAATTCTACCTCAAATGAATCACATCAGTTGAATGATTTAATTTAAATTGATCAAGTTTACATTTGAAAACTAAAAACAAATGTAGCATGCAATAATTGTACACTGGACGTCGCCATGTTTACAAGTCACGTTGCAAACTAGTGTGTGTAGGCGCATTATGGCAGCCCATTCTCGGCCGCACCACAAATTACTAATTACACCGGCCCCACGCGAAGGCGCCGGCGCTACGCCGACTGCGGCTACCTGCACTGGGGCAAGTGCTACGCGCGCAAGCAGTACACCCCGTCGCTGGGCATCACGCCACCGTCGCTGGGCACCACGCCGCCGGTGCGCAGCGAGTCTAGCGGCACCCCGCTCAGCCAGTGCAACACGCACCACGATCTCGGTGAGCGCTGAGAATGCGGCTGGATTGCATGCGATGGAATTTGTATATGCGGAACGGAAATGGCGTTGTTTTTTGGTTGCGATTGGCGCAAATCAAGGCGCTTGGACTGAAAGATTCAGATAATGGATAGGATCCGGGGTAAAAATAATAATACATAATTTGGAATGTTTTGGGATCTGTATGCCGCACTTCCGGTACTGATCGGATTTGGATCGGACTGAAAATTCCCGGCAAAAATTCAGGGTTGGTATCTAGGGTTGACTTTTCGGGATCGGGATTGAGATCTCGGGATCTGGATTGGAATTCGTTTTTTTTTGAGATTTCGCGATCGCGGTTTGGGGATTGGCATTTTTTCGGGATTGGGATTGGCACTTTAGAAAAGGTCCTAACATACGTGTTTTTCAGCTGATTTTTTCACAAAAATGGCCTAAAAACACGTCTGGAGGCCAGAAACGTGTCATAAAGTTGACATTGGATGTTTCCGTTCAGATTTATTGTGCCTACACACACTAGTTTTCACCGTGACTTCGTGTGAAAACTGAAATTTTTTCAAATGTAAATCAATGAACACGGCTGAACGATTTTATTTTAATTAAATTTGAATTTAAAGTAATGAAAGTTAAACTTTGAAAACTAAAGCACATATAGCATACAAAGAGAGTAGGCTGGCTGGATGTCGCCATGTCGCCATTTCAGTTTTCACATCGGTCACGGTGAAAACTAGTGTGTGTAGGGCCAATAGTGCAAAAATGGCACTTAAACACGTTGGCAATTTTCTCCGGGATCGGGATTGTATAAATTTTTTCGGGATCGGGATTGGCTTTTTGGAATTTCGGGATCGGGATTGAGGTTTCGGGATCGGGACCGCTAAATCCCGAAATTTCTCGGGATTCCGGATAGGGATCGGGATCCCGTTTGAACCCTATTGGTATCACGTTCACTCTCAATTGGCGGCATGGCAGCTAAAATAAGCTTAACAGTGCCGCGCAGACAAACTGAGCGACAAGTTTCCGGAGCCCTGGAGCACAACCGCCGCCGGCCACGACAACAAAGGCAAAAAAGAAAACAGGGCAGCAAACTCAAAAACACCAGTGAAGTATGTGACGCGGACCGATGCGGCAAACATTGTAAGTTTAAAAAGCTGATATTCAGATTGTCGTTGGCTGACTGCCAATACACGCTCGCAGAAGTAAGACTGGGAAAATGCGGCGATAAGGATAGACAATGGAAGTGATGCAGAATGATTGTGAAGCATAGACAGATATCACTAAATACTAGATAAACAAAATTTGCGGATATGAAGATAAGTGAATTAATCACACGGAGAGTGTTTGGACAGGGGTGGAAAAGGAGGGTTTTACAAAGTCAAGCCTTCAATCACCCACGTTTTATATTTACAAATACACAAAAACGACGCGATCAAATACGATATATAATTACACATCACCGGTAAAACAAATGCAGCTCATCACACTCGTGTTAAGCTCCATCTAACTCAGATCCAAGTTTTTTCAAAACACGTGTCAAAATGGGATTGTTAGACTAAAGCGGGCAGATCCAATTATGAAAGTAGGAATGGGGTGACAAAAATGAAAGGAAAGAACCTGTTTGACATGACAGCCGATGGGAATGATTTGGTGAAAATAAATGTGGTCAGCTATTGACAAAAATATTGTGAGCAACATTACATACATTAAGAATGAACAATTATACAGACAGCTGCTTAAGATACACATCCGAGCGACCAGGAAAAACATGACTAAAGTATAAAAGTGCATCGCGATTAGCGTTACAAAAATCTCGGGAGATTAGATATTATCATATTTTTTTATATTTTTTGATAGATTTTCTGAGATTATACCTGAAAACACTGATTTTTTCAACGCTAATCGCGCTGTCAAAACAAGCCGCATTTGCGTTCAATGATCAAAGTCACTAGTGACAAACAAATCGCCGAACCAACGTACAGACCTATCACCAAATCGCCGTAGAGATTATACCTAACCACCACCACACCAAAAAAATCACATCCTAAACCTAAAAACAAAGCTATCCTTTGGCCCTTTAAAAAAGGGCTCACCCACGCACGTCACCACTTCCATTGCCATTTCTGCGCTGCATGCTATGCGTCCACATGTGCTCCTGCGGCCAGTCGTACAGGGCGGGGCCGAACGTGTCGTAGCTGCAGTCGTAGATCTGCATGCGGATGAAGGTCGCCTTGTCCTCTGGCTCGGGGTAGAACGCCGCCGTGCCGATCTGCGTGGGGAGGGGGGAAAAGAGTGAAGCGGTGTTGGGCGGTTTTGGTGTGATGTGATGAGAATGTTTAGGTTTAGACTATCGATGTTTAGGTTGGAAAACCGATGGAAAATTGCAATATATAACTCCGATTGTGATAGAAACCTACGGTCGCTTTAAAAAAATCGCGTTCACTTTATCGTAAAATATTTTCGGCGGAATTTTAGGTGAATTGCATAACACTCGGAAAGTGTTTGAAAATGGCACTGTACTATTCCGCATGTAAACCCATTCCGCATGTTGACCCGGAACACATTTAATTATACTCGGCATGCTGAAAATAGGCAATAAAACACATGTCTAAATTATTTTGAAGGTGAAAACCTATAAGAAGTATGAAAATTAGCCATTTTGGGTGAAAATTAGGGTAAAATCGCTCAAAAGTGCTCCAGATAGCTAGATAGCTTGGCAATTCGCGGGGGAGGGGGATGTTCAGGCGAAAGTTGCCAAAAAAAATTGTCCCAGGGATAGATAAATAGCTGGGCGGTTTGGGGTGGGGTCACCCACCCCCCTCTCTTACCCCTGCGGGTATAATGTGCCTATAATGGGCTACATGCGGAATGGGCCCTAGCCTTTGAAAATAGCCCCCAAATTTGTATAGTCGGCAATTATACTCGGAGAAATACAGTAAATAAAAAAGAAATATGGATGGAGTTTTGAAAACTACGCGCGCTGACTTACCGCATAACAGTGATTAATAATCGCCTCAGCAATCTTGAACGAGATCTCTCTGATGTCGCTGAGCGGCGGGTAGAGGCGCCCCTCATCCAAATGGTTCTGCGTCACCATACGGGCGCAGGTCTGACTGGCTATAAGAAACATTTCGTCGGTGATGTGCCGCGCGCCGCACAACAGCGCGCCCAGCGCCACGCCGGGGAAGATGTAGGCGTTGTTCCCTTGGCCCGGTACTAGACGCTTTCCTTTGATGGTGACCTGTGAGAGTGGACAGAATTTAGTGGGTGGGGGAAAAGTTAGGGTCATTCGACATGGCCATTTCTAGTAAAAGAATATAGTTGTTTTCATCTTCAGAATAGCATATCGTTCATTCCTAGAATTACCAGTAAATGTTGTTATGGCGTTGTTTTTACCATGTTCACAGCATGAATCATCCAGTGAATTAGGCTGTCCCATGGCATTCTTAAAATGTATAAAACATTACGTGCTGCTTTTATACCAGGCTACCGCTTTTATACCTGGTTATCGTTAATTAATCTCTCCGTATAGTTTAGAGGGGGTTTTCCAAGTATTATCCATAATCACACTTCAAATCCGTAACTATCAACACTTGAAAATTCAAGTAGCGAACGCCGTAACCCCCCCCCCCCCACAGAAACCAAGATAATCTAATTCAAACTAACAGGATCGAACGGGCTGCCAGATGCAAACACAGCCCTGGCATCCGTAAACGTGTAGGCCTGTTCCGCGGTGCACTCGCTCTTGCTAGTCGGATTACTCAGCGCAAACACGATGGGCCGCTCGTTGAACTCGGCCATGTCGCGCAGAATCTGCTCGTCGAAGGCGCCCGCCACGGTGGCGGCGCCGATTATCGCCGTCGGCCGCACGGCGCGCACGATGTCGCCCAGACCGGTCATGGGTTCGGTTGGCTGGGCGAATTCCTCCTTGTGCGACGTCATGTTCGCGCGGCCCTGCGGCAGAGATGAGAAGGGTAGAGTACAGAGTTGGTTAAACTGATTTAAAATAAATCGCAGCACCCTGTCCGATTTAAAAAAAGCACTGGAAACATTTTTTGGTACTTGTCTACTAGGTAAAATGCCAAAATTTGGCGCGCAAGTGCGCAGCTTCATGCAAGCAATGCACCGGTGATTGACACAGTAAACTGACGAACTTTAACTTGAAAATCATTGTCTTTCAAGCTTTTCCAAAGCTCTACAGTAATTATATTACCACAGAAAGAATAAGTGTGCACTGGCTAATGATTCATACGGCTTAGACTTAGACAAAAATGGGACTAATTTTGACTAGCGATTTTTTATCAAAAATTTTTATAAAAATCGAGGTCGTTAAAAAAGCGAATTTTTTTCCAACCCTAGTAGACTGAATACATTTGCAAACAAACCGAAATATTTCATTGAATGGGAATGGAACACACCTTTACAAGCAGGCCCCTGGAATCAACCATGTAAACGCGGGCCTTTGCCTCTTCGTAAGTCAATCCTTCTTTCTGCATAGCCATACATGTGAGCTTGGCAATGCCGATTGAAGCCTCGCCAGCGCCGTAAAACAGGTACTTATTGGCAGATACCGGCCTGCAGTGTTTTATATTATTGGTGATACTAGGCGGACCGCAAGGTACGCGTCGAATCCTACCATAATTTTACGGAAAAAACCCTGTGATAAATTTCGTAATTGCTTATTAAATAGTAAAAACAAAATATTATGATGAAAAACTGTATAATTTTTGGGTCATTATTCAGATGGGTTTTGGTAGGTTTCCATACTAGGTGCGAAGTCCGCAGAGTATACGTAGAGATACAGTTTGGTACTTGGTAAAGATGAACGCATAAAAAGTGATTCAAGATACACATTGATTCGTAGTGGCTTCAAAAAAACAAACAAATAACGACCAGCCGGACTAGACCGGTTCCTGACCGATGGACCATCAGGTTGACATGTCCAGGGTGCGAGAAACACAAAATAGAGAGACAAAGCGCAGGACTCACGTGCCAGTGAGCCTGGTGGCTGCGAGCAGGCCGGCCACGGCCACCGACGCCGTGCCCTGGATGTCGTCGTTGAACGTGCAGTACTTGTTCTTGTAGCGCTCCAGCAGGCGGAAGGCGTTCTTGTTGCCGAAATCTTCGAACTGCACCAGCGTGTCGTGGCCGTACCTGCGCGTGTGTTTGTGTTGTCACAGTAAGGCAACGCAATTGAGTTCGCGGATAACGGAAACAGAAAAAGTGAAGATTTTGGTCTGTAAATCCAGTACACGTAGTGAGTCAAGTGTCAAATATCATGTAAAATGTCAAACAAAACAATTACCATTACAATTTACCTATAACTGAACTTTGCACGACAATTGACATTTTACCTGACACTTTGCATGAAGACTGACAAATTTGCGTGACATTCTACACTAGGGATGACCAAGGTTTTTTTTTAAAAGTTTTTTTTTTTAAACCATGGCCGAAATTTTTAGTACTAAGCACTAGGTATTTTGCAATTTTTTTGCGCGCAACTTTACCATTTGTGGTAGTTTTCATTGTTTTTGAGGCATTTTTAGTGTACATTTTAGTTCCATTTGTTCATGCTATTGTGTCATAATAAGCCACGATATGCTAGTGTAGTATATAATATACTACAGTGTGCCCCCACATACTTGTACAGTGTGAATCATCACTGAAAAGGTGTTAGCCTGCTCTTATAACCTTATTTAAGCACTTTTCTATGCCCAACTTAGCTTGAAATCATGAACGTTCAACAAAAGCCGATATACATACTAAGTCGACATAAAACCGATATTTTTGACAGAAATCACCACTTATAATGCTATCCCATGACTCTACAGCCATTCTATGGCTATATATAACATCACAAAATACTGTCACCTGTCTGATTTACCTGTATATGTTGACTCATGACCATATCTGGGAGCTTTTGAAAAAAAAACTGTTTTATTTTAAAATAAAACCCTTTTTTTGAAGAAAAAAACGGTTTTAACAAAAAACCTTGACGTTGAAAAAAAACTTTTACGGCCATCCCTATTCTACACGAGACATGACACTTTACAGGGTGCGGGACTGTCACCAGGTCAAAACACAACTAACCGCTTGACAACCGCTTGCAAAAAGTTGCTGATGAACCAATCGTATTTATCGCCTCTGACGCGCTTTTGTCGCAGACCAATGTAAAACTGATCGTTGAGCAATTTTTCGTTATCAGTGCCTACATCGAGCAAAATGGGCAGGCACCACGAAGGCTGGATTCCCGCCAAAGCCACGTAAAGGGATAGCTTGCCTGCGATCGCATTATCTTATCGCGTTACTAAAGAATTAGCACACAATGAATGATAATGGATAACAAACCTAGTGAGGCAGAAAATAGACATAAATAAATATGCGGTCAGTGTCCCTGCGCACACCAGGACTATTTTTTTTTCATTTTAATCTCCGTTGACGAAAAGTTCGTTCCGGCAAACTCCATACGTGTTCAAAACATTAAAACATTTTTTAAATTTGTGTTAGATCGTTCGACTAGTGTGTTGTGCCAACAATGTGGCGAATTTCAGACAAGTGTACGGTGCAGTCAGTGGGAAAATTTATGACACTCAACACAATACACTTACCAATAGGAATACCCATGCCATAGGCACCCAAATCGCCGAGCCCCAAAATCCGCTCGCCGTCGGTGACCACAATGGCGCGCACGTCATTTTCTGGCCAGTTACACAGCATCTCGTAAATGGCATCCACGGAGAAATCGTGAATCGTTATGTACATGCCTCTGATGGGGGAATGAGCAAATGTGTAACATTCGATGTGTACGCGTGTTTGTAATTCATTTCAACTCACTTTGGTTTCCTGAAAATGTACCCGAATTTCTCGCATGCCAGCCCAACGGTTGGAGTGTAGACTATGGGCATTAGTTTCTCCACATTTTCAGTCAACACTTTGTAGAAGAGTTTTTCGTTACGATCCTGCGCGGGAAAAGTTGAAAAATCATAATTCGTCTGGAAAAATCAAAATAATGGTTTTCCAGGACAGTATTTGAGGAGGAAATTCGGGTGACTAACAAAAAGAATACGAATAACATTTACCCAAGCAACATTACATCTTACAATGATATGTACCATATCCCATCTGAATAAAAGAACGAACATTAAATATTTTCTCATTATATTTATCACATTGCTTCTAATTTGGGTGAATATGGTGCAGTTGTTCACGTGACCTTATTCATCAAAATATGGTATCATAAATTTACTATCATTCATTGTACAGCAATTTGTCTGTCCAGTTTACCTGCAAGCTGCTCAGCTGCACGTAGCGACCCAGATCAGACTGTTGCCTGTCCAAGTTGGTCATGACTCTGAGCGACTGCTGATTCTGATCCATAAAAGCGGGCGGTATCAAACCGTGGATGCCCAGCAACTGTCGCTCGCGCAGCGTGAACGCCATGCCTTTGTTGAGACGGGCGTTGTTGCTCACGTCGACGCCGCGCATCCGCGGCATGTTCGGCTTCACTTTGTACAGCTCGGGGTCCATCTTGATGCGCTGCTTGCCGCGGGTGGCCGTGCTGCGAATGTGATTGAGTACACCCAATGACATATTGGCGCAATGGCACACGGAAGAGAAAGTATTGTGCCATTATACTTGGCGGACCGCAAAGTATGTATCTCATTTCTATATGTATGTATGTATGTATGTATGTACAGAATATTACCATAATTCAATGTATAAAATCTTGTTAAAAAATTCCGATAAATTAATTATTCAATAATAAAAACGAAATATTATGATGAAAAAACTGTATAATTTTTGATTACTTATTCAGATGGGTTATGGTAGGTTTCCATACTAAGTGTGATGTTCACCAACATATTCACGGCCTGGCTGCAGCCCAGGATACGGTGACGCAGGCGCAACATGCTGAGACCGGTTCCGGTTAGTTCGCAGTTAAGATTAGAAAATGGGGAGCGGGTATCACGATGCAGGTTCCTAGGTGGCCATACGAGGCTTCGTTTCTGCGAGCGCAATGACTTTACAGTGAACGTGAAAAGCCGACAGCATGATTCACACGCTAGTTTTACAAGAATAACCAACAGGAAGACCGAAAACTCCGCCCACCTTTACGTTTAAAAAAATTAAATACACTTCGTACTTAAAAAAGTTAGAGATGTCAAATTCGAAAATCAGCAATTGCAGGACATCAATTTTATCCCCGAACTTTTCGTAATACATACGTGAATCATTGTGGCTGTTTGGAATGACGAAATATACATGAATTTGACCATTACTAGGATTTACTCTGTTGCAGTTCATGAAAACTGTTTAAAAAACAAATTAGGAATGTACAAAAAAAATCTTTTGGCACATTTCCAATATAATTTCTGTTGTTGGCACCATTCCAAAATCCGAAGTCTAAAATTGCACAACCGTTTCAAGGTGCACTGCCTGTCCGCTTATAAAATAGACGCAGCCGGTTTCGTGTAATCTCACCGAGGTTTTTTCAGCTCAGGGTTTTTACTGCCGCATCAGCTTCCGCTCTACGGGCCGAATTTAATTTGAGGCAACAAAATCTGCTTTCAAAATGGCTACGCGCGTGCAGTACGAGAACAATAATGAAGTGGGCGTGTTCGCCAAACTTACCAACAAATACTGCCTGGTTGGCATCGGCGGATCGGCAAATTTTTACAGGTAATCAGTTGTCCTTGATTTTGATCATTTATTTAGATACATTGTAGATTGCGTTGATGGCTGATAGGATTCTATTTGGATTGGTTTTCTTTTGCGATAGACTCCAGATTCCACTTCACTTGCACCGAGACAAAAGTGTGGAAATTCACTCGCACCTGTGAGGTTCAACAACGAAACGTGCAATCTTGTCGCAGCGTATTCGAGGGCGAGTTGATCGACGCCATTCCAGTCGTGCACAGTTCCATCAACGGCTGCAGAATTGTTGGCAGACTCTCAGTTGGTGAGTCGTTGCTATTTTATTGGCGCTCCACACACAGCTATTTTAAAAATAAGTTCGAACGTTTTTTGGCAAAGTATGAATACTGTATTTCTCCTGATAGAAGAGCGCCTTTCTATTTTTTTCGTGTTTACCTGCCGTTGTATTGGAGGTTGACGTAAAAAATAGAACGGCGCTCTTCTTTTAGAAGAAATACGGTATTCATACTTTGCCAAAAAAGTTCGAACTTATTGCTGTGTGTGGAGCGGTATTCATTTCGAACAGAAGTGGCCGAGTTCTGTGATTTATTTCGTTATATTTTCTCTTTTAATAATTATAAACAACGACATCTTTGACAGAAAATGATCCTTATCAATCTCAGGCAACAGCCGCGGTCTCCTAGTGCCCACAGGCACAACGGACCAGGAGCTGCAGCACCTGCGCAACTCGCTGCCCGACTCGGTGCAGATCAAGCGCGTCGACGAGCGCCTGTCCGCGCTGGGCAACGTGGTCACGTGCAATG
Source organism: Sphaerolaimus hirsutus (assembly GCA_964036195.1). Taxonomy (NCBI): domain Eukaryota; kingdom Metazoa; phylum Nematoda; class Chromadorea; order Monhysterida; family Sphaerolaimidae; genus Sphaerolaimus; species Sphaerolaimus hirsutus. Next base: position 16,129,866 of record OZ038458.1, read on the forward strand.
ATCATGTGGCCTTGGTGCATCCGGATTTGGATAAGGTGGGTGATGGATTGGGGGCTGATTTGTTGCTGGGGTGTTGGGGGGTTTACGATGTTTTTTTTGTGCGTTTAGTAGCCTTGGTGGAGTTATTTTTTGTGGCCTTGGTGGAGTTATTTTTTGAAAATGTTTACAAAAATTTACTGTTAATTTTATTTACTGTTTATGTTGGCGAAAAAATTTAGCAAATATTAGCATACAAATTGAGGGTTCAAGCGGGATTGATTTTTCGGGATCGGGATTGGTTTTTTTGAGATTTCGGGATCGGGATTGGGGTATTTTTTTCGGGATCGGAATTGGGATTTTCAAAGTTTCGAGATCGGGATCTGGATTGGCTTTTTAAAACTTCGGGATCGGGATTGAGGTTTCGGGATCGGGACCACAACATCCCGAAATTTCTCGGGATTCGGGATCGGGATCCCGTGTGAACCCTAGACAAATTGTCTTTTTCTGGCGAATTAAAACTACACTAGTTGATGACCGATATCCTAAAACTGATAAATCTGTTTTGAACACATGTGGGTTTGTCAGAATGGATAATCTTCTATTTCCATCAACAGTAGTTGACAAACACCTCATTCCGGTAAATTCAAATGTGTTAAAACGTATTTGTCAGCATTTAAAATTTTTGTGGTCAACTAGTGTGTGTGTGTGTGTGTGTGTGTGTGTGTGTGTGTGTGTGTGTGAAAGAGTGTGTTAGTTCAAACCCCCCACACATCAAACATTGCCACACAGGAAACCGAAGAGGAATTGACCAACGTGTTGGGCGTGGAGGTGTTCCGGCAAACCATCGCAGACAACGTGCTCGTTGGCTCGTACTCGTCGCTGACAAACCACGGCGGCATCGTCCACCCGAAAACGTCTGTGGAAGATTTGGAGGAACTCGCTTCCTTGCTGCAAGTGCCGCTTTTGGTTAGTCGGTGCTTTGGTGTCGAGTGGAACGTTATTGGGTGGTATGTGTCTATTTTTATGCACTCTACATAGCGGGACTGATTGAAGTTCACATTTGAGACTCGCTTTTACAGTTTCCCTGGCAAAAATACCCACTTTTACGTTTTCCTGGAAAATATTAGCTTTTTATTTTTCCCTTAAAAAGTACTTTACTCATCTTTTACGCAGTGTAAAGTATAAAATTTACTTTACTTTAAATTTTAAATTTAAACTTACTAAATTTAAATTTACTTTTCTGTACTCAGACGCGAGAAAAAATAATACTTTGCGTTTACGTTTACCGTATTACCTCGAATAATCCCCCCTTGAATTAACCCCCCCTTCGAAATACCCCCCTAAATTTCGGCTGAGGCAGGGGTCTCGAATGGGGGGGGGGTTACCCCCCCCCCAAACCGCCCAGCTATCTATCTATCCCGGAGGCCGCTCAGCTATCTATCTATCCTGGAGGCAAAATTTTGGGCTACTACCCCCTAAACCCCCCCCCCCAAATCGCCCAGCTATCTACCTATCTGGGGCGATTTTTCAGAAACTATACCCCAATTTTCGCTCAAAATCGCTATTTTTCATACATATATATAGATTTTCACCTCCAAAATCACTAGTTCATGCGTCTAACTGCCTATTTTCAGCTATTTTAAGTACTATATGCTCTTGTATACTCATTTTGAGCTATTTTACACCTACTTTTAGCGATTTTTCTCCCTTTTGCTCCTACTATGCCCCGAAAAAGCCTATATATCGAACCACCACAACCCCCCCCCCAACCCCCCCCCCAGAAAATTTTTCAGCTATCTATCCCTCCGGAGGAGCGATTTGCTATCTATCCAACCACTCGGAGGGTCAAAATTCAAGATACCCCTGGGCTGAGGAAATAATAACCCCCCCCCCTCGAAATACCCCCCCCCCTAAAATTAAGTGTAACGTGAACGTACATGACAAATACCGCAGTTTGTGATCTGTACAATGCAGAACACACGTTAAAACTGATGATTTAGTGACGTTAGGGAAGGGTTTTTGTGTATATACAGTAATATATGCCTACAACACATAAATCTATGTGATTGTTCGATTTCTCTACGTCTGCGTATGGGGAATTTCCGATAATTTCTGGCGAAATAATAGACCTCCCCCCTCAAATACCCCCCTCGAATTATCCCCCCTCAAATTTTGCTGGCGAAATAATAAACCCCCTGGGTGTATTTCGAGGTAATACGGTACTTCAAAAAGTACAGTACTTTTCACAAGTTTCATTTTTGGAGCCAAACGTGTCTGGTAGTCACACATACATATGTGTGTCTTCAAAGTGCCTGTCTCATAACTTTTCGTCCGGCATTCACAGGCGGGCACGGTGAACCGCGGCAGCGCAGTGGTCGGTGCCGGTCTCTGCGTGAACGATTTCGCGGCTTTTTGCGGCCTGGACACCACGTCCACCGAGATCTCGGTCATCGAGTCGATATTCAAACTGGGCGGCGACCGATCGCAGGCGATACAGGGCGACATGAGGGACGCGTTGATTGAGAGGTCAGTGCGCACTTGTCAGGTTGAACGATGGGTATCGAAGGCGTTACGCGTTTTTATTCAAGTTGAAAATTTTGTTTTGTGAAATATAAAAATTGGATGTCGAGGATTTTGATAAATTGTCAAGTTTTATCAGTTCACAAAAGTGTATCTTGTAGTAGGTGATCTTCGTTTTGACATTTCAGTGTTGCGTGAGGTTCCTGGATTTAGTAGCGGTCGAGCTGCCTAGCCGCGTGAAACACTGTCAATTTTCCGGCCACGTGGCTACTTCATCCCTGTGTCTGTATACTGTGATCATACCCTTCGACGCCTTGATCAGAGTTGGATATATTTATATCTGTTATGAATGTGTTATTTTTGTCGATTTCGTCTGCCGTCTGATTTCTTGATTTCAACTGTCGTACGCCAATCACAGATGTGAATCATGTGTCGCCGGGACATAAATGAACGACGGAAATTAACGAATTAACGTTGGAAAGTACTTATCTTGCACGCACATTCTGTCGATTTGGCTGTCTGTGTATCACAGTACCGCATGCCGCACTCGCAAAACGGCGCCGCATGTTTGTAGGCAGTATACGCTATGCAAATACGTTTCGTTATCAGGGCCAGTCCCTGGTTCGTGGGCCAATGTGTTTTCTCGTCACTGCGTGCTTTGCGGGTGTGTTTTTTTTGAAGTGAGAAACTGCTCTTAATAGTGCGCAATGGATCTGCAACGCGCGTCGGCCTGCCTGCAGACGTACAGCGGCCGCGACAAGGCTATACGTACGGTGAGGGGGTCGTTTGAGTGAGATCTGTAGCCTAATGCAGCGTTTCCTGTGGTGTGCTTGACATAACTTTGTGCTTTTTTGAACTACTGTATTTGTTTAATTTCTCTAATTGTTCCGTTGAATGATTCCCCCTCGAACAGTTCCCTCTAAAAAATTATGACGAAATAATAATACCGCGCATACCTACTCATAATATCACCCCCCAATCCCCTCCACAGGCCTTGTACGCTTTGCGCATGATCGCCGGTCGCATGAGCAGCGGCGAGAAACTGGCGGCCAAGTTGATGGCCATGGCGTCGCAGCTCAGCTCCGCCCGCCTAATTGGAAGGCGGTTGGGCGATTTGGGCATGCTGCTCGCTGTCGGCCGGATTTTGAGTACGGATGTGGAGAAGATTAAGGTGCGTTTTGCGGATTTTTCTGGAATTCTGGCTGCTGTTTCGTCAGGGGTGTCCTAGATTTTGACCGCCCGGTCGGTTGGATGGATAGCGTAAGATAGATGGAATCGTTCATCCGGATGTATAAATAGAAAAAATGTGGAGCGCGGATTGCGGTGGTCCAGTATTTTTCAAGGTGTGGAATTGAGTAATGTTGCTAAAAGTCAAAAATAGCTCAAAATACATAGCATAAGAACATATAGATCCAAAATAGCTGTAAGTAGGCATTGAGGCACATGAACTAGCGATTTTGGAGGTGAACCTCAGTAAGATGTATGAGAATTAGCGATTTTCAGGAACAATTTTGGGTAGAATTCCTCAAAAATCGTATCAGATATGGGTTTTTGAGGGGTGGGGGGGGGGTGTTTGAGGATAGCAGCGAACGATTTTGCCTCAGGGATAGATAGGTAGCTGGGTGGTTTGGGTGGGGCATTGGAGACTAGGGTTGGAAAAAAAACGTTTTTTTTTAACTCGATGTTTTTTTTTTAAAAAAACGTTTTTTAAAAAAAAACAACGTTTTTTTAAAAAAAAAACGTTTTTTTTTAAAAGCTCCCAGATATGACCTAGTGTCAACATATATAGGTATATCAGACACTGGCAATACTCTGTGATGTTAAATATGACCATATAATGGCTGTGGAGCCATGGGATAGCATTATAAGTGGTGATTTGTGTCAAAAATATCCATTTTTCGTCGACATATCGTTCGTATATCGCCTTATAGTCGAATGTTCGTGACTTCAGGTAAAGTTTGGCACGGAATGGTGATCAAACAAGGTTATAAAAGGAGGTTGTTACTTTGGGAGTGAAGTTACACACTGTGGAGGTACATGGAAGCACATTACCTCAATATTATATATTACAGCAACATATGTCGGCTTATTCACCCATGGTAGCACATAGAAATGGATTTTTTGATACTAAAAATGCAACAAAACCAATGAAAACAACCACCAATGTCAATTTGTGTGTGAAATTGCGCGCTTGCGCGCAAAAAATTTGCAAAATACCTAGTGCTTAGTACTAAAAATTTCGGCCGATGTTTTTTTTAAAAAAAAAACATTTCGGACGTCATGTTTTTAAAAAAAAAAAACGTTAAAAAAAAAAAAACGTTTAAAAAAAAACATCGGCCAACCCTATTGGAGACACCTGTGTTTCATTATCTATTTACAAACCCTTTCAGGACCCAATTTCGTTCAAATTGGATTCTCTGGTGACGTATTTGTACACTATCTACAATCCCGTCGAGCACGTCGCCTGGTTGTGTGACTTGAAACTGATCAATGGGGAGTCTGCCAGATGGTGGCGATTGTGTCTTTATATCTGGGTTGTGGCCCTGGTTGTTGGCATTGTGAGGTGAGTGATAAGGTCGAATTTTCGAGATAAAAATCTTGCAGTCACTGGACTTTGGTGATGTAAAAGCGCCATGGAGCTTTTCGCGCTTGCCGCTATCTTGCTGAGGCGCTATGCCCATGAAAAGCGCCATGGCGCTTGGTGTATTTTACATCACTAATTCTGAATAATGATATTTTTGTGTAAAACTGCCTCTTTCCAGGTCCCTGCGTTCATACATGAAGGTCGCGTTGCAACGAGCAGAACTTGATGTAAATGAGCTTTCCGCCGAGGAAATAATGTCAGTGCCTTAACTTGAACTTGATAAATAATTAGCTCGGCCATCATGGTTCCTGCTCTTGCAGAAATAAGGACAAAGTTTTGGCTGATCAAGGACGTACGGAATTTTTGAATCTTGCCCAAAACGCTTGCGACTTGGTAAATGGCGTGAATCAACTTCCTAACAAGATTTTATGGGCTGGAAAGTTGCCAGCGTGGAAGGCAAGTATGTTTGGGATGTTTGCGTCGATCATTGGGCTGTATAAAGTTTACGGCAGCGTGTCGTGAGTATTATCACCCAAGTCCCGTGCTTTCTAATGATCCACTTTTTATACCTGATTGTATTTATGTTTGATTGTTTTTAGGGTTGTGACGATATCACGTGTCGATATCGATATTCGTTTTTACTCAAAATTTTCGATATAAAAATGATCACAATGAAAAATGATTATCCAACACGATATCCCCACAGTTTTCTCTTGATAAAAGATTTATTTTCGACACGATATAAATATCTTCAGAACCCCAATTACTTATGCTAGAATGGCAGGTGTTCAAAAAAGCATCGTTTCTGTAATTTTTCTTGCTGCTCAACATTCGGTAAAAGGTAGGTAAACTTTCCAAGCTACCTATGCATATGCATAACCTGAGACACACATATAACTACTGCCGAAAGGTAAATAACATCGTGTCATTCTATTATAAGAAACGCATGAAATTCATGTGATATATCTGAGCTCAACCCAGATTCTATATCTTAGCTAATCCACATAGTCAGTGTTCCACGTAATCAATGGGTGCCTTGTTCATTTGTCTACGAGTCAATATTCAGCTAGCTCAGTTTTTAATTTGAGTCATTCAACTTGGGCTAGGTAATGAAACTTCGTCATGGTGGATCACCAGTGTGTCATGAATATTAGCTCATTTGTCGTAGTCGATGCCTCACGCAACCCCGCCGCCGTGACGTCTGGACTGGGTTGTCAGATTTTGGGTTAGACCTGATGGCCAGATTTTGGGCCAGATGATTAAACCTGAGGGCTTGAACAATTTTCCAACAAGAGATATTTATCGTTTAGAAAATTTTAAGCGCTCAAAAATCAATGGTTGGACTTATATTGCGCGTAAGTTTTTTTGTGCCTGCAAACACTCGCTGCATGTAGTACTCCATGTAACCGCGTTGATTTATATTTTTATAAGTACACATTTTTTGCATGCTAAGGCTTTATTCGGTTTCAATGAAACGGATTATTAGGATCCATATGATTTAGTTATCTGTAATTGAGCACTAGATTTCCTTTCACCAACCCACAGCGTTA
>OZ038458.1:16136698-16345698 GCA_964036195.1 Sphaerolaimus hirsutus
TATAAAAAGCGCTGCGCTTTTTTTATACGGTCCCGTTTAAAAAAAAGCGCTGGCCATCCCTAGTTTGTGACAAGATGGGTCCAAATAATATGGAACCAGATAAAACGTGAACCATGTGTTTCATGTGGCCGACACGTTGACTGGCCCACTGGCCGAGTTATTCTCGCATCCACACCCCGCTTCATCTGACACCATTGCTGGCGGCCAGCCGTATTGATCCATGCCAAGCACCAGTCCCGTGCGCGCTTGCGCATGCATTCGCCATCCCGACGGCGCGCGGCTCAAATGAAGCAAATGCTGCGCCGCCGCCGCTGACGCCGTTCTCGTGGGTGGCACATGCGCGTGTGCCGCTGCGTGAAGCACGGGCCTAGCTCGTTGCTGTGTTCAAACAAAACCAGTCGCGCGTGTCTACTGCCGTGTTTGCGCGCCACCGTGTTGTACAAAATGTGTGAAAACCATTTTCTCCGTAGTGCCGCTGCATTTTGTGCTTCACTCCGCGCGTCATTGATTCCCTCAGAACACCGTGCATTTCATCAGTAACAGTAAGTGCGCGTGCGTAATGCTCGCGCCCTTCGACTGCCGCGGCGAGGTTTCGAGCGGCGTTCTCGGGGTTGGCAGATCCGATCCCATTTTGTAAAGTTTGTCGGCTGCACCGATCGGGCAATTAGCGTGATCAAGTTGCGCAGCTGCGTAGCGCAGCGCGACTCACAACCGGTGCACGCACGCACATTGGGCGGGGCTGGCGGACGTGCGCAAGCCCTGCATTCGTGCTAATTTCCGCTCAACTGCGGCGTGATGCTGGGCCAGCTGCCCGACGACGACGAGGGTCTGCGCGAAGCGAGCGCCATGCTGATCGACCTGGAGCGCGTGGAGCGGCGCGGCAAGCTCGCCGCGAATTTGGATGACTTTGACCCCTTCTCGCAGGCGCAGAGGTTAATCATGTGTAATGTTGAGCCAGGGGGCAGTCCCAGACCCTGTAAAATGTCAAATGTCATGCAAAGTGTCAAAAGTCATGGAAAATGCCCTGCAAAATGGCAACTCGGTTGCATGACATTTGACATTTTACAGGGCCTGAGTTTGGCACCTGTATACATGTGTACACTGCGACCGCTCAACACTCGCGTTCTACTCGCAGGCCTTCAGCGCCAAAGGCGACTCCACCGACTGCAAATGCCGCCAGCGCCGAGGCGGGCGGTCCGCCCGGCTTGTACAGCGCCGCCGACATCATTGGCGCGGTCCGGTCGCGCACCACCAGCGACACCAGCGCCCAGGGGAACAGCGCCTTGCCGCAGCCCGTGCTGCCTCCGCCGCTCGCCAAGCACAGGTGCGGGTTTGGTGCCCCTGCGCTTTTCACTGGTGTGAAGTGGGTCACTATTTTTTGTAGTGTAAAATGCCGCGCCGTAGCTACCGTGTAAAAGTTTCTAGCCTATCAATCGACAAAAAAATCCTTAACCTGTGGGCAGTTGATTTGGAAGCGCAATCACGATAAATATTTTCACGCAACTGCATTGGTTCCAATCAATCTCACAACTCACCCCCACCATTTCAGTCCCTCCATTTCCAACCGGCCGACCCAAAAACGTCAGTCTCCATCCGCGGCGACAATCGGGCACAGCGAGGCGGCGCGGCCGCTCAACGGCTACATCCGACATGATTCGCTGAACAAGAACGACGCGTCGAACAGCGACGACGAGGAGGACAACGTGTTCGCCCAGTTTGGCTCCACGTCGACCAAGAAGGATAGAAGGCCGTTGTTGAGTGCTGGTCAGGTTTTTGGAGGGTGCTTGGGGCTAGGGTTCAAACCTGACCGGATTTTCGGACCGGGACCGGGACCAGAAATTTTCTAATGTCGGGACCGGGACCGGGACTGGCTTCTTTCAAATGTCGGGACCGGGAACGCCGGGCTTTATTTGTGTAAAATATGTATTACCTTGTAGTTCAAGTTCACTAACATTGATTCGATCGCTTGAGTTTTGCATTTGTATTCTTACAAAATATTTATCTAACCAATTTTACCCCATTTATGTAGTAAATTAATCATGCATTTTACTGAAAATTCTGACGAAAATATAAATCTCCCACTCGAATAATTTCTTACTAACGAAAAATCTTCCACTCTAACCTTGAATTACTCCCTCCTCAAAAACTTGAAATGATACCAGTGGGGTCTGATTCGAGCATATGGGGAGTTTCATTCTAAAAATGCATATATCCAAGTTTTTCGATTTTTCAAAATCGCATTTTAAAGTTTGACGCTGGCCCGACGACGCTATGTTTGGGGGACGACGCTTGCCCCGCACTTTCAGATAGATCCGACATTTCTCTACAATTTTTGTAATCACAAATTTTGTTGGCCGGGAAATATTTAGGGAGTTATGTGAGATTTTGTAAGTCACCCAAAATTGGGAACAAATCTGAACATTTGAAATTAAATGGTCAATAACTTAACGGTGCATCGTAGGATAAAACTAGGGTTGGGACGATATATCGTATCGAATATCGAATATCGGATATCGACCATTTTTTCATATCGAATATCGATATCGACCATTTTTTCATATCGAATATCGATATCGAAAATTTTGAAAAAATATCGAATATCGACCATTTTATAATATTCTGGTATTCTTTTTGAGATATTTGTGATCCCATAAAAAATGGCTGAAGCCAACAAAAAGTGGATGCTGCAGCCAAACACGTATGCTTATGAATGCACAAAGTAATATATCATATATAAATGCCATGTTATTTTCACATTGAGTTATCAAAAGTAGGATATCAAGGGTAATGTATACACATCCTTATAAAATATATGATATTAACACAGCAAACTGCATCACAAGGAAACCATTTCACCAAACCTTTGCATGGCAGCATGGCTCAAAAATTTGGCTGTTTATTTTAAAATACCAACCTTTTAAAAATGTAAAAAGCCAGCCATCCCTAGTCACAAGTATGACCTGAAGTGTTTGCTGATTAATTTTTCACCTTGTATAATTTGATCCATCCTGTTTTTATTTCATTACCTCATTTCAACTGTTGTGAGCCTCATTTAAAAAGACTATCAACCATGTTTGTGTCCAAATGGAAATACAATATGCCCCGCTGTACTAAAATATTGAAATATCGAAAATATCGAAATATCGAAAATATCGAAATATCGATATCGAATATCGAGCATATTTTCATATCGAATATCGATATCGAATATCGAGGGTCCATATCGTATCGATATCGAATATCGACTTTCAGAAAAAAATTCGAATATCGATATCAAAAAGTCATATCGTCCCAACCCTAGATAAAACGAATCACATCACTGCAAAGTCCGTGTCTAAAAGTACCTCTACCTAAATTTTCAGATCAATATATGCACGCATATTTGATTTATAGTGCAAAATAGATTTGAAAATTCACGTAGGCATTTTTGGAAATGAAACTTGTTTTTGTATGGGAATTCTGGCCAGCTCTTCGCGGCCGCGCCGAAGCACGCGTGCATTTTTGGAAATGAAACTATTTTTTGGATATGTGCACTTATGAAATGAAACTCCGGTGGTCCGAGATGGATATGTGCACTTACGAAATGAAAGTCCTGTTTTTCATAGGGGATCTGAGATGGATATGTGCACTTTAGATGTGAAGATTGTGATTTTTCTGAAAAACGGTACCACTGCATCTCGGGAACGAAATGGACTATAACGCTGATTTTTTTCTAAAATGTGAAAAACTATACGTGGAGGTCAAATCCACGCTTAACTCGATTTTTCTGGATTTGGCGCTTGTGAACTTTTAGAATGGAACTCCCCATATACGGTATATTTAATGCGGATTATAGTTCCATCTCTGTTTTGGTGGAAGCTTAACTGTCGGATTGACCATTCCTTACACATCAATTTCTCCACGTTTTTTCTTGCCTCACTCAGACAAATCTGGCTCGATCAAAACCAACAACGGTAACAAGACGCGACGCGTGCACTTTGCCAAGAAACAGAACAAACTGAGCATGTCCTCTGATGAGGACGAGTCTAGCAGTCTGAATCAGTTGGCTGGCCGCAATCTTCTACAGGTCATGATTTATTGAAAAGTCATGTAAAGCCTTAGCCATTTATTTACCTTAGCCCTTCTGTTATGTGATATGGTCAACTTCAGTTTGTACATTTGCAGCTGAAAGATATGCACATGCTCCCACGCTGATCAATGTGCCAAATTTCATAAAAATTATCGCTATTACACCTTTTAGGATGACAACACTCGTATCAAAATCGGTGTGACCAGTGGTAGACGATCGTGTTTGCTGGCAACATGTGGCGGGATTTTATTAGCAATTTTGGTGGCCGCTGCAGCGGTCTATTTTAGTGGCGGCGTTGATGTGTACGTTTATTTGCAATCTGTCTGGTGCCAGTTCCACATGTGTACAGAGTCAGTTAAAATGACAAATGCAAGGGCGTACGCAGGGGGGGGGGGCGGGGGGGGGCGGCCGCCCCCCCCCGTTCCCGGGTCGGACAGAAAAATTTGCCAGAAATGCCACTTTTCTGAGGCGAACTGGTAGGCACTTAAAAAAATTTTTGCGCGCAAGCGCGCAAATCTCCACCCCATTCTTTAATATGTCTTTTCAAGCGTAAAATTGCACTAGAAAAGTGTCCAACAGTGCCAAAAGCGGACCTAGTACCATATATAGGTTTAAATAGATACCTATATGGTAGACGTTGGCGCCAACGCCAACGCCAATACTGCCATGGCGCTGGCGCCTACAAATGGCGCCAGCGCCATGGCTCTATTCCTTTACTATAGGACTAAATTTTAGGGGGGGGGGCGCCGCCCCCCCCGTTCGCCGGGCTCCGTATACAATCCGCCCCCCCCGCTCAAAAATCCTGCGTACGTCCCTGGACAAATGGCAACTTAAGAGTAAAGTGTAAAGTATGTTAAAGGTCAAGAGTATAGTCACCAGTCAAGAGTACTTGTCCACTTGCTGGACAGGCCCCTATCTATCTTGCTCAATACCTTCTTGAGTCTGAAGTCACCCTATTCTCCACAGCATTCGGTCCCGAGTGTCTGGCCGCGTGCCGCTCGCCTGCCCGCGCATAGTCAGCAAGCACGAGAAGGAAAAGCCGCACGACAGAGCCGGTCTGGTGGTCGATGGCCATGCAAAAGTGGTCAAGTTGCCTGATCGGACCGCCCTTTTCCTCCTGCCATACCGTCAGTTGAGCACTTCACCCTCGGGGCCCATGGTTTGGGTTGGGATAAAACGAATTCCCACTTTAGTGCCTATTTTTGGTAGTTTTACAAGCTACAGCAAATTTCTACACCCCAATTTCGATCTTTCTTTGCCTGTGCAATAAATAATTTGTACCTTGTTCATAAATAGATATTTATATCTAAATACAGCACACATCTACACGCTGACGAGCCTCTATGAGGTGCACTCGCAAGTTATAATTTTTTTTGCAAGCCAACCCGTGCCGACGGTCACTATGCCACATCAAACATCAACTTGTCTTAACGTTAACCATCAAAATAATCCATCAACCCCCCACCAGGCTCAGCGGCCTGTTCCCTGGACGGCGGCACTTCCTGGGACGACTCGTCCGACTGCGACGAGTCCGCCGGCGTGCTGGCCTTCTCTTCTAGTAGCGACGCGGCCGTGTGGCAGGCGCCCGTGCAGGCGGCTAGGATCGTGTCGCTCGACTGCGCCGTCGACTTGAATTTGGATGGGGTGGTCGATTGTGCCTACACGACTAGGATGCCCGTTAGTGTGCTGGATTTGGAAGATTTGGAACTCAGGGAAGCGTGTTTCGCTTCATTTGTATTTGTGCGTAAGTGGAAGTGGCAGTCCCCAGTCCTGTATAGTCAAGTGTCAAACGTCATACAAGTTTGTCAAATATCATGAAAATTGTCAAAAGTTCAGCAACAAAATCGCTTCTTTCTCTTTATATTGACATTGAAAGACATTTTACATGACATCTCACACTTCACTTTATACTTTACAGGTGCGGGGCTGTCCCCAGCTTTATGTAGGCATGCGCCGCGTGCACGCCGATCACTATCACATCACTTCCATTTCCTCTCCTACAGACCACTCTCGGCTTCGTGTCGGGTGCCACGGGAGCTCAGTTGTCGTTGACAAGCGACGATGAATATGCGCAACAAGCTGCTCTGTTCAGTCGACCCGTACCCGTGGCCGACGGTGCAGATGGGCTCATGATCAAGGATTCTGTGCCAGAGTTTGTGTTCGCCCGCAGCTCACCAGATCGAGGTGAGGTTGCTTGCTTGCTTGCTGTCATTCATTGTTTAATCTGATCGGAAAATTCTGAAAAATTAGTGACAGTACTAGTAAAAAACTGCAATATAACATCAATCAAGTCAAATGAAAATACTTTAAAAAATTGCACATGTTTAATAAAATATTTTGGTAGATTTTCATGCTTAAACGCTCAATAAGAACTAGGTGGCAAGTACTTATACCATTGATTATGCTGGTGGAAGTGGCCACACATTTTATTGTGGGGTCAAAAAGCGACCTACCTGCCCGTGTACTTGAGTATTTTAGCAATATTTTGCAAATAAAATACAAATTGAATTTGTTTTGGTCAAATAAATTTTGATGAATTTTCTCGAGTGCGGCCGTATTCCATCACTCAAACAATCGCAGCGCGCGTGGACTTCATTCTACTCGAGTCCCGCGGCGCCAGCAACGCCCAGCTGTACGACGCGCAGCGCATATTCACTGTGAACGGATCGACGGTGGCGGCGGGGCCGGAGCTGTGGAAGGGCGGCAACGGGCAGGATCTGATTGTTGTGGCACTCAAAGGTGTCAAGGGTTTGCGTGCGTGGCCTCTAGGCGATTTTCTGAGGAGACACTACCAGAAGGTGTGTTGTGCGGGCATATTGGTTATGATTAGGTTTAAGTGCCATTTGCTGGTTGTGATTCTATAAATATCGGCACAAATACTGACAATTTAAGTGGTTGGGCCTTTTAAATATGATGATAAAATATATCGCCTCTGCTCGCAATATAAATATATGGGAGCAGTGGCTTTCTGACAAAATGCATGGTAGATAGGAGCATAAAAATTCCAAAAAAAGTCTGAAACAACGTTTCTGTTTCCGGTCTGGAAAAAATTTGCGTTGACGATTTTTGGACTTGTTTTTTTGAAACTTTCACCCGAATTCTCCAAAAGTGTCAAAGGTTGACATTTTACAAAGGGGCAAGCTAAGTAGCAAAAATATGTAAAATGGTAAAAATCGAGTGGGATCGCTTCTAGATAAATTTCCCGGCCTAACTCAATTTTTGCAGTTTTAGAATTGGACACCCTATTTCTCTCACACGATCCACTTATTCCCCCACAGACGCGCGTCCTTTTCCCCACCTACTCATTCGACGGGGGCCCATCTATTGGTGCCTTCGCCGATCTGGACGCCGATGGACGACCCGAGCTGGTCGCCTGCGTAGACGCTGGTCTGCAAGTGCGCGCTTTCACTGCCAACAACAAGACGCTGTGGCAGCACCAGATTGCTGGGTTCAAATGTGTACAGTCGGTTTTGATGGGTTGTTTGTCCAGGAGCCAGTCGTGTATTGTGTCAAATACACTGTCAAGTGAAAACTTTTGGATAGGAGCCCCTGTGAAGTGTTTACCTTAGTTTACCCATCTGAAATCTTCTTTCTTTAAACTTCACATGGCAAACCTTTTGAACCATCTCACATGGCAGTTTACATGGAGTTTTGGCATAAAGTGTGTGGCTGTACAGGCTACACACGGCTCACGATTGGTTCGTGGTGCAAGTCTCGAGCCCAAGTGTTGAATGTCATGAAAAATGTCAGAAATTTGTCAATTGTCATGCAAAGTATCAAAATTTCAGTAATATTTTTTGATTGACAGTTTACATGACATTTGACACTTGACTTTACATTTCACAGGGTTCGACACAGCCCGCTGGCTCGCTTTTGGTGCGGGGTGTGCAGGGACGTATCCAGGATTTTTGAGCGGGGGGGGCTGCTTGTTTACGGGGGTCGGTGAACGGGGGGGGCTCAGCCCCCCCCCCTAAAATTTTCCCTATATAGGGTCTGAAAGACGTTTTGGCGCTAGCGCCATACAAAGGCGCCATGCCACGGCGGTATTGGCGTTGGTGCAAGCGCCAGGAACCACTTTATATGTATGTAAATATGCATACATATAAAGCGAAATTTACAAAAAATCTGTTCATTTCAAAGGATATTGGTTTCCAGGGGCCGATCCGCTGAAAATACAACCCATGGGGAAGAAATTGCGCGCTTGCGCGCAAAATTTTTGAGAAACATCGAAATATATATAGGAAAAGTGGCATTTTCCGGGACTTTTTAGGTCTTACCCCGGGAAGGGGGGGGGGGGCTGCAGCCCCCCCCCGCCCCCCCCCCCCCTGGATACGTCCTTGGGGGTGTGTGTTTTGTCTAGAACTAAAATTTCCGTTTATCAATTTTCAAGTTGGAAATTCAAATGCATTTTCCAGTGAATTATATTTCACAGTATCATTCCGATTCATCATGAATGTGGTCATCATCAGTACAACCTTCATTTGAGAAACCGACAAATTTTGACATTTTTGTGGCTACAGGAATTCGATCGTACCAGTGCAGGCGAATTTGAAGAAGTCCCCTTCGGTGGTTGTCGGTTTTCGTGCCAAAGACAATGGCTTGTTTCAGGTTAGCGTATAGTGTCTTAGTCTATTTTTTTGTCAGTTCTCAATATTGTAACAACGTGCCATTGCAGTTGCTGTTGCTAGACGGCAGATCCGGGGTTCGACTGAGGCTAATAGCTAAGTGCAGTTCGATATTCGATGCATCACCATTGGTGTTAGGAGTGGCACCTTATGGCGGTCAGGATAAAGTCATGTTCTGGCACGTAGCCAATAAGAGTATACAGCTCGTGGCTGCTGGCCATCCATGGCGTAACCTGACAGTTTTATACGAGTCTGGTAGGTCAACTGTTTTGCTGGATTTGTGTTTGAATAGAATGGCGCTGCGTTATGCACATTTGACTGTAGTGGCAACATGGTTCACTACGGGCCCGACAATTATGTCGCAGTGCCCTTTTGGAATGACGCCAAATGTGTTTAAGTGATGCGGCAAAACGCCGCGGTGCACTATTTAATGATTCTAAACGACCCCAAAATATGCCATTTTTCTGAGCAGCGTCGTAGTGCCACTACCCCCAACACAATTTTTTCGAATGGTACCGTTGGTGATGGGACCACATTTACTTCATAACGCTTTTCCATTGCTCCACCCACTGCAGCTTTGAGCCATGTGGGCGCCTCCGTTACTGACAGGGATTCGATGCTGCGCGTCCAGATGACCAACCAGCGTTTCACACGTACGCTACGCTTATAAATGTTTACAGTTACTCGGCGGGCCGCAAAGTATGTGCAGAATCCTACCATAATTTAATTAATAAAATCTTGTGATAAATTTCGTAATTAATTATTCCATAGTAAATACGACATATTTTGATGAAAAAACTGGATAATTTTTGTTCACAATTCAGAGTGGTTATGGTAGGTTTTCATACAAAGTTTTATGTCGGCCGAGTATACATAGTATTGCGAAGCGCCCTGTTCACAGCAACATGTTTAAGTTATTTTGACTGACTAAATGTTATCGTACAGCGGCTGTGGTAGCCAGCAAAGGCGAGGCATCTGTATTTTTCGCAACAAATTCCTATGAGGCGATGATAGTTATTCATCGGTTAGTTCATAGATATATTTGTTTACTCTATTTGATTTTTTTTTCAACACGTGTCTTGTTTTTTAGGTTGAAATTGACTTGCGCATGTGAAAAGAAGCGGACTAATTCCAAATGTGGTAAACTGAGAGATCGCCAGCCATGGCCGTCATTCAGAGGCGCCGCTAGTGACTCTTATTTGTTGGAATAGTGAATATCTTACAACCATTTTACGTGGTAAACATCGCAATTTACATGCATTTTTCGCGTTGTGCTGTCTAATCTCTAGTCCAAAGTGATCTCGATTATCATGTTACGCTGTGATATGTATTATGTTGTATCGATTCAGGATTGATATGTATGTACAACATGAATATTCGCAAAAATCAACCGGAATGTTCTCTGATGGCAACTCTGATTTGACTACGCGATGAACAACTCTTAGACTTCTATACATTGTTTCTTGCGGGTTTGTTTAGACATTATTTATTCAAAACTGTTTGAGCGCTGCAATCAATTGGTTTCGAGTTGTTCAAAGATTTTTTTCGCTTTTGATCAATTTCTCAATGTAATCTAATTTGTGTTTACGTGGATGTCTTCCCGTTAAACCTTCATTCGTTATATTTAAAAGGTATTGTTGCTGTTTTAAGCCGGAAATTAGCAAGAATTCACGCTGTCGCTAGCCCATCTAACATATTTAAATTTAAATATTATTTGTGCTACTTAAATTTTATCTTTAAAATAATATATGATCTGTGTAAGCAGCGTTGTAAATACAAGCTGTGTAAAATCCTGGTTGTGCGACAAAAAAATGAATATCAATATACCCGGGAGACTTGTTTTTATGATATGCTTGCCGAAAAACAATAGTGCTGGTAAAACGATTGGTATGGAGTTTTTCCAAGTATTTTTCGTTATGATTTCTATTTCAATCTATCGGATATTACAATATTTGGAATGCCAAACAATCTGTCACTGTTTACCAAATATCGAATTGAAATTATTACAACAGATAAACGTCAAACGTTTGCCCTGTTACCATTTCCTGTATTGATAACACCGTGAAATGTGCATGCTTCACCGCAGAGTTGTTAAAAGTTCAGACTCTTTTCAAAGTATATGTGAACGTAAAGTGTTTCTTTTTTACGCACCCTTAGGTACAGAAAATGTAAAGTGATTTTTTTACTTTTACTCATGAGCAAACATGAGTAAAATACTCCTGGAAAATGTAAAAGTGACTTTTTGCTCGAAATCATACCTCTTCATACTTTTTCATACCTTTTTTCATAAATGTTTTACCTTTGCCCATCTTCACCCTCAAATTCACTATTTGTTCTGCTTTTTTGCCTGTATTTAGATTTTTACCCCTTTTTACCTTTGTGCCTTGAGAAAGCCTATAGAAGCCTGAATTAGGTTTTCTGTACTCAAGCACATTCAAAAAGTATATATAAAATCGAGTACAGGTAGTTTTTAGTAAAAATGTAAACGTAGTTATAGGGTTGACACTTGATTTTTTTAAACAGATTTTTTTTATCTTATTTTTTTTAAATCACAGGGTGGAAACTGATTTTAATTTAAAAAATCAAAATGAAAACTTTCAGGTAGACTCGCACTAGGTATTTTACAATTTTTTTGTGCACAAGCGCGCTATTTCCAATACACATTACCATTGGTGGTGTTTTCATGGGTTTTGGGGCATTTTTAGTGTAAAAGATTGCATTTCTTCATGCTACCGTGTAATAATAAGCCGTGATATGCTAGTGTAGTATATAATATCCAGCCAATGTGCTACCACATACTTCTACAGTGTGTAGCATCACTGTCAATGTATTAGCCTTCTCTTACAACCTTATTAAAGACTTTATTCCATGCTGAACTTCACTTGAAGTCACGAACATTTGACAAAAGGCGATATACATAATAAGTCAATGTAAAATGGATATTTCTGAAAGAAATCACTGCTTATAATGCTATCCCATGATACCACAGTCATAATATTTATGATCACAATAACAATACATTGTCTGACACTTAACATATGCATGTTTTTCTCTATAACCCTATTTTGGGCGATTTAAAAAAAATCTGATTTTAATTTTAAAAAATCAATTTTTTTAATTGATTTTTTTATTATCAAGGCGTTTAAAAAATTGATTTCTTTCCAACCCTACGTAGTTAGACGTTACTCGAGTAATTTGAGTAAACATAAATACGTTTTAACACCTAAGCGCACTGCTGCAAATGCCTGCTGACTGTATAAATATGACAGATAAATACATGCAAATTTTGTTGAACTGTAAATAAACGTGGAAATGAATGTTGTGTGCCTTTGCAATGTTGTAGTGCTGTGTGCCACTTGCCCGTGCAGTGCTGTGCTGTTACACTTATCAGCCTATCGTTGAAATTCTATCATCCGTAAACTTTCCAGCTTGACGCTTTCCTTATCACCCCATTCCAGCTGTCTGTTGCCGTCGTTAAAATTACAACTTAATATAATATTAACTCAAATCGACATTCCCATCAACACAATGACCAAACTGGGTCGAGTTTTGGTGACCGGCGGCGCCGGTTTTATTGGCAGTCACTCGGTGCTGGCGCTGCTCGAGGCCGGCTACGAGGTGCTCGCCATCGACAACTTTGCCAATGCGGTCGCCGGTGCGCAAGCCCACCCGGAGGGTGGGCTTTATTGGAACTGCGCACACCAGTTTGCACCGTGACTTTGGTGAACACTGAATTTTCGAAATTCAGATGAATCAACCCTGTTGAATGATTTGATTTTATTTTGATTCGACTTGATGTAAGTTTACGTTTGTAAATTTGAAAACTAAAACACGCAGCATACAATGATTGTACACTGGATGGCGACGTGTCGCCATTTCAGTTTTCATCGAAGTCACTGTGCAAATTAGTGTGCGTAGTTACAACATTGTTTTAGATTTTATAAATAGTAACGGAGAGAGGTTCTAAGGGAGGGAGGCTTCTTCATTTCCAATTAGGTAGGAGGATTTTTTCTTTACTATTGAGAGCGTTGGTTGAAATCTGCATTTCGAAGGGTGGGAATTACAAGGTACTAACTAAGTAGAAAGATCTTCGAAAACTTTAGTTTAAATCGAAATACTTCTAATCGTTTAAAAATTGATTTAAAATAAGCATTCTGTGTAACTCCGGTGCATAAATGAACTCCATTGCACTGCATCCCCGCAGACAGCGAGGGTCGTGCGGTCAGCCTGCTGCGGGTTGAGCGACTCACGGGTAAAAAGGTGCCTTTCGTGTGCATCGACGTGTGTGACGCGGCCGCCATGGACAAGCTGTTCAGCGAGCACAAGTTCGACTGCGTCATGCACTTCGCCGCGCTCAAAGCAGTGGGCGAATCTGTCAAACTGCCACTTGTGTACTACAAGAACAATCTCATTGGCGCGCTGGTTTTGTTAGAGGTTGGTTTCTGCCTTGTGCCATCAGGAGCTTTTTGATAAAAATACACGAGGCACAACGGAGGTTGTTTGTTTGCTACTAAAGCTTCGTAAAGTAATTTTCTAGAATGATTGGAAGTTGACTATTGTGCCTACACACACTAGTTTTCACCGTGACTTCGTGTGAAAACTGAATTTTTTTCAAATGCAAATTAAAAATCACGGTTGAATGATTTAATTTTATTTAAATTTGAGTTTAAATAAATGATAGTTAAACTTTGAAAATTTGAAAACTAAAACACATAAAGCATACAAAATGAGTAGGCCGGATGTCGCCATGTCGCCATTTCAGTTTTCACATCAGTCACGGTGAAAACTAGTGTGTGTGGGGCCATTGTCACTTCCCGTGGCAAACAGCACAATTGAAATTTCAGGGTCGCTTGAAGACCAATGTTCTGTCAACCACAAAGAAATGCAAGCCATTTTTTGTCATGTGCAGTATTTCTCATTGCAGCGTCCAGTCTAAATAAGTAAATAAGTTTAGAAAAAGGTTTAGTAAATAAGTAACTTAAGTAAGTTTAGTAAATAAGTTTAGGTGTAACTGCTCCCTACATAGGTTTAGGTTTTTTACATAATTTACTATCCTAGTAACCGTTTTCAGACTATGCAAAAATATGGCGTACGAAACTTCGTGTTCAGCAGTAGCGCAACAGTTTACGGGGTTCCACAAGTTTTACCCGTATCAGAAAGCCATCCTACTGGATCTGGTATCACAAATCCATATGGACAAACGAAATACATGATGGAAACGATGTTGATAGATTTTTGTAAGGCCAACGAGGTGAGTTAGGCCAACGATCTAGTGCCGCTTCCATAAAAAGTTAAGTGAAAAGTTGAGTGAACTGAAAAGTGACAAAACAGATGGCAAGCGACAAAAAATGCTTAAAAATGAATAAAGTATTTTTTTTGATCAATTTAGGAGTACTTGATTTACTTGCGCTGAGAGCTTACTTACGCTGAGAGTTCACCTGCGCTGAAACACACCGCCATTTTATCAGCACATTATTTATTGTGTCCTTAGCGGTTACATTGTGCGTGGCCTCCCGTAGGATTGGAACGTGTCACTGCTGCGCTATTTCAACCCGGTCGGCGGCCACGAGAGCGGCGAGATCGGCGAGGACCCCGCCGGCGTGCCCAACAACCTGATGCCTTATGTGGCGCAGGTGGCCATCGGCAAGCTGCCAAATGTTAATGTGTTCGGAAATGACTACGACACGCCCGATGGCACTGGTCTGGTCATTAGAATCTGACTTGCAGTGATGGCTTTTACTGTTGACAAAATAGTTAACTACTTGACTGCAGGAGTGCGCGACTACATCCACGTCATGGATCTGGCTGTGGGCCATGTCGCCGCTTTGCAGTACATGGAAAAGAACCCACGAATGCGCTGCAAGGTACGAATATATACCGTATTTCCTCGAAATAACCCCCCCCCGGGGGTTGATTTTTCATAGTGCAAATTTTGCGGGGGGTTAAAAGAGGGAGGTTATTTATTCATAGTGGCTATTTTGAGAGCTGTATTTCGAGGAAATACGGCATGCCATTGTACCTATTTTATTTTTTTTATATTACAGACACTTTTTTCCTCATCTCAAAGGCGTTCAACTTGGGCACGGGGCGCGGATATTCTGTACTGGAAATGATCGCCGCAATGGAAAAAGCCTCGGGCAACAAGGTAAGTAAAAAGTTACCTTGCAAAATTTTTCCGATAGTCTGCCATAATCCGCATGAATACTAATCACCCAGATACCATACAAAATGGCGGCTCGCCGCGAGGGCGACGTAGCTTCGATGTACTGCGACCCGTCGCTGGCGACCGCCGAGCTGCAGTGGGCGGCCAAACGAGACATTGACGACATGTGCGCCGACTTGTGGCGCTGGCAGACGAAAAACCCCGACGGTTTTCGCACTGCCAAGACGCAATAGTGTTTTCAGTTTGAGAGACGTTTTAGGTGGAGTGTATTTTTGCGGGTGGTGGTAGGATGTAAATACGAAAATTTATCAGATGAAGAGGGATTTTACTAGTTAAAACTTGCCTGATATACGTTTATGTCACCTATAAATGTAAATATTTGGCAGCTTTTGAAAAATCACTATTTTGATTTTTATGGGGTCATTAAAAATCTTTTTTTTTCCCTGGATACAAAATCCTGTCCTGTACTGTGTTTCGTTACTTCCTGACATAGCTACACATGTTAACTGAAATTTTTTTACTTATTTTTACATTTACTGGTTGTTGTCTTTTTGGATACTGTCTTTCTTTTTCAGTTGAATTTTGGGATTTTTCGATGAGAATCACGATGATGATGGTGATGATCAATTTTCCTTATGTTACTTATTTATTTTTTAAATTTATACTGGTGCATTTGAGGCCGATAGATGCCTTTCCCGCGACTAAAATGAGTGCAATTAAAATTGTTTTTAATTATGTTGTTCTATTAATAAACTTTATCTGGTAGCTGATGTTTGCGACTATGTCATGAATCCGTGTATTCAGCTGTTTTTCGGTTACACGATTCACGAGGTTTTTTACCGCACTTTTCCCTCTATTCCCACTTCACCGGCCGCTTGCCGCTGCAGTGCACTGCACTGGGCCCGGAGGTCCAGATTATAAATGCGTGTTGTAAATTTTAAGGAAACGTGTCCGAAGACGGTAGGTTTTTCAGAACGTGCGATGAACCACTCGGTGGCTCACGCTGTTCCGTTTCCCGCAGCACGCACAGCACTTACACTCAGCATAAGCAGCGCAGTAATTAGAGCAGTTGTTAATTAGCTAACTAAGGGAAAAAGTTAGTACTTAGTGCCAATACAAAAAAGGGGTCCAAGTTGGGTTGAGAAGAGAGTTTATTTTTTTGGGCGATGGAAGAACAGTAGCGGCAGAGTAGAAGCAAAATTGGCTTACGTCGCATCGACGAAGTTGGGGGAAAAACCAATTTCGGCTACTTATAAGGCAATCAAGACTACCATAATTGACTTGAATAAAAAGCAAAAAGGGACATAACATTGCGAAGTTACAAAATCACTTTCAAATCACATAAGCTCTGATGTAAGCACTTAGTAAAATCGTACGTAACGCAACTGCTTATAAAAAGAGTACTAATTAAGATCAGCTAACAAAAGTAATTAAAAGCTTCATGCGACATGGGGCTAAGCCTATAAGTTACAAGCTTATTCGGTGCAACAATTACTCACTTCCATAATTACCTACAAATCCCTACTTAATATAAAACGACCTAAAACAAATAACAATGCAGTGCAACGCATTTTTACAAAAACAGAATGAACAAAGTACGTACAAGGGCAATTACGGCATCATAATCCAACACAGCAATTTAAGCTAATCAATAATTAGACAGCTAACACAAGCTTACAACTAATGATAATTAATTAAGATACAGAACGATTAATTAAGCTCGTGGGAATGAAAGGCATTGGCGTGAAACGATCTGTACAATAGTTTCTACATGTCACATGGAAACTTTGCTTGGGGGTTTTGTATTCATTAATTACGGTAGCTAGAGAATGCTCGCGGGCGCGAAGTGCTTATCACCTCCAGTCCCGCGACCCACTATTGTGACTATCCGGTCAGCTAGCGCCCGTGAGAAAGGTTTCAGCCCGATGGCCACACCCTTCCGAACGCGAGGAGATATTTATGCTAGGGCGGCGGAAAAGTATTTTTTGGACTGCGACTTGTCACTTGGGGCGTTATCAGAAGCTGTTCCTACCACCCACCGATACTAGATGACGCACGACAATCTAGTCAACATGGGGAGGAACGCGGAACAGTGCTTTTGTATTTTTTGAGTGAGATTCATTGTTCCTGGCTTCCGGTCGCCACCTACCTATCAGCCGTCAGTCTCCGCCTCTGCCCAAAGATAAGTAAAGGGTAGAAT
This sequence comes from Sphaerolaimus hirsutus, assembly GCA_964036195.1. Classification (NCBI taxonomy): domain Eukaryota; kingdom Metazoa; phylum Nematoda; class Chromadorea; order Monhysterida; family Sphaerolaimidae; genus Sphaerolaimus; species Sphaerolaimus hirsutus. Next base: position 16,153,756 of record OZ038458.1, read on the forward strand.
GTGCTTTAGACCGCCCAGAGAGTCACAACAGTGTGCCGGCGAGCCCAAAGGCGGCCACACGCCGCGCCGCGGCATTTCAAAGTGAAAAATGTGAAATTCCCCTCTCACCTTATGCCATGTGGAATGCAGTTACACCTAAGTTAGACATAACCTAGCTAAATTGACTTAAATAGATTTGGCGCACGAAAATAGTAATTAAAATTGGGGGGTAAGGAAACGAAATTGTGCAGAGCACTACAACCACTATAAAACAAGGCGAACTCGGTCAGCCCAGGTAGCGGCGTCGATCTTGCGATGCAGTGCTCTGACGGGGTACTGCGCAGCCCACTGCAGGGCTGTGCATGCCATGCAGTCCCCGTTGCCGTCGAAAAGCCGCCGTAATGTCTGAGAAAGTTTGCCCAAATTTAGTTTACAAAATACATAGTAGTTTACGTTCCGTGAATTATTATTGCATTTGTTTGTCTAAAATTTTGTGGGGTGGTGTTTTTCCCATCGTAAAAACGCTCTTACAACCCACCAGCCATTGCGGTTTACCTCCTGGCTAAACTATTGAGGTGTGACCGGTGATTATTTTTACGATTGCATGCACAAAATTTTTCGTTAAATATAAAAGTTGTTCATCTTTTCGAAATTTTCAAAAAGAGGTTGTTTGCATGCAAAATGGCTTGCGTGTATTTCACAGTCGAAAATCAAATTCCGAAACGTGGCTGGCAACTACAGAAATGCAATAATAAGCTGAGAACGGTATGGGAGTTAATCAACTGCCCTGCCTTTTGCAGTCGTGACTTTATAATGGAATTGCCAATTGGGTTCTGGAGGTATTTCCATTTTCAAAATTATTTTGCTCTTTTCAAGTTTACAAAAAACTTTGTTTTTTATTCAGAAAAGTGCCAATTTTGGACGGTCAACTGGGGGCGGCGGTTACGTTCGTCAATTCGGGGGGACAAAGTTCGGCCATTCGGTGCCGCAGCGAACGTCTTGGAAACTATTTGGTGTGTGATTTCGAGATACTTGGTTAATTATTTTGTTTGTTTCACTGTTGGTTATAGTTTCCATTACGTTATTAGTTTCCAAAAACTTTCAAAAAACTTGCAAAACAAAAATGTCCTGGGTTTACTCAAACTCCCTCGTCGGTGCCCTCCATCGGCACGTCTTCTTCGGCAGCAACCTCGGGCTGCATGTCGTCCTCTTTAGCCGGCGCCGGCGCAGCGACCGCCACGGGCTCATCGGGCTCGATGTCGCCGTCGGGGGCTAGCGGCGCCTCCTCTTCCGGTGCGGAGAACGTGGCGTCGTCGCCATCGCCATCGGAGGTGCTGGCGATGTCCTCGACTTCGTCCGTGGGGTCGTACGGCAGCGGCTCGTCCGCCGGCTGGGGCGCGTTTTGTACGTCCACGGGCTCGTCCATATTGACGTCCGGTTGGGCGAGCTCGGTCTGGGCGGCTTCGTCGTCATCGTCGTACTGGTGCTCGGGGCAGTGGGCCTGTGGTCTCCAGTCGGGCGACCAGGTCCATATCCTGGATCCCCAGATTTTTTCTGCGTGGTACTGGTAAAGACCAGCCGAAGCGAATTCATACGAAAAGAAAATGTGGAAGAAGTCAGACCACAACAAGGTCTCCACGTTGGCCACCACGACTCTGGCGCAACGCGAGCGGGAGGTGGCCACGTTTCCACGCTCCAGCTGGGCTACGAAGCCGACTCGAGTGGTCTGCTGAGAATACTGGGTGGTCAACCTGTCGCGCGCGGGCGGCTCGCTGCTGCGCACGCACGACACGATGGTCACCTCAGCTTCTCTGGCTTGCGCTTTGTCGGCGGTGAGCACTCGAGTCGCCCAGAATTCTCGCCCGTAGTGTTTCAACGACGGGTCGGTTGCCAATTTGTCGATCAGCGCGCGCTGCTGCGCCGCATAAAAAGTGACCACCAAAATGGCGTCCGCCCGACTCAAATCACTCCAGGGCACGCCGCCCTGGTTCGCCAATTCGACAAAATGTTTAACCAACTGCACTACGATGAGCTGCTCGGGTACGTTGACGGTCGACGTGCCCTCCTTGGTCTCCAGTCCGGTGTGGTTGATGACCGTGGACAGCGGGATCGGGACGTTGTCGCCCGGCATGCGCGGCAAGTTGTCGTCCCGGCACGGCGATTTCTGATGATAGGGGCGGAGCCGGCCCTCGTACGCCGCGTGCGAATTGGCGTTGATCAGCTGGGGGTGGCCGCGGAAAACCGTTTCCAGCCGTAGCAGGGGGCACATTTTGGACGCTGTGAGTCCATCAATCAAGGATGGAGAGGGATTAAGGAAGGGTTCAACCCATCGCTGGGTCTGAACTTTGCGGGTGAGTTGCTTGCTGTCGCCGAACAGCAAGACTAAGCCGTTGTGGGGGAGCGACACGGGGTTCAACGCTGTGACCATGGAAATGTTCGTGGCGAGCGACGCCTCGTCCACTATCATGGCACAGTACCTGATGTGCTTGATGCGCACATCATGTGTCGAATCGACAGTCACGTGGATCTGTCCTGGCTGCAACAAATCCAGAACGTACTTGTGCAGCTTGACGGTGCCCTTGGCGTACCTCCGGGCGGCCCTGCGCAGCACGCGGCCCCAGTCCGTGTCCTCGAGGTCCGGGTCGTTCACGTCGACGCCCGTGCGACCCGCTACGACCTCGTCGTTGTCGTCGTCCCATTCTTCGTCGTCGTCCTCGCCAGTGACGACCAGGTGCGGCACCTTCTCCATGAGCGCCTTCATCACCTGCTGGGGGGTTTGATTGGGACCTGCGACGATGGAGTGCACAGTCTCGTACTCAGTTTTCACCGCCCAGTACTGGTCTACCAGCTCTATCCACTGGGCGTCGATCCGCGCGACCGAGAAAGGGGTGTCCTGCGCTATTTTGTGCAGCGCGGGCAGGTCGTCTACAGCGAGGTCGCTGTAGACCTCCTGGGTTTCCAACAGGGGGCTCAGCACCCTTACAGCGAACGCCGCTCTCAATTTCAAATATTCGACGTACCCGGGCTCTTGCAGCATATCCTTAACTTGTGCGGCGGGCAGTTCGGACCACTGCTTGCGGCCCAGCAGCAGGCGGCGCACGGCATCGTGCACGCCGTCGCAGCCGGTGCGCTGCATGTTTTGCACAGCGCGCCTAGCGCTCTCGTCCGTCGCCGAGTTGACGGTGCACGTGACGATGGTGGAGTGGTACTTGGCGTTGGAAGTGATGTCGGAGGAAAGGGTGGAATTACTGTCTGGGAATGGGCGACCATTAAACTGGTTGAAGTACAACGAGCACATGTACGCCACCTGGTTCTGCACAGTGGTCTTGCCAGTGCCGAACGGGGAGTCGCACATGAGCAACAGCGGCCACGCCAGCTTCAAGGCGGCTAAAACGGCCGCCAGGGTTTTCGCCTGGCCGCCCAACGGCTTGAACTCGCCGGGCTTACTCACCAGCAGCGCTTCGGACGTGCCCTGACGGATTTCGTCTTCTAGGGGCGCGGCCGTGGCGCGAATGTGCGACCACTGGGTGAACGTGTCGGACAACCGATCATCATACACAATGGCAATGGCGATCTGGTCACCCAGTTTTAGGACATTGCCCGAGCGTATGTTGGACGGTCTCCAACCTTCGTTCAGGCGCTCGATAGCGCCTTGCAAAGAGCGCATGGTTCGCACATAGTTGGGCGACTCATTGGTGGTGCGCACCATGTAGTCGCCGTTCTCGAGCTCGGACGGGAGCGCCGCCTGGCTCAACTTCAAGTCCAAATTGCCCACAATTACAGCCCGCTCCGGACTTACCTCTAAGGTGGCCACTCGCAGTTGCAACTTTGGCTGCGTCGGGTCGGGCCTGTCGTCGTCGGGCATCGCCTTGGTCAACGTCAGCACCGACATCGGTCCGGCGCCGACCAGCAGCTGGGGTAGCGCGTTGATTTGCGCGTTCGCGCGTCTCTGCTGCTCGTCCATCTGCTCCTGCTCGTCGTTGACGGCGTCGGCCAGGTCCGGCCTGTTGATCGTGATGCACGCCTTGGTACCTGCGTCGGTCGCTTCCCACTCAATTAGCGCGCGCACCGCCGTGGCGCGTGCCGCTCGGAAACGCAACAAGGACTCGTGGTACATGTATGCTGCAGCCAGCATCACGTACTTGGTGCGCAGGTGCGGCGGGTGCACCCGGTTCAATTCCACCTCGTGGGGGTCGTGGAAGTAAAAATCTTCCAGCGCCGATTTTTCGAGCAAGAAAACGCCATACGCATGTGCGTAATAGACGTTGTCAAACACGTCGTTGTTCAGGTCGTGAAACTCGACGTGTGCAATCCCCAACATACCTGCACTCGGGATCGGGTTGCCGGGCATGGTGTATTCGCGGTGCGCGAACGCCAAGCGCTCCGGGCCGCAGTCGTTGCGCTCGCCCGCGCCCAACTCCGGCAGCTCCTTGTAGCGACGGGGCGTGAACGCCACTCGCAGCCGCAGCGACCGCCAGTTCGTTGAGTAGCGCTGGTAGCCGACCTCGTCGCGCTGCGCGTCGTATTCATGGTCGGCCGGGGCGCGTCCCTGTACGGTTACGACAACGGGCACTGCCACCAATAGGGGGCTAGCGCTTTTGTTCATGTCCAATTTAATGTCAAAGAACTCCCAGTAGTCGGGCTTGGCAGTGCAACGCTGCACGTACCTGGCCGTAAACTTCATACCGTGTCTGACAAGCGGCAAGTGCAGCTCCGGGCCATACTTCTCGTTGACGCTGGCGTACTGCGCCACCACGACCGACGTGCGGCGGTCGCGGGCGCCGCGCGCAATGTTGGTCGAGTAGGTGAAGAACGGGTACACGTTGTCGGCGTCGTTCCATTCGTCGTTCTCGGCCAGCTCGGCCAGCGCGTCGTCGTGAAGTCGCACGTGGGCTTGGTAGTATTCCCGGTCTGCAGTGTCGTGCCTCCAATAGACACGGTCCACCCAGCCGGCGAACATCCGCTTCGCGTAGACGGGCGGCGGGGGCCGCTGGTTCTCACCCCACTGGTGATCCACCTTGGGGGGCGGTATGGTGGCGCCCGGTTCGCCACGTTGGGTGGTGGCTTTCGTGAAGCCCGAGCCCGCGGCGCTGGCACGCCGGCCATTGTGCTGCCGTTTGGCGCCCATGCTCCTTCCGGCCATGTTACGTTTTTAAGTTTTAAGGAAGAGTGCAATTAATCACAATCAATCACCGGCACTGCAGTGGACTCTCGGAGCCCACTAGTGTACCAGCGAATTACAACCGCACTCACACGCACACGAACACGCAGTCACACGCACTTGGGATCACAAGTTTGTCAAACTTACGTGATGAGGGAATTAATCGAATTACGGGAACACGGTTAATTAATTTGTTCAGTGGCTACGTCGATAGCCACTTAAGGGCTTTACCGCAATGAGAGTCTAAGTAGGGCCGAGATTCTGCGTACAGGTGGGGATAATGTTCTCAAGCGTTGGTTTACAGCGATCCGCATGCACTACATAAATCTTATCATTAGTATCATTATAAATAGTTACAAGCGGATGAGCATAGCGAATGCATTCGTAGGGGCCTAAAAAGAAAGCAGCGAATTTTTTACAAGGGCCGGTCTGATCGGTCAAGCGCGGAGTGAAAATACGAACCGCTTGGCCCGGCTTCAAATTCAAATGGCGGGCGCGGCGATTGGCGTAGTATTGCTCTTTCAATTGAGCATTCCTAAGCGCGGTATGCGCCGCATTGCGCGCCGCCGAGAGACGCTGCGCGAGCTCGGTGGGTTCACCGTGCTTATCTGTCGACTCGGGTAGCATTGCGCCAGGCGCGGGGGGCGTCAACATTCTTTCCCATAGCGACGCGGCTGGGCGCCCAAACAAGAGTGCGTACGGCGTGGTGCCCATTGCCGGGTGTTTCGACGTATTGTACGCATGCACCGCGGCGCCTAAGTGGTAATCCCAATCGGAATGAGTTTGGTTCACGTAATGGGACACGATTTCCATCAGAACACCGTTTCGGCGCTCCACCATTCCGTTGCCTTTTGGCATATATGCAAATGAGCGATGCTGAAGGGTATTGAAATACAATAACAATCTTTTGAATGCCCCTTCGACAAAGCTTGGCGCGTTATCGCTCAAAATGGCGCCGGGTACGCTAAATATGGGAAGAATGTGTAGCAAGAATGCAAATGCTACAGTATCCTGCCGGATATCGGGTACCGGAACAGCGATACCAAATCGCGTGCACTGGTCAACGAAAACCAACACGTGTTTATGCCCGCGCCGCGTGCGTGGCAGCGGGCCAACGGCGTCGACTGCGATGACATCGCCGGGAGATCGCGCGATTTTCCGGCACGCCATCAAAGTCTGCATCGACTGCCTGAGTCCTTTTCGCGCACAACACAAAGGGCACGTGGCGACCCAATGCGCGCTTTCGGGGCGCATATTTGGGAACCACGCAAATTCCTGTAATCTCTCGAACGTTTTCATTATTCCCAGATGTCCCGCTGTAGGGTGATTGTGTGCTAGTTCGAATACTAGCGGGCACAGTGAGGCTGGAATACACACAGGATCATACAACTTGATCCCCGGTACTATTGAAGCCTCAGCCCTTTTTCGCATGATTCCATATTGATCAATGAAAAACGGTGGCACACATTGTCCAGGTGCATCCTTACAAACTTCCATCAAATTCACTATATACGCTTCTTGCATCTGCAAGCGCTTCAATTCAATTATGGGGACAAACGGGGGCAAAACGTGATCAGTGTGAAAACCGTTGACGCGCACTTCGGTAGCCGCGGGGCCACCAGCCATTGTTTGTGGACCTACGGTAGTGAGTCCGGTAATTGGCTCCACCCCATTGTTCGTCGGCTGTCGCGTGTCCATTGTCCCAGGGATGTGGTCACGCGCCGCAGACTCCGCCCTCGCACGCGCGCGTGTCCTCATTGGTTCCTTGATGGGCGCGCGTCTGGAAACAGTAGCTACCGTATCCCACGGGTCGATTGCGGTCTGTGTCGCGACAGTTTTATTGTGTGATATTTTAATGAGTGCAAATTGCTCAAATGCTTCGTCAAGTTCTAATTTCTCGTCGAAAGTTATTGGCGCATCGCGCCTTCGGGACAGAGCATCTGCGAGCTCATTGCATTTTCCTTTCAAATGCTTGAATGTAATTTGATACGGGGCAATGGCCAATGCAAACTTATGCAATGCGGCGTGTGGTGTAGCCTCCAAATTGGGGTTCTTCACCCAAGGGATACTTTTGGCATCAGTCCACACTTCAAAGGGGCGTCCCGCCAAGTAGCAATGCCAATTTCGGACGCTCTCAAAAATTGCGTAAGCCTCTAGAGTGATGGCGGGCCATCTGCTCTGAACCTCAGTCAACTTCCGGCTGTAGAACGCGCACGCATGCAGTCCGGATTTTTCGTCGGCTCGCTGCACCAGCACTCCAGCGACCGCAATTTGTGACGCGTCTGTAATTACGATGAACGTTTTATTTGGGTTCGGGTATTGCAAACAGGGGCTGTGTAATAGTATTTCTTTTAATTGGAAGAAGGCTCTCAGAGCCTCAGGATTGTTGTTGAGATCTACCGGCGCGTTTCCATCGTAGTTCTCGCGCGGACCGGTGCGTGTCAAATTCGATAGCGGCACTGCTATTTCGGCGCACCTGTGTATCATGCGTCTGAAAAATCCCACTGCTCCCAAAAACCCTTTGACTTCCTTGACAGTTTTCGGGAGGGGCCATTCTGAGATAATATTGCGTTTGTCCATGGGAATGCAAATGCCCTCACGGCCGATCATAAAGCCCAGAAATTTTACCGCAGTGATGCGTGCGAAAAAACACTTACGGGGACTAATTTTGAAGTTATTTTTTATCAATCGATCCAAAATTTGGCCAATGTCACTCAAATGGGTTTTCCAATCCTGACTGTAAATTAACAAGTCGTCAATGTACAATAGCACATTGCGATGAATCAATCCCGCCATTGCAAGCTCAAAACACCTTTGTGCCAAACTTGGTGAGCATTTTAATCCCATAGGTAATCTCTTCAATTGGAATTGACCAAAAATATTACGGAACGAAGTGATGTGTCTGTCGTCGGGATGCAGTGCAATGTTATAGAAAGCCTGATTAATGTCGGCACTGCTAAAAAAACTTGCAGTTGCTGAGTGCATCCACGGTGTCATCCAGCCTCGGCAATGGAAATTGCGGCGCATGCAAAACCAAGTTTAATCGCCTGTAATCAATGACCATGCGTTTAGAACCATCAGGTTTAGAAACAACTAATGTGGGAGCGCAGTATGGGCTTGTGCTTGTTTCAATTATGTCGTGTTCAATTAGACAGCGCAGGTGCTTTTCCAAGTATTGCTGGTCATCCAGGCTCAACCGATACATGCGGCACGCAATCGGTTTTCGATCAGTCAATTGCAGTCGATAATCGACTAATTCACTGTACCCTATGTCGTACTTGTGTCTCGCAAAGGCGCCTTTGTGCTTCAAAAGTACGGCTGCAAGTTCCTTGCGCTCATTTTCCGACAATGTTTGGGGCACAGAAAATTCCATTTCGTGTCCATCTGGACATTTCACATGCAATGGCTCACCTAAGTGGTCTTCAATTACCTTCTCTGGAACGCTTGAAGATACCGGCTCTGTCGCTTCGTTGGCGCGGCACTGCCGTATCCATTCCTCCGGGGGGTCGCCGGCTTTGACTTTCAGAACACAATCGACGGGCTCAACCAAGCCGATTTTTTGTTCCATCTGCAAGGTAATCGGTTGATCACGCACGTTTGCGACCCTCATTAGAAACACCTCGTCACTTGTTTCATATGCTGCAGATGCGGCGACTACCCCATCCTTCAAGTTTACGGATTCCAGCCCAGTGACCGTAAATGTGCGGTAGCTAACTGGAGCTGATAGGCGCACCGGCACCATTGCTTCATGCCTTGCCTTGATTTCGGTAGCCGCTGTGACTAATGCAAACACTGCCCGAATCTGCACGTCCGGCTTGTGGTTATCAAAAGGGATGCTGACGCCTACTGAGGGGATTTTTAAGATGCGCGCGGGCATATCAATTATCATGTGCCGCAGCACGTCCGCGCCCAAAATTAAATTGTCAACCAGCCCATCGATGGCTTGAAAAACAACACGAAACGTGTGTCCCCCTATATCAATGGGCATTTCCAACTGACCAATTATCATTAGCTTGGAATCCGCAGCGCATCGCATGTGAGAAATGGGAGAAGTTTCTTCAACGGCGTCATGTCCATGTCGATGCTCCTGGAACACGTCTCTGCTGCATAACGAGCGCATGGCGCCGGTGTCCAGCAAACATCGGTGGTACATGATGCCGTCCATGCACACGGGCACTGCAGGACTGTAGTAGACATGCACAGGCCCGTTCCGCCTCGCGACGACAGACTTTATATTTTCCTGTTCATCTTTTGATAGCGTAATCATTCTGATTCTATCCACCGATGGGCTCATGGAAATTTCCGCCATTTCTAATTGGTGATTATATTCAATTGATGGAAACATCTGTACCGTTACCGTGTCGTCTGATGCGCGCTCGGACGCACCTGTTGTCGGGTTCAACACGGTCAATCGGCCGTCATAGCTTTTCATAAAGCTACGCTTACCTGCGTCTCTGTGTCTGGTAATTAGCGGCCTCGACTCCCGTCGCAGTCGTCGGCGCGCTCGTTCAATTAGCGTCGTAGCTGCCGGGGGCGCGGCGGCTAACAGAGCTGCTAATAAATACTGGCAAGTCACTATGGCGCACACCAGGTAAATCCATATCTGCAGCCATGACCTTAAGGCGTCAAAATCCCAAAATCCCACGCTTACCATTGACCTGGCCATTAATCGATGCGATTGTAAACTGCCATCAACCGCATGCGTCGGCATTCCATGCACGCGCCGCACAATCGCGTATGAGTGCCACACGTCGTTCAGCGTGGTGGTCGGCAGCAGCTCAGACAAATTGTACATTGTCGTTGCGGCAAAGATCTGATGGTGCACGTCCGTCGGTCGTTCGAGTTGCCACCTGTGTGGGAAACTGTGGGTGTTGTAAACGGGGATATGTTCCAGGGCGCCTTTCTCAGGTAAATACTTGTACCACTGCCCATGCAATTTCAACACACGGTTGTGGCGATTTGTGCACGTTCCCATAACCGGCTGGAACAGAAGGGCATTTGTAATTGTATCCAAATGCAAGGTCACATTCTGTCCATGCAATTTCATTCGTATTGGGACCGTAGCGTGGCACGCGTCTTTACCTGTTTCGGTGCCCAACTGATAAGTCTTTACCGCAAAGCACTTATGCACTAGAAATCCGTCTGGCGCCGCCTTGGCCAAAATCTCATTGTCGCGCATGTACCAGCGCGCCGTGGTCGTCGGGTGTTCGGTCATAGCTAGGCGGAGAAGTTCCTGAAAATGTTGCACATGCCTACAAGTAGACACGGCCTGTGCACGCATAGTTTGCTCAGATGTCTCGTACACCGCTTGCATCGCTGCGGCCAAGTGACCGGTGTCCACTACGCCAAATCCGGGGCGTGCTGCGCGACGCTTCTCCCGCACATACCTAATTGGGGGGATTTCGAACGGTGCCACAACAATATCCTGGTCTGATTTCCATAGTTTTTTACCACATGAAATGATTTCTTCTTTTGCTCGAAATGACAATGCCAAAGTGTGATCACGCGCGAGCCAAATATCTTGTCTAATTAACCCAGCTATTTCTTGCCATTTCTCATAGGGGCATTCAGCCTTTGGGTTTGGTTTCCAGACTAATTGGCTACCGTCGGGTAGGGTACAGGTGCCCTCCTCGTAATTACACTTTGACACTTCTCCTAACGTACTTTGCATAACCTTGGCGCCGTAGCGCATGCGTACATCTCCCTTAAACAACCCACACTGCGGGGTCTTGGTAATTAACCAGCTGCAACAGTACAGCCCGTGCCCCGAGTAACTCACGTTTGTCGGGTATTGAGTGTCCCATGCGTTGCTCAGCTCGTCCACTGGCTGAAGCGCGCCGTCGTTGCACTTATGGTACTTCATCATGCTCTCACACTCCGAGGGATCTACCGCACGCGGCTGCGAGTCAAAATGTTCCAAAGTGACGTCACCCCAGAAGTTCTGGTATGTATGAGCCGACCGCGTGGCCGCTACACATCGATACGCAGTGGCACGATACTCTACCATATTGCGTTTGTAAATAGTAAGTTTCAGGGGAACCGGTTTAGTCAACGACACAGCAGAATCGACTAACGCGGTGCAGTTAGGCAGGTCGGGGTAGGTGTACAAGTCGTAATGATCGGTCAGGTCGCTGCACAGCAGTGGCGTGTCCGGCATCGTCGTGGCCCCCGCCAACGGCATCAAGCTCAAGCACGCCATCACCACGGCGATGGTGAACACTGTAAACAAAGCGCCAAAGACTTGATTATTATACGGTGGCTCAGAATACGCTCGCTGGCGAGGCACTGCGGACGTTTTGTCTCTAAATTCGGCCATTTTATCAACGCATGTGCTCGAAAACGTACGCGGGGACAAAATCACGGGGGGCTCATTTAGGAATGGGTCTAATGGGGCGTCACGCAAAACCCTCCACTCGATTCTAGTAAGCGTATCATTGTGGTCGTCATGCGGGCGACAGTCTGGGAGCACCACGCAATCTTCATCCTTCAGATCATGCATTGCAGTGCGCCGCAGGTAATCTAACCAACTGGTACGAAATAGGATTGACGTGGCTTCGCGTTGATACGCCCAGTGGCTAATCCACTGTTCCCTATCTACCATGAGCGCGTGCATTTTACACTGAAGGCTAGCTACAGGTTGCTCCTCCATCTCCTCCTCCTCGTCAGGGGCTTCCGGTTCCAGCCCTTGCAATGTCAATAGTTGATCATGATGGAAGAGAATTCTAGCGTAAGACGGCGATGACTCGGTCACGGCCTTGTAAGTGCATTCACCCACCTGTGTCACTGTCGTCGGGTTCAACAGCGGCACGCTGCTGCTCTGACCTTGCTGCGATTCCAACGGCCGTTGTGCCGGTTGTGGCTGTGGGTGCCATCCGATTGCCGCGGGCTGCTGGCTCTGGACGTACACAGGCTGCATCATCTGCGAGGAAGGCACGGTCATAGGTTGACTTAATTGCATCGGTACCCATCCACCTGGATACCCAAAGTTTTGTGGATATTGTCCTCCCTGTCCACGGCCTCGCCCTCGGCCGCCACCTCTACCGCGCGCACGAAAGTCGCCTCCGCGGCCACGCTGATTGCTATCGTTGCCGGCAGATGGCTCGGGAGAGGGCTTATTTGGACATTGGTAGCGAAAGTGATCAGGAGATCCACATTCCCAACATCCATTTTCAAACCTTTTGGGCGGTAACTCACGCCTCGGGCGCGGTGCGCCCATCATCTTAGCTTCCTGGGCGTCGAGTTTTTTCTGTCGTTCGTCGAGCGCCCGTTCCTTGGCCTTGAGCTTCGCATTCTCGGCACCCTCTGCCTCCATCGACTGGACCGAGGGGTGCAGGTTCATGGCCATGATGCGCTCCATGACCTGGTTCGACGTCTCGGCGACGATCTCGCTGGCCGACTTCGCATGTTCCTTCTGAACGGTTTCAAGGTTTTTGTAGCTTTCTTGCATGCGCGCATTATCAACTAATTCCTTCCAGCTTATATTGGCGTGCACCGCCAGGTTGCGCCTAATGTCCTTGTCCAACCCCTGGTGAAACTTAGTGATGCACATGCCTTCCCTTTGGGCGGAATGCAGCATTGGATATGCGCGCTTTACTGCACGTTCCAACCTAGTTGCCCAATCCAGCACAGATTCAGTGGGACTTTGGGTTGACTCAATAAACTCGCGCTGTGCATGGTGCTGGGCGTTTGGGTTTGCAAACAGTTCTTCCAAACGATCCATCATGGCTTTGTAATCAAGTGCGCGCAGTTCCCGCCTTCTAGCTACAAAAATAGAATTGGCATTCTTTTGTAAAAAGATAGGCAGCAACTTTTGCCTAGAGCGCATTGAAACACCTAGCGCATCACACAAAATATCCCACTTACGTCTCCAATCCTTGAAACTCTTGTCAGCCCTTCCAGTGAATGCATCGCACTGCGTAGCCAGGGCGGTCAGCGTAGCGGCCGTGCCGTGCGGCACCTGGTGCTGCGCCAGATAGTCTGGATCCGTAGGATTAGGTGCAGGTGAGAGCGATCCTGACGATCCTGGGGAGGAGGGACCCGGCTGTCCCGCCAAATTGATTACACTGGTAGCTGGTTGAGCCGTAGCGTTTGCAGGCGCAGGTGCCGCTCCACTGCCACCCGCTGATCCGCTTACACTCGCCGGCGGGGGCACAGTCTGCGCGGTTGTGTTCCCAGGGGCCGTCCCCGCACCCAAGGTAGCATTAGCTGCCGATGCTATGGGTGGAATTAATCCCCTGTTAGAACAAAATGCCAAAAATTGAGTAGTGGCCTGCTCCAGCGCGCTGGGGTTACCTACGCTGGTGTACATACTTAAACCTAGCCTAATGGCCTGTAGCTTATTTTTATCTGCTGTGGAAGCATTGACTGAAATCGCCGCTGGTCCTGCGCGGTTAAGTTCCCCAGACCACTGGTGCAATAGCTGTATCATGCCCGGGAAGGTCCAACCTTCTCTAGTGTACCCAGTGGTTTCCCTGCCCGGGTCCGCCGCGGTCGCCGCCGTCAGGATCTGGCCCGGCGTCACTTGGTTGGTCGCCGCCGCCGGGGTAGTCGTCACCGTTGTGAGCGTGGCCGGCGCGGTCGTCACACTCGAACCTGGGGGTGGGGTGCTGGTCATTCTACTTTGATTTATGGGAGACGGTCCTACGATTCTGCGCCGTGCTCTATTCGAAGAGACACAGCTTTCAATCGAGCCTTGCGCAGATGCAAGCTCACGTGGTGTGGAAGAACTTCGCGGGGCACTTAATTGAAGCTCCCCCAATGAATTTTCCGCCTCTTCGAGCTCTTCGGCTAACGAGGGAAATTCAATATTTATATCTGGGATCGCTACTGGGGTGTCAATTAGATTTACGGAAGTCTCACCACTTCTACGCTGGTATGCAGACGAACTCACGGGCTCGTCTTCACCAGCGTACCCTGCTGAATCAGCCTGTGATCCAGACCCTGTCGACACCGGGGAGCTACGGCCGCTTTTTCCCCACGGTCGTCGAAATAAACCCCACTTACTTGATTTCCGCTGCTCTCGCCCGGGCTCAGCACTTACTGGCCTGTCGGGTCGCAGGAGCGGACTATCTGGTGGGCGTTCTGTTTCTGTGCCTCCACTGGACGCTCGTCGAGCCGCCCCAGTCGGTAGCGCACCTGGCGCGCAAGCCGGCGTATCCCAACGGCTGCCGCCTGTTCCTGCACGTGCAATTCCAAATTGCAGCACTGGCCGGACAACGGGAGTGCTATCCTCTGTGCGTCTGGTCCAAGTCGCTGCTTCCTGTGCGCGCTCGGCTTCCGCTTCCGCTTCCTGCGCACCTGCTTCAACTCTTACCTGTTCAACCTCAGCGTCCTGCGCGTCCGCAGTCTGCTGTGCCCTGCGCAAAGCCGCTTCTCGGCGCGTGCGCTTCTGTAGCTGTTCTGCAGCTCTCCACACTTCCTCAACTGACCCTGGGATCGACGCTGGCCCTCCTGACCGCAGCGTTTCCACCCGGCGCGACAGATCGTTTGTTACTTATCACTTAACGGCTTGGCGTTGATCAGGCGCCGCACCGTTCACTGAAGTGAATTAAGCTAACCACTCGCGTCTGCTACCAAGTTGTCATGAATCCGTGTATTCAGCTGTTTTTCGGTTACACGATTCACGAGGTTTTTTACCGCACTTTTCCCTCTATTCCCACTTCACCGGCCGCTTGCCGCTGCAGTGCACTGCACTGGGCCCGGAGGTCCAGATTATAAATGCGTGTTGTAAATTTTAAGGAAACGTGTCCGAAGACGGTAGGTTTTTCAGAACGTGCGATGAACCACTCGGTGGCTCACGCTGTTCCGTTTCCCGCAGCACGCACAGCACTTACACTCAGCATAAGCAGCGCAGTAATTAGAGCAGTTGTTAATTAGCTAACTAAGGGAAAAAGTTAGTACTTAGTGCCAATACAAAAAAGGGGTCCAAGTTGGGTTGAGAAGAGAGTTTATTTTTTTGGGCGATGGAAGAACAGTAGCGGCAGAGTAGAAGCAAAATTGGCTTACGTCGCATCGACGAAGTTGGGGGAAAAACCAATTTCGGCTACTTATAAGGCAATCAAGACTACCATAATTGACTTGAATAAAAAGCAAAAAGGGACATAACATTGCGAAGTTACAAAATCACTTTCAAATCACATAAGCTCTGATGTAAGCACTTAGTAAAATCGTACGTAACGCAACTGCTTATAAAAAGAGTACTAATTAAGATCAGCTAACAAAAGTAATTAAAAGCTTCATGCGACATGGGGCTAAGCCTATAAGTTACAAGCTTATTCGGTGCAACAATTACTCACTTCCATAATTACCTACAAATCCCTACTTAATATAAAACGACCTAAAACAAATAACAATGCAGTGCAACGCATTTTTACAAAAACAGAATGAACAAAGTACGTACAAGGGCAATTACGGCATCATAATCCAACACAGCAATTTAAGCTAATCAATAATTAGACAGCTAACACAAGCTTACAACTAATGATAATTAATTAAGATACAGAACGATTAATTAAGCTCGTGGGAATGAAAGGCATTGGCGTGAAACGATCTGTACAATAGTTTCTACATGTCACATGGAAACTTTGCTTGGGGGTTTTGTATTCATTAATTACGGTAGCTAGAGAATGCTCGCGGGCGCGAAGTGCTTATCACCTCCAGTCCCGCGACCCACTATTGTGACTATCCGGTCAGCTAGCGCCCGTGAGAAAGGTTTCAGCCCGATGGCCACACCCTTCCGAACGCGAGGAGATATTTATGCTAGGGCGGCGGAAAAGTATTTTTTGGACTGCGACTTGTCACTTGGGGCGTTATCAGAAGCTGTTCCTACCACCCACCGATACTAGATGACGCACGACAATCTAGTCAACATGGGGAGGAACGCGGAACAGTGCTTTTGTATTTTTTGAGTGAGATTCATTGTTCCTGGCTTCCGGTCGCCACCTACCTATCAGCCGTCAGTCTCCGCCTCTGCCCAAAGATAAGTAAAGGGTAGAATGTGCTTTAGACCGCCCAGAGAGTCACAACAGTGTGCCGGCGAGCCCAAAGGCGGCCACACGCCGCGCCGCGGCATTTCAAAGTGAAAAATGTGAAATTCCCCTCTCACCTTATGCCATGTGGAATGCAGTTACACCTAAGTTAGACATAACCTAGCTAAATTGACTTAAATAGATTTGGCGCACGAAAATAGTAATTAAAATTGGGGGGTAAGGAAACGAAATTGTGCAGAGCACTACAACCACTATAAAACAAGGCGAACTCGGTCAGCCCAGGTAGCGGCGTCGATCTTGCGATGCAGTGCTCTGACGGGGTACTGCGCAGCCCACTGCAGGGCTGTGCATGCCATGCAGTCCCCGTTGCCGTCGAAAAGCCGCCGTAATGTCTGAGAAAGTTTGCCCAAATTTAGTTTACAAAATACATAGTAGTTTACGTTCCGTGAATTATTATTGCATTTGTTTGTCTAAAATTTTGTGGGGTGGTGTTTTTCCCATCGTAAAAACGCTCTTACAACTACCTACAACTAGGGTTCAAACGGTACCAGTTTTTCGGACCGGGACCGAGACCAGAAATTTTTTATCTCGGGACCGGAACTGGAATTTTGTTACTGTCGATACCGTAGTTGTTCAAACGTATTTACGTTTACTCGATAAATACGTATACTTGAGTACTGTGTAAATACGTTTACGTTTCCTCCCGAAAAAAAAATTACGGTACGCGCTTACTCGCCTACTTCTTGAAAGTAAAAATTAAATACTGTACGTTTACGTTTACTTTGAAAAAGTTGAGTACTTGCAACAACTCTGGTCGGCACAAGGATTGGCGTGTCGGGACCGGGACCGGTACTGGGGTGTCGGGACCGGGACTGTTACCGACCCAGTCCCGACTTTGTTCCGAACCATGTACGGAGACCGTGGTCCCGTTTGAACTCTAACTATAACTACTATTTTTTTGATTTGCTATTAACCCTCTACCAATTTTATTTGGTATCCGATAAGCTTGGCTCAGCCGCCGATTAGATAACTCAGCCGAACTGACCCCACTTGTTTTATGTTTGTCGGGGTACGCTTTGAAACTATCCATTAATCCAGGGTGGTAGAAAAATACTGCGATTTTTACTGAACTTTTAATGAGAACTTTCTCTCTTTACGCAGCCTTGTGTGACGAAACATTGTGGTCTCCAATATTACCCCCTTCGTATAGCTGGCGTCGCTCTTCTGGCGGCCCTTCTCACGTCCGGACTGCACAATATCAATAAGTATCCATTCACAACGCAGTAAACGTGCATAGCTGCGTATGCCAGGCGAATGTCGTGCGACAGGTGTTCGTCGTCCAGCTCCGCTACGGGCTGCAGCGCTGCGTTGGCAATGTGCCAGCCGTGCACGGCCATGATTGACTGCAGCAGGAACAGCATAAAGCCGCATAAGGCGAGCTTGCAGTCCACTGATAGGTCTGTGGTGATAAGGTGAATTTATGTCGTGTTTAGTGATGCCATGATGCCGTGGCGTTTTTTCGTGGCGCCACGAAAAAACCCCGCTTGGTGTTAGCGCCAAAGTATGAAGTGCCGTGGCTTTTTTGGCGCCTATGTCCTGGTCGTGTCACACACCTGTATTGTTTGAGGTGGCTGGTCCCTGTCTCATTTTGTGTCTATGTACGCACATTTTGATTGACATGGAAAGGTAGAGCAATGCGTTCGCACACAGCATGAACCAATCGAAAACGGTATGAGCGCGGAAGTATACAGCCACCACCGATCTGCGAATTGTAAATAGCGTATTTTCTCGAAATACCCGCAGGGGTATAGTTTTCAGAGTGAAAATTTTGAGGGGGGTATATCGAAGGGGGGGGGGGCTTATTCGAGGGTTTTTTTTGTCGAGATAAGTCAGTAAATATGGGCTTCTACATAGGTAAGTAAAACTGATAATAAACGTGATAAAGCGGGATATATTTAGACATATCAACATACAGGGTGCGGCAATTTAGACCTGCGCTCTAGATTTAGAATAACTTGTCACTGGGTGGTCGGATTGATGTCAAATTTTAGGTCAACATTAGCAACTAAACAGGAAAGGATCCCTGAAAATATGGCTGCGATAGCTCCACTCGTTCACAAGTTATTCATGCGAACGCGTAATTGTCACTTTTCCACCACCTTGTGATATCGTTCAAACGGGATTGACTTTTCGGGACCGGGATCGGATTGTTTTTTCTCAGGGTTTTCTGATTTTCTTTTCGCAGCTGCATGCCTAAATGCATGCACGCCCGCCACCAATTCGCTATGCCCAACAGGAAATCGGTGGGCGCTGCGTAATTGGTCGTAAAGCTAGGTGGTGGAAAAGTGACAATTACGCGTTTGCAGGAATAACTTGTGAACGAGAGGAGCTATCGCAGCCATATTGTCAGGCATCTTTTCCTATTTAGTTGTTAATGTTGATCTGAAATTTGACGTCAATCCGACCACCCAGTGACAAGTTATTCGAAATCTAGAGCGCAGGTCTAAATTGCCGCACCCTGTAGATGGCTACACAAACTAGTCTTATGTGTAGCTGCGATGCATATTGGCATCAATTAAATCATCATGTACCTTTCATACATGATGTACCATATTCCAGACGGGGGTATTTCGAGGGGGCATTTTTTCCTCAGTTCGAAAAGACCTGGGGGTATTTCGAGGGAGGGTTAATTCAAGGGGGTATTTCGAGGAAGTACAGTATACTGAGCTGCCCTTAAATGTTTAGTTACTTGTAATACTTGTCCACCTGTTCATTCCAAGACATTGAGTCTTCGCCGCAGTCACATTTGTCGCCACATAGTTGAACTTCATCCAGCTCATGGGCAGTACCATGACAATAGCAACCAGAATGCAGATTGATATTACGGCATAAGTTTTCAAACCATCCCAGACCTGTTTGAACAACATACATCATGCTACATAGGTATTTGAATTGTCCAAAATAAAACTACCGTATTTCCTCGGAATACCCCCGGGGGTTATTTTTTCATAATGCAAATTTTGAGGGGGGTAAACGAGGGGGAGGGGTATTATATTGTCAGAAATTTTCGTGAAATGCCAAGTGAAGAATATGCTTTTAAGTACCGAAAACTGGTGATAAATGTGTCCAAAAATATGATACATCGCTACACAAACTAATATTATTTATGTAGCTGCGATGCTAACTGGGGGCAGTCCCAAGCCCTGTAAAGTGTAAAGTAAAGTGTCAAATGTAAAGTCAAATGCAAAGTAAAGTGTCAATCAAAACAAAAAAGAAAAGATTTTATTACTGAACTTTGCATGACAATTGACAGTTTACTTTGCATTTGACTTTACATTTGACACTTTACTTTACACTTTACAGGGCTTGGGACTGCCACCTGGTAGCAATAAATACACCATGTATACGTACATTGCATACATGACGTAAATAATTCCAGACTTTAGAGGAATTTTCAAATTCATGCTGCCCATTTTGAGGGGGATATTTCGAGGAAATACGGTATATCAAATTACGGCTGCATGTCGATGGCGAGCGCACAGGATCGCAGTTGCCCTGTTGCAAGTCATGGCCAGAACGAGGTTGTTCTGCGCGAACAGCCCCGCCCACACGAGCTGGTAGCACAGCTGCGCCGCCAGGCTGCCACTTTGGAGGTAGAGGTCCGCTATCTGTTGGTCGGGTAAAGGACAAGATTATCGATAGCGTTTTACTTACAGTTACCGCATATCCTCGAATAAGACCCCAGGGGAGTTATTATTTCGTCAGAACTCAGAAGTTTTTGTGGATAGAGTTATTTTTTCCCTCAGAACTTGCACTTCATCCATTCTATGAATGCCTTCCGCCAATTCGTAAAATCCAGGTATTTAACAGTTCAACAACAACAAAAACAAGGTATCAATGCTAAAATTCATGTTCATTGGCATCGGAATCATTGAAATACATATTGTGGATACACATCATCAAATACCCAGAGGGGGGGGGGGGTAATCAAGGATGAGTTTTTCC
Source organism: Sphaerolaimus hirsutus (assembly GCA_964036195.1). Taxonomy (NCBI): domain Eukaryota; kingdom Metazoa; phylum Nematoda; class Chromadorea; order Monhysterida; family Sphaerolaimidae; genus Sphaerolaimus; species Sphaerolaimus hirsutus. Next base: position 16,173,889 of record OZ038458.1, read on the forward strand.
CCACCCGGCCAACAGGGGTATTATTCAAGGATATACGGTAGTTAAAATATAAACAGTAGCTAACTGGCCATTCGTATCTGGGAATTTCCACAAAACCAGTGTGCATAAACAGAACGTAGAAGTCTACCACTCCCAGCGCCAGGAATACCGTGTAGAAAGATCCGCTTAATTTTGAATTTTTAGTGCGCCTGTAGATACTGGGTGTAATGATCGGAACGCATTTACGGATTTTTACGGTGAATGTCACCATATTTTGATGAACAATGCAGCGTGAAAAACTGCACCAAATTTGCCGACAGTGCAAAATTGTGGGGAAAACATTTGGTAGGTATGTATTCAGAGTGGTATGGTATGGTACATTTCACTGTAGTGGTTCGTTCATCGGGTTGGCGATACTGCGCCTATGATGGTGATGGAAAAGTGCCAGTAAAAATGGCGTCACGGCGCCATTGAAAATAACAGAAAATGGCGCAAGCCTTCAAACCGAATTTTTAAAACAAGAGTTCTGCAGACCTGTAAATGATATAACAATTCTACAAATTCATATTGAAGTGCATCTGCTTGTGGATTCATGATGCTCTGTTGTGGGCATTCCCAGAGAAAAACCCCACAATGTTGCAATGATATGGAAAACACTGCAAACAATTTTTTTCGTCTTTTTTATGGATCAAAATCCTGGCAAATTAATTTTATTTGCCTGGCTTGCCGGTGGGAAACTGGGAAATTTTGGCAAGTATTTTTTGGCATCGACTTCGGTTTCGGTTATTTGTATTGAGTATCGTCTTAGGGTTCAAAATATTTAGTAGAGTATGGTTCGTGTATCGTGTTTCGGCTCATAAAATGTGCGGGTTTCGGGTTGGAGTCGGGTCGGGTTCCAACCGAAGAATGCCCCTTCAGAGTAATTGTGCCAGAGAAGAAGGCGCCAGCGCCATCACGCGCCATTCTATCAGTAATCCATTAGTTGCGCAGACTTCGTGCATCTTGAATCATCACCCACCTGTCGTTGATTATGACGACCAATACAAAAATGTAGACTGGTACTGATAGTGCGACAATAACCAGCATAGAAAAATCTAGCCAGTGCATCTTCTGCTCAGTTTTTATGTTGCTGTTTTTTTGGTAGGACTGACAGTATCTGTGACAATCGGGAAACGGACGCGGAAAAATAAATTGCCGTCTGTAGACACAAATCCAGCAGATGACAAAACAAACGCGCGAACCAGAGACGTTATATTTAGGTAGCGGTGGAAAATCTGCGCAACGAACGCTAACTGTCGCTGCCAAATCCCCCTCTCTCCAGAAAAAAAGACTTCAACACAATGCAAGTTTTGTTTTCCATCCATAAATCCGCAATGCCGAATGCTAATGGGCAGCCTGGGAAAACGAGCTAAAGCTGTTCCCATTGTGCGGGTAAATAAGGCGGTTCTCTGCCAAAACAAGTGCGTCGGCTTGCAAGTTTTATTAGTGTGGAACTTTCCTCGAGCGTGTCTCCACGCGTCGGTGGACTGAACTTGTCTGTGCCTACTCGTTAGCTGATTGAAATGGGGGGAATGGGGTAAGGGAGCTGAAATTAACAAACTGTTTTGACAAAAAATGCATATTGCTGTATTTAAGGCTGTGTTTTACTTAGGTATATCAGTTTAATGTGCACCCCGTTCCGAGTTGCCACTAGTGATGGAAAAGCGCCAGGACAAATGGCGCCAAGCGCCAGTGGCGCCATGGCCCCATTCTAAAAATAGGCCCTTGGCGCCGAAGGACGCCAGAGAATTTGACGAATACAGAGCGGTGTAAATAGGTACCTAATCAATGATAAAAGGGGCTGGGAAAAATTATTTTAGATCTACCGTATTACCTCAAATTAACCCCTCTTGAATTAACTCCCTCGAAATACCCCCCCACCCTAAAATTTGGCTGAGTAAATAACCCCCCCTCGAAATACCCCCATATTGAGTGTAAAATGAATGTACACTACAAATACTACAGTTTGTGATCTGTATGATGCAGAACACACGTTGAAACCAATGATTAGTGCGCCAGCGCCATTCCATCACAAGTTGTCACCTCATTTGTATTTTTTACAGCAACCCACAGTATCACAGAGCCAGACATTATCACCGTCGGGCATAATAGGGATCGAGCAAAAGCCCACATGTATATTATGCCCGGTCTGGTGAATCTCAAATGAGTGTCAGCTGTCTTTGTATAGCGTATTTATTTACACAGCTGAAGAGTTGATTGTATGCGTGACTGGTGCCAATTGTCTGCATGTGGTGCCTTTGTGTGCGTTGAAAGTAAAGTGTTGTTTTTCACACCTATGAAATTGATATTTTTTGTACAGCGACATTGTGTTGCATGCAGCTTTCACCTACTTTAAGTGTTCTGAAGAACGTCAACATTTCCATATCGTTTAATTTTGACTCCTCACGCTGTCAAGTGACAAATTTCAGACAGTTATACGGTGTTGAATGTCAGGGACCTTTTACCTTATCTGTCACTCGGAAATTTGAAACTTTGTCTAAAATTGTTAATTGACAGCAATCGGGATTCTTACCAACAGACTCAGATGAGATTCCCAATAACAACCTAAGTGAACGCAAACCCAAAATTCTTGGGATACGCATCTTTGATTGTTCACTATATAATCTTTTTTTTCTTCAAATTTTTCTCGTCTCATCTTCCATTTTGTTGGTCTAGTCATGGCAATTGTAAATATTATGCAAATACACTGCACATGTACACTACCTGTTATTGTACCAACGATGGCAACCCTCCGATGGAAAAATTGTTTAAATTTTAATGTGTTTTTCTATAAAAAAACCATTAGAATTGAAATTTTTCTGCAAAAATGCTCGTTGAATTTTCGAATTCTAAAGCAGCGTTTACATACCTTCATGTGACGACAATAAAAAATGTGAAAAGTTCCATATTCGCGAGAAAAAGACAGTGATGTAAACACATTTTATACTGTAGGTGTACTGACATCCAAATTTCATTCAGTAAATGGTTACTTTCTCTCGCTAGAGAGAGAGTGATAGACATTTGTAAAAACATTTCATTGTCAGCAGCAAATTTCTGCCACCAATGAAAACATTTTTGAACGTTCTCCAGTGAGAGCTACTAATTACTTATATAAAATTTTGTATGTCAGTACACCTGTAGTGTGTAGGTATATCACTGCTTTTTCTCGTGCATATGCCTTGCAACTCGTGCAACTTTTCACTTGACTTATGAAACTTTTCCACAGTTTTCTTGTTGTCACAGAAAAAACGTGTATTGCCTAATCGTTGCTTAAAAATCTATTTTAAAGTGTTTTATATTTTATGTGGTGGAACAAGGTTTCGAAAACTGAGAAAAATAAGAAAATTCGAAAACACATTGCCATCTTCATACTGCACCTATCAATACACGCAATGACAGTAAGATGGAACACGGAGCTCGGAATAGCTGCCAGGGGCAATTTCGGCCCGGCACTATTTATTCTTGGTCGTGTGCACCATGGATCAAAGCACCTGCTTCCCTCCAAGCGCAAGCCATGCGCTTGACTGATTGATTACGCCATGCGTCCGGTATAGGTTCGGTTTTCATTTGAACACTTCTCATTGTAGGCTGCAATTTGTTCTACTGTGATCGGTGAGAGCGTGCAAGTATTTTACTTTCATTTTGTATTTATTTATTCACGTCGTATACTCATTCGTGTGCGCCCGTCCGTCTAGCTCACGCGTCTGGTCATTATTACTTTTTGAAGCATCTAAAGCCGGCTGCAGGGTAGGTTATATCAATATAACAACGAAAATGTTGCAAGGCAGCGGTGCCGTGTCCAAAGGGTAATTACCGTATTTCCTCGAAATACCCCCAGGGGGTTTATTATTTCGCCAGCAAATTTTGAGGGGGTTAATTCGAGTGGGCGGCTTTTTCAAGGGGGAAGGGGTTATTATTTCGTCAGAAAATTTCGTGAAGAATTGTAGGAAAGAATAGGCCAAAAACATACCCAAAAATGGTAATAAATAAGACCAAACAGTATATATTAGGACATATGTAGGCTAGGGATATATCTACACTAACTAGTGTAAAGTGTGCGATGCAATTTGGCAGCAATAGATACATTATGTACATTATTCGAGACGGGGGGTATTTTTACCTCAGGTCGCTCAGACCTGGGGGTATTTCGAGGGGGGGCAATTCAATGGGGGATAATTCGAGGTAATACGGTACTATACTAACCCGGATTATGGATAAAAATGTGTACAAAGACGAAATACTGAAGCATGGCATAGCCATGTTGGAGCCTTCCAGTTGCGGGCGGCTGTCTGTAATGCATCGATCACGCTATTTATATATGCCGCCATAAAACATGCAGCATGCACTGGTGCGTTTATCATCACGTCTCGAGTATTTATGTTTGATTGGACACATCGTTTTTGGAACTTATGTTTCGTCGCCGCGAGCACCGAAAATTTTGGTTCTAGCCCGTGTTTGATACCTAATCATAACGGCGATAAAACTTTTTAACTGACTTCATTCTTTAACTCTTAATTAATTTATCTTAATAATTGTCAATTTATTTTAGCCACTACCGTATTTCCTCTGAATACCCCCCTCGAAATACCCCCCTCGTTTGACCCCCCCCCCTCTCGAGACCACTATAAAACAATCACCCCCCCCCCTCGAAATACCCCCCCCCCCTCGAAATACCCCCCCCAGATTGAGTGTAAAGAGAACGTACATGACAAATACTGCAGTTTGTGTTCTGCGTAGTGCAGAACACACGTTAACACAATGTCGTAATCACGTTAGAACAGTGTTTATACCATCTACGTACTACTATTAGTCTACAGGAGTCTATACATGTCAGTTATTGATGCATTTTTTTACCCCAGTGTACATCACAAACGACGATTTTGTACTAGGATTTGAAAAAATTTCTGGCGAAATAATAACACCCCCCTTGTAATACCCCCCTCGTTTAACCCCCCCCCCCCTCTCGGGACCACTATGAAACAATAACCCCCCGGGGGGTATTTCGAGGAAATACGGTAGTTTCATTTGCATTCCACGCATGGCCGCAGTCAAGAAATTAATGCTAAATAATTTTATTAGTATTACGCTCTACTGATACATCATAACTATCATAGCTAACCATCTGGAAATTGTGTTGAAATGTTTGTGTTTTTCCACTAAATGATTGCATTTTCGAATTTTTACGCTTAATTTTTTATAGGTACATTTTTACGTTCTGCGGCCTTCCAAGCTGATACGGTTAGACACATTTGCACAATATTTGTTCTGCAGCTAAATACGAATAGACCCGCGTCTGAAATTGATGTTTTAAATTGTGTCTCTGCATTTTATGCTCAATTTAAGCCAAAAATACCGAGTGTTAATGTGTTTCTTCTAGTGGCGAAAAACAATTCGAAAATTCGAAACATTTTTGAATTTTAGACTTTTTGTTTGCCATCCTTAATCACGACTTGGTGAGGTATACAGTGTGTAACGGAATATAAAAAATTCAATATTTTGTAGGCCTTGAACATTTGATATCACTACACCTTGTGGAGAATCTAGATTTTATCTCATGTATTTATAGTTCAATAATAGATTACAGATTGTGACTTCTTAATTGCCTTTTTAACAATTTTGCACTAATCTAAGATTACAAAATATCTTTTGGCGCTTGGCGCTATTTTGCTGTGGCGCTGGCTATTGGCGCTTGGCGCCACACTCACGAAGAGCACCATACCATGTAGCTTTTGACGCTAGGCGCTAATTTTGCGTGGCGCTAGGAGCAAAATGACTGGCACCGGCGCCATAGCAAAAAGCGCCGTGGCGCTTCTGGCACTGGGCTTCGGAAAAACGTCATGGGGCTTAGCGCCAATTTCATACAGTTTTTTCATCACTAGCCAAGGACGCTACAAAAAAATGCTAACCATCGGGTGAAATCATGCTAGGTGTATCATGAACTCGGTGAACTGTTTCAAGTTAATTTACCTCCTTCACATTCATGCTGCATAAGTATTTTAGGACTTTTTGCATTGATACATGCCACACTCTCACCTGAAACGTGGGAATTATTTCATGTGGGATCCATATACGGAATATGATAAATGCTAACGCTAACGGAATAGGAATATGCTAATAAATAAGCGTGCAATCCGCGCCTCCCACTAGCCGGCTGCAAATTCTAAAGTACTGCGCAGTGTAGGGTTGAAACTGGATCGACTTTTCGGGATTGGGATTGGGATTCTGGTGACGGAATCAGGATTTTGGCCAAAGTTCTGGTATAGAGGGTTTTTCTCTTATTTTTAAAGAAAAAGTTTAAAAACACACTTGAATTTGAGAAAAGTGGCATTAAAAGACACACTCGAATCTGGGTGATTTGGTTCAGATTTTTCATTGCACAAAGTCATTCTTTTCACTTTTTTTACCTTCTCGAAATTTTTCTAGCTTCGGGATCCCGATTCTGGACCGGAATCGGGATTGCGATTTTGAAATTTCGAGATCGGGATTGGTGTTTCGGAATCGGTATCGGTACTGCCTAATCCTGGAAATAATCGGGATCGCGTTTGCAGCGTACTCCAGTGCACCTGGCGCCGTAGCCATTACTTATCATCGTACATTCTCGTGCTTGGATTTTTTCTATCAATTTTTAGATTTTTCTCAATAAAGCAAATGTTAGTCGCGATGTTTAGCAGAGCGGACACGACCGCTTCGCGCCGCGTACCTGCGGTCGGCAGTAGTGCGACACCACAGCGACGCCGTCGTACTGTGCAACATAGTTGTTAAAACGTAAATATTTACGTAGTAAATACATTTTGGTGTCCTTTGAAAAAAGTTCCTGTACTCGCTTTTACGTATACTTTTTCAAAGTACTCGAGTACAGAAAACGTATTTCTGATTGGCGTTTATATAGGTTTTTCAAGACAGGGAAGAGAGAAAACCTTGAAAAAAAGCTAAAATAAAGAAAAATAGCCTAAAATGGGTAAAATATAAGATCACATATGGTCAAAAAAGCTGAAAATAGGTGAATTTGAGTGAAAATAGGCTAAAATATGAAAATTAACGATTTTGAGTCAAAATTTAGGCAAAATTTCGCCAAAATACTCACTTTTACGGTTTCTGAGAAAAAGTGTTTTACTCACGTTTACTAATGAGTAAAAGTAAAAACAATCACTTTACGTTTTCTGTACTCGGGGGTGAGTAAAAAATACTTTACGTTACCATATACTTTCAAAAAAGTTGGGTACTTTTAACAACTCTGCTGTTCAACCATGGCGCGGCCGACTCACTTTCACGGTTCGTTCGGCATGCGCGCGCCGCCCAAGCGGCAATCAGATTATGCTCGCTCGGCTATTGCATTTGCATGGCGCCACGCTGCCGGCTATCCGGCCCCGGCTACTCGCAGATGGCGGGAGGTAGATGGTACGCTGCGCGCGCCGCTTTCTTGTTGACACAATGTTATTTTCATTCGGCTGAGAAACTTGTACGCGTATCCAGTGTGCGTGTGTGTGACTAAGTAGTTCCTACTTGTACGTGTAGATTAAAAGCATTTCCTATTTGATAATTGCACCTCATATTTCCAGAAGATTCTCGAGTGAACACCCCCACCCCGAATGTGTTCTCTTTCGGTGGGTTTTTTGGCGGGTTTTGGAGGGGATATGAATCATACAGAGTTGTTAAAATGGTGTTTTTTTTGGAAAACGTAAACCTAAATACCTTTTCCAAATTTTAAGTATTTATACTAAAATGTAAAATCCTTAAAAATACCTGTGAAAGTGTGAAATGAAAAGTAAACGTTAAAATTCTAAAAATTTCTCACAATTAGAGGATTTGAAAACTTGAAATGCAGTTGTTTTTTACATTCCATGTACCATATTTCCTAAAAATACCCCGTTGAATTAACCCCCCCTCAAAATACCCCCTTGAGCGAACTGAGGAAACCCCCTCGAAATACCCCCATCATGAATGATGTACATCATGTATGCAATGTACAATACGCTGTCATTATTATGCTTGCATTTACACTTGCCTGTTTACGCTTGCATTTACAATACGCTTGTCAGATGTACTGGTTTCGTGTAATTTTTTTAAATGTTTTCTCTGTTACCCGGGTAATTGTGACAGGAAAACGTAACAAAGCTTATGGTACTTCTGGTAAACGTAAACATAAACGTGTGTATAAATACCCTAAAATACCAGGTATGGGTAAACGTAAATACGTTTTTGCAACTCTGGAATCCAAATGATTATGATCATTAGATTATATTTTATATTAGAATTACATTTAGTATATTTATGGATAGAAAACTCCTGCTCAGCAGCAAGGGTGGGTGACTGGGTGTTTTTCTTCCCAAATATACTGACATGGGTATTTTTCAATTTGCTCTATTGGCGCTATTTCCTCAATAAGCTGAGGTGGGATTCAGCCACCTATTTAAATTTATTCCTTTCATCCACAGGCGCGTTTTCCATCTGAGCAACTACCTAACTATTAAAAACTTTCACAGGATGGCTTCATTCGGCCCTGAAGCAACATTCACACGCGCGCGGAAAGTGACTGTAAACGCATTGGTTTGTAGGCTTGCGCCATAGTGATGGAAAATGTGACCGGTACTACTTGTATGTAGGGTGTGCCGTATGATTGATAAGGCTCAACTCAAACGAAGTCACATGCTCGCATTTTTTGCATGCATTTTTGAAACGAAAAATTCATCACGGTTAAGCGTGTAATGTGCGTTCCATAAATAAATCATGCTGCATGGGATGCTTTTCCTACTGTCTATAAATTGATGCCAAACTGTATCGGATCAATAGCACTGCATAAGACCAGAACATGATACCACTAGTACGTTTGGCATTGTTGTCGCTTTACGTTCAATCCTCGAATACGACCCACCTTGAATAAAACCCCATTGAATGTCTCCCCCCTGCTGGCCGGGTGAGGAAAAATAACTCCCACTTGAATAACTCCCCTCGAATAACCCCTCCCCCTCAAAACCCCAGATGAAAAATAACTCCCCTGGAGTCCTATTCGAGGATTTGCGGTATATTATGCACCGATAGATCATCGAACGAGTGAATCAAATTGTGAATCAGACAGCTGTTTTCCGAACAGGTGATATTTGAGCTCGGGGCGAACTCCCTCATCTTGGCTTGCTAGTTTCACCGCTAACTAGATATGTACGTAAATACAGGGTGCGGCAATTTAGACCTGCGCTCTAGATTTCGAATAACTTATCACTGGGTGGTCGGATTAATTTCAAATTTTAGATCAACATTACAAGGTGGTGTAAAAGTGACAATTACGCGTTCGCATGAAAAACTTGTGAACGAGTCGAGCTATCGCAGCCATATTCTCAGGCGTCCTTTCCTATTTAGTTGTTAATGTTGATCTAAAATTTGAAATTAATCCGACCACCCAGTGACAAGTTATTCGAAATCTAGAGCGCATGTCTAAATTGCCGCACCCTGTATGTCCATGAAGCTACTCTGCAACACACCAGCTTAAGGCATGTTATGTTAGCTCACTCACTTATGAACCTAATGTGCACTAGTGCGAGTAAAATAGGCCCATCTAACCAGTTTACGCACTGGTGGTGTTTTGGCAAGTTCCATGCTGAGGACGCGCTTTAACTGGTGCAGTTACGCGCCGGTTCCGCGAGATAATGTGCCGCCGCCGCATAGAAAGTGGCCGTGCGGATTTGAGAAACACTTTTCAGCGGTTGCATAAAGAGGCTTATATTTATTTACTTAAGAAGCTCTTTGTGCGTTTGAAGAGCTTGAAAACACCGCGCAATCTCCCAGAAGTGCGCCGCAACTGCATTTGTTATCTGTGTGCGACACGTAGCGATGGCAAACAAAAGTTCAAAAACGATTTCGATTTTTTCGCTTAGAGAAAAAGCAATAATGGCCCTACACACACTAGTTTTCACCGTGACACGTGTGAAAACTGAATGGCGACATGGCGACATTCAGCCTACTCTTATCGTATGCTCTATATGTGTTTTAGTTTTCAAATTTTCAAACTTTAATTTTCATTAATTCAAATTCAAATTTAATTTAAAGTAAATCATTCAGCCGTGTTCATTAATTTCCATTTGAAAAAATTTCAGTTTTCACACGAAGTCACGGTGAAAGCTAGTGTGTGTAGGCACAATCGGATTTTCCACAAAAAAATTGAAAATTCGAAATTTGAAGTTTTTATCGAATTCTTCGAAAACTCGTTCTTAAAAAAACACCTTAAAATTCAAACAGATTTGTACAGAGAGTTTGCCAGCGTTAGCGAAACACTGCATTCCTTATCTGTAGGCGACAGACACAGACAGCCCGCAGTCGTTTCATCAAATATGTTCGAATGTCTATGCAAGCTCAAGCTCGTGTTCAAGCATCTCAATTGAAAGCATTTGGACGCTCAAAGTGGATCATTACCACCACTTCTGCATGTTGTAAATATATTTATTATGTTTGAGAGGCATTTGGAAAAGGGGTGTGCCTCAGCGCAAGTAAACTCTCCAGCGCAAGTGAGCTCTCAGCGCAAGTAATCTACTCCCAGTCAGGGTTTAGTGTATTCGGACCCATCCGGGGGGTAGATATAGATACCGTATTTCCTCGAAATACCCCCCGGGGGGTGATTGTTTCATAGTGCTCCCGAGAGGGGGGGGGGTTAAACGAGGGGGGTATTTCGAGGGGGGGGGGTTATTATTTCACAAGAACTTTTTTGAAATCCTAGTACAAAATCGTTGTTTGTGATGTGCGCTGGGGTAGAAAAATGCATCAATAACTGACATGTAAAGACTTCTGTAGACTAATATTAGTACGTAGATGGTGTAAACACTGTTCTAAGTTTCTAACGTGATTCCGACATTGTTTTAACGTGTGTTCTGCACTACGCAGAACACAAACTGCAGTATTTGTCATGTACGTTCTCTTTACACTCAATTTGGGGGGGGGGGGTTTCGAGGGGAGGGGGTATTTCGAGGAAATACGGTAGTAAATCGCTCCTCTGGAGGGATAGATACTGATAGGTAGCTGAAGAAATTTATATGTTATTTTATTATCTATTAAAGCTGTTATACTCCGGTTACTTTACACCTTGCACACGTGGTTCCCGCTGGAAGTGTGCCAACGATGGTTGACGCGTGCGAGTTTCATAAAGAGATGACAAAATTGATTGTTGTGAAAATGTAATTCATTAGCATATTCACACAGATGTATTTTTTCATCTTTTCACGGAAACCGCATGTTTTAATAATCATTGGCACGCTTCCAACAGGAGACAAAAATCAGTGCGAGGGCAGAGTGTCATGTTCACCGACTATATGAAGTTTATTTTGAGTGAAAATTGAGGCAAAATTCCACAAAAATCGCACCAGATATGTATATAGATTTATGTAGCTGGTCTATTTGTTGCGGGGGAAGGGGATTCAAGGGGTAGTAGCCAACGAGTTACAATTTACATGAACCCCCAGGGCAGGTACAGAGGGGTCCAAATTCACTAAACCCCTGACTAAGAGTAGATTATTTGTGCCGAGAGCTCACTTGCGCTGGGTCTGGGAATTTACTTGCACTGAGGGTTTCACCTTTAGAAAATACACATTGCTACATATTATACCATAAAGTTTGATGCAGTTATATAAATTTGTGTGGGAGTGTTCCACTCGTTTATCACTGACGGTGTACATCTTCACTAACAGTGTTCATATAATTACTAATACTAATAATTTGACATCGATCGCCCAAGGGGGGAATTTGCAAAAAAACTAATGTAAATAATATTATTGCCCGGGCCTTGAGCTGCGTCTGGTAACTAATTTGGTTGGTAAAGTGGCCAGTTTAGGTCAATGGTAGGTAATCACCGGTGTCGAAATAAAGTGAAAAAAATCATGTTTTGCACTTGGTTGAATTAGTCATTAGTCATAGGTATGTATTTAGGTCGACCACGCCCATCCGCACCCACAGAGACTTAAAGTGCAGACAGTTTTTGCTTTCATGGACCATGTCAATTTTAGGAAATTACCTATATATTTTACAAAATACATATTCACGTAAATATTTGTATAGGCACCTAGGTAAATATTTACTTATGGTCACATAGGTATATCTACAAAGTTGTAATAGCTAATTTGCAATAATGCCACTGTTTTAAGCAGGTAATTACATGTAAATAATTTAGCTGTTTACTCACTGATAACAAGGTGGAAGGACCACAGTTTTAGCAGTTGAGTTAATCTGCACTGGGGTGATTTTGATACCTGTTTAGCAGCACAAAAATAAATTCATAAAAGAAATAAAACGGGCCAAATCATCATAAAATTATAAAACCTAACGATAAAACATCTTCACTACTTGGCTTATTGTTGTTGAAATATGCAGTGCAGAAGCAATTGATTGGTTGCAAGCCGCAATGGGCAAAATGGGAAAAGTTTCAAATGACTGCCGCACATAATTATTTCATTTACACATTTCGCGCACTAACTATTGTATTTACATACATATCTATAATGCGAAATGCGTCAGTCAAGTATTGTCCATGCCGTTATAGCAACTGGGATACTGTTGGATTTCGGTAAGTCTCACGTCTACCTGGATAAAATATGTATATACCTACAGAAAGAGTGCAAAATTGCACTTGCCTCAGGCGGGAATCGAACTCGTACCCTCGTATTGAACACGAGCACCCTAACCGCTATACAGGTACATATCGGGGAATTATAATATCACCCTTGTGCGGGTAACCATTTCGAACCGAATAAAGCCCTGGTTGAAATAAATAATTGTCGTAACGTGAATCGGTTCTATCTGTTGAAATTTCTTGTAAATTTCAGGCAGTCTGTTGTTCCCTCATTTTCTGGGTAATTTCAGACCGTTTTCTTCAAAAATGACGATTATCACATGTCATTACTCCAACTACAGTATCCCAAATAATGCACAAAAAACCTGCGGTGGTCAAATTTTCCTAACCCCTTCAGCACTATCGGATAATGCCGAAACCACTGCCTCAGCACAACCGGTTTCAATTGATCAGTGGGCGCTGCAGTTCGAACAGCGCAAGGTTGGCTTTGATTACACCGCGGCTAACGATGGCAAACCCTCTGGAAAAAGTGTTTAAATTTTTAAGTGTTTTTTTTCTAAAACGACTTCGATGTTCGAATTTTTTCCGAAAATAATTTTTACGGGTTACCGCAAGCGCAGTCACATGTTTTGTTCTGCCGCCACAAATAAATGCATGCAAAATTGATGTTTTGAGTTGCGTTTCTGCATTTTTTAATGTATTTTCCGGCAAAAATAGTGAAAAAATTAGAAAATTCGATTTTCTTCTAGAAAAAAATATATTTTTAAGTGTTTTAGAGGTGAAATAAAAATTCGAGAATTCGGAAACATTTTCGCATTTTCGAATCTTTGCTTGCCATCGTGAACCGCAGCACACGATGCGCAGTGGCCACTGCCCACTCACTGGTCACACGCAGGCGATGCTGCACGAGCGGGTGGGGCGGCGCGACCCGTGCCACGACTTCATCGTGACCGGCTTCCACCGGCCGTACCACTTCCGCACGCCCGGCTACCCGCTGGGCACCTACCCGCCGCTGGTCGACTGCATCACGGTGCTCGCCGCCCCTCCCAACCACTCGATCGCTTTGCTGCTCGGCGTGGGCGCCGACGGGCGCTTCGAGGTGGAGCCGCCCTACACCAGCGGACTGCAGACTGTCGCCGTTGGTCCGTCCATTGGGTGGTTGGGGGATGAAACATTGAGAGAAGGGTCTGCACAAAGGCGGCTCTGCACAAAGTTGAATGGCGTCACTGACTGTAATGGCTCTTGTAATGGCGCCGGGAGTTTTTAGTCAAACTATTTTGAATACTGCACTGCCTGCACATAGCGGTGTAATATTTCCTGCAGAATGTCACACCAAATTTGTTAAAGAGCATTTTTTTGCATGTTAGAGATGACACCAGAAAAAATCACAAACAATCAAACACAAAAACTCTCAGACAAACCTGGCAACTGTCCATCCGACTTCATCGAAGTGCGCGACGGGCACTACGGTTTCTCACCACTTATCGGACGGTTCTGCGGGTTGGAACCGCCCACTGTGCCCATCCGCGCCACTTCGGGACACATGTGGCTGAGGTTTAGAACTGACGCACTTTTGGAGTACGGAGGTTTCGAAGCCAGTTATTCCTATGAGAAGATGGAAGGGGACTTGAGTGCAATTCAGCCTATTGGTAAGTATCTTGATTCGGTTTATTATGGTATTTTAGTATTTATCTTTGGCTTTATGAATATGTCGGTTGTATTTAATTAATTTAATTTTATTAGCACTCTCACCAAGCTTCAACGGGATAATATCCAAGCAACCAAACTTCACAGTTTTTGACAAAAAATTTTTTCTAGGTAAATTTGTGAAATTTCAATCATTTGCGGTTGCACTTTTCTGTCAATTTTACAACTGTCGCGCGATCCCCAGCTTCGTCTTGCTTTGTCAGAAACATGGCTTCTAAATGATTCCATTTACTATATTTTATTTTTAAATACCTATTAGCTATTTTCAGGAGATGGATATGTAACCATGTATCCGTGTTACGCAACTGCACTGCTTTATATTTATGTACCTTCATTTATCTGTTCTTGTTGCAGCTGATTGTTACTTTGTGCGGTCATTCGATCAGATGAGAAGCAACGATGGTGTGATCACCACAGATATGATGAAGGCATTTTATACTCAATATATAAATGGCTCTGAGGTGGTGGAATGTGTCTGGGAAGTTTCAGTTCAAGAGGGAGTGCAGGTATTTCTGCCAGGCCTACTTATGTACATTGCTGATAGTTACAAAGAATAAAATTTTACCTCGACGTTTGCAGGTGCGACTTTACGTAGACGAATTTGCCTTGGGAAGGCCAAATGAATGCAACAATAACTTCTTGGAGATCTACACGCATTCCACAGCGGGGCGACCGAACAAGAAGTTCGTTGCCGTGCCTTTTTCCCGAGTTCGACGCGAGCTCATTGCGAAAAAACAACAACAAAAGCATCCAAACACACGGAGCAGAGGTTTTGTAGAGTTGGACCCCCGCGGGGTTCGATTTATAGGCTTTCCAAGGTATAGAGAGAAGGAAAATTAAAAACTGTAAACAGGTATGAAAATTGGCGATTTTGTTCGAAAATTGGGGCAAAATTTCTGAACAATTGCTCCAGATAGGTAGATACCTAGCTGGACGATGTGGGGGAGGGCTTCAGGGGATAGTAGCAAAAAATTTTGCCTCCGGTTACCTTGTAGATAGCTGAGCATCATCCTGGATAGATAGATAGCTGACGGATTTGGGGGGGTAGCCCCCTCCCCCTACAAAAACCCCTGACGCGCAGGTACTGCGGCGTGAACGCTGGCGACGCGCGCACCGGCAGCCGCCGGGTCTTCATCCGCATCTACTCCACGTCGGACGCGCTGCCGGGCATGTCGATCCGGATGCGCTACGCGGCCTACAGCGCCGTGCGCAACTGCTCCAGCGACAGGGGCATGTTCCCCTGCGGCGACGACACGTGCGTGCCGGTCGACCTGCTGTGCAACGGGCTGGTCGACTGCGTTTACGCTGCGGATGAGGACGGTTGCGGACCCAGTTAGTTCACGCGACGTTGGCTCGCTTGGCATGTAGACCCGTAGCGGGGGTCTCATCGGGGGCTGCTCAGCTATCTATCCATTTCGAGGCTACTATTCCCAATCGCTCAAACGATCTAGGTATTTACGTAGAGCAAACTTTGAGCGATTTATCCCCAATTTTTACTCAAAATCCCTAAATTTTGCTCCATTTTGTCAATTTTGCCATATACCGTATTACCTCGAATTATCCCCCCCCTTGAATTAACCCCCCCCTCGAATTAACCCCCCTCAAAATGGGCTGGGGAAATAATAACTCCCCCTCGAAATACCCCCCCCCCCTTCGGAATGATGGACGTCATGTACATAATAAATACGTCATGTACGCAATGTACATGATGTATATTACTGTTCATTTGCATTGCAGCTACACATAGAGTAGTTTGTGTAGCTATCTACGTTTTTGTGTCCAAATATATCCTGTTTGGACACATTTATTACCTATTTTGGGTACGCAAATGCCTACTATTTACTACGATCCTTACGAAAATTTCTGACGAAATAATAACCCCCCTCCCCTCGAATAACCCCCCCCCCCTCGAATCAACCCCCCCTCAAATTTTGCTGGCGAAAAAATAAACCCCCATGGGGGTATTTCGAGGTAATACGGTAAACACCTTCCCGGTCACGTCCCGCACCCTATTTTTGATCTTACTTGTGACACCCTATCTCCAGTTCTAGGGCGCGCCAGAAGCTGAAACTTGGAGGAGGTATTGGTGCAACCCCCCTCTACTTTGCATGAATTTGGGGGGTCGCGGCGACCCCTCTCATGGTGGGTCGCCCTAAGTGCGAAATTTTTTTAGCCTTTTATGGTGTCCCACAGCAGGTCCGGCACCCGCTGATTTCTGAGCTGTGGGAGGGGTATAAATCTAAAATTTTGGGGATGTGTTACCAACATCACTCCCCTACTATACACTATTCAATAATGTGAGATAAATGCGAGAAATTTCTAAAAAATTCTATTATTCTCTAAAAAAACACCACCCCCAATAGATGGATGACAAAAAATTCACTTTTTGGAACTTTTTAGAAGACACTTGAAGAGCTGGTTTACAATAGTTTAAAGGGAATGGTTTGATGTTTAAAGTTATGTACAGAACCATACCTCTAAAATGCATGCATTGCAAAATTTACTTGGGGGGAATTTCAAAGTGTAAATTTTGTAAATTTTTGTTCCTGCAATGATGTCATTATGATGTCATAAAATTCACCCTACGTAAATTTTGCAATGCATGCATTTTAGAGGTATGGTTCTTTACATAACTTTAAACATCAAACCCTTCCCTTTAAAGTATAGTAAACCATCTCTTCAAGTGTCTAATAAAAAAGTTCCAAAAAGTGGATTTTTTTTCATCCATCTATTGGGGAGTGGTGTTTTTTAGAGAATAAGCGAATTTTTGAGAAATTTTTCACATTAATTTCACATTATTGAATAATGTATAGTAGGGGAGTGGTGTTGGTAACACAACAACAAAATTTGAGATTTATACCCCTCCCACAGCTCAGAAATTAGCGGGTGCCGGACCTGCTGTGGGACACCAAAACAGCCAAAAAAATTTTGCACTTAGGGAGACCCACCCTGAGAGGGGTAGCCGCGACCCCCCAAATTCATGCGAAGTAGAGGGGGGTTGCGCCAACATCTCCCCCAAGTTTCAGCCTCTGGAGTGCCCTAGAACTGGGATAGGATGTAAGAAGTAAAACCAAAAAATGGGTGCCGGACGTGACCGGGAAGGTGTTTATTTTTGCCCCCAGAATAATTTTCAGCTGTCTATCCCTCCGGAGAAGGGATTTGGTACCTATCAAGCCCCCGCGAGGGTCAAACCTTGGAAACCCCTTATCCATTGTCTAGATGCCAAACGGGTTTACATGCCAACAGGCACAGGGTCGTTCACACGCGTTGCTCTGCGCTCTGCGGTGCCTCCCCGCAGTGCAGTGCGGTGCTATTCGTCATCGATTGTCGTCGGCCTATATGAGTTGTTTGTCGCTTATGTATTTATAATCGGAACTTTGATGCTATCGCTGCAGTTTTTAATGCAGACGATTGGGGTCAAATGTTCTCGAAAAATGTTACTTAGATAGATGATAGACGACGCAGTGATTCAGTGTATTTTCACATTACATATTTAATTGTTGTACTCAGTCAGTGCGATGGTAGCATATGCAAAGAAGGGTAAGCTGAATTCTGGTTGCTTCTGCGTTTGCTTCTTTACTTTGCAAGAGTATTTGTTGTAGGTCCAAAGGAAAACACCCAGAAATATCCCAAGCTATTTGTGCCCGTGAATGCGTCACAGCACTGCCCAGTGAGGTTGCAAGGATGCCTATATTGTATCGAATATGAAATGTCGGCATGAGGTATTTTTATGTGGAATATCGGAATTTACGATTTTGAAACATTATTGAATACCAACAATGAAATGTAAATAATACATCATTGCAACCTACTACTTACCTAGTGTCTGTTGACAATTATAATGTAGTCATCGTGTTACTTCACATTAGGGTGTCAAATTTCCGTTTTCCGTTTCCGCTTTCCGCAGGCACTTTTTTTCCGTATTCCGGCAAGTGCAAAAATTTTCCGTTTCCGTTTTCCGGCAAGTGCAACTTTTTTTCCGTTTCCGCTTTTCCGCAGGCAAAATTCTTTCCGTTTTCCGTTCTCTGCTTTCCGCAGGCAAATGTTTTTCCGTTTTCCATTCCGTTTTCCGGCAAGTGCAAAAATTTTACCATTTACGTTTTCCGGCAAGTGCAAAAAATTTCCGTTTCCGTTTTCCATAAAAAATTTTTGTTGACACCCTACTTCACATTAAGTCATCTTGGTTTACATTGGTTGCTGTATGATTGAAATGAAACAGTTATCTGTCTATCAAATATCTAATTTTTGTGCCCAACTACATAATGCAACGAAAATGGATGCTAAAAATATGTAGTAGAAGAACAGTTCCATTGCTGCAGCTGGCAGTTCATGAAACTTATTGTCATTGCCGATGTAATCCATAAACTTATTACATATTTTCATGCTTTTTACATAAATAGGTTAAAGATCAGAAAAATTGTAAATGCACTGGTGCGAGAATGGAAGAATCCTAAATTGATTTCTGCTGACGATGATTTTAGGTGTTTCTGAGTGTTTTCTCCTTTGTTGTATTTGGTATTCAAAAAATGTTGTCAACAAACTGCAAATCAATAAATTGTGTGTAATATGTATTGCTGATTTCATTTTATTGAGCTTCGTCTTACCCCCATAAGTTATACTTCAGCAGAAAAAATATCCCTGAAACTTATTGTAATGCACTTTTCTGGGCTTACTGTCGCAAAGCAATGTGGGGCTGTCCGTTGCAAAACAATGCCGGGTTTGCAACGAAAAGGTGGAAATTCCGCAGTGCAGATCACACACAAATATTTGCAAGTGATGCTAGACAAAAATGAATAGGTATGTGGTTTTGGTCTAAGATATTTGCATTGGTTTCTCCTGTACTTTTACTCATGAGTAAACGTCAACAAAATAAACGTTAAACTCAAAATATAAATCAGGTAATCAGGGAAAAGTTGTGGACCTTTATGTCAGCAACAACGCGACATAATTTAAGCAAAACCATGCACAATTTTTGTAAATTGTTTTCTGACTGACCGCCGTACTTAAAGGTTCGTTTACAGCTTTGAGAAAAGTGAAAGGTGAAGCGTCTAAATAGTTACTGATAAATAGACTTTTCAAGGACGGTTTAAGATGTGCGTCCCTAATTTAAAAAAAATGTATAATTGAAACTGAACCAACGTAAAATCAGTTTGACCTCAATTTTTTGTTAACTTTTCGTTTTACACTTCACATTTTGTTTTTCGCCAAGCTGTAAACCCCCCTTTATGTGCAATATAAACGTCTATGCATTGCACATTGAGGATTTACGTGTCATAAAAAATCGGAGAGATTGGAAATTCCCGGTAGCTTCCTAGACCGTACTTCAAAGCTTGCAACTTGTCCCCGTATATTTACCACGCGCTTCAATTACCTTATCAGCAATCGCAACCCATAATGTATTACAAGTAAATAAAATTCCAATTTCTTATAATATGCGAAACCATGCATAGGTACATACCGTATTAACTCGAATTATCCCTCCTTGAATTAACCCCTCCATGAATAATTGATTGCATTACATGTGCAAATATAAGCTGTTTGTGCACATTTATTGTCAGTTCTAGTATGTAAAAGCGTAATCTTTACGTTTGTCCTTCGCAAAAATTTCTGACGAAGTAATAAACCCCCCTCAAAAAACCCCTCCTAGAATTAACCCCCTCAAAATTTGCTGGAAAAATAATAAACCCCCTGGGTGTATTTCGAGGAAATACGGTATGTGTTTACCACATGTCATTGAATGCCTTTGTCAAGCAGATAGATGCCCGGCTGATTTGCCTGTTACGTTGTAGTGTCGCTGCATCCGTAGATTCGGGCTGTCATATTTACTAACTCTAGTCCCTGGTGCCAGTCCCGAACCCTATAAATGACTAATTTGTCAATTGTCATGCAAAATGTCAAAATTTCAGTAATATTATCTTTTCTTTTTTGATTGAATTTTTTACATGACATATTTAGTGACACTTGACTTAACACATTGCAGGGTTCGGGACTGCCCCCAGGGAGCAGTCCCAGACTATGTAAAATGTTCAAAGTCATGTAAAATGCCCAGTAAAATGGCAAACGTACATTTGGTGACATTTGACAGGGTATTTTACAGGTTCTGGGATTGGCCCTGGTCGCCTGAGCCAGAACAGTAACCGGACGATTCTATGTGCAAATATAGATTTCAATGAGTTATCCCGCAGCCGTATCTGCTGGCGAGGCTCAAGACTTGTCGCTGGAGGGCAGCCACCTGATAATGCTGCTGGCGATCTGCAGCACGATCGGCTTGCTGGCGGCGTGCGTGACCGCCGTCAACTGCTGCCCGCCGTGCCGACGACACAAGCGCACATGCGCCGCCGACCGCAGCACCTGCTACATGTACATGACGCAGAAGGCGCCCGCCGGTGGGGTGGCCGACCGGCCGATCGAGCGTTTGTTGGGGGTTTGACATTTTGTTTATGCCATGACGTCCAAACTTACCATATTTCCTCGAAATACCCGCCTCAAAATACACCCCCCGAAATAACCCCCTCAAAATGGCCCCTATGCCTTCATTACCGCCCCTTCGAAAAACCTCCCTCGTTTACCACCACGTTTACCCTCTCAAAATTTGCAATATCAAAAATAACCCCCCGGGGTGTATTTCGAGGAAATACAATAAATCGCATATTCAGATGAACCGCACACCGAGCGCACGGGGGAGCTGCATTTGAGTCCCGACATGCTGGTGGGGGGACGTTTGCGCGATGATTTAAATTTAGCCGACCCCTGCTGCGCTGGCCAAAAGCCAAATATGCACTTCCAAGGTGGGTCGCAATGACTATTGTATTTCGCAATTGATATTTTGTGGTTAAATCAGTCAACTATTTACAACACTGAAAATATAAATACCTATCCCCAGCGATCATAATCCTGGCGTAGAGAATTGAATGGTTGCATAGTCTTGCTGCACAGTGCACACTTGTTTAGCAATGAAATTTAATTTTTTTACTAAACTTTGGAAATCAGCCTTGAACGCATTTGAGTTTACTGGAATGAGTTTTTTACTCTCCGGAACTATAGTTGACAAACCCCTCATTCCAAAAAAACTCAAATTCCATTCAAGGTTGTCTTATGTGTTACAAAATCTTTAGTTTACTGCAGTAAACTATTATGCCCAGCGCCTATCCATTTCCACCCAGGCCACTCGTCTACATCTACATCAACGGAATATCCCCTTGGACCATGCATTAACGCTGCAAGGTTGGCTAGTAAATTCAATATGTACTGCAACTGCACATTTAAATGCGCAGCGCAAAAATTCACACTCATCTTCAGAAGCATGCGATCGAAACCGCTGTGGACGCCATCGCGGCGCACGCAGTCGGAACGCATCAAAGGGCACCAGGTGCCACTCCCAGACCATGTAAAAAACCCTGTAAAGTGTAAAATACCCTGTAAAATATTTTGTGTCATGTAAAAGACCCTGTAAAATGTCATGTGTCATGTAGAAGACCCTGTAAAATGTTATGTGTCATGTAAAAGACCCTGTAAAGTGTCATGTGCATCCAAATATTATTTTATCGTATCCAATCATATGTTTTTGTATCATATCTTACTTTATGACATAAGATTTGGATACAAAAAGACATAAGATTTTGCTACAATAAAATAATATTTGGATACACATGACACTTTACAGGGCCTTACATGACATTTGAAACTTTACAGTGTCTTTTACATGACACCTGACATTCTACAGGGTATTTTACATGACACCTGACATTTAACAGTGTCTTTTACACTTTACAGTGTCTTTACAGGGTCTGGGAGTGCCCCCAGGAGTCGGATGGGTCTCCGATCTCCACCAGGCACGATACTCATCAGCTGCAGCACAGCGCCGACGACGTGGACGAAGAGATCCTGTGCGGGGCGTTGGGTGCCCGCACGCCGCTGCTGCACGTGCGCGCCGACCATTGGATCAGCGTCAGGGATGTGCACCTGAGGCCCGCTGAGAGTCGACTCAGACCTGTGGCTAGGTGGCCGATCAATGTGGGTATTTTTGGTGGTTTTTTTCTGTCGTTTATGGTTTGTATTTGGACGTTTTGTGATTGTCTGCGGCGATGGGCAATTTGCTGCACATTCTTAGCGATATTTAGTGACCCAGATAGGATTGTTTTAGAGTATTAGGTACGCTGTTGCTTCACGGCTTTCGTGATTGGTGACTTGATTGGCACTCACTTTCACACAAAAAAACTTTTTAAAAAATTGGACACACTGATGCATCGACGCCGGGAATCGCATGCAACTCCTCCCCAATCATGCGCACTCAAACCCATTCACCCTCAGGACGTACAAGTGACATCACTTGGAAGTCGGGCGCCCAACGGCGTGGGCGCCCCGAGACGGCTGCATCTGTGCGGCAGCCAGGAAAGCAGGGACGACCAGGTCGGCTCGGCCACCAGCCCCCTGTCGCGCAGGAAGCTCGTCACGTTCACGCCCACTGAACCCTATCAGGTTGGCATGGTCGGTTGAAGGATGTTGGGCACTTGGGGTTGTCGAATTTTAGAGGGTTTTTTGATAATAACACTAATATAGAAAATAGCGATAAAATGAAATACGATTTGAATAGCGTATTTCCTCGAATTACCCCCCGGAAGTTTATTTTTTCAGAGTGGAAATTTTGAGAGAAAACCGTGAAAAATGCAACAATAACCACCATTTTTAAGTTTTTACAGCCTTATATAAGGATGTAGATGGTATAAACGATGTTCTAACGTAAGTGTTTTGAACGTCTGTTATGCATTTCCCGGACCACAAATCCATAGTGCCCATTTTGAGGGGGGTATTTCGAGGGCGGGTATTTCGAGGAAATACGGTACTTATAATATTTTAGTAATATTTTACAATAAGAATGCAAAATGAAAAAAAAATAAAATACGATTTAAAACGTTTTAGACAGATTAATTTTGATCCCCCCTGCAGACGCCGAGCACGGTGATCACGTCGCGGCTAGACGGCGGCGGCGCGGCGGCGCGTCACTGCTCGCTCAGCTCGCTGTCCATGCCGCAGACGACCTTGCAGGGCAAGCAGAACCCCCGGCGGCAGGCACGAACACACCCGCTGCAGCAGCGGCAACGGAACGCTCGAGAGAGCCTTAGTTCGGCTTACGAATGCGAGTTGGAGTGCGAGCGACAGGAACTTCAGACCAGGTGGCGATCCCAGAGCCTGTAAAATGCCGTGTGAAATGTCAAATGTCATGCAAAGTGTCAAAAGTCATGTAAAATGCACTGCAAAATTGCAAACGTTTGCCGTTTTTCAAGGTATTTTACATAACTTATATAAATTTGCATGACATTCGACATTTTACAGGTCATTTTACAAGTTCTGGGACTGCCCCAGCTGGTCGCGCGGCTCTTTGCACGTGAAGCCGCTCGCCACTGCAGAAGTCGAAAGCGTGTTCATTTGATAACGTTTGATTCGTAAATAATTATATGCAATCTTTGGATATAGGTACATATTTATCTTTATCTTGCCAAATGCCGTGTATAATTAAACGAATTACTGGGGCAGTGCCATACATACACTGATTTGTTGGATACTCTTTATGGACGAAGTAACTAGGTAAATATTTACGAACTGACAAGTGTGTAGGTATTTATATATCTTGTTTAGCAGATAAAGTTAAGGTGATGTCGTGATGTCTACGCAAGATGATTATGTTTACTTATCGTTTTGTAGAGATGCTATGGGTTGGTAGAGGTTGAATCATTAGCTTGTACATTTTCCGTGAACCCTGCGATATCCTAATTTTGTGTAAATAGGACCTAAAAATGAGACTTGAACTACCTAAATATTCAAAATGATTAGGTATCTCGATCTGTAGCTTAGAAAATAGTCATTTTTCGGTCAAACGCCAACCCCAGTAATTTCACAAGCAATACAATACTATTTAAAAAAAATTCATTTAAATACATTGGTATGTTATGGTAAAGTTAACACAATGAACAGCAAACTAAGTGCAATATTCGTCAATCAATTTTTGTAAATGGTTATTAGGAAATAAATACATACAAAAATAACCAGTATGGTAAATGTACTATTCTGGAAAGGTACCCATTTTGGCAATTTTCTGTCACCGACGATTGAGTGTCACCGATACGGACTATAGGTAAGTGTAATTTGGTGATGGAATGTTTAAATATTCACATTGGATATGGTATAGGCAACGATGGAAAAAACACAGAAATTGAACACAGAAACTCATTGAGTTTCTGTGTTTTTGTTTTACACAGAAACACGGAAACTCATAAATTTTGAAAAACTCAAAACTCAAATGAGTTTTTTTTTGGAGAACACAGAAACACGGAAACACAGAAAAGTTTTTTTAGTTTTTGTGTTTTTTTCAGCGAAGTGGTTGAATGCACATTAATTCAGTTAAACTAAACAAGATAAGATAAGCATCTATAGTATGTAAATATGTACATAATGTATTCATATTTTATAATGGTACAAAAAAGAAATTAAAGATGGCATGCACATCTCATGGTGGATTTGACAATTTAAGTTTCGACATTAAAGTATACCTTATTACCTTGAATAAACCCCCCCCCCTTGAATTAACTCCCCTCAAAATGGACTGGTGAAAAAATAAGCCCCGCTCCCCTCGAAATACCCCCCTCCGGGATGATGTACATCATGTATCCAATGTACATGATGTATTTATTACTGCTAATTTGCATCGCAGCTACACAGACTGTACTAGGTTGTGTAGCTGACTGTACGCATTTATAACCTGTTTTGGGTACGTAAATGCCCACTATTTTCTATGATCCTTACAAAACTTCCTGACGAAATAATAATGTCCATGGGGGTATTTCGAGGTAATATGATAGTTGTAGTTCAAATAAATACCGTAGTCTTCCATACAGTGCACATCCATTGAAGAATTTTGGAGTACTGCATCAATTGTGGTTTCTGGGCATTTTGTTGCTGGTGTTGTGATGTTGATGTCCTCATTGTGGACATTTTTATGGACTTTTTTGACACTTGAATGAATACACAAATGTTATGTGGGGTTAAAACATGTGTAAAACCAATATTTTATAAGAAAACCACTGTTTCCAGATCGAAATGCTGTAAATCGAAATTTTGGGGGGGAAAACTCAAATTTTTTGGAAAAAAACTTGAGTTTTTTAGAAAAAAACTAAAAAAACTCGAGTTTTTACAAAAAAACACAGAAATAAAAACAGAGTTACTCAAGTTTTTTCAAGAAAAAAACTCAAAACACATGTATTCATTTTTGAAAAACTCAAAACACATCAAGTGTTTTTTTTGGAGAACTTACCCATCGTTGGGTATAGGTAAAGTCGGCGGACATTTCACCCTACAAAATCGGAGAGTTAGAATTCGCTCGTGAATAGTGCGAACAACGAAACTTGTGTCTCACGCGGACGCTAGAAATTGAAAAAGAAAATCATATTAAAAGAAAAATGGACGTTTCGCTGCGTCCGCGCGTGCCACGCCCTAATTATCTACATTTTCAACGTTGCTCGTAAAGAATTTGACCGTTCAAACTACCGTTTTACCGTTCAAACTACTGTTTTTGTTTTTATTTTATTTTTCATTCGTTGGCTCCGTTCCAACAAAAGAGAACTTGGCAGCCGGCCAAAATTTCGAAATCCGCTATTAATATGAATAAAATAGGCTCACAATAGCTATATAACCATGTATATAAACAAAAATAGCGATTATGAAGGTGGAAATTGGCAAAGCGAAGCAAATTTTAACGACTTTTAGCTAACTTTCAGTTTTCACTGTCATTTGTATAATACGCAACTGGTAACTGGGATAAGGGCCAAGTTTTCATACGTGACCCGATCTATTCCAATGGTTAAAATATTGCGTCACAATACCTAATGCCGTCATGCACTCTCCACTGGAGAGACTGACGCAAATGTTTGTAGGGCGATACGTCTGCCGACTTTAATACATTTCATTGTAGTGTGCGGTCAATAGGTTTTACAAATAACAAATGATTTTTAAATACGGAGTGGACGGCAATTTCGGTTTTGAATTTTGTTATGCACGGGATCTGTATTTTCGAATTGAGTGTAGCTTTTGTCTACTTAGTCTGGAAAGATTGTCTGGAAGTCTGGTCTAAATTCTGTCTGGGAAAAACGAGCTTTCTACCTGCATCCTATTCGCCGAATAAATGCGGCTTACACGCGAGTGCAACAGTATGAATTATGATCGACAATTTTAGAAGCTCAAATTTTCGGAACCAAGCGGTTCGCTCTAAAATCGCTTTGGTTCGTTAAAAACAATACTTTCTGTATAAAAGCGTAGAGACGGGACTGTCTTCCAAAATGATAGCAGCGTTATTCGTGGCAGGTGAATTTCTTTAAGTACTATACCGTATATCCCCGAATAACCCCCTTTGCATACCCCCCCCCCCTCTCTTGCATAACTCCCCGTGATGGCAAATGACGAAAACATAACTGCTCCCTTGAATAACTCCCCACACTTGAATACCCCCCTCTGTGATAGGTGGAACGAAATGCAAATGCAGCGCAGTGTGTGAAACGAAAAATTCAAAAGAATGTTAGCCTACAGCAGCGACAACATATAATATAATTCTGAGGGAAAAATAACGCCTCGTTGAATAACCCCCCTCAAAAACTCTGACGCAAAAATAACTCCCCGGAGGTCTTATTCAGGATATACCGTAGTTTTACTAATCCTCTCGACTACACTTGGCAAGCGCGTGACCACAGGTGCGCTCGTGCCGTGGGCAGTGATCTTGTTAACGACCGCGTGCTCGGGCAACAGATCCAGGCGGCGGAGCAATAGCGTCCCCACGCCGCAGAAGGTAAAAGCCACCAGTAAACAGAAAAGTGAGCCGCCGCAAAGCCACCAGCAGCGGAACATCGACACGCCGACGCCGGTCGACGTGACCGCCATAGAGGCCGAGCCGAACAATCGGCTAGCGAACAGCGCGCCGAGCGCGTCGACGGTGACGCCCACCGACAGGCAAATGTCGTCGGCGCAGCCGTGTGCGTTCGCGTATTGCGCGTAGAATCGTAGAGCCGGAATTTAAATTGTGCACCAATTGCAGCCAGTGGTGCACCCGCACGCTTACCGAAGCCGAAGTCTCAACCGGTCGACCCGAAAGTCAAGGAAAATCCAAAGTTCAAGGCCATTGCCGCAGGTACACGCTTTTTCAGATAGAACCATCCCATTGTGAGACTGTGTTAAACTATCCTTCAGCACCTCGCTAAAGCCAATTTCTGGCTTTAAACCCTACATAAATATAACAACACTCCGAGAATTAAGCTCGGTGCAGAAGTCAATAACTCGCCCCGTGGACAACTTGCCCCCGGAGTGTGTTGTATTAGCGTTCTGTCCGTGTTGCATTACCGTTTTGTCGTGTTGCATTACCGCTTTGTCGTGTTCCATTAGCGTTATGTCCGCACGGACATAACGCTAATGCATCACACCACGGGGGGAAGAAGTCCATGGGGGAAACGTGAAGTTAACGCACATAGGACAGGTCACTGATAAAAACGTGGTTTCAAGTTTCTTCTCATGTACCTAGTATGTATTTTATTTGGCGGTGGCAACTGGCACACAGAAATCTTCAACATGGAATCTAAGGGGAAAAATCCCACAATCCAAAAGCCATATACGCACCTGTCTAACGTCCGCGAACGCAGGCGCCACGGTGGCGGGCACCAACAAAGACTACGACACGCTCGACGAGAACTCCTCCGTGTTCGATGAGGAAACTGAGACGAAACAGACGAGGCCCACGCTGAAAAACAAGACAACTTTGCCTAAGTCCGCCGTGCGTTTCCTTTCAGCCCGCTGTGGAACGGAATGCAAATGTAAATACCGTATTTGCTTGAATAGTACCCCCCTTGAATAATTCCCCCCTCGAATAATCCCCCCCCTGTAAGAGTGAGGAAACAATAATTCCCCCCTCGAATAATCCCCCCCTTAAAGAATTTGCTCAATTTATTGTGCCCAATTTAAACAAAAATGGCACGTTTTTGTGTGAATAAAGTAGATTTCATCAAATGAGTTGATAGAAACATGGTTGAAAATGTTGACGAAATAATAATTCCCCCCCTCGAATAATTCCCCCCCTCGATTAGTTCCCCCCTCAAAATAGTCTGACGAAATAATAATCCCCCAGGGGGATTATTCAAGCAAATACGCCCGTATTTCTTCGATCTTATTGACGTGTTCGATTACATTGGCTTGCTCGATTACATTGGCGGGTCTGTGGGGCATCTGAAAAATACATTGCCCTGCTCGAATACATTGCCGTATGAACAAAATTGACGTTGCATGATCCGATTAATCTCTTGATGTTTGCCGCCATACATACGCGCACCGTCTGTTCTGCCTATGTTTTGCTTTTGCTATCTACTCAGACGGTATTGTGCAGCATTATGTCACAAATTTAAAATGATTTGCACGTATGTCACTAAATGCATTTGAATGATGAATACTATCTGAAAAATATATTGCCGTGCTCGTATACATTGCCATGCTCGTTTACATTGACCCCCCGAAACCGCTTATGAAACAATACATTGGCGGTCAATATGATCGAAGAAATACGGTACGGTAAATATTACGAGATATCGCGATTCGAAATTCCAAAATTAGAGACTCGAGATTGCTAAGAGAAAAATGTACCGCAAAATTATTTACTACATAAATAATAAGGATAATATACAATTTTTACACCATAAAAAACAATTAATAGGACTATTGAACTCTAAAGTTACAACACTGTATCTTTCTCCATTCTTCTTTCCAAAATTTTGCGGTGTAAAATAATTCTCTGTTGCATCATAATTTTCCATAGAGCTGTAACCCCGGCTTTACAGCTACTTACAAAACGAAAAATTAGATAAAGGAAAATTCACCGGAAAAATGATTAGGTGCATGAGAATGGATGATGATACAAGTTTCCAACTTTTTATGGACATTTTATTACTCACTCAATTGTGACCTTAATTGTGTCCGATGTGTCCGATGTGGTGCATGCAATCCGGTTACCTTATTTCGCCAAAAATTTTCAGAAATCCCGCATACTCAGACGTAGAAAAATCAAGCAATTACATAGATGTATGTGTTTTTAGGCATATATAACTGTATATACACATAAACCCTTCCTTAACATCACTCAATCATCAGTTTTAACGTGTGTTCTGACTTGTACAGATCACAAACTGCGGTATTTGTTATGTACGTTCACGATACACTCAATTTTAGGGGGGGGGGTATTTCGAGGGGGGGGTTTATTATTTCCTCAGCCGAAATTTAAGGGGGGTATTTCGAGGGGGGGTTTAATTCAAGGGGGGGATAGTTCGAGGTAATACGGTATGTAAAATCAAAAATAGTCTCTGACGTTAAATTACCTAGTAACGTAAAAAGCATTTTTCAATTTTTAAATTCGATCTAGCGGTGACAGGTTACACTCTGTATTGGACACAAATAAAGTATTGAATAATATGATGTCCATGAAAAGTCAATGGAATATTCAATGGAGTAAACACGGCGAATATTCATGCAGGAGAGGATTATGTTAACAGATGATGGCAAAACATCAGGCAGCACCGCCAGACTCGAGGTGAGTGATAAAAACAATATACCTACCAGATTTGCTCGAATAATTCCCCTCGAGAATTTTTCGACTTTTTTGAGGGGGAACTATTCAAGAGGGGGAATTATTCAAGAGGGGGAATGATCCAAAAGGGGGAATTATTCAACAGGGGGAATTATTCAAGAGGGGGAATGATCCAAGAGGGGGAATTATTCAAGAGTGGGAATGATCGAAGAGGGGGAATTATTCAAGAGGGAGAATTATTCAAGGAGGGAATTTTTCAAGCAAATACAGTATATAATAATGTAAACAATAGCTAAATAGGTTAAATAGCGTTTTTATTAAGTTGGCATTTTTTAAAGCTCATCTGGGAATTTGATGTTTATGCTGCAATTACAGCTTGGGTGTAAAATTGACCGGGTGTAAAATTGATTTTTGGGCCTAAAATTAATTACAGGTGAATAGATAAAGATATGGCATTGTAATTTTAGTCAAAGAAAGCGCATATGCAGATGTTGCTTGTGTCCAAAGCTCATCAGTTTATTTTAATTTTACTAGAAGTTATGAACTTTGGTGCAATTTTTTTAAATTTTACAACCTAATTTTACGCAACTTACAGGGCATAATTTCAAAAATTTGTGCTAAAATTCATTCCCAGTACGATTAAAATAAACTGATGAGCTTTGGACACAAGAAACGTCGGCATCTAAGCTTTCTTTGACTGAAATAACAATGTCGTATCTTTATCCACTCATCTGTAATTAATTTTACGCCCAAAATCAATTTTACGCCCAGTCAATTTTACGCCTGAGCTGTAATCGCAGCATAAGCACCATTTTCCTGTAGCGTTATTGTCGTCTGTGGTGCTAATACGGTCCATAAAGCAAAGGCTTGGTATTCTTTTAACAAAATGTTACGATAAATACGATGTAATAAATATGGGCACATACACAAAGCATGTCCGATGAGAAACTTTTTTGATCGAGTAAAAAACAATGTGCGACGGCACCACGGCGACTTTTGCGCTCGGCATCATGACAAATTTACATAGAAAATCTCAACTTAAATATTTTACAGAAGCTCAACATCCGCAAGGTGACCGCAACTAAACCAGAAGGAGTAAGTGCGCAATATTTATAAATAAAAAACCGCACAGGTAACTTGCCATCCTTTTTGCGTAGATACAGAAAGAAACTGACGAAATCGTGTCGCTAAAATGTTACGACTAGGGTGTCAAAAATTTGATTTTTACTGAAAATTTGATAACGGAAAGGTGAAAAAATATGCCTGAAAATGGAAAACAGATACCGTATTACCTCGAATTATCCCCCCCCCTTGAATTAACCCCCCCCCCTCGAATTAACCCCCCCCTCAAAATGAGCTGGGGAAAAAATAAACCCCCCCTCGAAATACCCCCCCCCTTCGGAATGATGTACGTCATTTACATGATAAATACGTCATGTATGCAATGTACATTATGTATATTACTATTTATTGGGCCAGGCTCATTACGCACAGAAACCCGTTACGCACACGCGCCCGTCACGCACAGAATCAAAACCCGCCACGCACAGACGCCCGTTACGCACACAACTGGGCCCTGTCGGACAAGTCGGTCATCTGAGTTCAGGATTTTCATGTGTGTTGAAGTAGTTGACACCTGAAATTTCATCAACTGTTACAGCTGTTTTCTACATATTTTACATTCGCAATCGCGAAAGTCAAATATGTAGAAAACAGATGTAACGGTTGGCAAAATTTCGGGTGTCAACTACTGCTATACATAGGGAATAGAAAAGAAGAGAATGTGAAAAATCACATAAACTTTGTAGGCACAGAAACTCGGCACGCACATGGCATCAGCTATGTGCGGGCCGAGCTTCTGTGCGCAGCGAGTTAACGTCTGTGCGTAACGGGCTTCTGTGCGTGCCGAGTTTCTGTGCGTACAGCTACAGGCTCCTATTTATTTGCATTGCAGCTACACATAGACTAGTTTGTGTAGCTATCTACGTTTTTATGTCCAAATATATCCTGTTTGGACACATTTATTACCTGTTTTGGGTATGCAAATGCCTACTTTTTACTACGATCCTTACGAAAATTTCTGACGAAATAATAAAACCCCCCCTCGAATTAACCCCCCCTCAAATTTTGCTGGCGAAATAATAAACCCCCATGGGGGTATTTCGAGGTAATACGGTAAGTATAAAAATTTCAGTCGAGGGAAAACGGAAAGTGAAATATGCACGGGAATGAAAACAAATGGCAGAAATTTGGCCAGAAACATTTGTGTAATTGAAGACAAACCTGCAGGCAGGTTTGCCTGTTTGGCTCTGATTGTGGAGCTGTACAGTCTGAAATCATTGATTATGCCATGTTCACTTGTAGTTTAATCTGTACCAATAAATTAAACTCATTACAAAAGGATCGAAGTATCAGCAATACTCAATTTAGAATTTAGCAAAATGAAAATTTTATGTACTCAACAGTAAACAGTGTAAGAGTATACTCGGCAGACCACAAAGTATGTGTCCAAAATTACTTATGCCTCAGGTGATAATATTCACACATCAAACACTATAACACTAATCAATTTAAGGTTATAGTTGATGTAACATTATAAATTTCTCAGCTGTTTCCACCCTCATATTACTACTCATGTTCGTCGTACACACACACACTGCACACGTTGTACACATGAGGTGCCGGTTCCGCAAGTGGACAAGTTAAGAGTTAAAAGTTAAGAGTTGAGTAAAATGACAAATGGCAAGTTAAGAGTAAAGTTAAAGTTTAAGAGAAAAGTTAAAATTTAAGAGTTGAGTTAAAAGTTGAGTTAAGAGTTAAAGTTGAGTTAAGAGTTGAGAGTTAAGAGACAAGTGGAAAATGATGGTAAAAAAATATTAAAAAATAAAAATGTGAAATTGGTATTGATACGGCTGTTTGCTGGCATGCTGCCAATGTTGTATGCACGACATTTGAAAATAACGTATCCAAAAAAATCATTGCTAAAAAAAGAAAAAATCGCGGAACGTTGTTTCAAAATGGCCGTGCGGGGACAAAATATGATCGAAGATCAGCGTATCGCGCTTCTGCAACGAATGACCCATTTGTCTTTTAAATCAACTTTTAACTCACCTTTTAACCTTTAACTCAACTCTTAACATTTAACTCAACTTTTGACTCAACTTTTGACTCAACTTTTAACCTTTAACTCAACTCTTAACATTTCACTCAACTTTCAACCCAACTCAAACTTAAACTTTTCTCTTAAACTTTAACTTTACTCTTAACTTGCCATTTGTCATTTTACTCAACTTTTAACTTTTAACTCTTAACTTGTCTACTTGCGGAACTGGCCCCTGTTCACTTTGCACTGATGAAGAAACCTTTTGATTTTGACCCATTTAGCCAACATTGGAAATTTAAATTTTTTTGGCTGGATGTCAAAAAGTCTGCTGGAAAATTACTGAACAAAATGTTGTGCAATTCAAATGCAGATTGAAAACCAGTGAATTGGCACTTATGACAAAAATTTATTAGGCTAAGTTCATCCTGCCAGGCAACCTGTTGGCCGCACTGCAATAAGAGGCATTGCAGCAACAGCAGAATCACTGCTTGGACTGGCCATTATTTTATTTTTTTTATTTTTTGCATAGGTATAGTCGACGGACCGCACGCTATGCATTTTTCTCAAAGGAAAAACTCCATCATGACGTCATCCTAAATAAAATAAAAATAATTCCAGTAAAAAAAAGAAAAAAACATGACGGGAAAAACATTCCTCGTTTTTACGCGACTCCGCCTTTTTCTTTTTTAAATATTTTTCTTTTTGTGAAAGTGCATACAACAGTATCCAGCTTGCGCGTTATCGACCAAGATATAAATAAATTTGGGCGCATACTTTGCAGTCCGCTGAGTATACATAAAAATGCTGAAGCCAAACAAGAACCCTGCACCTAAAATTACCATAGTGGAAAAAGAAAATACGTATTGGAAAAATTCTGGAAAACTGAAAATCAAGCTGGAAAACGGAAAATGGGCTGGAAAAATGGAAATGTACAAGGGGCAATTTTTTCTGCTGCCAGAAAACGGAAAGGTAAAAGTTTTTAACTTGCTGGAGAACGGAAAGGTATAAAGTTATACTGCTGCCGGAAAACGGAAAGCTGAAGGAAAAAATTTGTCCTGCCGTAAACGGAAACGGAAAACGGGAAGTTGACACCCTAGTGACGATGCTGGCGCGGACGGCGGCAAGAAGTGAATGATCGTGATAACAAGTGGGAAATATGTAAATATTTGGATGTGTAAGTGTGCTGGTGTAAATAGGAAGAGTGATCGAACGATCTATACTGTTCTGTCCAACTAAAATGTAAAGCGGCCGTGTGGCACCGAACTCATTGAACGTAGATATAAGCGGAAAAAAGTGACAGGATTTAATTCACGAAGTTTAGCAAGTCGAGATTTGAATTATCCGCCAGCACAAAATACCAAAACAGCTCCTGCCTAAACCAACACATGGGCCCCGATGTAATAATGATTACAAAGAAAACTTATGTGATGGGAGAAAAATTCACGTGGTTCTTATTTGGATGAGATACGATAGATTTCATCGTAAAGAGTTCGGCCGGTCTACTAGTGATGGAAAAGCGCCATCCGCTTTTGGCGCTATATTGCTCTGGCGCCATTGGCGCTTGGCGCTGGGGTTCGGAAAAGCGCCATGGCGCTTTTGGCGCTTCGTGCTATTTTTTTGTGGCGCCAGGAACAAAACGCTTGGCGCTAGCGCCAAAGCAAAAAGCACCATGGCGCTTTTGGCGCTTGGCGCCATTGGCGCTTGGCGCTGGGGTTCGCTTGGCGCCAAAGTCCTGGCGCTTTTTCCATAACTACGGTGTACTATTCCGGCAATAACTGACACACCACAGCTTCACACGTCGTGTTGTATGGTGCCACACGTCCATATTGTTTGCTCGATTGTCCAAAGATGCATCCAGAAGTGGGATTACCGATTTTACTGTTAATACAAGATTGCACACGTCACCGGCGATAGGTCAAAATGTCACCATCATCCTCCAGTAAATCTTCCATTTCATCGGAACGGAACAAGTGTGTCTGCTCATTATCACTGTTCGCGTTCAAGCCGCCAGTAGAGCGCGATTTCGCAGACGCCCCCGGCGTTGTCGGGATTGCCAGAGTCTCGTTGTGCCCATACGGGGAGCCTGGACATGGATTTAGGACACGCATGTTAACTCAGAACCGCATGCTATGCATGTTTCTGGAGGAAGCGCTCCACCATGACGTCATCGTTGATAAAATCAGAATTGTTTAAAAAAGGAAAACACTTTTCATGAACAATGCATTCCCGCCTGTACGCGACTCCGCCTTTTTCTTTTTGAAATATTTTCCTCCGCGAGCAAAAGTATCCTGCTCGCGCGTTATCAACTTTGACATAATTTACCTAGGCCGCATACTTTGTGGTCCGCCGAGTATAAGTAAATATACTCGGATGACATTACGCCGTACATTTTTCCGGAGGAAACACTCCATCATGACGTCATCACTTTCGTCGCCATCATCATCTCTCGCCATCACGTCGTCTTCATGACGTCATTACTTCGTCATCATCACGTCTTCTATAAGTTCTCGGCTGGCCGTCTGCCAGCCGACGACATAACTCCTATCTGTTTGTAGAGTATCGTGTCTGCCGAGTAGGTATACTGCGCGGCACCAACCAGCACGATGGTTGTCCGCTTGATCGGCAGCGCCGCCGCTGAGCTGCTTCATTTGGGGGCTCGTGAGCACCGGCCGCAATCCTCTGCTAGCAGTCGAGGGGGCGCGCTCTCGCCCGGTCATGTTCTCCTCAGGCCTGGTGGAGCTCGACGGCGAGCTGAGTAAGAGCCAGTGTGAGCGATTGGTCAAAGTAGTTGTACGTTCCACTGGGGCCAGCTCCGCAAAAGGAGAAGTGCAGTGAGAAATGAAATGAGCAGTGAATTGAGAAGTTAATTGAAATTTCACAGAAAATTGCAAAAATATAAATATGTACCTATATTTATATAAATATTAAATAAAAGATAAAAAAAGTTAAATGTTATTATTTTTATCTAGCATTTTCTCATCATGTCTCAATTCACTTCTCAGTTAACTAATCAATTCCCTTCCCATTTCACTTCTCACATCCCATTTAACTTCTCCTCTTACTTAACCGGGCACCCAGGCAGCGTGGACGCACGTGGCCGGGTCGTCGTCGACGGTGTGCACGTCGGCCTGCATGACCGCGTGCACGGGCGCCGCCGACTGCGCGTCCTCCTCCTCGTCGTGCACCGTGGACGCACGGCTGCTGTTAGCCACGCTCCTGCTGCCGTAGTAGAAGCGCGCCCGACTGCGCGGGTTTTAGATAGGTAGTGGTCAGGGGGCAGTTCCAAATCCTGTAAAATGTCATGCAAAGTGTCAAAAGTCATGTAAAATGCCCTGCAAAATGGCAACACGGTTGCGATTTTACAGAGCATTTTACATGACTTTTGACACTTTGCATGACACTTGAAATTTTACTTGGCATTTTACAGGTTCTACACACTCAATTTGTAAACATATGTCATCCGACATACTCACTTGTTATAAGATGGTGTATCATTCATATCAGAACATCTCGACGTGGCCGCGGTGCCGACTGCAAAATGTACCGACTGCTGGGTTCCATCAAGGCGCTGGGAACTTGGCACAAAGCCAACAGAGCGATGCATGTCACCAGTGCGCATTGCACCGCTTGGAGTCGACATTTTCTGTAACATAAAAAAAAACAGTTTAGAATGACAGCTACGTAGGGAGAAAGCTGGTGCCGGTTCCGCAAGTGGAAAAGTTAAGAGTTAAAACTTAAGTGTTGAGAAAATCGATAAATGATAAGTTAAGAGTAAAGTTCAATATTTAGAGTTGAGTAAAATCATTTGTCGTTTTACTCAACTCTTAATTCTTAACTTTACTCATAACTTGTCATTTGTCATTTTACTCAACTCTTGAGTTTTAACTCTTAACTTTTCCACTTGCGGAACTGGCCCCAGGTACCAATCCCAGACTCTGCAAAGTGTAAAATGTCATAAATACAAGTGACAATTGTCATGAAAAATGTAACGTGTCAATTATCGTGCAAAGTTCAGTAATAAAATCTTTTCTCTTTTGATTGACATTTTACATGACATTCGATACTTTACTTTACACTTTACAGGGTCTAACAGTAGCACCTGGTCATCAAGTAGTACAAAACCTTGGTTGGCGCTCCAGCAGAATCGTTTCTCGAAACGCTCGCCGCCATTTCTTTCGAGGATGAGACGTTGGGCACGGAGGTGGCGCGCTCGGCGGCGGAGCTGGTGGACGACGTTCGAAAGTCGGTCGCACTTGCCGGCTCAACGGATGCGCTGCGGGCAGAAACCATCGATGCGGCAACGTAGCGCGGCGCAATAATTGAGGCGTCTAATTCTAAAAGTTGTTCGTTGACGAGTTCAAAAATACTGTTAAATCGTCACATTTCTTGCTTTTATACAACAAAAGAGGCTGCGAAAGGCAGACTTGTCAACTTTTAGCCCAAAACTAAATGGATCTGTCGACTTCTTGACCACATTTTTTGCATTTTTACCCAAAAATGTCAAATTTGACACCATATGAAAAATGTGCTGGACTAGCACCAGGTGCCAGCTCCGCAAAATGAGAAGTCAGAAGTGAAATGGCAAAAGCGAAGTAAAAGCGCAAAGGCGAAGTGATATGGCAAGTGAATTGGCAAGTGAAATGGCAAAACCGAAGAGAAATTACTTTTTATTTTATTTTTTTACTTGGCTTTTGCCATTTCACTTGCCGTTTCACTTCGCCTTTGCGCTTTTACTTGGCCTTTGCCATTTCACTTCTCACTTCTCATTTTGCGGAACTGGCCCCAGATGACGTTTCCAGGCCCGACTCAAAATTTTCATATTTTGGACTTGTCGACTTTTAGAATTGGACGCCTCAATTGCATAAAAGAAAACATAGCCATACTCACTGTTCTCTCTGTTCCGGGACACGGGCGGCTGGCGACGCCATTGCGACCTCACTACGCCGGTCGCAGTCGTCGCCCGCGCGCCCATTGCTTTTCACGTCGGCGGGCGCGTAGGCGTCGTCTTGCCGCGTCGTCGCGTCGTCGGTGGACGAGCCGGCCGCGCAGCACCGCCGCAGCAGCTGCACCATGGTGTATGAAATGTAGATTGTCTGATTTTGGGCAGTGTGCGGAAATTTAGTCACCTGCGCGACGAGATTTGTGGGATATTTCTGTGGTTGTGGAAAGAGATGACCTTAATCCCAACTTATTTTTA
Source organism: Sphaerolaimus hirsutus (assembly GCA_964036195.1). NCBI lineage: Eukaryota > Metazoa > Nematoda > Chromadorea > Monhysterida > Sphaerolaimidae > Sphaerolaimus > Sphaerolaimus hirsutus. The sequence goes on from OZ038458.1 coordinate 16,212,065, forward strand.
TTGACATATACTCGGCGGATGTCACACTTAGTGCGGAAACCTACCGTAACGCATCTGAATAGTGAAGCAAAAATTATACAGTTTTTCATCATAATATTTCGTTTTTATTATGGAATAATTAATTACGAAATTTATCACAAAATTTTTTGTTCATTAAATTATGGTAGGATTCTGCACATACTTTGCGACCCACTGAGTATACCTATGTTTATGCTAATAGTCAGGCGCTTGGTCTGGGCAGTATGAATTGTTTACTAAAAAAACGCAGCGCCACGTGATAAATATAAATAGGCGGTGCCGTAATGCGCTTTGAGTGCAGATCTGCGACTGCATCAGTAGCAGGTTTAATCAAAAAGTCTGTACACAAAATTCCACTTGAGCAGTGGCATCACGCACAGGTGATACTTGGTATTGGGGTATTTGGTAATGTGACACACGCCAAAATCACACATATGTATTATTATGCACACGCGGACACGCGACGGCTGCCTGCACACTGCACACTACAGTAAAATATACCATATCCCATCTGAATGATCACACTAAAATTGTCAATGAGTTTCCTCAAAACTAGACTACGTCCACTACGAGTACGTCAAAAAACAAACGTATTTACTCAAATAATACCCTCGGGGAATAATTTTACATCAGATTTTTTTTTGAAAGGGACCAATCGAGGGGGAATTGTTCAAGAGGGGGAATTGCTATTTTGTCAAAATTCCCAAGCATGTTTCTATAACTGCGTTCATGAAATATGCTTTATTTACAACATATGCTATTTTTGTCATGATTACACACAGTAAATTTATCATATGCCTAACGGGGGAATTATTTTTTCCACACTCGTCTTATAGGGGGATTTTAAGGGGGAATTATTCAAGAGCGGGAATTATTTGAGTATATACGATAGTTTTTAGGAACACAGTGTCAGTGCCATAAGGCAAACAGACACTAAGAGAAATGTTTGATTGGGCCAGAAAAAAAGTGGTCGGTTTTCAGGGTCTGTCATCTGAACCGAACCAGCGGTTGGTGGGGGGTGCCCCCGAACCACTCATCAGATATGAATGCCGGGCGTGCACTGATACGCACACGTGCCCGATACGCACATATGCCCGTTTTTTTCGTTTGACACTTTTTCAAGTGATTTTCAGATATGAGTAAAGTGAAAAAAAGTTGCGCAATGACATGAGTGAACTTTTTGCACTTCACTCATATCTGAAAATCACTTGAAAATGTGTCAAATGAAAAACAGTGAAAAATGGCTATTTTTCACTGTTTTTTTTCACTTGACACATTTTCAAGTGATTTTCAGATATGAGTGAAGTGAAAAAAGTTCACTCATGTCATTGCGCAACTTTTTTTCACTTTACTCATATCTGAAAATCACTTGAAAAAGTGTCAAGTGAAAAAAACGGGCATATGTGCGTATCGGGCACGTGTGCGTATCAGGCCTGCCCCATGAATGCCTCCCCCTGAGCCCAGCTCATTTCTTTGGGAGCCCCCCCCCCAACTACTCCACCATTTAACAGAGTGCTACGACTATGACACAATTTAGGTAGTTAATTATTTAAAATGTACTGCATGACTTTATTCACCAGATTACGGCAAGATACGGTGCACAGCGCGCAGTATGATCACTTTTAACGCATATTTAGATTTAAAAAGTGAATACCGAGAAAGGAACGAGTTAAATCGCCGCCGCGGCTAGGAACGAATCACGTTGCCGGCTGAAACATCACTTCCGTAAATGTCACATCAATTTCCTTGCTTTTAAATCATTGTGGGCATGGACATGCTAGAAAATGTGATTACTGATAACGCAGAGACAGTATTCTCGTTTTAAGTCGTTATTTTCGGTAGACACTAGGCGGCTGGTTTTGTCAGTTACTTTGCAAATCACATTCCGCATTGACTTTTATGATTGAACTATGGCAATATACATCGCCACGTACTCATGCAATACAACGAGTTGAATTTCCATGCAATTTCCGCTCGGTAAATCTGAAAGCATGCCGTGTTTACTGAAGAAAAACGCTCGCTCGGGTATCAGAGAAACTTTTCTGAAACCAAACACTGCAGAAAGATTGGCAAAGTGTTAAAAGCTGTCAAAACACGTTCACCCGGCTGGCAAGCGAGCGGCGCGCGGTTCAGGGAATTACAGATAAACGCGCGGCTACGCCCATGAGCACATGCATGTACAACGAGAAGCGGCCGTGCGAATGTTTGCCGTCGCGTCGCCGCCCGCCCGCTTATCACCGCCGCCCCATCAACGATAAGCGGCAGGCGTCTTTTGCGGCGCCGCCGCCCGGCCATCTCGAAACCGCCATTCAGTTCTGACAAGATGATGGGCTGCTAGCTGAAAACCGCAATGCAAACGACTAGTGATGGTGGGAATACTTTGTGGTAAAATACTGTATTTCCTCGAAATACCACCAGGGGCCAGATTTAATTCTCACGTAATGTGCCTTACCCGAAAGTAATGCGCCCGAAATCGGGCAGCCTCCCTACAGTTTGTTCACGATTTCCCTAGAAGAAATGGCAACGGCGAGAAAGGCATCCTACACGAAAAATGCGATACAATTGCGTGTTGGGAGGTCCAATTTGGGTGTAGGGCATAAGTCCACTTAATCAGTAGAAATGATGATCAAAATAAAAAAGGAAACGTTATGTTGCCAAAAAAATCTACATGCACAGCGCACGAACAAATTGTACTAGATTTTGTCGTGCGTGTAAGGAGTAACGATGGCAAACCTCCCAGAAAAAAGTATTTAAATTTTTAAGTGTTTTTTCTAAATTGAATTTTCGGATTTTCGAATTTTTTTCAAAATTTATTTTCTAATTTCGAATTTAATTTTCTAATTTTCGAATCTTTTTTGTGGCAATTTTCGAATTTTTTTAGAAAAATATGGAATTTGAAGCTTAAAACACAGTATTTGGACTGTTTTCATGTTTGGAGCCCCTTTTAACCTTAATTTCACTGTAAGTGAAGCATGACATGACAATTTCACTTCACTTTAACATGACAAATGGTAGAAACACTTATGTGGATCAGTTTGCACCATTTTCGCTGGGGCTGAATGCTTTCCAAAGAACGTTTGTGTGACTGCCCCTCGGAAGACCCGTGTGTAACATTATCGTAAAATGTAAAACCTTTAATATTTAAGTTGACGTTCTTATGTTCGCTTTTATATTTAGTTAATTCCATTTTAATTTACATTCCATTTTTTAACATCTTCACATTCGTCATTTAATATCTCAAGCGACGTTGTTTACAACGTGCGCTTTACATCGCTCACATATTTAGATCTTAGTCATTGCTCACATTCCGCCACATTTCCTTGACAAGCAGCACGCAAATATGCCGTCATGTTTATGTTAAGCGGCGGGCTCGCCCCAAGCGGGGGGCCGGGCCCACGCGCCATTTCAAATGTTGTCTGGCTTGTCTCACATTTTCACTATCTTGCCAGTTTAGCTCGCTTTTCATCGGAGAAGCGAGCGAGCAAGGATTGAACTTTCACAATTGGAAATGTTGGGTAAAAATCGGAGATTAGAGCCGACCGATTGGCGCCAAGTCAATCGCCATCGGTCTGGCCCTTAAAAGCCGATTTCACAGCTAGAATCGGGAGTGTTTGCAACCTCGTCAACTTTACACGAATCTCTTCCTAGGATCTAAATAAGCGCCGTTGTCACTTTATTAAGTCGCTTGTTTTTGGTGCTAAGTTTAACCCTTGGTGCTTTAAGTCACCTCAGTGCTTTATTCACACCCGCGCTGTTTGAGGTGCTTTGTTCACAACCGCGCCACTTAGTTATCGCCTTTTGTCGTAATTAAGTGCCTTCTTTAAAATTACCTTATTTCTCCGGTAATTAGAGCTTCTTTTACGTTTCATTTAAGTAATTAATTTAGTTGTAAATTAATTCCTTTATTTACGTGTATTTTATATATTTTATTTACATTTATTTCTTTGTATTTAATTGTCTAAATAAAAACGTTCGTCAAAACCTTTTGAAAACAATCTAAATTTGCTTCACACTAACTCACGTCAATTCACTTCAACTCAACTAATCACATTTGATAAAATAACGGAACGTCAACTAAGAGACGACGCTTCACGTCAACTTTCATACGTTCACATTTGTCCTCTTCCTCGGTTAGGAATAGGAGCTCGTTCACAAGTCACTTCAACAAGTTCCGTATTATTTTACAACCCGCGAGAGATTTTTTTGATTGACCGGCGTCTGTATCCGCGGAAGTAGAGCGCCGCGATTCTAACTGTTTGGGCAGCTCCTTGCATTCCTAAACGGATGTGATGGGGCCCGCCGCTGCGCCGCGGATGGCATTTCATTGTTGTTTTTCCATTACATAGACTTTTTCAGACCCACCGCATATCAATTGTCGCTTTATTTAGCACGCTGAACTTAAGACTGCTTTTTGTCGCCTTGAATTCCCTGAAAATTTCGAAAACTATTTTCGAATTTTCGATTTTTTTAAATAATAAATCGATTTTTAAGTGCTTTTTCCAGGGGTGAAATAAAAATTCGAAATTTATGAAAAAATTCGAAAATTTGAAAATATTTTCGAATTTTCGAATCTTTTTTTGCCTTCGTTAGTAAGCAGGAGAGGCCCATGTCGGGCGTAAGGCTTAACTTGCATAAAGTTGTACGGATAATTTAGTCTGGCCCTGGGGAGTTTATTATTTCGCCAGCAAATATTAAGGTGGGGGGTGATTCGAGGGGCGCTTATTCAAGGGGGCGGGGTTAGTATTCGTACTTCATGTACGTTGCATACATGATGTACATAATTCAAGACGGGGGGGGTGTTTCGAGGGGGTATTCTGTCCTCAACTCGCACAGACCTGAGGGATTTCGAGGGGGGTCAATTCAAGGGGGGTAATTCGATGGGAATACGGTATGTATACAGAGACACAAGTTCAGAACAGAATTCGGCGAAACTATACGCGAAAATAAACAATTAATTTTGTTGCAACAGGTGAATAATCTTATCACTGGGACAGCGCAAAACAATTAACATTCTTGAGCAATGAAAATACTTAGTGAAAAAGTAAAAAAGATATATGCCAAAAGGCTGCAATCCTGCAAATAAACACGGAAATTTTCGTTCGTCACTAAAGAGCTATAAATATTTACGCTTCTCAAAAGCCAGAAGGTATTCGTCAATTCAAGAATTTGAATTCTTATTATCAAAGAATTAATAAGCCAACATTTGTTCCAAAATTCTGCGTTCATTAGGAAAAAATAATTGTCACCACAGATTGTTTCAGACAATCGCATAAATTGGCGCGATGTCTTGAAAAAGACAATTTTTTAAAACTCGCGGCTAACTGGGTTAAATAAATCAAAAGTATTGAACAAAATATTTTAACTGTTGCGTGAATATACGATGAGGCTAAATTGCTGCCGACAGGACGCCACACCAATAATAGCAAAGCAACAGCTGACTAGCCTTGGACCACACCCAATTCAATGTTTTATATGTACATATATTTGTAAGTTCATAACTTCGTTTCAAATAAGTACGGCACAGTAAATATGTTTTGAAATATTTAAATTTATAGATATTTAAAATAAGTATTCCTACGTAAACAGCAAAATCCTAAAGTTACTGAAACAACGTTCATCGCGCAAGAAACAGGTCCTGCTTGCGTTTTCAAATGTGAAAAAAACAAATCAGCGAGTTTTCAAAGCGAGTTGTCGAGCGAGGCGCGTTCTAAATGTGCGTCAGTCATGGGGTGATTACAGCTCGGGCGTAAAATTCCAGCGTAAAATTCCATCGCAAAATTGATTACATGAAAGTGGATGATGATACAGGTCTGCAATTTTTCATGGACAATATGTTTATCAATACCTTCATTGTAACCGAGAGTCATCATCCACAGTCACTGCAATTTGATTGTGGAAATTCAAAAATTTCTATTTTACGCTGGAATTTTACGCCAGCTGAAGAAAAATCAATTCTACGCTATGTCATTGCATGCAATCACCTGGCGTAGAATTGACTTTTCTTCAGCTGGCGTAAAATTGCAGCGTAAAATAGAAATTTTTGAATTTTCAGAATCAAATAGAAGTGACCGTGGACGATGACCCTTGGTCACAATGATGGTATTGATAAACATATTGTCCATGAAAAATTGCAGACCTGTATCATCATCCACTTTTATGTAATCAATTTTGCGATGGAATTTTACGCTGGAATTTTACGCCCGAGCTGTAATCGTAGCATCAACGCAAAAAGGCAGACATGCAACGAAAATAAACACAAGTCGCCAGTCTGAAATCGCACGGATAGACAGTCTGGTGCCAGTTCCACAAGTGGAGAAGTGAGAAGTAAAATGGCAAAAGTGAAGTAAAATGGCAAAAGCGAAGTGAAATGGCAAGTAAATTGGCAAAAGCGATGTAAAAAATAAAAAGCCATTTTACTTCTCAATTCACTTCGCTTTTGCCATTTCACTTCCCTTCTTCATTCTTCTCAATTCATATCGCTTTTGCCATTCCACTTCGCCTCTGCCATTTCACTTTTCACTTCTCCACTTGCAGAACTGGCTCCTAATGGGCAGACTGGCAAACTCATGCACAATCAAACTAGTGTTCGTGATATATTATGATTATTGTATAAATAGTTAATAATGAATGCAAGCGTCGGCGGCGCACAGCGCATTTTCATTACACCCACATCACTTCTGAATGTCGATAAATCCAAAATTTAAAAAAGTTAGTCGAGCACTGAAATGACATCTAGAATGGGTCCCGCACATTTGTCACTTTTTCCAATTAAAAAAAATCTTCAGCAATAACTGAACATCCAGCAAAAATTCAATAAGTCCACTCTTTGTCGGGTAAAAGTGAGAATATTGGTAAGTCCATCGTGGACACTGATTTCTAAGTCGATAAATAGAACATAAAGCCAATTTATTGGGACCGGGAACAAAAATTTTGTCGTGGGCGAGAAGTCGATTAGTCCAACTTATTAAATCGACTTCTTTCTAAGTGCATTTTATTGGAAGGCCACTACTCCCATCCCATAATTGTTGAGAGCATAGGATAGGCAGGGAAATTTTACATTTTATGATCAACATTTGGAAGTTTACAATAGGGTGTCAAATTTCCGTTTTCCGTTTTCCGTTTCCGCTTTTCGCAGGCAATTTTTTTTCCGTTTTCCAGCAAGTGCAAAAAATTTTCCGTTTCCGCTTTTCCTCGGGCAAAATTCTTTCCGTTTTCCGCTTTCCGCAAGCAAATTTTTTTCCGTTTTCCGTTCCGTTTTCCGGCAAGTGCAAATATTTTTCCGCTTCCGTTTTCCGGCAAGTGCAAAAAATTTTCCGTAAAAAAAATTTGTTGACACCCTAGTTTACAATAGACTACGGTTGAGCGTATTGGGACATGTATTGCTGGCGAAGAATTGGAAACGAAACTAAAAATGCAATTTTCTCAAAATCAGCTTTTTGGAATTATCGTCTTTTAGAAGTGAGCCCTCATATGCAATTTATTCATGGCATTAAGTGATAGTGATAAAATAGACACCGGAAAATGGCACACCATCACACCGTACCCGGTAAAAACCCATATGCCATCCAGTTAACAACAGATGGGATTCCGCAACGGCACCGGTATCCGCAAGGGGTGTCGGTAGCTATATTTAAGTGACTCGGTGTTTTCTCATCTCTAGTTGCATTGACGTCCGCGACTTTTTTGTAGCAAGGCTAACGAACCGAACCAAAAGTTTGGCTTTGTCATAAAAAAAGTGAAAATGATTGATTTCGTCGGACTTGCCGAGAGAGCACGAGAAACTCAGGAGAAAAATAGCAAACACGGCGCGGTTTACAGATTGGCTATTTGCAGCGCAATGGTGCCACACACTGTGGATGTCAACTGTTTCGGCGTCAACTCGATTTTAGTTCAATTTAGGTCGCAGGGAAATTTTGAAGTGCACGTGTGGCAAAGTCGATGAGGAATATATATTGCCATGTGCATTTGAACATGGGTTTGCAGCCCATGAATCAAAAATTTATGAAAAAATGTCGGACCAGTTGACATCCGGATGTCAACTGAGCCGATGGTTTTTCGTAAATTTTTAGTTTATGGGCTGCGAACCATTTTCAAATGCACATACCTAGCAATATAAATTTCTCTTCGACTTTGCTGCACGTGCAGTTGAGAATTGTTCTGCGACTTAGGTAAATTGAACTAAAATCGAGTTGACGCCGAAACAGTTGATATCCAGTGTGTGTGGCGCCAATGCGACCGACTAAGCAGCCAAGCGCTTCAGTTGAGCAACTACGATTTGTGGCGGTCACGCAAACAAAAATGCAAGTGTAATCGGGCTAATGCGTGCACAGATTTCTCCCACGCGGGACGAATAAAACCCCAAGTGGATTAACTCTCTACACTCCAATGTGTACCAAACGGTGAAGCGAGCTTTCAGATAAACAGAACTCGATGCAGTGTGACGTACATTGTAGAAAAGTGCAATCCAGACACCAGTGTTTTATGTGGTTTACTGACTCTATGTTTTACTCTTGTTTCAATGCAAACAGAGAACTCAATAAATAACTAGCAAACTTACCCCGTCTAGTCCTGCAATAACTCCAGCGGGCATGTGGTCCTCGACCATCACTGGACTGACGAGTATTTGGTCAAAAGTGTTCACGTCGGTCCAGATACCGTCCCAAACCGGCTGCGCGTCCTTTTGTCGCCCTAAAAAACAACGCACTGACACCTGGTGAAGTCCCAGATCCTGTAAAATGTCATATGTCATGTAAAAGAACCCTGTGAAGAGTCATGTGTATCCAAATATCATTTTATAGTATCCTATTTTTGTGTTTTTGTATCCAAATCTTTCAGTTGGGCACAAGATTTGGATACAAAACATAAGGTTTGGATACTATAGAATAAGATTTGGATACACATGACACTTTGGTCTTTTAGATGACATTTGACAGTGTTTTTACAGGGTGCGGACTTGCCCCAGGCAGCAAACAGCACAACAACAATGCGAACCGTGGGGCCAGCGCCTGACCACGTGCAGGATGGGCTGGGGCGGGTACAGCTGCTCGGTCACGCTGTACATGGGCGACGCGGGCGAGCCGGCCAGCAGGCACTGCTGCGAATGCTCGGTCGATTCGGCCGGCGAGCCGGTGATCGACAACGGACAGCATATTCGACGGCACCAGTGCGCTGCCACGCCGGACGAAATTACGTACAGCTGCGGGACCGTGTAATAAATACATTAGTGCCTGAAGGGCAGTTTCCTTCAACACTCGACAGTCTACCTTGTGCCTATCGGTCTTAGCCCACAAATTGTGCAGCTGCATTCTGAGAGCGGTGAGGTTGTGCAGCGACAGCCGCGGCACGACGTCCTTGCCCACCACGGTGGAGTGGCAGAAGAAGGCCGTCTCGCGCGCCAATGGGGCGCTGAGCAGGCCGCCCGGCGGCGAGTACGCGTAACACTGCAAACTAGAGTAGCAGTAGCGTCGGCGCAGCATCAGCCCCAGAAGTACGGCGGTGCCTGGATTGAAGTTTACTGTGGGATTATATTTCTGCGTGGTTGTAGGTGTACTCGGCGTACATCACCACAAGTATTGTAAACACCTTCCCGGTCAAGTAAGCCACCCATTTTTTTATTTCACTTCGGAAGCTATATCTCGGGCTATGGTGGGGTTATAGAGCTGAAACTTTGTGAATATATAGTTGTAACATCCCTCTACTCTGCATCAATGGGGGGCGGCATGGCGACTAACTACAGGGTGGGTCGCCCTATATGCAACAATTTTTTGCGGGGTTTTCAGTGTCCCAAACAAGTACACCACCCACTTGATTAGCTACACTAAAGGGGCTGTAAATATCTCCAGTTGCGAGGGTGGTAGAAAGCTAAAATTTTGGGGGTATCTTGGCAACACCCACCCCTACTATATGCCAGTGGGGCAGCTCCCGACGACCCACTACAGTTTGTGCTGCCATGTATAAAGTTGTTGTTTTTTAAAAAAACGACCCAAGTGTCCCAAGCAAGTTCACCACCTAAACGAATAAAAAATTTTTTTTTTGAGACATACTTAACAAAAACTAAATCAGGCTTTAACCCTAGTTCAGCTAATTATTTTTTTCCTTTGTTTAGCCACCCCCATCATAAATGGCAGACAAAAAATTTCACTTTAAACCAATTTTTTGTTTCACACTTTAAAAGTTGGTTTACAAAGTTCAGTAGAGGAGGGTCTAAGGTTCAAAGTTATGTAAACAACATGACCTCCAAAATGGCAACATAAGTAAATTTATTTGGGTGGAATGGAAAAGTGAAATTCTGTAAAATTTTGTTCCTGCAATGACATCATTATGACATCATAGAATTCACCCCAAATAAATTTCCTTATGTTGCCATTTTGGAGGTCATGTTGTTTACGTAACTTTGAACCTTATACCCTCCTCTACTGAACTTTGTAAACCAACTTTTAAAGTGTGGAACAAAAAATTGGTTTAAAGTGAAATTTTTCGTCTGCCATTTATGATGGGGGTGGCTAAACAAAGGAAAAAAATTAATTAGCAGAACTAGGGTTAAAACCTGATTTAGTTTTTATCTTAGGTATGTTCTAAAAAAATTTTTAAATTCGTTTAGGTGGTGAACTTGCTTGGGACACTTGGGTCGTTTTTAAAAAAAAACAACAACTTTATACACGGCGGCACAAACTGTAGTGGGTCGTTGGGAGCTGCTCCACTGGCATATAGTAGGGGTGGGTGTTGCCAACATAACCCAAAAAAATTAGCTTTTTACCACCCCCGCAACTGGAGATACAGCCCCTTTAGTGTAGCTAATCAAGTGGGTGGTGTACTTGTTTGGGACACTGAAAACCCAGCAAAAAATTGTTGCATATAGGGCGACCCACCCTGTAGTTAGTCGCCATGCCTCCCCCCATTGATGCAGAGTAGAGGGATGTTATAACTATATATTCACAATGTTTCAGCTCTATAACCCCACCATAGCCCGAGATATAGCTTCCGAAGTGAAATAAAAAAATGGGTGGCTTACTTGACCGGGAAGGTGTTTAGTAGTTGATTGAACGTACTAAAAGTTTAATCACCTGTTGTAAGTTAAATCAACTACTACAGTATGGAAAGCTACCATAAGCCGTCTGAATAATGAAACAAAAATTATGCAGTTTTTCATCATTTTCATCATTTTTCATCATTTCGTTTTTACTATGGAATAATTAATTGCAAAATGTATCACTTGATTCATCAAATAATGGTACGACTCTGCACATACTTTGCGGTCCGCCGAGTATACGCTTGGTTGTAAATATTTCTAAAGCGAGATTCTTATCATTCTAAATGTTCCCACCAGCGCCTAAACTATGGCCAACAAGAATGAGTTTTCTTGGCGTCAAATTTTCCGACTTCACGGCGGCATTGTGCAGCCTTTCAAAAGCCCTGTCTAGCAGATGATTGTCGTCGAGCAACTGCCGCAGCCAGAGCGCGCAGTGCAGCGAGCCGTGGTGGGCGCGCAGAGCACTCGCGTTCGCGTCCACCTGGGGGCAATCCCAGACCCTGCAAAATGCCAGGTAAAATGTCAAATGTCATGCAAAGTGTCAAAAGTCATGTAAAATGACCTGCAAAATGACAACTAGGTTGCCATTTTGCAGGGCATTTTACACAACTTTTGACACCTGCATGACATTTGACATTTTACAGGGCATTTTACAAGGTCGGGGACTGGCACCAATGCGTCCACCTCCGTGCAGCCATGCTTCTGCGGCTGGTCGCATTCGCAGGTGCTCAGGGGTAGAACCGAGTCGCCGGCGCACAGGTCCGTGATCACGTCGGACACGGCCAACGTGCCGCGGACGCACACCACCACCGCCTGGTGCTTTCGGTCGGCTGCCACGATGAACGGCGAACGGCCCACATGAAATATGAGATCGCATGTCGATTATCAGTAGTGATGGAATGGCGCCATGGTGCTGGCACCATTGAGGGAATGGCGTAATGGCGCCATTGGCACTTGGCGCCTATTATTCTGGCGCTTTTCGTCACTAATTACCAGTGTAGTACAAGAAACGCAAAACAAACAACCGACAGCGCAACGAAACTGCACATGCACCAGACATATGTGCTCCATGGGCAGCGTGAGGCGCACCGCCTCATAGTTCGCTCGCATGCAGTTGTCGTTGTGAACCACCGTCTCTGACAAATCTGCTTCGCTGACCGCATCATCTTCCGTTGTCGTTTTCACGCAGCAACTGCAAATCTTTATCACATGTACCCCATAACGTGAAAATGGCGGCCCGCACACTAGTTGACACATGTGTGTCAACTGATCTGTGTCAACTCGGATTTCAGCTTCAAGTCTAGTACAGCGATCTCCAAATGCGGATGCGGCAATGTTGAACAATAAATACCTATTATGGCAAGTGCATTGGGAAATCGCTCTGCGACATGTGGAGCCGAAATCTGAATTTACGCAGACAAGTTCACACATGTGTCAACTAGTGTGTGGGCCGCCAATAACCCGAATATCAACTGGAAACGCACTGTAGCTTTTTAGCCAAGTCCAGCCAATAGCCGTCCGGGTTCTCGCTCAGGTAGAACAGCCAGCCGTAACAGGCGAGCGCGTACTGCATGAAGTAGCGCCGGGAGCGCGCAAGCTCCCGAGATTCCTGGTTCCATCGAAACGAGGGGAGTTGAAGGACAAAAGCACTGATGAATTTAAATGGGACAAACATGAGTTTTCGGACTGAGAAAGCGTGTGTCTATAGTGATGGGCACACCCGACAGGAAGTAGCCGATGTTTGCAGCCAGTCCGACGGTCTACAGGCGGATGGTATGTTTATCTTTGTGACAATACATTTATGACAAGGGATGCACAAAACCCTACCGCATGCGTCTTTCTTTGTTGTTCAACTTTTTGCGCGCGACGCAGCAACAAAAGTCCTGCCACCAGATCCGACAGCACGACGTCAGTGTCCAGAAAGAATACCGTAAGAAGTTTAGCTACCTCCATAATGCTGTCCTAGAAAAAAGACACTGGAATTTATCTTCGGTAGAATGAGGTTATCCTTTTTTCTCGAAATACCCCCCCAGGGGGTTTATCATTTAACTAGGAAATTTTGAGGGGGGCATCATTTAAGGTTTTTTTATTACTTCGTCAGAAAGTCTCGCTCAGACCCGGGGGTATTTCGAAGGGGCTCAATTTAAGGGGGACAAAGTTCGATGGAATACGGTGCAAGTTACCTGTTCCATGGTGGGTACTGTGGTTCCCTTCGGCACGCGAACGCAACAGGCCATTTGGAAGCGGCGCCGCCAAATCAGCTCGTAGTGTGAGCGCATCCGCTGTCGCTGACCTTCAACGCTCAGTGATTTAAATAAAAATATTTAAATTTGAATTACAAAAATATTTTATAGAAAGAATTTCAGTTTTTTTTTATAAATGAATACGGGATCAAGGAAAAAATAAATGCACAGGTAAATGAACATTTACTCTGGATCTACACACACCGGTCGTAAATAAGTGCGCACAAAAAAACACACTAACGAAGCACAAAGAACGAAACTCACGCGCCCTCTTTGTCTCCGACAGCGAGCGTGCCATGGACATGGCGTTGCCGATGGAGCTGCACTGGCGCTGCATCGATTGGTTCAGCGTGCCCGACGACGTGGCCAGATCGCTGAACGTAATTCGGTAGGTGGTGTCGCGCCAGCAGAACATCAACAGAGACGCCAAACACAGCCACGACAGTCGCCACACTTGAGCGGCTGCGAGCAAAGTCTCCGCGTGTTTACGTGTTGCATTCAACTGCAGAAACAGGTTTCGTCAGCGGTGCTTACCTAAGACCAAACTGCGAGCTGCGGCAACAACGCGGCTGGCTTGGAGTAGATGGTCATTTGCATCGTCCGATGAGATCACACCGGAATAGTTTGCTGAGTGGAGCCACAGCGCAGTGAGTGGAAGCGCCGACAGCTCGAGCGCGCACAGGGCTGCAGGGTGCATCTAATTCAAAACACTTAAAGGCTATCACAATCAAGCATCTGGGGTTGTTTTTCAACCCAGTTTTCTCATTGGAACGTCAGAAACGTATAATTTGACTCTACTTGTCTACTGAGTGAGAGACCAAAAATATGGACTCGAATCATAAATACGCGAATGATTGGTGGAACCAATTAAAAAGTCGACCGTAATGTGCACCGGAACGCACATTCCCCCTCAAACGAACCAAATCTGGCCTCCAAGATCTTGGGCACGAATCTCCGTTTCCCCTTTGTATCCAATATGCTGCCTCTGGCCGAGCAGCACAGAAGTGTAAAATCGAGCGCAGCTGCGAGCGCACTCAGGGCCGAATGCACAGTGCAGCTGGTCAGCGACCAGCGCAGCGCCGCCACTGAGTCTAATGAGCCAGGGGGCAGTCCCAGACCCTGTAAAGTGCCCTGTAAAATGTAAAATGTCATGCAAAGTGTCAAAAGGCATGTCAAATGTTCTGGGAAATGTAAAACGGGCAAACGGAGTTTGCCATTTTCTACAACATTTTACATGACTTTTGACACTTTGCGTAACATTTTACATTCTCCAGGGCATTTCACATGGTCTGGAAGTGGCACCTGAGTTCGACGCCATACAACCGTACACCGAGACGGCACTGTGAGCCAGCAAGACGCACCTGCAACAGTGTTAAATACCGTATATCCTCGAATAAGTCCCCCCGGGAGTTATTTTTTCGTCAGAGCTTTTGAGGGGGGAGTTATTCAAGGGTGGGGAGTTATTCAAGGGGGGAGTTATTATTTCCTCACAACTTCAGGAAAACGTGCAGGTAGGTAGGTGTATATACAGTGTGTAAAATACACACTGTGTATCTGCCTTCGCTGCTGAAGGCTAACATTCTTTTGTATTTTTTGTCTCACACACTGCACTGCATTTGCATTTCGTTTTTTTTACTTGTTGCACTATCTCCTCCACTCATCACAGAGGAGGAGTTATTCAAGGGTGGGGAGTTATTCAAGGGGGGAGTTATTTTTTCGCCAGGGTTTTTGAGGGGGGAGTTATTCAAGGGTGGGGAGTTATTCAAGGGGGGGGTCTTATTCGAGGATATACGGTAGAGTAAACCAAAAAAATTTTTGATGAGTTTCAGCTAACCATACAACGTCGGCGACAAAAAGTATGAGCGCTGGGATTGGGAAATCGTCGGTAGCAAACATCCATCGCTGGCCAAAAGCCAATGTTGCAGGCATAACGGAGACAACTTAACTATCCCATGTCACCAGGAAATTAAACGATTAAAATTTGTTCAAATTTAAGATTTACTCAAATAACGAAGCTGTGATCTGTTATAAATACCAGCCGCCATCTAAAAAATGAGTACATGTGTATTTACTATGTAGGTAACCTACTGCGTTAAATTACTAAGATGAACTTTGAAAAGATCGCCGTGAATAGTTGCGTGAATCGCATGCTCCGCGCTATGAAATTTTTAACTATTGAAAAAACCTATCAGCGAAAATTTCCGTTATTTTTGAAACATTCCAATTTGAATTTCGAAGTTCAATTAAAGTTCTACGTTCCACGTTCAAAGTTCTACAAAAGTCTACTCACAAATGAGGACATATCCACCAATTTATGAACAATTTCTTCCAGCAATAATTGCTGTGTCAAAATTAAAATGGCAATTGTTAATCCAATGCGCCGTCGTGGGCGTTCTCCCCGTCCTACTTGCGGTTTATGCAAACTGTTGGAGATTATGCATTCCACCCTCTCTCTATTTACATGACAACGATGTTTGTCACATAAAATATGTATTACAGTAAAAGTTTATGTCCCTTTTGAGGTTGCACGCTGCTTATTTACATATTTATATAGAATACACATAACGTATTCGCTTGAATAGTTTATCCCCTGAATAACCCCCCCCCCCCCCCCTGAATGGCGAATAGCGAATACGGTACATGTAGTACATACATGTACTAGTAAGTACTAGGCACATAAATACAAAACAGCACATAAATAATACATCACCAGGTATTTACATATCTAGCGGGAAAAAACTCGAGTAGGACAAATCTTTGTGTAGAAAACGCGAAGAGTATTCGGATTGTGAGCAGTTGGCTGATGCCTGAAACACAAGCTGCAAGCAATTGCGCCGGCACAGTGCATGGAATGCCATTGTGAATGCGGTGAACAATAATTACTTTCAAACTAAATACATTCCTAGCAGATGAAAAGGGAATGGTCGACTATGATGATGATGAAGGTGATCATTATTATCAGTGTGCGGCGACAGATGCATTGCTTTGTTGGAGCTAGATGACAGATCGCATATCAAAATGGGCATTTACCGTATTACCTCGAATTAACCCCCCCTTGAATTAACCCCCCCTCGAATTAACCCCCCTCAAAATCGGCTGGGGAAATAAAAACCCACCCCCCTCGAAATACCCCCCCCCAAATACAGTGTAAACGGCATGTACACAACAAATACCACAGTGTGTGAACTGTATTATGCATAACACACGTTAAAACCGATGACTGAGTGACGTGAGTGAAGGGTTTATGTGTATGTACAGTGGTATATGCCTATAAACACTTATACGTCTCTGACAATGTTGCATTTTTCTACGTCTGAGTATGGGGAATTTCGTATAATTTCTGGCGAAATAATAGACCCCCCCTCGAATAAGCCCCCCTCGAATTGACCCCCCCGTCAAAATTTGCTGGCGAAATAATAAACCCCCATGGGGGTATTTCGAGGTAATACGGTATTTGAATGTAAGGCACCACCGTTTCTAAAAAAACATGTATACATGTAAATATTTATATGCATACTTTTGTCACATGTACATACTTTATTTTTAATGCTAGGTATATTCATTTGTAACATATACGAAAAGCTACAACAAATAACATGAAATGCTGAAAGATAAAAGTTTATAACATTTTTTTGCTACAAAGTGAAAATGTTTTTTTTACGTTATCGCAAAATGGAAAATGTTTATACAAAAAAAACATTTCTTCGCGACCACACGATGAAGATATTTTTTACCACTTTGCCCACGGGAAATTACGGACACCTACGTTAAGCCCGTTCTTTTACAAAAAAAGTCTTCCGGCGAATCATATTTTCGGCGACAATCTTTGGCTGTAATCTCAACTTTATTGCAACCTACTTATTCTTAATGCGAACTATAGCATTTTATTTATTTCAGCTACCTTGCTTTTAAACAGACCTTATTTTGTAGTGAAAGACTTAAAATGCAAATGCAGGAGGAGCATCAAGGCCTGTGATCGATTAAGCATGGACAATTTTTGATGGATATGATTTTTTGGAATTGTTGACATTTTGCTGGGTCATAATCAAAATGTCTAAAAATTATTTTTTCAGCTGTTTTTTAATTGCAGCAACTTGTTTTAAACCTAGTCTGCTCACTCAAATGCCACACGTAAAACACTAATGAAAATATAGAATGCAGAAATAATAGCTGATTGCCACGATATTTCATTTGACATAAACCTACCATAACTCACCTGAATAATGAACCAAAAATTATACAGTTTTGTCATCATGATATTTCGTTTCTACTATCGAAAATTTAATTACGAAAGTTATCACAAGATTTTATTCATAAAATTATGGTAGGATTCCGCACATACTTTGCGGCCCGCCGAGTACACATAATGACAAGAAGGATGCATCCAAAGATGAGAGACAGATATGCCAGGCACAATATGGTCATCATGGTCAGTGATGTGAAAGCGCCATGGCGCTGGCGCCTAACGCTATCGCTTCAGAAAAAAAACATTGCGCTCTTGGCGCTGTAATGATATGGGCTGCCATGGCGCTTTTGGCGCTTTTTACATCACCGATCACAGTCGTTTAATGAGATTCCACATGACTGAGCATCAGGACGTGTTTTTTTGTGAATTGTGCCTGACTGAAGCTCATAAGACTTAATCAGAAGGGCTAGTGAAGGGTCGACTGCAATAAACGTAAATACATACTTGTAGCAAGATTTTTACCTGCCATTTACAGAAAAATATGGACAGGGTCATGCGATTTTCGTCAACCTCGTTTTCATCATGGTGCCTTTTAATGAAAGGTATTATAAATATAAGTTTTTTTACAATTTAAGCAACATGATGCTGTTGTACCATAAATACGTAAAAATAGCGGACTTGGATTTTAACGCTAAGCCAATTATGAAGTTGATAAAAACAGCGTTAATGAAGTCGAAACACAGCAGCGTTTATATAGTTGAAAAAGCAGCCCAAAAAACCCGGTTTGTGCCTCCATACTGGTGTACTTTATTAACGAAAAATATGTATGCACTTCTAGTTAGAACTTCTAAACAGGCTCAGCCAGCATGTATTTAAGTAGTGTCGTAGAAGTAAAGTCGCGCAGCTTCTCACGCATGCACTTTTCCCATGCGCGGCACAACGTCAAAATAAATAACTAAATATATATCTCACACAGTGCGTCAAATGATACTTGGCAAAGAGGGCTTGGGTTCTGGTTGCCACCAGGAAAATTAACTACACCAGAATTAATGCGTACAAGTTGAACATTTTACGATGGGGGGGGGGGCAAGGGGACGGTGCTACATACTACATACAACCCAATATCACAGTCTGTATCCCTATACATACACAGGTGGCAATATCACAGTCTGTTAACCTACACATACACATATGCACTCTTAACAGTCAAACAGGTGCGATATACATACACGCGGGGCGGTGTCGCGACATTTCATGCGCACGCGACACACGCATATTTACGTATGTATGTATCAATTGATTATGTATGCTGCGCCCGCTGCTCGCTTTCCATGCACAAATGCCACTACTAAATAGAGTTTGTTAGTTAGTTGATTAATTTATTGATTGAATGAAAACTAAATGTGTTAATAGGTTAATTGTGTGAAGTCTCTTTACAGTACTATGAAATGTAAATATTTAGATATACTCTGGTTACTTTACACCCTGCACGCGTGGTTCCCGCTGGAAGTGTGCCAACGTTGGTTAGCGTGTGCGAGTTTCATAAAAAGATGACAAAATTGATTGTTGTTATAATGTTATTCATTTACATATTCACATCAATGAATTTTTTCATCTTTTTACAGAAATCGCATGACTTAACAATCATTGGCACACTTCCAACACAAGACATAAATCAGTGTGATGGCAGAGTATCATGTACGCCAAGTATAAGTGATAAGAACAGAGGAATTTTCTAGTGATAGGGCATAACACATTCACAAATGAAGTTTCAAAAATGATAACAAATGACAATCTGTAACAAATTTTGTAACAAGACAGGATAATTAGTAATGTGTTGCCTTGAAAAAATCATGGATACATGTAAAATTGTCCCTACATACATTTACAATGGTGATATTAAAATCACTCACAGGGAATTTTTCAGGGCAACAAAGTTGTAAATACATCGTTAGTACGCGCAGCCGACAGCACACCTAGTATGGAAAACTACCATAATTAAATGAATAAAATATTGTGATAAATTTTGTAATAAATTATTGCATAGTAAAAACAAAATATATTGATGACAAAAACTGAGTATATAATTTTGGTTCATTATTTAGCTCATACGCTTTAACACCTTGTCGATCAGGGTGATAATTACTGATAGTGATTTCATACTGATTATCTGTATGGTCGCATGCTTGCAACGCAATGGAATGTCACAACACCGCCCCACATGTATGTATATCGCACCTGTTTGACTGTTAAGAGCGCATATGCGTATGTGTAGGGTAACAGACTGTGATATTGCCACCTGTGTATGTATAGGGATACAGACTGTGATATTGGCTTGTATGTAATATTGGATTCAGCCGGGCAAGGGAGAGGTCAGGAGGAAAAATCTCATTAAAAGATATTGAAAACATTCCGAGCCGTAACGCTCATACAGCGGCGATAGAAAGCAGTAACACTAGCGCCGCGCCGAAGTCCGGACCGGAACGACTGCATTAGCGACAGTTTGCAATGCGCGCTGTGCGCTGCGCGGCACGAATGCGCCAGATGTCTGGCGTCGGAGTACTAGTAGCGCTAAAAGCGCCATGGCGCTCTACTAAATCAATGTTACACGTCGTGGTAACCAAAACTTTAATTTTTTTTCTTCGATTATTGCCAAAATGCAAACAGATCCATTGATGGTGCCATTGCATTTTTCCAAACTCGGTGCCAGATCAAAGAAATCGCCGCCGCGCCCAGTAAATAAAAACCCGCGTCATCAGCGCGTGCCGCCTTGCAATCACTACTCGCGAGGCTTCATTTCCGCATCCGCGCACACGGTCAAGCCGGCGGTGCTGCGTGGGCCCGACGTCATCATCTCATCGCAACCGCGGCAGCTCATATTTAAACAGTTGAAGGCGCGGCGAATAAATTGTCTCGCGAATCGATAAGCCAACGCTGAGAGAGGCTATGGGAATGACACAAAGCAGATAGCCGCGTGGTGGTCGCTGCCAGCGCGGCGACTGGAAGCGTGCGTTAGAGCGCTGCGATGGAACGCGCTCGAAACTGGGGTAGACACCAGGGGGCAGTCCCAGACCCTGTAAACAGCCCTGTAAAATGTCAAATGTCATTCAAAGTGCCAAAAGTCATGGATAATGCCCTGCAAAACGGCAACTCGGTTGCCATTTTGGAGGGCATTTTCCATTACTTTTGACACCTTGCATGACATTTGACATTTTACAGGGCTGTTTACAGGGTCTGGGAGTGGCACCAGGCTACCTCATGCACTGGGGGTAAAGTAAAAGCATGGGTTACCAAATGGATGCCGCATGAAGCATGCTTTCCATTGCAGTTCGCGCTAATTATTACATAAAAATCCTCGAGCATAGGAAATTCAACGCACGGCATTATGCTTTTTGCGTAAATATACTCATCTGTCTGCACAATATACTTACCGTAATTGGATTAATCATGTCACGTGAAAAATCACGCACAAAATTCACCCATGGTGAAACCAATACGTTGTGATGAGAAGAAATGAAATTTTCTTTGTTCAGATGAGATATGGTGGATGTCATTGTAAAGCGTGCGGTACGTGGGCTGTGCCGACTGGTGTCAGAATCAATTGCGCTCGCGCTGTCAATGTTCCCCGTGAATTGAAGGCACCGAGCGAGTTTTTGTGTTTCATTCGGTATCAAAAATTAATGTGTTACATGCTCAAAGTTTTGACGTTCAGCTTTAATAGAAAAATTGTCCCATAGGATCACATTGGTGAGCTGGGTGCAAAATTGCTGTCTGGAATGGTTTTGTCGCTCCCGGAAAACACCAAGTTCCCATTAGTGTTTTCGCATAGATAAATACCTAGGTAGGTACATTAAATAATCTTCATTTTCAAACTTTTTATCATAGGGTGACTGGCCCAAGCATGAAAACATTCAAATAGGAAAGTGTTGGGCCACAACCCCGAAGTTGTCATAATCTTGTGGGTGGAGGGTTGTTGAGCAACATGAAGATTTCTTTGGAATAGCTGTTGCATTTTCCACATATTTGCACTCAGTTTGACAGCTGGTGTTTGCTGCATTACATTATGTCTTTCTTTGTTCTTCAACTTTATATCTGATAATTTTATTACCCAAACCAAAATTTGAGACATTTTTAACCCAAAGACCTGAACCGATAAAATAATGAGAAACTGATAACCGATAAACGACCCGAAATTTTTTGGAAACGAAACCTGATACCCGAAACTGAAAATTTTGAAATTCCCAACCCTAACACAAATATGTCACATTCAATTCAGCAACACGGGTGGACGATGGCAAAACGTGATTGACCAACGCCGTTATCGTGCGAAGCAAAGTGAGCAACAAACATTTGCTGCAAAATTGATGCAGGCAGATGCGGCACATTCGAAGTTGGAACGTCCAATCAAAGCAGACGTAGCACATATAGACATGTACCTAGTCTTAGTCACGTAAAGATGTATGGAACCCGCAGGGGACGGCCGTCAAGAATATGGGCACAAGGGGTGAAAAGAGAACGAGTTTTCCAAAGGAACAAAAGAGTGTTGTAATCATTTTTGCGAGCAGTTCTTTGAATCATGATTGCCTATTTCACTGGAAGTGACTAAAAAGTAAAGCAAGTAATCAAATACATTCACACAGGCCTTTGTAATGAATATAAATCGAGTTAAGCGGTGGGAAAGTGTTTCGCGGGTGGCGCTGTAGCTGATAACAAGGAAGTAGAAGTCACAAATTTTGCCTCGGGATAGATATTTAGATAGCTGAGCGGGGTTTGGGATAGAATCATAGCTCGAGCGTTTTGGGTGGGAGGTAACCCCCTCCTCCATTGACTACATGACCGGAACTGCAAATGTTATGACCGCTCTGCAAGTGCACCCACCCGCACGTATGCACTCCAGCTAGTATTGAAAAATGTGTGATTTTGATAAATATAATTATATATAATCTCTCAGAAAATCTCAATTAAATCAATCTGAAGCATAGCAGCGTGGGCAATGTAGGAATTTGGTAGACTGTTATTAATCAATAACAGAAAATATCAAGTCTGAACTAATGTTTTTGTTTTGAGATTTTCTGAGATTATATTTTTTGTTGCAAAATCACCCATTTTATCAGTGCTAGTTGGAGTGCATACTTATTACTTGCATGCCGCTACTTACAGAAAGGTTGTCAAGAGAAGACAGGGTTGGCTACACTAGCCCTGCCTAATCACACCACCATCACTGCAGTAAGTTTACGCAAAGCTGTAATTACCTTCATCAGTAAGTCGGACGTTCAGTTCGTGTCACCCTGTCGATTCAGTGTCAGTTGAATCACGCCACATGCTCTCCCGATTCACTTTTGAATAGCGACTCGACTCGACGGGGTTTCACGACAGCGAGTTCCTGTTGCCCCTCTTGAGATTTGCGCAGTTCAGCCGCCAACACGTGCGTTGACCTGAAGTGTGGGAACGCGATTACTCAATATGATGCGTTAAATAAAGCATTCAATAAATAAAGCACCGTATATCCTCGATTTAGTCCCCCCTCGATAAACTCACCCCCTGGAATAATCCCCCCTGTTAGCTGACTGAGGAAAAAATAACTCCCCCTCGAATAACTCCCCCTCTATAACGGGTGACGAAGACGTCCATGTAGGAAAGGCGTTTTTTATGTAGGTATGTTTTCTTCGAAAGCCACGTATTTTTTGCAGCTTATGTTCATTAGTATTAATTTCATTGCATGAATTATGGAATTTCAACCATTTTCATACAACATATTGATCATGCATGTTACTTAATATTCTGACGAAAAAATAACTCCCTCTCCTTGGAATAACCCCCTCGAATAAGTCCCCCTCAAAAAGTTCTGACGGAAAAATAACTCCCCAGGGGACTTATTCGAGGATATACGGTAGTTGTTAAGATTGCGTCTTTCATCAATTTGTGTACGGCCTCGCGCGGTGAATCTATCAAACAAAAGACAATTTTTTTGTAGTTACCTATTTAAGATAGGTAAACTCGTACTGGGGACTCTGGGAAGTTCATCCATCAATCGAATAAGTGGTGATTACCAGGTGCCAATCCCAGACCCTGTAAAGCGTAAAGTATAGTGTCAAATGTAAAATGCCATGTAAAATGTCATGCAAAGTGTCAATTGTCATTACAAATGTAACGTAAAGAATCAACTGTTATGCAAAATTCAGTAATAAACATGTTCTTTTTTGTGTTTTGATTGACATTTTACATGAGATTTTACGCTTCACTTTACAGGGTCTGGGACGGGTCAGGCCTATTTCGCATGTAAGCCCATCCCGCATGTAGACCCATCATTGACACATTATAACCGCAGGGGTAAGAAAGGGGGGATGGCAACCCCACCCCAAACCGCCCAGCTACCTATCTATCCATGGCGCAAATTTTTTTTGGCTACATTCCCCCGAACACCCCCCATAAATTGCCTAGCTATCTAGCTATCTGGGGCGCTTTTGAGCAATTTTACCCTAATTTTCACCCAAAATCGCAAACTTTTATATTTATAGATATTCACCTTCAAAATAAATAGGTCATGTGTTTTATTACATATTTTCAGCACGCCAGGTATAATTAAATGTGTTTGGGGTCTACATGCGGGATGGGCTTACATGCGGAATAGTGCAGTGCCGTCTGGGACTACCCGGAGGTCGCAACTCGGTTTAATCAACAACTATCGCCCAACCTCGTCGACTCCAGCCGTTGGTTTGGCTCGCTGCCAAACTCGCAGCTGCCAGTCGCGCCAGATACACGTGACCTGACCGCTCGCGGCGGTGACGTCATCATCTCAGGGTTCCTACCTTTGCGATGCACGGATCCTTCCGGTTGCGATTGCGTCTTTTGCTGCGAAGGGCACAATTCATGTAAAATACTTTGGCGGTATTGACGGTAAAGGCGTCAAAGAAAAAAGCCCATGCCACGCGGCGCCAATGTTCTGGCGCTTTTTATCGGCATTACTTCGGCACCGACTACAGTGAACATCGACCATAATAAATACATATATTCAAGTTTGATTGAACTCAATTCAACTACGTGAATAAGATGATAGTGAAAAAAAGTCCGAGGGTATATCGAACGACATTTTTTCCCTAAATACGCGTTGATTGTTCGCACCGAACCGACATTTGGCTTTAACGAGTCCTGTGTGTCGCTTTCTGTACTGAACTCCTTAGAGAAGTCATCGATGGTGTCGTAGTCTTTGTCGTGTCCTTGAACCGTCTTCCCTGATAAATTTCCACATCAAATTTAATAATAATAATATTAATAATTTAATTTTATGATTTAATTCAAATCTCCACACATTTAAAGTTTTTTTTTGTTGCCGAAAATGGCCCCTAAAAAGTAGTGCGCAAACCTGCGAGAATGGCTTGTACTTTTGGGTTGTCTCGAATTCTTGGATCTACCTCTCGAGATGGGACGGGAAGCACAACAGAGTCTGCGGGGGCAAAGGCCATGTATGCAGCACATGTTTCATTCAACACGCAAATGTTTCCATTAATCAACATACGGTAAAATTCCTACCATAATTAATTGAATAAAATCTTGTGATAAATTTAGTGTTTATTCCGTAGTAAAAACGAAAAAGCTATTATGTATGATTGAAACTGTATAATCTTTTGTTCATTATTTAGACGGGTTATGGTAGGTTTCCACAGCATCATAAGTGTGATGTCCGCCTAATAATTCTACACACCTCCACCGGGGGCCATTCCCTCGCTGGAACTATGCGTCATGCTGACGTCCTTGCGGCGCTCCGACGAGCCGCTTACAGGGCACTTGGTGCCGGCCGGCTGCGCCTTGGTGGCCTGCGGGGCCGACCGGCGCTGGCGCGTCGTCGACGAACAGGCCATGCACAGAATAACCAACGTTCCACCTACGGTGCGGCTACTGGTGCAAGTGATTTCGTTTATTCTATTAGCCAAATACTTTTACAGGTGCTCAGATTCATTTATTGTGGATGGATTTTTTTACATTGCCGGAAAAGAAGATGACAAAAAATATCGGCCCTACACTCACTAGTTATGACACAGACAACGATGGAAAAAACACAGAAATTGGACACAGAAACTCATTGAGTTTTTGTTTTACACAGAAACACGGAAACTCATAAATTTTGAAAAACTCAAAACTCAAATGAGTTTTTTTTGGAGAACACAGAAACACGGAAACACAGAAAAGTTTTTTGAGTTTTTGTGTTTTTTTTCAGGGAGTGGTTGAATGCACATAAATTCAGTGAAACTAAACAAGATAAGATATGCATGTATAGTATGTAAATATGTACATAATGTATTCATATTTTATAATGGTACAAAAAGAAAATTAAAGATGGCATGCACATCTCATGGTGGATTTGACAATTATAGTTTCAACATTTAAGTATATCTTATTACCTCGAATTAATCCCCCCTTGAATTAACCCCTCTCAAAATGGACTGGTGAAATAATAACCCCCCTCGAAATACCCCCCTCCGGGATGATGTACATCATGTATCCAATGTGCATGGTGTATTCATTACTGCTAATTTGCATCGCAGCTACACATAGACTGTACTAGGTTGTGTAGCTATCTACATGTTTATTTCAAATATATACTGTTTGTATGCATTTATAACCTGTTTTGGGTACATAAATGCCTACTATTTTCTATGATCCTTACAAAACTTTCTGACAAAATAATTAACCCCCATGGGGGTATTTTGAGGTAATATGGTAGTTGTAGTTCAAATCGATTCCGTAGTCTTCCATACAGTGCACTGTGCACATCCATTGAAGAATTTTGGAGTACTGCGTAAGTTGTCGTTTCTGGGCATTTTGTTGCCAGTGTTGTGATGTTGATGTCCTCATTGTGGACATTTTTATGGACTTTTTTGACACATAAATGAATACACAAACGTTATGTGGGGTTAAAACATGTGCAAAACCAATATTTTATAAGAAAACCACTGTTTCCAGATCGAAATGCTGTAAATGAGGATTTTTCGGGGAAAAACTCGAATTTTTTTGGAAAAAACTTGAGTTTTTTTCAGAAAAAACTAAAAAAACTCGAGTTTTTACAAAAAACACAGAAATGAAAACAGAGTTACTCAAGTTTTTTTTTCAAGAAAAACCTCAAAACACAGGTATTCATTTTTGAAAAACTCAAAACACAGAAAGTGTTTTTTTTTGGAGAACTTACCCATCGTTGGACACAGATGACCAATTAATGTGAACCGGTTCCGATCCCAATTCAGAGCTTGCTGACGTGCCGACACAAGATGAATATGTTGCAAATGAAGCTATAGTGTTGAAAAAAATATTGCGGAATGTGTAATCCGAAAGTCAATTAAGTGAATTGGAACCAGAAACATTCGACATTTGGTGTCGTTGTCAACTAGTATGTTTAGGGTCAATGTTTTTGAACCGGACAGTTTAGTTGAATCGGACGGTTAAATCTAACGTTTAGTTTCAAGTAGGTAAGTTGAACTGGGATAAACTCGGTGCGGCAATTTAGCGTAGAAACAACCGACAAACAGCTTCGTTTGTTTGTATGAATGACAACGAGCATGATTTACACCTCAAAACAACGCATCAAATCTTTAAGAAGGAATGAAAAGCACCTGTAAAGAACAGTTGCAGCAAGTTCATCACTATGTCCATCACTAAAAACAGGATTTGTTCCAGCAAACTCATCTCAACGTATAAATAAAATAGGTTGTGTATGTTTTAGTCAAACTGGATAAATAGTTCGCATGTGGTTTTCGGCCAAGAGACAGAGTTACCACGGTTAACTTGATAAATTGGCATTAAATCGAGACAAGCTCACTTTGAAAATTTTGGTCATTCATTGATGAAATATGCACGTTATATTTAAAAAAAAGGGAATATTTAAAAAGCAGTGCTCTTCCCGCTACTTTTTTAAGCTACCTACTTGCACATTTTAACTGGCTATATCCGTACCAATAGAACAACATCTCGAAGCGTAATTTGAAGTGTTTGCATAGGTGGTAGACATCTAAAAGTGTCTTACAAGCAAAAAACGCGAAAATCCTACGCCACACTGGACACTACACTGTACAGAGATAATATTATACGTGTAAATAGGTACTCTGCGAGCGCACTGATTTACGGCTCACGTTGGAAGCGTGCCAATAATAAGTACAGCCTGCCACGCTTGTAAAACGATTAAAAAATTCATCGTCGCGAATACGTTAACGTATAACGGTTCAACAGCCATGATTTTTCCATTTTTTAATGAAAATCGCATGCGTTAAATATTGTTGGAACACTTCCAAAGTGAACAAAGCGTATAAGTCACTGGAGTATACATACCGTAATTGCTTAATTAATTCCACACACGAATTGTTCCCTTCTGTCAGGCGAGTAAGGAAAAAATAATTCCCTCCTTGAAAAGTTCCCCACTGATGGGCAGTAAAAAACTGCAAAAACAGTCGACGAAGCCGATAGAAAAAAAGCCATGTCTGGACTGATTCACGAATAGAAATGCAGTGCATGTGTGCAAGTATTGAATGGAAAGTTTCCTGCAAATTGTAGTAAATAGGTAGTTGATTGAACCTACTACATACAAAAAGAATTTTTAGTAAGTTTAATCAACTACTACAAAATTGCAACAGCACATGCCTTTGTATGTAAATACAAGTGAATGTATTTAGGTGCATTTCATAGAATGAACTTATAGAAACGTTCTTGATAACTTTGACGAAATGTGATTACCCCTTTAATAGCCCCCCTCAAAATATCTGAGTAAGAAGTCATTTTCCGGGAGAATCAGTTGTGCAAATATGGTAGGAAAATATTTACGATAAATTTAATAAAACGAATATCTTCATATCGAAAACTGTTTGGCGACTAGAGCGTAAATATGTACATGCAGTGCGGTAGCAGGGTGTGTGACACTGATGAATTATCATGATAAGCACTGTATCGGGATTTTCACAAATAAAAAATAAATCTTTTCAAAAACAGTAGAGATTTTATTCCAGGGTCGGGTATTATTTACATTCCCATTAAAAATTCAATGAGAAAAATTATGCTGTTGACAAGAAATTGTTTTTGATGCTTGCAAACCTGCTGGGTTTTACAAGGAAAATCAAATAACAGGTACCCTGGTATGAAAAAACGGGTACCCATACACAGTACATAAAATATGGTATAAAAATATGAAAAACCATAATTATGCATCGCGATCGACAAAGTAAAAGAGTAAAAGAGTACAAGACGGTATTGAAGTCATGTAATATAAATTTTTTAAACACAGGAAAATCACAGGGCCACACAATTGCATGATTTTCGCCGCGGCATCAGGAAGTTGCTAGCAGGACGACAAGAATAATGACAGCAACGAAGGCCACCAAAGCCATCAGGCCAAACACTGCAGTTCGAGCACCGTCGGACTGCACAAAAACGTCACCCGGTTTCTAACGATTGAGGTTTTTGATGTAAAAAACTTGGGACTCTTTCGAAAGTTTTTTAGCATAGAAAAATTCGGAAGCCTCACGCAAATTCATTTTGACGAAACACGAAGTTAACGCTGGCTGGGTACAGCGAAGACATTTGTGTTTGACAAATTTGTCATACACGCAGGTGAATGCCATTTCCACAGTTTGTTTTTATTTACATACAGGGGATTTATTCAAGGTAATACAGTAAATTCATTTCAGACGCCCTGCAGTAATAGCCTTGATGACCATAAAATCTGTACACACCTGATGAACATTTGAGTCATCTTCAGTGGTCTGCGGCCGGGAGCCATTTCTCACATCCCTCATCTGCAAATCGCCCGCGTTGTCCGCACCCACCGAACTGATGCGTTTCTTCCTGCAGTGTCAATACATTTGGGTATAATCGTGTTTTTCATTTTATTCTACTTGTCAACTCGAAAGCACATAGTGTACCTGGCCGCAATTCGGAGCATCTCCAGGATGAACATGGTGACCAGCAGGCACACAACGAACACGATCATGACGATCAGCGCGAATGTCCAATCCTTCCAGATGTCCGTGAACTCCCAGATGGTCAGGAAGATAGCAGTGCCTGTGATAATGTTCAGTTAACTGGTGGCAGTGATGAAATCAGTTTCAAATGTGCATCTCACTGACGTAGACTACAAGAAGGGCGCCCTTCTATTTTGTTTGTCAACTTTTTTACCCGCCCTTCTATTGGAGGCTGCCCTTCTATTTTTTAAGCGAATTTTTCTTCATGTTCTGCCAAGGTTTTTCAAAGTGTTATGTCAGAGACAGTTAATAAAATGATATTTTTATTGAGTCAATTCAACATTTGATGTTAAACAGAACTAAATCAATGGACAAAAGCCACTTAGGTAGACTTAAGTACAGTGTCCGCTGATATTTTTAATTTTTTCATGCATTTGATACAATTCCAGCACTTTGTGTACCTCCTATTGGAGACCGCCCTTCTATTGGAGACCAGCCCTTCTATTGGAGACCAGCCCTTCTATTAGAAGAAATACGATAGCTCAAGGAACTGACTAGCAAGCACCCAGGCGACTCCACCGCACAGCCTGTGAACCAAGTTGAAAATCCACCGATTGTCGGTGCCCGGATGGCACCGAAACAGGGCATTTATAGGATTGAACCAGCCGAGAATGATGCCAATCAAGCCGACGATCTGGTGGCGCCCGTTGAGCTCGACGCCCTCGGCGATCAGGATGGCGATCACGGCCAGGACGATGAGAAACACGGCGAACGTGTTGAAGCCGCGGTGAATCTGGACAAGGCGATGCGCTATTTGACGTGTATTTGAGGGGATTAGGCCCACACATTAGTTCACAGCGCAAACTCGTGTCGACTCAATGTCAACTGAATAACACAAAAAAATTTAAAGCATGACGCTTAACAAAAAGATGAAAATTCAACGTCATGATGTAAAATAATCTATGCTCTATCAGATACAAAATTTTTAATCACTACAATTCACCAAGATGTAGTTGACACGAATTCAGTTGACATCCAAGCGTGTGTGACGCCAATATCAACTCACAAACAGCAACACTCACCTGAAACCAAATGGGTATTCCAAAAATGGTCTTGCCCCTCCAGGCTGGTTTATAGTAACCGGCCATAAGTATTGCAAGAGCGGAGAAAAGCCACCAAGCGAACAGCATCAGACAACCGTGGGTCCGTTTCAACGCGTGCTCCAGATTTTCGCGAGCGGCCGATTTTCCGCCCACGGCGCTGCCGGCGGCCGTGCTAACGTCCACTTTTGCGCCAGATGCAGCCTTGTACTTGTGATAGCCCAAGCCTGGGGTGTGGATTATGCGCAATACTTGTGTAGATGCTTTTGTTATGAATGATCAATTCTATACATAAATATTTAAAATGTCTATAAGAAATAATTTGTGGCTTACAGATTGGTGAAGATAAATTCCACAAAGCAGAAGTCGCAATGCTAAGTTCAAACTTTGAACACAGGGCCACCGCGAGAAAGTATTTCATTGCATTTTACAACTTGGTGCTTATTGTGAATAAAAAATACACTTACCTATTTACATATTTCTTAGTTTATGCATTAAAACGTACGGTAGTTAACTGAGTTTGGTGTTGAACACTTCTCTAAGTGATGTCCCATTTCGCATGTAAAACTAGCATTACATATACCTAGGCAGCCCACGAGCACTGGTAAAAAACACCACAAAAATACCAGTTATCAGGCCAAAATCAGCTCCCTAAATAACTGTCCATTCATAGAAGCTAAAGCGCAGTCGCACCTGAGCTAGATACCGGACCGACGGCCAGCAGCAAGAAGTACGGCTTATTCAAGGGGAACACCTTGTCCACCGCTTTGGGCACGACGCGTTGCTTCACCTTGCAATAGTAGTACCCATCCTTGCTAGTTGATGAGATCAATTCCACATTGCTCGTTGCGGTCTGGAAAAGGTGAAATGAAAATGGTGAACAGTGGTGGAGTTTACAGGTAGTTATTGAAAAGGCGCCAGGACTTTGGCGCCAAGCGCCATGTCGCTTTTAAGAACCAAAGCGCCAAGCGCCAATAGCGCCAGAGCAAAATGCCGCCAAGCGACAGAAGCGCCATGGGCCGTTTTGGTTTTGGCCAAGCGGCAGCGCCAAGCGTTTTGTTCCTGGCGCCACGAAAAAATACCGCCATGGCGCTTTTCCATCACTATTTACAGCCATTGAGACTTGACAGCACCTGAAATGACAGCTTCTCGCTATTTTTGCCATCCTTCACGTTGTAGCTGAGGTAAGGCTCCGTGCCGGATGTGACGGTGTTCAGCACGCACGCAGTGACCGCATCGTCCGACTGCAAAGAAACAAGTTGAAAAAACGACAGTGGCAAATTTACAGCGTGGAATAAAATTGGGCCCGCCGCCCATACTCGTTAAAACGTATTTGCTTATACTAAATAGGTCGCATACTCGAGTACAGAGTAGGTACATACGTTTACGTTTCCTCCAAAAGTTCCTGTACTCGCTTTTACTTATACTTTTTGAAAGTACCAGAGTACAGAACACGTATTTCTGATTATAATGTTTATATAGTTTTTTCAAGGCATGAAAGGGAGAAAAGGGTAAAAAAGGTAAAATAGACAAAAATAGCAAAGCAAAATAACTAGAGTAAAAGTAAAAATTTTACCTTACGTTTTCTGTACTCAGGGGGGGGAATAAAAAGCAAATACTTTACATTTTGAAATTTGAAAAATTTCAATACTTTTCACAACTCTAACGCCGCCGAGACAAAATCACACGAACCATGTCGTCGTCGTAGGAAAATCCCACGGCCACGTATCTGGTGGCGCCCTCGTCGCCTTCCCACTTGGCCATCAGCTGCAGCTCGACCCAGTCGGCGCCGCTCACGTCGCTCACGCTGCTGTAAGCCACGGCCGCTTTGCAATCGCCCCTGGGGGCAGTCCCAGACCCTGTAAAATGCCCTGTAAAATGTCAAATGACACGCAAAGTGTTAAAAGTCACGTAAAATGCCCTGCAAAATGGCGAACAGTTTGCCATTTTGAAAGGCATTTTAGATGACTTTTGATACTTTGCGCGACATTTTACATTTTACAGGGTCTGGAACTGACACCTGGCGCAGTCGGCGGGCGCGCGGAAACACCCGATCTCGCCCGACAGGCACTTGTCCAGAAAGGTGTCGATGTCTGATTGGCACTGAGCCAATTGAAGAGAGATTAGTGTTAGAATTATGGTTAATAGTGAGTTTACTAGTTGACGAGACATTTTTGGGGGTTAGTGCTGTGAGCCTGTGGGGGTATTTTGGTGTATTGATTTTTTTTTGTTTTTCAGTAAGATTGAGTGAAGTATGAGATGCAGTCCAACATTTCACTTGGACAGCCAGATTGATTTCGTTTGACACTTACGATGTGCGACTGCGAATAACGGCGACTAAATTCCATGCCTATTCAAAGTTGTCAAAGTATAAATATCGAAACTCTTTATAAATATAGAAAGAGAAATATTTGTACCCGGGAAAAGCAAACATGTAGTGTCAATATGCCTATGAAATACAGAGTTTTTGTAAAATTTGAGCAAAAACGTTATTGTGGTCGTATTTATCTGAGACTGAGGTCAGGAGGGTGGAAAATCTTTTTATGTAAATACCCGATTACAAAAAAGCAGAAGAAAAAATCTAATATGCGCCAAACACTGACCCAAATACCTTCAAAATATTGTGTTTTTTTTTGTTTGTTTTTCTGCACTGTTCATGACAGAAAGTGACTTTCAGATAAAACTACCAGAAAGTTTTTACAGCTCCATTTTGGGTAAACTCGACGGACATTATAGAAGTCAATGGTCTAAGGAATTTTTGTACAACTGCGTATATTCGTAGTTGGCACACGTCCAAGTTACCGTTTGCGAGAATGTTACCAAATATGAAAGACGCATGATTTCCGTCAGCGTCAACAAAAATGACTGCGGAATGCGATTAAGCGACCGCAATTGGTTGCTAATGGCAGCCCACACATGAGTTGACACATATGTTGACTTAATTGCATTCCGCGGTTCTTATCGTTGACGCGAACGGAAATCATGCGTCTTTTACTTCGTTTGTATAAAACGCTTCAGTAACTTGGACGCAGCGGTAAGTTCATACGTAATTTTTTGAATGAATTTGTCGGGACTGCGACGGTAAGATCTTACCTAAGACCTAACAATCCGACGTTCTATAACGAGTTGTCTATCAAATTCACATCATTCTCGCATAAAAAGTCGGATTGAATCAAATGTATCATGAACCGAATGGAATCCGTCCATTCAAGTTCGAATTAAAAAACACGTCATTGGTAACGAAGGGCCGAATCACTGATTCGTTTCATGTCCGCCGAGTTTAAAAGAAAATAAGAATACACACCTAAAGATTTCTTCGTAAAGTTGGATGCAGAGTAAATGATATAAATCGAGCAATAAATGACAATATCAATGTGACTGAGTAGTTGCGCCATTTTAGCAAAACAGTGACCAGACAAATCCGCATCATTGTAAACAAAAAAATGGCATTAACAGCATTCACATATCCACCCACTCTCAATTCCTAAACTCTCACTTCAAAACCAAAAAACCCTTGAAAAATCAAACGGTTCACTTTTCTCCGACACGCCATCGTTTAAGATACAAGAGAATAAGGCCCTGTTTACACGGATTTTTGGTGACGACAAAAATTTTGTGTCATCACAGACATTTTTTGACAAAAATTGGTAATTTTACACGTGTGACGACCAATCGGCCCCAGGCCGATTCGTCGTCACACATGTAAAATCAGCCTCGATAAATTTTGATATACAATAATGCAAATTTTGTAAACATTTTACATGTAAATAGGTGACGTCACTTATAGAATGTCGTCACAAGCAAAGCTCGTTCACAGCTTGTGACGACAAATTTGAGTCATGCCTGTAAGTGAAGTTCAAGTTTGTCGGAGTTTTGCAGATCAGCCTCGCTACCGAGGCCGATTTTCATGACTCCGACAATTTTTTTCGTGATCCACATCTCACTCATTTCTCAACCGATTTGATCCATTGAACACTTGTAAGGATCAGGAATTCCTGTAAATTCCATTTTTGCTGTCGGATTAATGATGGCTGAACTCATTAAGCTGATGTAAGCTGAGACTTCGACACGCGTTTTTGACCATGCTCAACAATGGCAAAAACACACATTTTTAAATTTTAAATTTGTTTTACACAGAAACTCAAAAACTCAAAACTAAGTGTTTTTATTGGAGAACACAGAAACATATAACACATAGTAAAGTTTATTGAGCGATTTTCAATTAAAATAAGAGGTAACTATACCATATTTCCTCAAAATACCCCCAGGAGGTTTATTTTTTCATTGTTGAAATTTTGAGGGGGGTTATTTGAGGGGGGGGCTTATTATTTCACCAGAAATTTTTTGAACTCGCAGTACTAATTTGTTGTTTGTAACGTACACCAGGGGTAGGAAAGGGGGGGGGGGGGTTACCCCCCCAAATCGCCCAGCTATCTATCTATCCCAGAGGCTGCTCAGCTATTTATCTATCCCGGAGGCAAAATTTTAGGCTACTATCCCCTAAACCCCCCCCCCCCAAAATCGGCCAGCTATCTACCTATCTGGAGCGATTTTTGTGAAACTATATCCCAATTTTCACTCAAAATCGCTATTTTTCATACCTATATGTAGATTTTTACCTCCAAAATCACTAGTTCGTGCATCTAACTGCCTATTTTGAGCTATTTTTAGTACTATATGTCCTTATATACCCATTTTTAGCCATTTTTCACCTACTTTTAGCAATTTTTCTCCTTTTTCTCCCTTCTATGCCTATTTATTGAACCCCCGCGAACCCCCCCCCAAACCCCCCGTAAAATTTTCAGCTATCTATCCCTCCGGAGGAGCGATTTGCTATCTATCCAACCCCCCGGGAGGGCCGAAAACTAGAATACCCCTGACGTACACAGACCTAAAAAATGCAACAATAAGCACCATGTATAAGAGTCTATACACATTTTAGTATGTAGATTGTGTAAACCCTGTTCTAACATAACACAGTCATTGTTTTTAACATATATTCTGCATTGCCAGATCACAAACCACAGTTTTGCCATGTACATTCTCTGTACACTCAACTGGGGGGGGGGTATTTCGAGGATGGTATATAAACAGGCATATAGGCAAAATCTTGAGTGAAAAGGGGATCAGATAGATAGATAGCTGGACGATTTGGGGGGGTGGGTTAGGGGATAGTAGCCAAAACTTTTGCCTCTGGGATAGGGTTGGGAATTTCAAAATTTTCGGTTCCGGTTCTCGGTTCTCGGTTCCAAAAGATTTCGGTTCGGGTATCGGTTCTCGGTTCCTGAAAATTTTCGGTTCCGGTTCTCGGTTCGGTTCTTAAACTCGGTTCCGGTTAGGTTCTTTCGGTTCTAAAATGATCAAAATTTCGGTTCCGGGTAATAAAATCACCGGGTATCGGGTAATAATCGGCTGAACAACAGAAAAACAATATACCCATGTTTACATGTGTAAGTACATTGGTTGGGTATTTCATACTTCAGGAGCATATCACAGCTTATTATTTCATGGTAGAATGCAGAAATCAGAGTTGTAGTAATAATACTGGTATTTAAAAAAGTATAAAAGCAAACATACGTTTTCTATACTCGCGTACTTTCAAAAAGTACACGAGTAAATGAGTACTGGTATTTTTTTCTGGAGGAAACGTAAATGTATTTATGTAGGACGCAAGTGAGTACGCCTATTATTTTGAGTACAAACAGCAATAACTTTTGCCAACTACCGTTAAAACTGCCACAAAACCAATGAAAACTACTACCAGTGATAATGTGTATACTGCAGCGACATTACACATACAATGAAATCTACCATATCCCATCTCAATAAACGAACATACATAAAAAATTCATATTTATCAAAGCAATTTTAAATATGATGAAATTTTTTATGTTTGTTCTTTTATTCAGGTGGTATATGGTAGATTTCATTGTAAGGTGTAAGGTCGCTGGAGTATATGTGAAATTGCACGCTCCCGCGCAATCATTTTGCAAACAGATGAATTTTGCAATTCTGAACATGCACCAAGATGTTCAGCTGCTGTTTAAAGGCTTAGGTGTAGGTGTTGAAAAAACGCTGTTTAAAAACTTTAAAATTCCTAGAAAATTTCGGTTCTTTCGGGTATTTACTTCGGTTCCGGGTATAAGTGCCGGTTCTCGGTTCCGGTTCGGTTCTCAAGCTCGGTTCCGGTTCTCGGTTCTCGGTTCCAAAATAGTGCTCGGTTCTCGGTTCGGTTCGGTTCGGGTCGGTTCGGTTCCCCAACCCTACTCTGGGATAGACAGATAGCTGAGCGGCCTCCAGAATAGATAGATAGCTGGTGGATTAGGGAGGGGGGTTAGCCCCCTCCCCAGCCCCAGTGGGATACCCCTGAAATCCATAAATAAGCGCATTTTGGCACCAATGCCAATCCATCCACGGCGCAGCACCTACACATGGCACCAGCACCATAACACCATTCTGCTTTTACAGGGCTAAATGTGAGGAGGGTGCTCCTAGGGTTCAAACGGGATTGACTTTTCGGGATCGGGATCGGGATTCACTTTTTGAGATTTCGGGATTGGGATCGGGATCGGGATTGGGGTTTCGGGATCGGGATCGGGATTGGTTTTTTGAGATTTTGGGATCGGGATCGGGATTGGCCGGGATTGGGGTCACGGGATCGGGATCGGGATTGGGATTGGCATTTTTCCGGGATCGGGATTGGGTTCTAGGGATAACGATTTTGGCCATTTTTCTGGCATTCACAGTTGTTCATAAAGGTCTCAAAACACTGTTGGATGCCAGAAAAGTGGCATAAAATTAACACTGGGGGTTTGCATCCACTTTTTTGCATGCAAAAACGTCATTATTTCACGTTTTACAATTTCCACTAATTTTTCCGGGATCGGGATCCCGGACTTGGGAGTTTCTC
Organism: Sphaerolaimus hirsutus; assembly: GCA_964036195.1. Classification (NCBI taxonomy): domain Eukaryota; kingdom Metazoa; phylum Nematoda; class Chromadorea; order Monhysterida; family Sphaerolaimidae; genus Sphaerolaimus; species Sphaerolaimus hirsutus. Next base: position 16,249,490 of record OZ038458.1, read on the forward strand.
GGGATCGGGATTTGAAAATTTTCGGGATTGGGATCGGGATAGGTATTTTTGGATTTCGGGATCGGGATCGGGATTGGGGTTTCGGGATCGGGATCGGGACTGGTAAATCCCGGAATTTCACGGGATCCGGGATCGGGATCGGGATCCCGTTTGAACCCTAGGTGCTCCCCCCCCATCCACTTGGCTCCGTATACAACCCCGATTTCCCCCAAATGCTCCAGCCATCTCTTCCTCCTGGAGGCTGGTCAGCTATCTATCCTTAAAGTAAATTTTCGGCTACTTTCACCTGCACCCTTCCAAATCAGCCAGCTATCAATTCTTACAGAGTCAATACAGAGTTCTTAAAAGTACTGCACTTTTTTCAGAGTTTAAAAGTTTTTGTTAAAAGTACTGAAGTAAATGTGTATTTAAAGTATTTAATTTTTACTCCCCCCCCTGAGTACAGAAAATGTAAAGTAGAATTTTATTACATTTACTCAAACATGAGCCAATTTTCAGCTACTTTTGACTGTATATGTATTTATTTGCTATACAAAAGATTGATGTCTTTTCACTACTTTAAGCTTTTTTCTTCCTTTTTCCCTTCTATATGCTGTGAGAAGCCAATATATAAGCCTACCCAAAAGTATATGTATTTTTTTAGTAAATGTAAATACTGGGGGTGGAAAAAACTGTTTATTCGACAACACCGTTTTTTTAATAAATAAAACCGTTTTTTTCAAAAGCTCCCAGATGTGGTTATGGGTCAACATATACAGGTATATTAGACAAGTGGCAGTACTTTGTGATGTTATATATAGCCATAGAATGGCTGTGGAGCCATGGGATAGCATTATAAGTGGTGATTTCTGACAAAAATATCAGTTTTATGTCGACTTATTATGTATATCGGCTTTTGTCGAACATTTGTGACTTTGGGGGGAATTGTTTTATATTTGCCTACCTATATACTTTTTAAAGCTATTTTTCACCTGCTTTTATCGATTTTTCTCTTTATTCTTCCTTCTACACTAGGGTGTAAACAAAAACTTTTTGGCGGAAAACGGAAAGGGAAATGGAAAATTTTTTGCACTTGCCGGAAAACGGAAACGGAAAAGGGAAAAAAATTGTACTTGCCGGAAAACGGAAAAATGAAAGGCCGGAAAACAGAAACGGAAACGGAAAAATTTACTGGAATTATGCCAGAAACGGAAAAAATTTGCTGAAATTTTGCCGGAAACGGAGAAAAATTTGCAGAAATTTATCCAGAAATAAAAAAATTTGCAGAAATCTTGCTAGAAATAGAAAAAATCACATAATTGAGAACTTGCATGCATGTTTACCACTTTGGCTGAAACATAAAGCAGAAAATTAAGCTGGAAAGTGAAAAAAAGTTGGCACTACTGATAATTGAGCCGGAAAATGGAAAAAAGATGGAAAAACTGAAAATTTAGCCGGAAAATGGAAAATGGGCCAGAAAAACGGAAACGGAAACAGAAAAAAAATTTAGCAGCCAGAAAATGGAAACGGAAAAAAATTTGTCTGCGGAAAGCGGAAACAGAAAACGGAAAATTGACACCCTATTCTACACCACAAAATAGCCAGCCCCCCAGGATTTTTTTGTGTATTTACTGAATTTACTGTAAATACTCTATTAATATGCCTGTCACATTATTGTTTTCACCACATTTTTAGGGGTCACACTATTGGAGGGGTCGTGTCAATAGGGAGGGTCGCATTTTATTTTGCTATTTTTCACAAAATACCTACCAGTAGGTTTATAAGAACCTGCAGAACTAAAAATAGCTGAAAATGGGCAGCTAGACACATGAACTAGTGATTTTGGAGGTGAAAACATATAGAAAGGTATAAAAATAAGTGATTTTCAAAAAAAAATTGGGTATAATTTCTGAAAAATTGCTCCAGATAGCTAGATCTCTTTGTTACGTCGGTTTTTTGTTTTGTGTTATTCTCTGGTGGTTGCACAATTAGAGAGGGTCGCTTTTGACAGATTGAGCAATTTGACAGATTCCTTGATTGAGGGGGTCATAATAATAGAGTATTTACAGTATATATCTATATAAACTAGCGTAAAAATTCACATTCTACCAACACACACTCCCAAAATATTTTGCTGAAGTGCTGTGTCTGTTTTAGATAAAAGACACATTGTTGTCACTGAAAAAACACGTTCACAGCTTGTGACGACTTTCAGCCACTTTTCTGTGTGTCTGATGTATGAGTGTGACGATCACAATGATGGATCTGCTATTCGTCACACTCAAAATTAAATTCTCTCAATTTGTCGGAATCGTTGTTGGCTTCCCGACAGCTTCCGGCGACAAAAAAAATGCAGTTATTTATCACTCCTTAACAACCAAGCCAATACGAATGAAATTTCACATACATATACTCCTGAGTACCATATATACTCAACCACTTTTTCTCAAAAATAAGGAACTTTTCAGTTGAAATTTGGAACTTTTAAAGTGTGATTGGTCGTCACCCAAAAATCCGTGTAAACGCTGCCTAACACAAATGAATATATTTAGGTATTTAAATCCACGCGGACACAATGCACACACTCAGCAGCATAGCGGCAGAGACGTTCGCCCGCGGTTACAATTGCGCGCGGCAAATGGCATCGCGCGGCAAGGAGAAGCATGCGAGCATGGCAACCGACCGCCGTTGCCAAGGCCGCGCCGCGCTGACACAATTGCGGCCAATCGGAGATGCAAATTGAAAATTTAGCCATTGCGAGTGAGGGAGGTGAGTGTCCGTTGTCGCCGTGAGCGAACGCCGCAACTGCGCTTATGACAACATTTAGCATGGAAATGTGACGACAATAATACGGTCCGATGCTCTGATAGCTTTAATTACTTCCTGTTCATATCCCCACGGAGCATAAAATCAGTAAAACCGGTTTATTATTACGAATATTATTTATTTAGTAACATTGTCACATGAAAATATGTAAAATACTATTAACTTTATGATATATTTCTGGGTCACAATTTTTGTCATTGGGGGTGGAATTTACAAATACTCTTTTGACAGGTAAATATATTTTTCAAATACTACTAAATCCGCCTAAAAAATGCCTGTTCCCACCCCACCCAATCAATATGTACTTTTGAGAATTTGCAATTTACCTTTTCGAAAAACGAGTGGGGGAAAAATGACAATTGTCTACACCAAAATTTTATGAGATATTGAAATGAAGCGACAGGCATCAAAATCATTTAAATTACAGCAGGTTTGGTGACAACAGCGTAGACGCAGAAAACAACCACTTTTTCCACAAAACAACCAGATAAAAATATAGCACAAAACACAGACACAAGTACGTATTTACGTACGCATTAACGGCCACCACTTATTTTTAGCTATACTCGGTAAATAAGTGCCTACCATATTTAGCCGAGCGGAAGGGCGCGTTTTAGCAAAGCGGTCCGCGCGGCGCCCAGCCTCCGGTCTGCAGCGGCTCACCTGCGCGCCGCCGCAACCGGCGTTACGATAATTGTTATCTACTGTAGCTTCAGGAAGCGCCGGGCAGAGTAAACACAGGGCTAAGAGCGCACTACAGGGGTCTGGAATGAGGGGGGGGGGTTGGGGCCCCCCAAACTGCCCGGTTATCTATCTATCCCGGAGGCAATGCTTTTTGGCTACTTTCCCATAACCCCCCCAAATCGGCCAGCTTCCTATTTTTACCAAATTTTTGCTAAAAATCGCTAATTTTCACACTTTTTTAATAGATTTTCACCCTCAAAATAACTAGTTCGTGTTTTATTACCTAGTTTCAGCTACACATTTGTCCCCTTTTATTCATTTTACACCTTGAAAATATGGAACCCCCGTGAGCACCCCCAACCCCCCCTCCGGAGGAGCGATTTGCTATCTATCTATCCCGGAGGCAATGCTTTTTGGCTACTTTCCCCTGAACCCCCCCCCCCCCAATCGGCCAGCTTCCTATCTATTTGAAGAGATTTTTGAGAAATTTTAGCAAATGTTTGCTAAAAATCGCTTATTTTCATACTTTTTTAAAATAGATTTTCACCCTCAAAATAACTAGTTCATGTGTTTTATTACCTACTTTCAGCTACACATTTTTCTCCCTTTTATTCATTTTACACCTTGCAAATATGGATCCCCCATGAGCACCCCCAACCCCCCCCCCCTCGAGAGGAGCGATCTGCTATCTATCCAACCCCAGGCGCACTATGCAGCAAAAAAATAGCACTTGTTCTGATCATTCGTGACAGCGGCAAGGCCACGCGTCAGGTCATATAGGACTTTAATAGAGAGACAAAGTTACCGCGCTTAGAAACTACAAAAGGATAATTGTGGGTATTGTTGGAACAATTTGGATTAGGTATTTTACCTAAAGCTGCGTTTACACTGCGACTTGTGCCGACAATTTTAAAAAGTGATTAAGTTCCATAATTTTGGAAAAAAGTTCCACATATGCAAGAAAATGCAGTGAATCATACTCACTAGTTAAGTGCACTCACATGCCAATTTGCAGATAAATCGTCCATGTCGTTCCAGAGTTAAAAGCATTTTAAAAAATATTTCACTTGTCGGTTCGCGTTTTTGGAAATATTTTTCAAATGCTTATAACTCTGGAACGACATGGACGATTTATCTGAAAATTGGCATGTGAGTGCACTTAACTAGTGAGTATGCTTCACTACATTTTCTTGCATATATGGAACTTTATTCCAAAATTATGAATGTTTTCACTTTTCGAATTGTCGGCACAAGTCGCAGTGTAAACGCAGCTTAAATATATGGTGTTACACTGGACAGTTTCTATGCGCTGCGCATATTCCATCTTTTGGATCAAGCACTCCAACAAATGCCAATTACACAGTTTGACAGATATACTCGGTGGACTTGACACACTGCACTCGCACTGATTTATGTCTCACATTGGAAGTGTGCCAATGATAATTGAAGCATGCGAGTTTTGGAAACAAATGAAAAACTTCATTGCTGTGAATACGATAATGTATAATGTTATAACATAAATGAATTTTTTTGAACTTTCATGCATATGGCATACGTTTTATACTTTTGGCACGCTTCCAACGAGAACCACGCGTGCAAGGGGTAATGTCTCTGGAGTATAGCCAATTGACGAGAAGAGTGACAAGTGGTAAAGTACCAAGTGAAAGGCAAAGGGACACCAAGTGACAATTTTTGTTTATGAATCAAAAATAAACGTTTTATAAAAAAAAATTTGTCACTTGACTAACTATAACAACTTGTTATAATTATCCATAGGTCGGCCTTAAACCAAATAAAAATGAAAGTGGGGCAGATATAGAAAACGTACATGAGAAGTGTCAATGAAGGGCGTGCATTCCGTGCAACTGCAGGGTTTTCTCAAAGCGCGAACAGTGTTGGCAAATACTCAAAAAATTAACAAAGTAAAGTACGGACCCAATTAACAGAGTAAAGTAAATTCGACCCAAAGAAATTAAATTCAAGTAAGGACAAAAGTAGTTGGTATTACAAATTGGTCAAAAATAACGCCAGTGCAATGCCCAAAAAGTTTGCATACCTATTTATGTCCCTCATCTATGATGTCTATGTCTAATATTTACGTACATTGAACCCTTGAGTTTTTGTTCTAAAAACAAAAAAAAACTATTTATGTCACATGGTGATTTTTGGCTGTATATTTTTGAATATAGCCCCATTCACACATGCAAAGTTTCTAATACCATTTCAATAGAGGATTTCATTATGGGTAAATTTCCATTTGAACTTGTTCTGTGGGAAGATTCAATGGCTGGAAAATAATACACAAGAGCTGTGAAATGAAATACCCCCCCTAAAAATTTCCACTCTGAAAACATAACCCCCCCCCCCCCGGGGTATTTCGAGGAAATACGGTATCTGTATTTTAACGAATCTGCTACTGCACCCATTTGGTAAATATATTAAAAATAAACAAAGTACAATGTAGCACAAATATATGAAAAAAGGAACTTTTTCAACAAATTTTACAATTACAAATAGTATCAATTTTCTCAAACCAACACAGATGCTACTGTTTACAAACGCTTTTTCAATGACACGGTTCTGTAAATACGTGCCAAAAACATTACACACAGAGAAATTACCAATCGTTCGCGCAGAGAAAGTAACGAGCGTAATAAACACATTCATCAATTGACGAAATCAATTGGTGTCCAAATAATAAGTCTTTTAATGCGAGATTGGATGGGAGATGTTTTTTACATTTAGTCACGTGTCGCAGTTGAAAATAGGGACAAACGTTCAACGCCTAAAGGAAACCAACGAAAAAAAACACCGGGGAACGATAGCGCATAAACGTTGCAGCGACGCTGCAGTCAAAGCGGGCGGCAGACTGTAAATGAAGAGCTTTTTTGTCGAAAAATACATTGCGCCAAAGTTTTACAGCAGCACACATTAGACTTTCCGTGTTTTTATTTACAAAAATAACGCTTTCTCTTTGTAAAAAAACGACAACCGAAAACTAGCTCGATCAAAAATTGGTATTCAAAAATAAAAATTTAGAAACGACAATCGATGACAAAATCTCTCATATGCAGGCTTATTTTATGATTATTGTCAAATCGGCACACTGATTGGTTCTTTCTTTATCGAATAGTTGGAAATAGTGAGAACATGAAAATTTCTACATGCCTACGTGTTTTTGCGCCCTTGAACGGAGCGCAGTGTGCGAAAACATGCGAACATGGAAATATTCTGCGTCTGGAAACAAATTCAGTATATGAGTTAAAAATATGCTACTTCTGATAGATTTACCTCTGACAATGGAAACACCATGAAACACGCGAAATCTGTTTTATTATTTATTGTCCAGAGTCATTACTAGTCTGCACAAACCTACAAAAAAGTAGAACGTATGGATCAATTTTACAACGCGTTTCCATCGAAAATCATATTTACGAAAGTGTTACGCATATAACTGCACGGAATTTGCAACGCGCACAGAGCGTAACGATCGAAACGTAAATAAATACAACCGAAAGTGAACCGAGCCAAGTTTCAAGGAAGCAACAGCGCAGCGATCAGAAATGCGCATTGGTGTGCGGCGGCAGGGCGGCACTCGCCGCGCCGGCGGCGGGCGCGGCCGCGTTCGCGCTGGGCCGCTCCCTGGGGGCAGTCCCAGACCCTGTAAAATGCCCTGTAAAATGTAAAATGTCATGCAAAGTGTCAAAAGTCATGTTAAATGCCCGTTAAAGTACGTTTGCCATTTTGCAGGGCATTTTGCATGACTTTTGATACTTTGCATGGAATTTTACATTTTACAGGGCATTTTACAGTGTCTGGGATCAGCACCTGATGCTCCTGTACAGGGCGGCGTCGCGTGGCGTCTCCTCGGCCAGCTCCGACAGTAGCACGCTGCGAAACTTCTTCAGCAGCTCGATTTTACCGTTCACTTGCTCGTTCTTGTCCAGCGTGCGTTCGATCACATCGCGCGTGTACATGTGAGGGTTGCGACCTGCGAGCGAGCCGCCGGTAGTAGGGTTAGGAACTCGAGCCGACCCGAACCCCCACACTTTTTGGAACCGAAACCCGATACCCGAACCCGAACCCGATACCCGCAAATTTTTTGGAACCGATACCCGACCCGAAATTTTTAGGACCCGATACCCGCACCCAAAAATTTTGAAATTCCCAACCCACAGAACATGAAATTCTAGAGGGGGATTCTATTCTAGTCTCGATTCAGGTGGCCACATTTTTTTGTTGAGAAGACAGCCAAATTATAGCCAACAAAGAAACAGCGAGGAATGATAACGCTGTACCTTGGTCGAGCATGTCGAGCAGCTCGAGCGGCACGTGCACGTCGTGCAGCGAGGCGCCCGCGACGGGGCTGGACGAAGCCGCCACGCTCACCTCTTGCAGACCTGCCGCCAAAATACGTGGATGGTAATTCTGCTAGTGCATTGTTTTCCCGAACATTTACCGCACCTGTGACCAATGTGTGCAGCTTTTGGTTGAGGGTGCTCTGCGAGTCGGGACCAAAGTCGGCGGCTATTACAGCCAGTTGCCTGCGATTTGAGAGTACGCGGTCGGGAAATTAAGCAACTTTTTGAAGCAGTTGGGATTTTATCGCGAATTCATGAAAATGTAATCACAAAATAAAAAGTGTGTATCACATATTTATAACCTAGCGTTTTCCTGGAATGCTTCAAGCGCCTGCTCCAAGCGCTCAAACCGGTTTTGGCTTGAATTTTCGCTTGACATCGCTAAAATGGTCGTGGAAATTGCTTAGTCGGCACAGCATTCACTGCTTGGAACGGTCGCGTTCGGTATCGATGACGTTCGCCTCGATCTCTTCAATATCGATGCCTCGTTCGCGAAGTGACTGAAAAATCGTGCGTAGCAAAATGATACAGGTTATCGATACAAATACCAAATGGTCGATTACACCTCGATGTAAAATTCAAGCGTAAATTCCACTGTAAACTTAATAACATAAACGTGGATGATGACGCAGGTCCCCAACTTTTCATGGACGAGGTACTAATGCAGCCTGTCCAAAACTCAGCGTGAACGGACAACTTTTTCAAAAGATATCGTTTTTGAATGATTTTAATTTGAATGATTTTTGAATGAAGTCGTTTCAACATCTCCCGAAACAATCGACCGAACATGTTGAGTTTTGGACACGATTTAGAGATCGATTAATACTTCGTCCATCACAAGTTGGAGACTTTTATCATCATCCACTTGTATGTAATTTAGGTTACAGTGAAATTTTACGCTTGAATTTTTCCAAACTGCAATCGACCCTCAAACAAAAAAACTCTCCACCAACAAAAAAACTCACCTTTTTGACGCACTCCTGGTACGCTTTGAGCAGGTCGGCGCAGGGGTCCGGCTCGCCGTCCTTGTGCTGCCGCTGCAGGAACACGTTGCTGAACCAGTTGTGGAAACAGTCGTCGTACTTGTGCTTCAGCTCGTTGCACTCGGCCGCGATGCTGTGCATCCGGTCCATGCACGTTCCGCGCTGCTTTGGAAGACTGTCTGCGATGGAGGGGGGAATATGATGCAAGAAATGGCTCGAATACGCTAGTTGACATCAAAATTGATGTCAACTAAATTTTGGTTAATTATGTGATTTCAACTTTCGTATGTGATAGAGCATACCCAGTTTATTTAATATCGTGACACTTAAAATCTTCATTGTTTCTGTCAAGTGTGATGCTTTAAAAATTTTTTCATGTTATTTAGTTGTCTTATTTACGTTGTCAACTAGTGTGTGGGACCCAAAGCGGGCACACATTTGAGTGCCACCGCAAATATCCGATAAAATCGACTCAACACCACATAATTACGCCCACAAGACGACTGAATAAAACTTCCTAAAAAAATTAAAGTCAATTAATCGGGCGCCATGCCCGACGACCCGCCCAAGGCGGGCGCGGCGGTGATGATGGGGCCGGGCGCGGCGACCGACCCGAACAAGGCGCTGCCGCAGCGACAGCACGCGCTCACGGAGGCCAAAGTGAACAAAGACGGTTGTTGGCACGTCAAACACCAGCCGCTAACGATGGCATACGCGCGGCTGATCGCCGATGCGGGGTGGGCGCAGGTTTGGTTGAGGAGTGAAGCGCTACTTTTCTGAATTACAATTTCTCCCAGTATACAACCACGCAGGTGTATGTGACCCAGGGAGCCGACAGCACTAGGGTTGGGATATCATTTAGCTCACGTCAATGCAGCAATCTGCGTCACATTGCGACAATTTTTGGTTGATACTTGCAGAGTCTGTCCTATCTAGCCGACGTGCAGCTGAGCGTGCAGCGCGACTTTGTGTTCGGATGCGGATCCATACTGCGGCGCGTCACCGGCCCAAAGAGCACCACCATAGAGGCACTCATCACTACCGATGTTCCGGTAGCCTAAATCCTTTCACATCCCTAAATATTCATTCATTCAACCACACAAATAGTGGGCACGTCCCAATCCCTCAGTACGTGGTCATCCCGCCGTCGATGGCGCACCTGCATCTGCACGAAGGCAGCTGCAAGACGCGCGTACACTGCGGCCCCAACTGCACCGTGGCCATGCCGCCGAGCGGCGTGAAACTGGCTGACGACACGGTGCAAAAAAGGGATGTGGTCGCGCCGGCCGCCGGCTCGCTGTTCGTGCTCAGCGATATGCCGCGTGAGCTGTCGCGAGCGATCGTCACTTCTTTATAGCGAATGCTTTATTGGCGGCCCACACACTAGTTGACACATGTGTGTCAACTGGTATGTGTCAACTCAGATTTCGGCTGTACGTGTCGCAAGAGCGATTCTCCAATGCACTTGCCGTAACATGCATTTTCGGAATTTCCGCATGTGCATTTGGAAGATCGCTCTGGGACACGTGAAGCCGAAATCTGAGTTGACACATCAGTTGACACACCAGTGTCAACTAGTATACGGCCACCCTTAGTGAAATTACCGCGGCAATTGTCCCATTTAGATCGGACAACTGTTCTGCTGCGAACGGTGGAGCCGCGGATGACCGTCACGGACGATCCCATCGAGAGCGCCACGGAAAAGGGCACAGACAAGGACAAGACTAAAAAGTCTGAGCCGGAGAGCGTGACCAACGTGTACGTGCTCGGCTACACCACCGTGCACCCGAATGCTACCTGTGAGGTGAGCAATGGCGCTATTTGTACTGTGAACTGTGTTCAAGATGAGAACAAGATGTTCAATTCTTTTGGTATATTCGAGAATTAAACCCATCGTGATTGGTGTCCAAAATAATTGTGATCATAATCACAATTGAAGAGTTTCATGCCATAAGTGCATAGGCAGGTTACATTGTCGGACCAGCGTCAAACTTTACAATACGTTTTTGAAAAACCCAAATTTGTGGACTCAAGGTCTAGGATCGGGGCAGATCCGTAAATAAATAGTAAAGAGTAAATATCTCTTACACGTGAACCCGTTCATACTGAAGCGGCAATGCCCATTTTCAGCTAGTGTGTTCTGAAACCGTCCAAAGAGTGCAAACTGAGCAGGGTAAAAGAGTCAAGAAGACAAAAGATATAGAGAATTCTACCAAGTGATGGTCACATTACAACTACCTATACTTATTGTTTATGGCGGCATAGAAATTGGTTATGGAACTTGCTGTCGGTGATAAAACATACAGAGATACTGATGATAAATATCACCAAATCTATTTATTATATAAAAAAGGCTATTTACTGATAAGACCTTATTGCGTCAGCAGTGCTTTAGTAAAAAACATAACTTGTCAACAGTCAACACTAATTAAGAGATAGCACGTTCTTAAAACTCTTTAAAAATAAAACTAGGGGAAAATTAAGAGGCATGCCGCGCGCGCATAGCTGACTTGAGATTTAATTTTTTTGAATTTTCGATAGAAAACTGTTTGTCAGCACTTTTTACACTTTCGTTTCCTGGCAGCTGAAATTTTTACCCTTTACGTAAGGTTATTTTTTGCAGAGTTATTAAAATTACTGAACTTTTTTAAAAGTTTATGTAGGTATTAGTGATGGAATGGCGCCATGGCGCTGGCGCCATTTGAGGGCGCCAAAGGGCGCCGCGCCATGGCGCCATTGGCGCTTGGCGCCCTTTTTCTGTGGCGCCCCTGGCGCCTGGCGCCCACTTTCTGAAAGGCGCCATGGCGCCCTTAGCGCCTGGCGCCCTGCCCTAAAGGGGCGCCAAAATGGCGCCAGCATGGTTTCAAGGTGACCGTCAGTGGATAATCGAAAATCGCCATTAAAATGGATGAAGGGTTAAGAGTGGGTGCAATTTTTTTTCGTCCATCGGTTCATCAGACGCATCTGACTGATCAGAAGTTGAGAATGATGAACCGTCGAACTTGCAAACCCATAATCAATGGATTCAAATTGTCATATTACCGTTTTTGTCCATTTCCAGAAAACATTTGTGAGCAGGAAGCAATAAAACCTAATTTGTGTTATATGAACTGAATAATTTTTTTGTCAAATGACAATTTTCATCGTGTTTGAATTGAATGTAACGTGGGGGTATGATGTTATGCTAAATGTTTTTGTCTCACTTTTGTTAATTACATCCTGGAGAAAGTGAATAAACACATAAATGTGTGCTCGAAATTTCTAGAATAATGTTTTTAGAACACTCAGGGTACTGTACAGATTTATTTTGCTTGGCGCCCCTGGCGCCTGGCGTCCTATTTTTTAAATAACGCCATGGCGCCCTTGGCGCCCTCTTTCTGTGGCGCCATTGGCGCCTGGCGCCCACATTCCGAATGGCGCCATGGCGCCATTGGCGCCTGGCGCCCTTTTCTCTGGCGCTTTTCCATCACTAGTAGGTATATGTAAAATACTTTTTTACTCACCCGAGTGCAGAAAATGTAAAATACTGTTTGTTTATCTGTATTCATGAGTACATGTGAGTAAAATACTTTTTTGCAGAAAAAATGTAAAGGTGAGTACTTTTCCCCAGCAAACATAAAAGCGAGTACTTTTCTTCATACAATATGTAAAAGTGGGTACTTTTTCAAGTAAAACGTAATAGTTACTACTTTTTACATGTCAAAGCGATTTTTACACTGGAAGACATGACAGATGTCATTTTACAATGATTATTTAGTATTTCTATACAAAAATGATATGATTTATTCAAGGTTTCTTTTTTTAGCAAAAAAACTGCAATTTCAAATTTCTCAAATACATTTTCTGTACTTTTCTAAAGTACGCGTACAGGTGAGTACAGGTACTTTTTAAAAGTGTATGTATATGTATTTACCCAGTACTCAAGTATAGGTATGTATTTTTCGAGTAAATGTAAATACATTTTTGACAACTGCGATTTTTTGATACTGTAACAGCGACTACTATTTATAAATTAAGCAAGGAATAACATGTCAGTTGGAGTTGCCCTTTGAAGAGGTCACTCTCACGTGATAAGGTTGTCACCATTGATGTAATTTTTGTTTAGAGATTATTTAATTAGAAATTAGAAACACGTTTATCAAATTATCATCAAAAGAATGTGGAAAATATTCTCGTTGAGCCTGAAACACCTAGTTGTGTCAAGATAAATAGTATTGTAACAAGATTGTCTGGACCAGGGACCAAGGTGTCAAATAATCTTATGTGAAACGGAAAAGTTAAAAATTTCAGCTGCCGGAAAATAGAGAGATTTGAAACAATTAAACACTGCTGACAAGGCACGAATCATATTTCATATTTACATGATGGTATAATCCTTGAAAACAATGTGCAGTAGAATCGCCAACTACATGATTCACATAGTAAAGCGAAACTATATTTATTTATGTGATTTACAGTAGATTTGCATCAGAACAAAAATGACACTCGAATTGAGGCGCCCCATACACTTCTTACCGATCTACGTTCAACAATTGCAATCAATTGCTGACGATCTGGTTTTCTGGTTTTGGAGAGTTGTTAGATTAAGAATGGTAAAATATCGATTATTTCACGTCGCCAGATGTTTTTAAAAATATCTACCCTTTTAAAAATCACCTGGCGCAGTGGTAAGGTCAAAATGATGGTCATGTTAAGTGATACATATTTTACTGTCATGCCTTCTGTGGTCATATATGCTTAACGATGGCAAACAAAAATTCGAAAACGTTTTCGAATTTTCCATTTTTCGAGTTTTCGAAATTTTATTTCACCCCTAGAAAAAAGCACTTAAAGATAGCTTTTTTAAAGCAAATTCAGAAATTCGAGAACGTTTTCGACTTTTCTAATTTTTTCACTATTTTTACTAAAAAATGTGGAAAAAATGCAGAAACGCAATTCAAAATATTATATCAGTTTTACATGAGCTAATTTGCAGCAACAGAACAAAAAATGTGCAGACGTGCCTGCGGTAACAGTTCGGAAGGCTGTAAAACAGTAAGTGTATTCAAAATTCACCAGAAAAATTCGAAAATGCAGTAATTTGATGCAAAAAAATTCGAAGTCCTCAAAAAGATTCGAAAACAATTTTCGGAAAAGATTCAAAACTAGAAAAGTCGTTTTAGAAAAAAACGGTTAAAAATCAAAATAATTTTTCCTGAGGGTTTTCCATCGTTACACATGCCATCACGATCATACAGTTTCGATCGTTTCAGTGCACTTTCACACATGGGCCTGGGTGAAGCGATCTGATTACGAACCGTGCAGAGGTTCATAGTATTTATACACTATGAATATAAATTACCTACATACATAGATCGCATGCATGTGATGTGCAACATGCGCAGTCACTGGTGGTGTGTTCAAGGTGATGATTTGCTATTTTTTAAAACATTGGCTTATTACTATGTAACATAACAGCCATGCATTTTTTCAGTATCTCGGTAGGTTGATGACTTCAGGCAAAGTAATAATTTCTGATGAGATTTCCGCCTTGATTCACTAATTATGGCGCATTGGATACTGATTTTAAAGCTATCTGGCTCTATTTCATCTTTAGTATTCTTATTTCTCAAAAATGTTACTACTCGTTTCTGTTGGCTTGTTGCCAACATCAACAAAATAACAACGATAGGTGTGTTTGAAGGGCATAGTATGAACGAGTGTTCGTTTTCATTTTTCAGTAGTAGAATATTTCTCGCGTTTTCCTTTATGCCGTGTGCTGACACCATGATACACCATGTACACAAAAGTCAGGACCTTTACCCCGAAATATTTATTGGGCAAACATCTATACTCAGTGTGCTTGCATACATACCGTATTTCCTCGAAATACCCCCCCCCCCCCCTCAAAATGGGCACTATGAATTTGTGGTCCGGGAAATGCATAACAGACGTTCAAAACACTTACTGTGTTACGTTAGAACATCGTTTATACCATCTACATCCTTATATAAGGCTGTAAAAACTTTAAATGGTGGTTATTGTTGCATGTTTCACGTTTTTCTCTCAAAATTCTCACTCTGAAAAAATAAACCCCCTGGGGGTATTTCGAGGAAATACGGTATTTACAAAGGTTATTTCACATGAGTAAGATCAATACATACTACAGGTATGAGTAGATACACACCGCGTATGTAAATAGGAACAGTAAACACAGTGCACATATTTATGTATTTACATCGTCACAGTGGTCTATCCAGCAAAATGACGATAACAGAACCCGTTACTGTTCAGACCATTTTCATCCACAAAATCCATTGCAAGGCAGCCTAATCCATTCTAGATAATACCTTTGCCTTATAGCCTTCGGAAAATCCCCCAGCTAAATCTAGTAAAAAATTACATGAATCACTGATACGTACGTTTTAGCGAAAGTGTTTTCCGTACCAAAATAAGTACCACAGCGCGTAAATCTTGGCAATTCTAATATTTGCCACCTGTTTTTCACACAAATTGTTGACCCGTTTCTCTACGTCAGATTCGCTTGCCTCGAAATGTCCAAACTACAAAAACCAGATTTTGAGAAGGACGTTGTTTACTTGGTGCAGTTCCCCAGGGCTCGCTGCGCGCCCAGTCTATCACCGTTCTGTCTAAAATTAGAGACCTGGCTGCGTATCAAGGAAATAAAATATGAGGTTGGTATTTTCGCAGCCAAATTTGCTCGATGCTAGATGCATAAATCTGTAGGTACCAGTGGTGTACGAATTGCGCCAACACCATGGCGTGACGCCTAGAAGTGGCGCCAGCGCCATGGCGCAGCTTCCCTACTACAGGTGTCGAATTTTAGGGGGGGGGGGCGTTCGCCGGGCTCCGTAAACAATCCGCCCCCCCCCGCTCAAAAATCCTGGCTACGCCACTGGTAGGTACACAAAAAATTTTGTCGGGGTAAACTAATGAAAACCTCATCTGAAGACTATAGGCGGCCCACACACTAGTTGACACACCGTGTCAACTAGTGTGTGGGCCGCCAATAAACACACATCACACCCACAAGTCAACCCCCATCTGAATCTCAACCCCCAGAACCTAAGCAACAACTGGCGGGTGTTCTCCTCGCGCGGCCAGCTGCCCTTCGTCGAGCTGAACGGCAAGGAGCTGGCCGACTCCAAGCTAGCCATCGAGTGTCTCAGCAAGCACTTTGAGAAGCAAGAGGAAGAGAATGAACTGGCTGACAACGACAGAAGCCTGGCCAGGGCCTATGAGTGCCTCATCGAGGAGAGTCTATTCTGGTGGGTTGGCGCAAGGGGTCTCCAGGGGGGGGGGGGGGTTGGGGGACAGCCACCGCCGAAATCGCCCAGCTATCTATCTATCTATCTATCCCCGAGGCCACTCAGCTCTACTTATCATCTACATTCTACCCCAAGGCAATTTTTTGGCTACTATCCCCTTAGACCCCCCCCCTAAAATCGCTGGTCAGGGTCAAAATTAGGACTACCCCTGGTTGGTGCATCTACAGCGGCGTCATTAAAATACGCTTTTTCCATTCCTAGTCACACTCACACCTATCTATGCACTTACTCAAGCCATACCCGTCCCCGCAGGAAAATGGTGCATTGGCGGTCGGAGGACGTGAACGAGCGCATGTTCAGCACGGCCGCGATGGGCGACAACTCGATGCCCACAGTGGTGCGCTACATGAAACCGGTGATCGCGTGGCGATTCACTTCAATGGTGAGGTCATGTGCCACTCCCAGACCCTGTAAAATGTCAAGTGTCATGCAAAGCGTCAAAAGTCATGATAAATGCCCTGCAAAATGGCAACTTGGTTGCCATTTTGCAGGGCATTTTCCATGACTTTTGCACTTTGCATGACATTTGACATTTGACAGGGCTCTTTACAGGGTCTGGGGCGAAAACTACTACAAAAAAAATAATCATTGTTTTTTACCTATCTTAAAATAACTTTCCGAAATCCCATCGAAGCTGCGCGATAAATGCGACAAGCAGGGGACAGGAAAATACAGTCGGCAAGAACTGGACGAGCTGGGCCAGCGCGACCTCAAGTCGCTGGACACGTACCTCGCCACCAGGGAGTTCATGACCGGCGACAAACCCACTACCGTGCGTGTGGTTGAAAAAGTGTTTTTTTCAAGTCCTAACTAGCTAATTCGGAAAACATTAGAAAGTGTAAATCAGCTGACATATGATATATTTACTGTGTACTTTGTCTATTGTGGACAGTCATCTTATTTATATATTGATAGTGGAGTCAACAAATAAGCCAAAAAAAACAAAGTTTCTTGCTAAAGAAATCCGTTTTATGTCAACTCATTTGGGGACAGAAAAACGTTGCATGTGAAATTGCGCTTGGGCGCATAAAAATTGCAAAGTACCGAGTGAATCAATACTGAAAACTTTTGCGACTAAAACGCTCGCGTAAAAACTCCAGCATCCTACACCCCTTACAAATTGACCTCGCCCTACACACAGTACGACGCGACGGCGTTCGGCCACCTGTGCCAGCTGTACTACATACCCGCCGGCTGCAAGTGGGAAATGCGCGACTACATCGAGAACGAGTGCGGCAACATCAAAGCGTACCTGGAGCGGATGCGCGCCCGCTACTGGCCCGACTGGCAGAAGGCCTGCGACGACTTGGACCTGGGCAGCCACCTGCCCGACAAGGCCGAGGGGGTGCCGGCGGCCGACAAGTAGAAATGAGCAGCGATTGTGTGATCACTGGCGAGAAGAAGCTAGATGAATAGTGAATATTAAGTATTGTTTATCTGGAGGTAGCTATTTACCTACATTCATTTATTTACAAAAAAATTGATTGCGGCAGCGCGTTCCACACTGTAGGTACACAGCTCGTTACAGCATTCCATAAGAATTGATTGCACAGAAGCATGGTTTCTTTCGTCCCGTTTTAATTGGATCAAGTGCTAACGCAAGCTCGAGATGTAAATCGATTTACGCATGGAAATCTGAGTCTTATGGTGGTTCTTCAAAGAAATCAGAGAAATTCTGCCAAAAAGTTTAGCAACACTCGTACTTTGACGCAGGTGCGAATGCGTACATCGACTCACACGAGCATGAAACTATTTAAAAAAATTCCCAGCGGGTGATTCAAAATTTCGCTTTTGCGCGTGCATATTAATTGGGCTACACAGCGCATTTTGTAGAATTATCAAACCGTTTTTCAATATACATTATTTACATCAAGCTTTGCAAGTCTGAATATATTCATTCTTCAAATGATAAAATAACTTATTTTGAGTGATGACAATTATTGTACCAAGTACCAATTATTGTACCAATTATTGTACGTCTCGAGAAATCCACTGAGGATGCATTTTCACCATTCGCTGACTACATATCAATTACGCAGTGTGCAGTGTGCACGCAGTGATCAAAACAAACATCCCGCTGAATTTCCTCGCAGTGTTTAAGCATGACTGAAAACTGATGCACTCACATGAGCGGCTGCTCCATGCGCACTGTATTTGCTTAACTGCCATCGATCAATGGCACATGAAACACACGCTACCGCACAAGGCAGATTTACCGCCTTCTAGCAAATTGAATGCTATTTTAGCCTTTTTTGTGTAGAAATGTAGCAATATGGACATGAGGAACAATATGATGGGCAAAAACAACGACACCATTGAAGGGGCAGTTGCGAGTAAGCAATGTGCATGAAGCAGCTTCGAGTTATCGCTAGCGGCCAGGGGTTTAGTAGGGGTGAATCCACTTTAACATGTTGTGTACTTAAACATGTTGTGGAATGTAACATGCCGCCATGGGAATCTGACATGTTGTGAAAACTGACATGCCAAAAGGTGAATGTAACATGTCTAGCGTGAATGTAACATGCCAAGCTCAAAGGTGAAGCGAACATGTGAAGCGTGAAACTGACAAGCCCTGCACATGTGGTCGCAAGGCATTCAATTTTTCCAAACAATATTTTTCAAATTTTTGAATACTTTTGAGTACTTTTTGAATTTTTTAATCTTTAATTTAATTACTTTACAAATTTTTTCCACTAAATTTTTGCATTTTCAAATTTTCTAGAAAAAAATTGGGGGGTTTTCTAGGGGTGAAATAAAAATTTGAAAAGATCAAAAAATTTGGATATTCAAATTTTTGAATTCAAAATTTTGAGAAAATGACAAACATGGTGATAATGATTGATCACTGATCATTATTTCATGCACATGAGACATGCCTCATACCAAATATGTAGGGCATGTCAGTTTTACGCTTCTCATGTTAAATTCACCTTTGTGCTGGGCATGTGAAATTCACTCTGGACATGTTACATTCACCTTTTGGCATGTCAGTTTCCACAACATGTCAGATTCCCATGACGGCATGTTACGTTCCACAACATGTTTAAGTACACAACATGTCAGAATGACCACACTCGTTTAGTAGGGGGGGGGGTGGGGGGGGGGGGTTACCCCCCCCCCAAATCCGCCAGCTATCTATCTATCCCGGAGGCCCGCTCAGCTATCTATCTATCCCGGAGGCAAAATTTTGGGCTGCTATCCCCTAACCCCCCCAAATCGGCCAGATATCTATCTATCTGGAGCGATGTTTCAGAAACTATACCCCAATTTTCGCTCAAAATCGCTATTTTTCATACCTTTATATAGATATTCACCTCCAAAATCACTAGATAATGCGTCTAACTGCCTATTTACAACTATTTTTAGTACTACATGTCCTTATATACCCATTTTCCCCTGCTTTTAGCGATTTTTCTCCTTTTCCTCCCTTCTATGGCTATATATTGAACCCCCGCGAACCCCCCCCCCCCCCAGAAAAGTTTTCAGCTATCTATCCCTCCGGAGGAGCGATTTGCTATCTATATGAACCCCCGCGGGGGTCCAAATCTACAAAACCCCTGCTAGCGGCAAATGTCGCTGAGTTGGCTGCGCTCTATTTACAAGCTTCCACACTTTCAAATGGTTCTGTACAACCAGAATGTATCAAATGCCTACAGAGAAATCAACCATAGATTTCCCAGCAGAAAACTTAGCAGACAATTAACACTAAAATTCTAATCCTAACTCTAATCCTATCTTCTCCAACCTATTAGACTCCTATCCTATCTACTATTTACACACCTAACCCAAAATGGCCAAATTCATATTCGGCTCGACAGTGAAACTGCAGAAGCCCGACTTCGAGAAGGATGTGGTCTACCTGGTGCAGTTTCCGAGGGCCCACTGCGCGCCGAGCATTTCACCCTACTGCTTGAAATTGGAGACATGGCTGCGCATGAATGATATCAAATATGAGGCTAGTTGTCGCTGATTTTCTACAGTGGCTGTTAGGGTTAAAAAAAATAAATTTTTAAACGCCTTGATTTGAAAAAATCAATTTTTCTTTTAAGATTGAATTTTTAAATTAAAATCAGATTTTTGTTAAAAATAGCCCAAAATGGGGGTATAGAGAAAAAATATGTGTATGTTAAGTGTCAGACAATGTATTGTTATGTCTATTGTGGTCATATTATGACTGTGCAGTCATGATATAGCATTATAAGCAGTGATTTCTTTTAAAAATATCCATTGAATGTCAACTTAATATGTATATCGCCTTTTGTTCGACGTTCTAGACTTCAAGTGAAGTTCAGCATGGAAAAATGCCTTAATAAGGTGATAAGAGAAGGCTTATACATTGCCAGTGATGCTACACACTGTAGAAGTATGTGGGAGCACATTGGCGGGATATTATATACTACACTAGCATATCACGGTTCATTATTACACCGTAGCATGAACAAATGCAATCTTTTACACTAAAAATGCCCCATAACCCATGAAAACACCACTAATGGTAATGTGTAGGGTTGGAAAAAAAACGTTTTTTTTAACTCGATGTTTAAAAAAACAACAACGTTTTGAAAAAAAACAACGTTTTTTTAAATAAAAAACGTTTTTTTTAAAAAGCTCCCAGATATGACCTTGTGTCAACATATATAGGTATATCAGACAGTGGCAATACTCTGTGATGTTATATATGACCATATAATGTCTGTGGAGCCATGGGATAGCATTATAAGTGGTGATTTGTGTCAAAAATATCCATTTTTCGTCGACATATCGTTTGTATATCGCCTTATAGTCGAATGTTCATGACTTCAGGTAAAGTTTGGCACGGAATAGTGATCAAACAAGGTTATAAAACGAGGTTGTTACTTTGGGAGTGAAGTTACACACTGTGGAGGTACATGGAAGCACATTACCTCAATATTATATACTACAGCAACATATGACGGCTTATTAACCCATGGTAGCACATAGAAATGGATACTTTGATGCTAAAAATGCCACAAAACCAATTAAAACAACCACCAATGTCAATTTGTATGTGAAATTGCGCGCTTGCGCGCAAAAATTTTGCAAAATACCTAGTGCTTAGTACTAAAAATTTCGGTCGATGTTTTTTTTAAAAAAAAAACATTTCGGACGTCATGTTGTTTTTAAAAAAAAACGTTTTTTTTTAATAAGAAACGTTTAAAAAAAAACATCGGCCAACCCTAGTAATGTGTATTGGAAATTGCGCGCTTGCGTGCAAAAAATTGCAAAATACCTAGTGCAAGTCTACCATAAATTTTTCATTTTGATTTTCTAAAATTAAAATCAGTTTCTACCCTGTGATTTAAAAAATCAGTTAAAAAAATCAAGTACCAACCCTAGTTGCTGTGCTCGCTAACTATCGATCATCATTTCTTCTTTTGAGAAGTTGCAAGTTTTAGAAAACTTAAAACTTAACTCATTTTTAACAAACACAGAACATCAACAACAACTTCAGCGTGTTCTCGTCGCGCGGACAGCTGCCCTACGTGGAACTTAACGGGGAGGAGATCCCCGACTCGAAGCTGGCCATCGAGGTGCTCAGCAAGCACTTCGACAAGCACCTGGACGAGGGGATCAGCGAGGCGGATGCGAGTGTCGCCCGCGCCTTCGAGTGCCTCATCGAAGACGCACTATTCTGGTGAGGGGCACGGGGGTTATTCACCCGGATAAAAAGTAGACAGCTATGTATAGGGCGAGAGCTTGTTTTTAAAAAGTCGATTTTTAAAAGCGTTAGGGTTCAATCATACGTGATCCCGAATGCCGCTAATTTTCGGGATTCAGCGATCCCGACCCCGAAATTGGAAAATGTCAATCCCGTCCCGATACCGATCCAGAAAATTTTCAAATCCCAGTCCCGATCCCAATAAAATTTCCCAAAAATCCAAAATCCTTTACACCGCGCAGGAAGCTGCTACAGTGGCGTTCATGCGACGTGCACGAGCGCATGTTCAATAAAGAAGTGATGTTGGACAACCCCGTGCCGACAATCACTCGCATGGTCCGCCCCCTGGCAGCGTACAAGTTTGCCGGCTGGGTAAGTCCGACTATTGCCAATGTCGGTTCAATTTGATCCTGTCGGAATCAAATCAACGTGTGTAACGCAGCTGCGCGATCGGTGCGAGAAACAAGGCACGGGCAAGTACACGAGTGAGGAGTTGACGGAAATGGGCAAACGTGACCTGAAGGCACTGGACACTTTCTTTGCGAGCAGGCAGTTCATGGCCGGCGACAAGCCTACATCCGTACGTGCGCGAAGACGCGCGACGTTCCAACCGCGCACCGAAGGCGGCCCGCGAACTAGTTGACACGTGTGTGTCAACTGGTCTGTGTCAACTCAGATTTCGGCTTCACGTGCTTCAGAGCGATCTCCAAATGCAGATGCGGCAATGTTATAAAATGGATATTATCGCAAGTGCATTGTAAAATCGCTCTGCGACACGTGAAGCCGAAATCTGAGTTGACACATACCACTTGACAGACACACATGTGTCAATAGTTTGCGGGCCGCCAAAAAATCACACTCTAATACACGCGCTCAGTTCGACACGACCGCATTCGGGCACCTGGTGCAACTGTACTACACGCCGCCGAGCAGCAAGTGGGCGCTGCGCGACTACATCGAGAACGACTGCGGCAACATCAGAGCGTACCTGGAGCGGATGCGCGCCCGCTACTGGCCCGACTGGCAGAAGGCCTGCGACGACTTGGACCTGGGCAGCCACCTGCCCGACAAGGCCGAGGGGGTGCCGGCGGCCGACAAGTAGAAATGAGCAGCGATTGTGTGATCACTGGTGTTTGGATGATACGCTCACTTCTTTGTATCGATTAGGGGGGCATTCTAATAACTAGTTGACGCGGTTTCAATTGATGTCAGTTTTGTAGTTGATTTTCAGTCAAACATGTGTCAAAATATGGATTGTTTATGTGAATCCTTTCAAATGAAAAACTGAACTATAATTATCTGTAAAAAGTGATTGTTCCACTTTCAATCGGAAATTCAAGTTCGGAAATACAATTCATCGGAAACTGACATTAATTGATAATTTATCAATATCAATTGATCAATTGGTGTGTGTAGGCAGAGATCCAAAATTACGAAAACATTTCGGAAGTCATATCATCGGAACCCAGGTAAAAATACTAAATACGTAAGATTACATCGCGGTTCTGTGACAATAAGCAGTTACAAAATGGCCATTACTCTCACTCTCATACATTACGATACTCTAGGAGCCATGACAATTCGAGTTTTATCGGATGTCAACTGGACCGACCGGTTTTCGTTAACATTTTAGCTGATGGGTTGCGAAACAAAACCATTTTCACTAGTTTGCACCGTGACTACGGTGAAAACTGAAATTTATCAAATGCAAATAAATCAACTCGGTTAAATTAATGAAAGTTCAACTTTCAAAATTTGATAACTAAAAATGGCATAAAGTGTACACTGGATGTCGCCATTTCAATTTTCACCAAATCACAGTGCAAACTGTGTAGGCGCATTTATTCCTTTTCGACATTACCATACACGCACTTGAAAATTTTCCTGCTACATAAATTGGACTAAAATAGAGTTGACAGCAGTTGACATCCAGTGCGGCACCAATCACGCGACAAACGGATCCTAATAAATCAAATTCCAACAGTTTATCATCCGTTACAGTCCGGTAAAAGCACACTCTAACACCACAAACAAAAAAGTCGTACAAATGTAACACACCACTATGCAGCGCGGAATTGTAGCCAGCCAACCAAACTTTCGGTGAACCACAGCTACACCCACAACACGGGAAACTAAAACATAAAAATGATAAAAATAGAATAAATATTATCGATGTGAATGGTCAAACAAATCCCAGTATAACCTTAAGTAGGGTTCAAACGGCTCTCGGGATAGTGATAGACATTTGAAAATGCATAGAGATTTTGGACTAGTATTCACTGAATCTTCCCTGGATCTGGGCGGACGTTTCGGTGTGGCTGTAATCAAAAAATTTCCCTGATCGGATCTGTGTAAATATTATTTAAGAGAGGCGCAGCGAAAGTGCCAACTTTCTAGGCTTTTGACGAAACTTGCCAACAGAAAAAAGTTCCCGATTTTTATCAGAGTTCTTTTAAGTTGCTCAACCTCAGCAGCAAGATAAGACTGAGAGCAAATTCATCAGCTGTTCGAATGTATATCTTAATATTTCAGGCTGCATTGATAAACATTCATGTTATCATTAAGCTGACATAAATGGACAATACTTTAAACCCTCGTAAGGAATAAAATAGATCCTGGTTGTCAGTGGTCGGGAGAAATGAGCAGCATTGCCAAAATATAAACGAGGGTTGGGTTCGGAACCGATGTTACCAATGGATTGAAAATGTGGACAATTCCAGGATTGGAAAAAATCAACAAAAAGTTGCGATTCGGGATCTGGATTAGTGATTGAAAAAGTGCCAGGACTTTGGTACCATGGCGCTATGCCGAACCCCAGCGTCAGGTGCCAATGGCGCCAGAGCAAGATGGTGCTAGCGCCAGGCGCCATGGCGCTTGGCCATCACTAATAGGGATGCCGTTTAAACCCTACCTGGGATAATTCGTAAATAAACGGAATTTGATTGCAATAGTTCATCAAAGAAGGATACCAATTTCATTCATCCAGTTATGTGTGAAAACGATGGTAAACGAAAATGTCGAATTTATTTCTAGGGTGGAATGGCATTTCACTATCAAATCAACACATTTGTAACTTGTAACAGTTGACTAAAAATTTGGTTCCAAAGTGCGCTGTTACACACAATACAAATACACAATTCGTACACCCCTATTAGCAAAGCATTAATTTCACCCGTTAATCATGCGGGTTTGCCATCTTTATGCTTAACACAGAAACATATGTATCGATAAACGTTGCACGTTACGTGTCGGTTAAGTTGTTGTAAACGTTTGATTCTGAAGGACAAATGCAGGATAAATAGTCAACAAATCCGTGGTGGCATAGAAATCTTTAATTGGTTAATATCCCATCAAAATTACCAGCGGGGTAGGATTCGCTATTTGCCAGGGGACAAAATGAGAATACCGCATATCCTCGAATAAGTCTCCGCTCTCCCGGGGGGGGGGGGGTTATTTTTCGTCAGACTTTTTTGACTAGGGAGTTATTCGAGGGGGTTGTATATTATATAAAATACATTATCAAGGTGTTGTGTGAATGGGGTTAAATTTGTTCCATTGCCAGAATAAAAATTCCGTAATTCATGCAATGAAATCGATGCTAGTGAACATCAGCTGCAAAAGAACAACTACCTATATTATTTTAATAAAACATAAATATGTAAAACGTTTTTTAAACACGGATTGTCTTTCCCACCCATCAAAGAAGGGGGGATATTCGAGGGGGACATCATCGAGGATATACGGTTGGTAATATTGTATTAAATATTGTAGGTGAAACAAGTATAGAATTCGGATGATTGCCCTAACGAAAATAATTGGATGGGCAGCTATTTATCTAAAATTTTGGGCTACTACCCCCTAACCCCCCCCCCCCCCAAATCGCTCAGCTTTCTACCTATCTGGAGCGATTTTTGAGAAACTATACCCCAATTTTCGCTCAAAATCGCTATTTTTCATACCTTTTTATAGATTTTCACCTTCAAAATACTAGTTTTTGTTCCTTTTTACCTATTTTCAGTACTATATGCTCTTGTATACCCATTTTGAGCTATTTTACACCTAGTTTTAGCGATTTTTCTCCCTTTTCTTCCCTTTACACCCTGAAATAGCCTATATATCTAACCACCAAACCCCCCCCAAAAAAATTTTTTCCAGCTATCTATCTATCCCGAAGGCCGCTCAGCTATCTATCTAACAACTCGGAGGGTCAAAATTCAAAATTCCCCTGTTTGAATACCAATTCATACAATCAAATCAAATAATCAATTTAAATTGTTCCCATACAAAATATCGAATTTTCATGTCGAAATCGTCGTTGTAAATATTGACTCTGACAGAGAGTACATAAATATTTGGAATATCGACTGAAACACCCACACCTATCATCCGAACTCTACACGGGTAGTGATTAGTCTACAAATGACACAGAAACATTACATGAACATGTGAAAACCGTCATAAAGGGTACTTAATACAAAATAATAGGAAACGGGATACAAAGACATCTGATAAAATGAAAAATAAGCATGTGTTCAAGCGGCAGTTTTGTAAAGAAAATTCAGAATAATAACTGATTGTCATGTAATTACCGTATGCCATCTGAACCTTTATTGCATAAAAAGTATGTGTAAATAATATATTTATCATAAATATTTGTATGTAATTTTTTTACCACCACTACTGTTGTGTTCGAGATAACACAGATACAGAAACAAGATGAAAGATTATGGCAAAATGGAAAATAAAAAGTAGTGGAGATACTTTGTTGTTCTCAATTTAGGTCGGAATACTAACAGATGACCTGCTCAACAGTGTGGGACGCGAATTTCCAGTCATCCTCGTAAGTTGAAAATGCTGGAACCACGAACAGAACCAACCAATTTCACAAAAACATAAAATGTGGAGCACATGAGACCCAAAGGCATTCTTCTAAAAACAACAGTTGGTAGAATTACAATGATAAAACCAAAACACCGAATTTTTATCACATACAAGCTCGACACAGACAAATTAAACAACCCAGCAGCATATTTGGGGCAGCAGTTGCGCTGTGCTCTACTGAAGGTAGTTAAATCGCTTCTGAAACTGTATACCATATATACTTGAATAAGACCCCCCTCGAATAACTCCCTCTCAAAACTCTGACAAAAAATAACTCCCCCTGGGGACTTATTCGAGGATGTACGGTATATGTGTGAACGTCCAGAAAATTATCATTATTGAGCATTTTCGCGTACAATTTTGCAGCGACATAATGGAACTATCGGAACGTTCCCCCTCCCAAACTGCCACCCCTCATTTTTTCAGCAAATTAAGCCACGCGCGAGCTTGTATGATAATTGATTGCGATTATCACCCAGTACAGTATCAGGTTATCTACAGTGATCCATAACCCGAACCCAGCAAATAACACGTCACGTGTTGCGTATCTTCCCGGGTACATAAGTGCGGTCAATAACCGGTTCCTGCAAGAACATGTGCAGACATTTTTCGTTCTGCGCCAGCGGGTGTCCGGCCACTTTGTTGATGAACTGCTCGAGGCCCTTGCGTCGTTCCTCGATGAAGCCCTCCTCGAAGATGCCGTCGTCGCCGCGGAACGGCAACTGCAGTTTGAACGCCTTGCCCGGCAGGGGCGGCACGACGATCTGAGATTAGGTAATACATTCAGTTTTCCGGCCAGACAGATATAAGCTTGACAAGTATACCTTCGAAAGCTTCAAGAGTGCATGTTTACAAACGTTCGAAAACATTTATGTAAAAAACGGAAATTAATCCCCGACGCGCGTACCTTGCTGTCGCGTTCTAACTCATTGCGGAGCCACTCGAAATCTCTGTAACGTCTGCGCACCGACGATTCTTTCAACTTGAATACTGGCAAATTTGTCTGCGAGATTGGCCAAAAATAAGCTATAAATTTGGCACGCCGCCAAAATAATCCACAAAGAATCATCAACCCACACGCATCCGAATTTCATAGTCTGTGTACCGGTTCTTGCCCACGCCGTGCGTCACTGGATTGTGCACGTCAATCTCCAAGAAGTTCGCCGGCGGCGCGTAAGCCTCGTCCAGAGTTTGTCGCTTGGGCGCCAGTCGCTGTGTCGCTGACGCCATCGCCAAATAAAAGGGTTATTAGTAGGACGATAAAAAACACTTGTCGCTGTAGTTATTGGGACGCGCCACTGAACCAGAAACCTTATTCAAACAATGGTCGGGATGTCGGTGTCTTTTTCTTTTTTTCACAGTGTTATTGGAGGTCAGTGAAATGACGGATCGACGAAACTGATCTAAAAGCAGATTCGTCCCTACAAAAGCGCCTAATTTTCATGAATCACCTATGCGGATTATTTATGTCAGCAAATGAAATGTTCCCCATAAAAATGTGATCTCAGTTAACGATCTAATCATTGCCTTGTATCCTAATTGAATACGTTGAAAAATGGAAAACTAAAAGCTGTACCAACATTTGAAACAGTACTGTAACTTTTATATTCTGGATTAATGCCAAAAACTGTTTTTCAAAAGTTGCTTCATTGCGTTGGGGTGAAAAGTTCTTTTTACAATTCGGTACAATAAAATAGTAGATTCAACTTACTAACGTGACGGTTTATGTATTAGTAGATGGAAGCGTGCCACGCAAATGCGCCTGTTGTGTGCCTTTCTGCACGACTGCAGTCCTTCGAAAATATTGACGACAACGTGGCAGGTCTCCTAGCGAATTTCCGCCGCTAAAGATCGCCCCAAGATGCGACCACCCTGGTTCTCAACCGGAACGGAAGCCATATCGCTGGTATTCGCGATTTTGATCAAGAATGCCGCCCAAGCGATCGAGTTGACCTTTGAATTGCCGGACAATGCAAATCAATGTTTTTACGAGACTATAAACCAGGGCACTGAGTCCACTGTAGAGATGCAGGTGCAGTTTCACATCCATTTACCGTTGACTGTTTGTTTGGAATTTGAAATTAACATATCTTTTGCTTACAGGTGGTCACTGGTGGCCAGTATGACGTTGATATGCGAATCAATGGGCCCAATGATGAAATTCTGTACCAGGATGTGCGCAAGCAGTATGACAGCTACACTTGGAAGGCGCAGTCAACTGGGGATTATAAAGTCGGCTTTTTTCTGTGCTTGAATATATTATTTGTCAAGAAGCCTCAAACCACATCAAACTTTTGTCTAAATTTATAGAAGTTTTGTTATTTTGAAACCACCGTTTTATTTTGTGATTTCGCTACTGCTACATTTTAGTTGCAGTAAACATTCAAATATGTAGATTCTTTGTGAAATCAAAAATAATTTCCTGCTCCCGATCCTGAATACATGAAAAATGAAAACGTCACTTAAATATATAAACGCTGATGAAAATTCTTGTCTCGATCTTGGTGCCAAAAAACGTGAAATTTGAACTCAATGTCACATTTCGTCGTACAGGTTTGCTTCTCAAACGAGTTCTCAACTTTCTCGCACAAAATCGTTTACGTGGACTGGCAAGTTGGCGATGAAAAACCCCTGCTGCCCAACATGGAGCAACACTTCAGTGCCATGACCATGGTTAGCCATTGTCCTGAATTCACGCAAAATGAGTGAAACGCGTCAACTCTGGGTTCTGATTTGGGAGTTACCGTATTTCCTCGATTTACCCCCCTTGAATAAACCCCGCCCCCTCGAAATACCACCAGGTGTTTTTGGGCTGGGGAAAAAATAAACCCCCCTCGAAATACCCCCCGTCTGGAATTATGTACATGATGTATGCAACGTACATGTAGGGTTCAAACGGGATTGACTTTTCGGGATCGGGATCGGGATTCACTTTTTGAGATTTCGGGATCGGGATCGGGATTGGGGTTTCGGGATCGGGATCGGGATTGGTTTTTTGAGATTTCGGGATCGGGATCGGGATTGGCCGGGATTGGGGTCACGGGATCGGGATCGGGATTGGGATAGGCATTTTTCCGGGATCGGGATTGGGTTCTGGGGATAGAGATTTTGGCCATTTTTCTGGCATTCACAGTTGTTCATAAAGGTCTCAAAACACTGTTGGATGCCAGAAAAGTGGCATAAAATTGACGCTGGGGGTTTGCATCCACTTTTTGGCTTGCAAAAACGTCATTATTTTACTTTTTATAATTTCCACTAATTTTTCCGGGATCGGGATCCCGGACTTGGGAGTTTCTCGGGATCGGGATCGGGATTTGAAAACTTTCGGGATCGGGATCGGGATTGGTATTTTTGAGATTTCGGGATTGGGATTGGGGTTTCGGGATCGGGATCGGGACTGGTAAATCCCGGAATTTCACGGGATCCGGGATCGGGATCGGGATCCCGTTTGAACCCTACGTACATGATGTATATATTGGTCGCAGTTTGCATCGCAGCCACACATATACTAGTTTGTGTAGCGATGAACGTTCATATGTCCAAATATACCCTACTTGGACATGTTGATTACCTGTTTTGGGTGTATAAAAGCGTACTCTTTACTATGAATTTCGTGAAAATTTCTGACGAAATAATATTAAAAAAACCCTCGAATAAGCTCCCCTTGAAATACCCCCCCCCTCAAAATTTTCACTCTAATAAAAAAACCCTGGGGGTATTTCGATGAAATACGGTGTCTGCTTTGCCCCTGCAGATGTTTGAGCTGTTGAACCTAGTGATGACAGCTGATAATTCAAATCGATTTCTTTTTCGATTTGAATTTTTATCTGATTTATTATTGATTTAAAAATTCAAATAGAACTTTTAGTCGAGTGTAAAAAATGATTTTTATTTTAAAAATTGATCCTGAATTATTTAACAGCCCGAGAAACTTTGACCAGTTTCCACTAGGGTTCAAACGGGATTGGCATTTTTTCGGGGTCGGGATTTGGGTCTTGGGATAGAGATTTTGGCCAATGTTTTGGCATCCACAGTTGTTCATAAAGGTCTAAAAACAATGTTGAATGCCAGAAACGTGGCATAAAATGAACGCTGGGGACTTGCGTTCACATTTTTGCATGCAAAAACGTCGGTTTTTCACTTTTGATAATTTCCACTAATTTTTCCGGGATCGGGATCCCGGACTTTGGAGTTTCTCGGGATCGGGATCGGGATTTGAAAAGTTTCGGGATCGGGATCGGGACTGCTAAATCCCGGAATTCCACGGGATCCGGGATCGGGATCCCGTTTGAACCCTAGTTTCCACCCCACCCCCCCTACATTTCCCCACCTCACTTCCTCCCCCCAGCTCGAGTCAGCGGCAGCTGGAACGCACGAGCGGCTCAAAGTTGTCGACGACTACCAAACACATCACCGGCTGCGCGAAGCGACCGGCCGCAAGCGCGCAGAGGATCTGAACGAACGCGTCATGTGGTGGTCGGCCGGCCAGACCGTTGTTATATTGTGCATTGGAGTGGGACAGGTGCGACGTTTTGAGGGGTTTTGTGGTTCTGGTGGCACTGAATGTTTGGTGTAGGTAGGGTTACGGTACGGAGCCTTGGATGAAAACAGTACAGAATCCGGATTCCTACAACCGCAAAGCACAAATAAGCGGTGCCAAGCCGGATCTCTACAGTACCGGCTTTGCAAAGTGCCAGTCGCATAATTTTTCCAATTTTGTTTCCAAAAGCACCGATGACCATTGACCATGGTATCATTTTGCTGGCTTGTCAGTTGTGAATTTAATTTCTCCACACTCGACTAGCAACAAACAAAGGTTGACACCCAGAACCTTAAACGGGACCCCCTTTCCTTTTGCAGGTAATCGTCTTGAGATCGTTTTTTGCTGAGAAGATTCGCTACCAGCCGATGGGCTCAAAGTAGCTAAGCATTTGTGTAGGTACAGATGTTTTTGTTGCTGTGGGGTGCTCAACTACCAAGTTGACAGGTGAACAATATGAATAGTTAGATGTAAATAATATTTATTTATGTCGAATATTGTTCACTTGTCGCACGTATAGTGGCCATAGATTGAGTGGGCGAAGTCACGTTTTTTACGGGCTTCCAATATCACGTATGAATACCACTGCAAAAATTGTCAGCGGATAAAAACGTGTTTTTATGCAATTGAATTCCAAATGTGCCACTGTCGGTGTGCCTTGGTAACCCCTATAAGTTTCGTTCAGTTGAGCATTTGTTTCTTCCGTTTGTTCATTTCATCATGGCTGCGGGGTAAGTGTTTACATAAATTTCTGACAGGTGCACCATCCGCAAAACTGACGCAGTTTCTTTGTGATCACGTTATCAACATATTTATAGATATGCTCTTTTTACATACTGGTACTGACTATCCACCGTCTGTGTTCTGAATATATAAATGCACTATTTATTTTATGTATTCACTGCATATTTAATGTGTGTATTGGATACATGGCATAAATAGACTTGTCCAATGTCCGTGCGGGAACGATTCAAAGATATTTGATAGTGTGGACAGAACATAGCTAACTTTTTACTTGGCACTGCACAGGCATAATAAACATTTATCATGTAAATACATAAGCCTGGCATGGCGCCAAATTTAGTACTGAGACAAAAAAATCCATTCCGGCGTTCGCGTATTTGTTTTCTGTTACGTTGTTGGTGTTCAGCCGCTATTACATAGCATTCGGTCGACATAAATATTGAGAATTGACCATTTTAATGTCCAGTATGTGTATAAATTGACTTCGGAATGATAGTCAGATGTGAAGTGTCGACATAAGAATCTATGCTAATATCGAGATTGAGGTCTATCGTCCGAACCCTACCGTTTTGTCGATTGTCTTTCGTTGTTTCTGATCATTGAAACTCGACTAGTTTCCGTTCCGCATTACATTTGATGAGTGAGCATGTATACTCGGCGGACATCACACTTCGTATGGGAAACTACCATAACCTATCTGAGTAATGAACCAAAAATTATACAGTTTTTTCACCATAATATTTATGGTTTTTTTACTATGGAATAATTAATAACGAAATTTGTCACAATGATTTTATTCATTAAATTATGGTAGAATTCTGCGAATACTTTGCGGTGCGCCGAAAATACGTAAATTAATTTAACTAATTAGGCCGTGTTTCTTCTATGATAGGAGCGAAGTAAGCATCTAAGCTGTTGGCTCACTTCGCTGGTGGTCATTGGATATTTATTTTTTTAAATGGTGTTTATTTTATTCCCTCTGCCAATGTGATTGATGACAGTGCGTAATCTCCCTTTTGTGTGCCTGATGTGAGGTGTAGTGGCGTTGGGACATGTTGGTACATTTGTAAATGTGCCAGCTCTGGTCAGCAATGCTACATTTGTCTATTTTTACGATTATACATTTTTAGCATACACATGAATTCTTATACATCTGCTGTTGCAAAAGTAACCTATTTCTGTACTTGTCCAAGCAGCGTGCCCTATTTGCGTGGATTTCTACTGTTTTCATTGGCAATGAACTGAAGCTTTTATGGACACACGCGTTCTCGTGTTACATTCGCATTTCCGGTCGGTCGAAGGAGCCATGCACTGGATGTCAACTGGTTTCGGTGTCAACTCGATTTTATGACACTAGCTCGCAGGACTATTTTCAAAACCACATGCGGAAGAGGAACTAATATTGCCTGTGCATTTGAACACGGTTTCGCAACCCAACAACTAAAATCTTTATGAAAAACAGTCCGCCCAGTGGACATCTGGATTGCAACTGGGCCAACTGTTTAAAAAAAATATTGTTTGTGGGCTGCGGAACCATTTTCAAATGCACATGGCAATTCCTCTTCTACTTTGCCATACCAGCACTTGAAAAATGTTCTGCTACCTAAATTTAACTAAAATTAAGTTGACACTGAAACAGTTGACATTCAGTGTGTGTGGCGCCAAATGGGTGTTCTATTTTCAAACGACACGCGTTGCGTCAAGCGGCACTACCTCTCAACATTTCTTCGAATGTGTCTCAAACTCGTTTACATCGGCGAAGGTTTATAACATATTGAACATGTTCCGGTGGGACGGCTGCGGCATCACCTGCGTGCTGTTCGTGTACGCGGCGATCATTTACGCCGATTATGTCACGATTTATTGGCTCATTTGGCCGACGTTTGATGGCAGGTGTGTGGTTGGGTGTTGACTGTGAAATTTGAGTGTGATCTTTAGGCGGTGTTTACAGAGAAAATTAGTGACTTCAAAAGAAGTTTCTAGAGAAAAAGGCCGGTGTGTACGTATGAGTGTACAGTGGCCATGTTTATAACATGCACAACAGTACAAATTATCTGAAACTTGACATGTGTGTACACTTGAGTAGTATGTACCCATGTATACCTCGCTGCATTTTCTCACATATACATGACTTTTTCCTCTAAATATACTTTAAAATAATTTTTTTCTCGATATTTTTTCCTTCACTTTTTCAGTTTATGGGGCGTGCTGCACGTCGTCAGCTTTAACACGCTGCTGCTGTTGGTGGGCCTGTCGCACCTGCGAGCGATGACCACCGATCCCGGAGTGGTGCCGCTGCCGTCGATGAATGCGCCGACCAGACAGAGGTGGGGTCGACTTCTAGGCAGTTTGTGGGTGCTGTAGATTTACCGTATTTCTTCTACTGGAGCGGCATGCTCTTGCTAGTTTTTGCACTCCCGAAAACAATAGAACAGCAGGTAGAAATTGCATTGGAAGAGTGCCAAAACTCAAATATCAGAAAATGGGTGGTGAGAACATTCAAGGTGTTCAGAACGGCGAGAACTCGGTGCGCATGTAAACCCAGTGCACATGTAGACCTGGTAATCGGGATGCCAGGGTCGTTAGGGTTCAAACGATATGACTTTTCGATATCGATATTCGATATTCGATATTTTTTTCTGAAACTCGATATCGATATTCGATATTTTTTTCTGAAACTCAATATTCGATATTGATACGATATGGAACCTCGATATCGATATTCGATATTAAAAAATGGTCGATATTCGATATTTCGATATTTTCAATATTCGATATTGCGATTTGCTTTTGGTATAGCAAGGCATATTTCAAGTGACATATTGTATTTTCATGTGGTTGCACACATGGTTAATCATATCTTTAGTTAAATGTGAATGGTACAAGTGATTTTAACAAGGTTTACATCACTCAAAAGTAGAACATGTAGAAAAAACATGATGAATCAATGTGTATCAGACAAATAACAATTGGTAGATATTACAGTCTATACTGATAACCTGATTGCTAAGGGCATGTTGCAAACAATAGAATATCAGCATTTTCTGGCTTCAAATTTAGCACTCCAACAAAAATGACATTATAAGTACTGTCATTTTACTCATCTAATACAATTCTCAGATCGGATCAAGCAGATCAGATCAATCATAAATATCTCAAAATGAAAATATAACTTTTTTGGGACACAATATAGGTTCGATATATCGAAAAAAATGGTCGATATTCGATATCGATATTCGATATTTTTTCAAAATTTTCGATATCGATATTCGATATTTTTTTAACATTTTCGATATCGATATTCGATATTCGATATAAAAAAATGGTCGATATCCGATATTCGATATTCGATACGATATATCGTTTGAACCCTAAGGGTCGTATCTAGGGTTCAAACGGGATTGACTTTTCGGGATCGGGATCGGGATCGGGATTCACTTTTTGAGATTTCGGGATCGGGATCGGGATTGGGGTTTCGGGATCGGGATCGGGATCGGGATTGGTTTTTCGAGATTTCGGGATCGGGATCGGGATCGGGATTGGCCGGGATTGGGGTCACGGGATCGGGATCGGGATTGGGATTGGGATTTTTCCGGGATCGGGATTGGGTTATAGGGATAGATATTTTGGCCATTTTTCTGGCATTCACAGTTGTTCATAAAGGTCTCAAAACACTGTTGGATGCCAGAAAAGTGGCATAAAATTGACACTGGGGGTTTGCATCCACTTTTTTGCATGCAGAAACGTCATTATTTCACTTTTTATAATTTCCACTAATTTTTCCGGGATCGGGATCCCGGACTTGGGAGTTTCTCGGGATCGGGATCGGGATTTCAAAATTTTCGGGATCGGGATCGGGATCGGGATTGGTATTTTTGGATTTCGGGATCGGGATTGGGGTTTCGGGATCGGGATCGGGACTGGTAAATCCCGGAATTTCACGGGATCCGGGATCGGGATCGGGATCCCGTTTGAACCCTAGTCGTATCCAGGATTTTTGAGTGGGGGCTGTTTGTTCACTGAGAGCGGTTAACAGGGGGTGGGCTCGGCCCCTCCCCCCTAAAATTTTACCTTCATGGTGACCGAATGGCATCATAACGTTGGCGCCATCAGCTTTTGGCACCGAAAATCGCTGGAATGTATGTAAATATACATACATTAGAGCGACGGGCACACCACTCCGTGTATTTTGTAGAGAATTGACAGTACGAGGATATTTACTTATAAAATATCAATGTGATTGGAAAATGTGGGAAATTTGGCTTACATGTGCACCGGGTTTACATGCACACCGGCACAGACCCGTTCAGAACTATTATTCAGGGTTGTTTTCACATTTGGTTTTGTTTAAATTGGTGCTCTGATATTGAAATGTTGTTCGTTTTTCATTAAAAACACTATTTTCAAACAAAATTGTTTGAAACAGATTGGTGAAAAAATAGCACTGCAGGTAAAAAAAGTGGACGAAAAGAATAGAATGGCGCCTTCTATTATAAGAAATACGGTAGTTATTGCGATTCTCCCTTGCAGACGAGAGACCGGCTCCACAGCTGATGGGCTGGACGACGCGGTCGAGGTCGATATGCAGTCGATTGACGGGCAGCCGACTGTGGTACGTAGAGATGTGAATGGACGCGTGGCATGGGTGCCCCCTGGCGCCAATGTGGTCAGCTTTTCAATTGGACACCGGTATTTTGATCCCGGAATTTGTCAATTGGCAAATTTTGAAATTAGTTTTAAAGTATCGGTAAACCATCGTGGGTTACTTTCAAATGGATTTGGCAAGTAAATCAATATATCAGATTACTTTAAACAACGTACACTGATCTTAATCCCACCCACTCTCAAACCTGTCACTTGAGTGTATAGGGTACTTTAAAGCATAGGTGTGCAACGCCAAACCCTAGTCACCCAACAACCACAACCTCTCAGGGTACCGACTGGTCAGTGTGTGCCCGTTGCGACGCGTACCGGCCGCCGCGGGCCCACCACTGCCGCGTGTGCGGCCGCTGCATCCGCCGCATGGACCACCACTGCCCGTGGATAAACAACTGCGTGGGCGAGTTCAATCAAAAGTACTTTGTGCAGTTCCTGATTTGGACCGCAGCCGCGTGCGTCTACTGCGCTGGTCGGTTTTGAGGGAGGATTGGATGTCGACGTGTCTTGAATGCTGGGGTATTCTAGATTTTGACCCTCCCGGGGGGTTGGATAGATAGCTGAGCGTCCTCCGGGATAGATAGATAGCTAGAATAGAATTTGAGCGGGGGGAGGGGGTTGCGGGTGTTTGATATATACCGTATTTCCTCGAAATACCCCCAGGGGGTTTATTTTTCAGAGTTTATTTTTTCGCCAGAACTTTTTTGAACTCCCAGTACTAATAACGTACGCAGAAGTAGAAACATGTGACAAAAACCACTTAAAAAAGTATGTAGATGGTATAAACTATGTTCTAACGTAACACAGTCATTCTTTTTACCCTGTGTTATGCATTGCCAGATCACAAAACGTACGTTTTATCATGTACGTTCTATTTACACTTAATTTGGGGGTGGGGGGTATTTCGAGGGGGGTTTATTAATTCATAGTGCCCATTTTGAGGGGGGGGGTGATTCGAGGAAATACGGTAGGCTTTTTCACATTGTATAAGGAAGAAAAGGGAGAAAAATCGCTAAAAGTAAATAGGTGTAAAAAGGGCTAAAAATGGTTATATATGTAAATACATATACAAAAAGTAGCTAAAAGGCTAAAAGTAGCTGAAAAGGCAGTCAGACACATGAACTAGTGATTTTGGACGTGGAAATCTATAAAATGGTATGAAAAAATGTGATTTTGATCAGTAGCTTGGGTTAGTTGCTCGAAAATCGCTCCAGATAGATAGGTAGCCGGCCGATTGGCGGGGGGGGGGTTCGGTGATACTAGCCCAAAATCGTACCTCCGGGATAGATAGATGAATAGCTGAGCGGCCTCCGGGATAGATAGATAGATAGCTGAGCGGCTTCCGAGATAGATAGCTGAGGGGCTCCGGGATAGATAGATAGCTGGGCTGTTTTTTTTTGGGGGGGCAGGGGTAACTCCCCCTTTCCTATCCCTGCTTGAATAACTGGAGTTCTTGCAGCAATGGTGGCGACCGCGTGGGCGTGGCCGTGCGGCGCCGACAAACTATGCATCGAAGAGCGCAACAAGCAGCCGAAAGTGTTCGTTTGCTGACTTTATCCCATTTGAGATCGTATATTAACACCGCCGACCCGACAGGCTGCATTCGATCATCGTGACCATCGAGGCGGTCATGTTCGCCATATTCGTCGTGGCCGTGAACTGCGACCAGCTGCAGGCGATTCTCAGCGACGAGACCGCCGTGGAGCAGGTGCAGCGGCGCGGACCCGCCAGGCCCGAAAGGCGATCCAGAGAGCTCATGCAGGAGATTTGCGGCCCAGGTTCGTGCGGTCGTGGGGATACGCTTTGTTGGATATCGCCCGCAAATACTGTATTTCCTCAAATATCTTTCTTGAACCCCCCCCCCCCCCCCCCGAAATAAATACCACCAGGTCTGAGCGAATTGAGGAAAAAATCCCCCCCTACTCGAATGGGGTACATCAAGTATCCAATGTACATGATGTATTAATCGCTGCCAATTTGCATTGCACTAGTTTGTGTAGCCCACACAAAATTTTCTGGCGAAATAATAAACCCCCTGGGTATATTTCGAGTAAAGACGGTAGTGAAATTTTTTATTTTTGTTTTGTGAGCTGTTGATGGAACATACCTTTTCCAGGTCCTTTAATATGCTGGCTGCTGCCGTGTCATTCGCTGCCGCCGAACAAGGAGTTTGTGCACTTTCCGCGGGCTGCCACCCCTCGCGCATACGCCGTTTAGTTTCCGAATGAATAATTTGTTCCGTTCTAACTGCGTCTGGGGTGTCGATTGGATGGCCAA
The DNA here is from genome assembly GCA_964036195.1 of Sphaerolaimus hirsutus. Classification (NCBI taxonomy): domain Eukaryota; kingdom Metazoa; phylum Nematoda; class Chromadorea; order Monhysterida; family Sphaerolaimidae; genus Sphaerolaimus; species Sphaerolaimus hirsutus. Next base: position 16,288,429 of record OZ038458.1, read on the forward strand.
AATTATATGGAGCCTCAATTTTATGTAAATCTTTTCGGAATCTTGGCTGTTTTTTTTCAGTGAAGTCTCTTCGAAACTATCCATTTTATCCGGTTGTTTCATTGAACAGAATCGCTTCACGTATACTATTTTTCGACCCTGCATTTTGGCCAATAATTTGGCTGTGTTTGGCAAATCTCATTGACACCCCCACCCCGTCTTTTGCTTTGGATGGAAGTTTTGAACTTCTGCTTTTCATATTGTATTTATGTGTACTGCGCGATGTGATTCGAACTTTTTGCTTCAATGCTAGATCTCATTTTGGCGTGGCAGACACTAGTTGATCACCGGTCTGCCGAGCTACATAGCGGCCAACTCTGAAATTTGCTTCCAATGTCCTTCAATTTCAATTGTTCATTGTAGGGTTTTCCGAGACTACACAATTCATTCATCTTTTTTGGCTTCACTACCTGATTGCGACAAAAATGATGTGTTCCCGTTAACTAAAACCCACCTAGAATAAATGGACGTAGGCTCCCTAGACCCGCTGGCCATATAAACACACAAATATGTATTTCTACCCGTTGGACATGTAGTGGCGTCGTACATGTTATGACAGGAAAAGTCGTTACTTATTACTTTTTAAAGTGATGATAAGTCAGGAAGTGACAAGTCAAGTCCTTACTTGTCACTTTTTGGGGTAGGGTAGGTAGAAATACATGTCCGCCGGGCCTACATGTCCAGCGGGTTTACATATCTAGGGAGCCTACATAGAATAAACATATAAGTGGACCGCTATTTTCAGTTGACCGGCGGTCACCTGGTGTCTTTATTCGCCTTGCTCTGAGCAAAGGATATTTAACTTCCATGGTGGCTGGGCATAGCGTCGGGTGTCTTCCCAATTTGTACACTTGAGTTTACACGGCAAACGTTTTTGACTAACCAATAAAAACGTGGGAATTGGTTGATAAATATAAGTATCACGGAATGTTGCGGCCACGGACACTAGTACACCATTAAAAGTTGGGAAACACAAATATGTTTTGAACGCATTTGAGTTTACCAGAATGAATTATTTTTGATCGCTGTCAACAGTAGTCGAAAGATTCTCCATTGTGGTAAACTCACATGTGTGCAAGACAGTTACGAGTTTCCTAAATTCAGACAAGTTGCTGTAGGTGAGGTATTTAGGTAGTAACGTATCACGCATGCAAACAGTTGAAACATCGGTTTTAGGTAGTCTAGTTAGTCTACAAAATCTAGTTTATTCCAATCAACGAAATTTCTTTGACAGAGCACCGTCGCTGATACACATGGTCATGACACGGCGAAATTCTGATATTCCCAGCTTATCACAACGGAATTTGCAATTCAAAAACAACTGTACAAGCCCAATTGGTTACATTCTGTGTTGTGGTGAAATGCAACATGTTTAACTTCACGTGATCTCCGTTGGTTAGAACTGCTGTTTTTGTATGAGACGTGCGCACGAACGTTGCACTAAGTAATGTAATGGCGCTTCTGGCGCTTGGCGTTATTTTGCTGTGACGCTATTGGCGCCCACGCCTGACACCAGGAAGACAATGCCTGGCGCTGGCGCCAAAGCAAAAAGTGCCATGGCGTTTCTGACGCTTGGCGCTCAGAAAGGAGCTTTTGGCGCTTGGCGCCAAAGTCTTAGCGCCTTTTCCATCACTGGTTTGGTTGTACTTCTTGCATTGTCATCGAAACAACGGTCAATTGAGGAAGATGTACAGAATTTTGTGATTTGTTCGTCGGGTAAGTTGTTAAAGGCAACCATTTTTTGCAGCTACGGCCTAACAGTCTACATTCAGACCTCCATTCGTTTCGATGTTCATTTAGATGTACCGGGTGGCCCACGTCAGGCGCACGATTTTGATTGGCCCCCAACACATCAATTTTGAATGAAACCCGCTCGAATTTGGTATGGGGGTAAATAAATGTACCCCATTTATTGTGTTAAGTGCACGGTTTCATATCGCAAGATTTCGTGTCAGAACGTGAAAGAGTTTCATATTTACGTTTTTGAATGTGTCCCATTGTAGATGGTCCTGTGGAGTGACGTTGTTTTGCATACGATGTGATAAATGTGAAAATTTAGTGATATTAATGTGTGTGCTTAACGTACTAAATAGGGTACATTTATCTACTATCATGCCAACTTTGGACTATTTTTATGAATAATTGGTGCTCTGGTAGACGATTTCCTGACATGCACCACGCTAAAATACGTATTAGACTTGGCTTCACATTCCGACATGAATTTTTGTGATGTGGAGCCGTGCACTTAACACAACAAATGGGGTACATTTATCTACCACCATACTAAATTTGAGCAGTTTTCATTCAAAATTGACGTGTTGGGAACCAATTGAAACCGTGCACCTGACGTGGGCCACCCTATATTATTATTTCCCTCGAATAGCTTCTTCAAATTCTATGACTTTAACGTTAGATGAGCACTAGACATAAATTATCAAAAGAAAAAAGGAAACAAACCAAACAGCGCATAGGACACTGATAATTATGATGTACGGGTGGGGGTGCACTGATACGCACATCGGCCCGTTACGCACATTTGCCCGTTTTTTCACTTGACACTTTTCCAAGTGATTTTCAGATATGAGTGAAGTGAAAAAAGTTCACTAATGTCATTGCGCAACTTTTTTCACTTTACTCGTATCTGAAAATCACTTGAAAAAGTGTCAAGTGAAAAAAACGGGCAAATGTGCGTAACGGGCAGATGTGCGTATCAGGCCTGCCCCGTACGGGTCCCGTCAACCAGTCGCGGTCCAGGGATTTTGAAGTTTTGACCCTGGTCCCAACGCTTTGGGAATAAATTTTCGAATAGATTTCGGGCACAGGAATTGAACTGCAATTGAAATTTTATTTGATCGCAAGCGCAACTCAAACTGAATCATATCACTGCAGTTTACATAAGTTTACGAATTATTTGTCTTCAGTTTTCGGCGGATGGCGGTATTACCTAATTTATTTAGCACGGGGCCACGGGGTGGCTCCATCTCTGATTTCTGGTTTCTCTGGCGTCACGTCATTCGAATTTCGTCCAGTGCGTTCAAATAGCGATGAATATGGCATTTTAGTCGGCTGGCTGCGTGAAAGATATCAGCGACTTCATGACATTTTCTAAAACAAATATTTGGGGGATGTGTATCCTCATTTTTGGTCTGCCCAATTAAATAACAGCGTTGAAAAAGTGTCACACCGTGAAGCGCGCTTGCGATGGCGGTCCTAAAAATCGAATAAAATCGCGCCAATGGGCGAGCGGCGGGGCATCAGTGCGGCAGTCACCACACCAGCAGTCTCCCCCGCCGGCCGAGCAGCAGCATCACGATGGGCGAGCCCGCAGTGGAGCCGAACTGCGCGTCGATCCCCGCCTCGGGCGGCACCTCCACCCACCAGATCAACAACCCCACCGAGGCCAGGCTCGCTTTCAAGGTCGATTCGTCTCTCTAACGCCGGTGCGGCAAAACAGCCCCACCGGCGAGAGGTGTTACCATGGCGACGCACTGCAGAGTTGTCTCTGCGATAGCGGCCCACACTAGTGATGGAAAAAAGCGCCAAGCGCCATGGCGCTTTTCGTTCGAACCCCAGCGCCAACCACCAATGGCGCCAAGCGCCACGGCGCTTTTTGCTTTGGCGCCAGTCAAAAATAGCGCTAAGCGCCAGATGCGCTATGGCGCTTTTTTGGGTGTGGCGCGAAGCAGAGTTGTTAAAATACCGGTATTTTTGGAAAGCGTTAGCGTAAGCGTAAATACACTTTCCAAATTTTGAGTATGGATACTAAAAGCGTAAGGTATTTTGAAACTACCTAGGAAAGCGTAAAATAAAGCGTAAGCGTAAATTTTTTATTAGAAAGTGATCTTGCTGTTGAGGATCGAAAAACACCTTTGCGTTCACTTTTAGATAAATAAGTTCATACGTTGTTTCCATTCATTTTCACATTTTTTTATCAACACAACCAAAAAGATCACGATCAACGGAACAAATAAACATTGTTCAACACCAGGGGTCTAGTAGGGCACCCACTTGGTAGTCTGCTCTAGGATGTTATGGCATTTCAAAGGCAGCGGCACTCTGGTCTGCGCTATCTTCTAACTGAGACTTAGTGCTGTCAATGGTGACAACTAGGGTTGGAAAAAAAACGTTTTTTTTAACCTGATGTTTTTTTAAAAGCTCCCAGATATAACCTTGTGTCAACATATATAGGTATATCAGACAGTGGCAATACTCTGTGATGTTATATATGACCATATAATGTCTGTGGAGCCATGGGATAGCATTATAAGTGGTGATTTGTGTCAAAAATATACATTTTTCGTCGACACATCATTCGTATATCGCCGTATAGTCGAATGTTTGTGACTTCAGGTAAAGTTTGGCACGGAATAGTGATCAAACAAGGTTATAAAACGAGGTTGTTACTTTGGGAGTGAAGTTACACACTGTGGAGGTACATGAAGCACATTACCTCAATATTATATACTACAGCAACATATGACGGCTTATTAACCCATGGTAGCATATATAAATGGATACTTTGATACTAAAAATGCCACAAAACCAATGAAAACAACCACCAATGTCAATTTGTGTGTGAAATTGCGCGCTTGCGCGCAAAAATTTGGCAAAATACCTAGTGCTTAGTACTAAAAATTTCGGTCGATGTTTTTTAAAAAAAAAACATTTCGGACGTCATGTTTTTAAAAAAAACAACGTTTTTTTTAATAAAAAACGTTTTAAAAAAACATCGGCCAACCCTAGTGACAACATCGTCGTCAGAATCAATTATGGCACCAAAATTCCGAATTCAGAAGCCGCAAAATTTCTAGACTCTATATTTAGCCAGTAGTTACATTGCGCTCATATTTTCACAGGATTTGTACATGTGACGCTATTTTCAGAGCGTTTCTACACACACGCAGTTACTTTTTATCTCTACACGCTAAAAAAACTTAAACTTGGCTATGTGAATAATTTTTTACGCTTTCGGTAGCCGGGTATTTCGGCCGGGAAAGCGTAATAAAGCGTACGGGTATTTAATGAAAGCGTAAGCGTAAGTATAAATACCCATTTACCCGGGTATTTCGGGTAAGCGTAAATACGCTTTCGCAACTCTGGCGCGAAGCGCCAATCGGGCCACAGCAAAAAAGCGCCAAACGCCATGGCGCTTTTCCATAACTGGCCCACACTCTAGTTGACACTGTTATTTTTGCTTTACGTGTCGCCGGGCAATCTCCCATATGCCTCAATGCTGAATGTTGGATTGGAAGATCGCTCTGCGACACAAAGCCGAAATGTACGTTGACACGGGCCAGTTGACACGCTGACATTCCTAGCAGCGATTTAAAAGCGCCAGAAAAATGGTGTGAACAGCCCATCATTATATACCTATTATATTCGTTCTGCTTTTCAGGTAAAGACGTCGGACAACGCGCTGTACAAGGTGAACCCCGTGTTCGGGTTCGTGGAGCCGGGCCAGTCGGCGCCGGTGGAGGTGACTCGCAGCGGGGGGCCCCCCAAGGACGACAAGCTCATCGTGCAGCTGGCTCCCGTCGCGCCAGAGTGCGCAGATCCAAAGGTTAGCACATGCAGGGTGCAGTTTGGATCCCACGATGCAGTCCCGAGCCCTGTAAAGTTCAGCCAAGTCAAGTGCCATGCAATAAAAAATCTTCTTACTGAAATTTCGTAAATATTATGACATTGGACTGGCTTTGCACCTTACAAGGCAACAGGGAACCACAAAACGAAACTAAAAGAAATTCAGAGAAGTGAAATTTTCAATGGGCCCACACGCTAGTTGACGCAAATTCGCGTCAACTCAAATTAAATCAGGTGTGATGCGTTTTTTATATTTGCTCCATCACAATTCACTAAAATTTAAAATTTGCATCCAGGGTGTGGCGCCAATGAAAGCGTGACACGCCCCGCCGACATTTGTGCCAGTAATTCCAAACTGCCTAATTGTGGTTTCGCCCTCGCACTACGACTACCGGTACGAATACAAACGCGCGCAGGAGCCTTTCTCGGCGGGCGGCACGTTCCCGGAGCTGCCGGTGGCGCTATCGTCCGCCTAGAGCGCCGCGCACCCGTCCATCTACGACAACGACACCCCAGTAAAGCCGCACTTGTGATATTGACTGCAGTATGTGATGACACCTTCGAATCGAGTGATTTACGCGCCGCTCTGAATACGCCGCCCTCGAGTGCTCCGACGCAAATTTGATCCACTTTTGGAGACGCGACAATTAAATAAATTTGTCCGGGACGTTTTTCACTCTCTCGATTATAAAAGTGAAAATATATTATGAGTGGATAATTCATTTAGTAATAGTGTCTATAAGTATGCATGATCTGATATGTATCACAGTAAATACGTGCGAACGTCATACAAAATCAGTTCGTCTCAATGGGCCTCCACACGCTAGTTGACATCGACACCAAATGTCAACTGGTGCCGATCCCGATTCAAAGCTTGCTGACGAGCCGACAATTGACGTTCAAACGCATGCTTTGAATTGGGAACGGAACCAGTTGACATTTGGTGTCGATGTCAACTAGCGTGTGGAGGCCAAAAGGCAGGTGAACGCAACAAGCTTAAGAAAATGATTATCTAATGGGTACAGGAAAATATGTACCAGAAAACCCGAAATTGTCGCACCTCGGTAGTCCACTGAAAGGTTAATTTTTTTAAAGGTAATGTAATTTCATCATGTAATGTGATAGACCGGAAACCCTTCCCCGTACACAAATAATGTGATTTTTATAAAAACTATGTTTTTGAGATACAGCAGCTGAATGTATTGTTTCCCAGATAACTGAGGGAGGGATTATTTGAGACAATGTAATCTGGGCCATTTGTCATTAAGTCATCCTGAAAACATAACGAAAAACTCCGCGGCGCATAATTCCAGACACTACGAATGACCCTGCAAATAGCAGCGGCTTGCAAGTGCAATTATGACCGATTGATTATTAAGTGCTCGACTTGAAAAGCATTAGAAAGTGACATAAAAGTGACATTTTTATTAATGTTTTCTTCTCAAATGGGAAAATACTACAGAAAATGTAAATAAATGATGTTTTAAAATTTTCTGATATTATTAAAATATAAATCTCCCAATTTTTTCAATGCTAACCTAATGTAGATAGGAGAGCTCACTATTATTATTAGGCCGTTACTACTTGCAGAGTGAGATTACTTGCAGATGGAGTTCCGGCTCTATAGACCCTCAAATTAATAACATATAACCCCTCCCTCTTCCATTGATTCGCCAGTAAACAAATAGGTTGTAGAGTAAATATGATGTCAGTTTTCAATTTAAATTCAAAATCACTTTTTAATGACTTTACAATTTACTAATTCGCATATTTACAATTGATATTCATACACGTTTTTGATAAAAATTAAATTGACAACTGAGGCCTTGATAGTGTAGGCACAATGGAAACAGATTAAAAAATGCGGCACCTGCGTTACCAAATGTTTTAGTTTAGGATATTTCACCGTGAGTTAACAAAGCTTTCGCATTTGCTAACATGGATACTATTATAGCGAAATTAATTGAATGTGCAATGAATATTTTCCCCGCAATGCATTAAAGTTTTAAGTAATATTTGCTTTCCCTCCATTGGAAAACGATGCATATGCATATGGCTATCACCTCGAATAACATTAACGTCTATTTAGTTTAGAGTTTTTCACGACGGTGTAGTTGTAGAGTTTTTTAACGACTTTTTCAGTAATCAACTGTAGAGGAGATTTAATTCTCCCCGATAGGCTGACAGTTGACACTGGGGATTTACTCACGGCGGGTAATACAGGATGTATATTTATATTTATTTGAAAAGACAGTGACGTATCCAGGAGTGTTTCACAGTGGCTTTTTGCCATTGTTCCTACACGTGAAACATATGCCGCCTCCTCGCACACACCTGGATACGCCATTAAAGAGCGTTGTGCGTAAGCACCCAAATAAGAAGAATGCACCCAAATAATTATTTACAATGACGGCGGTTCGATGGGCGGCGTGTCCAGGGCGGCCCCCTGCGTAAGGTAGCCGGCCGCGCTCGAAACTGGCCCTGAAACAGTGATTTTACATGTTTTTTACCCGCAAAGTATACACCCAAAATTACTTATGGCTTGGTCCATAACGTGCGAGCAGGATACTTATGGATGCACTTTCACAAACAAAAGAAAAATATTTAAAAAACGGGAAAGGCGGAGTCACTTAAAAGCGACAAATGTTTTTTCCCGAAACGTTTCTTTGCTGGAACAATTACTATTTTATGAATTATGACGTCATTATGGCGTTTCCTTCAAAAAAATGCATAAAAGTCGGTCCACCGAGTATTTACACCCAAAACCTTAAGGCTCAATGAACAACAGACCCTCAATGGACGGAAGTTCCGGCGCCCTAGCCAGAAACAGATCGTGTTTCTGATCCTTAAATTCGCGCCAAATTCTCGAATCGTCCAACAACTGTTGCACCTGCACCCCGACGCCGGGGCACTGGGCCATGGCTTTCAGCGCGTCCACTATTTCAGCCTTCGCGGCCGACGGATTCTCTACGCCCTGGGGGCAGTCGCAGACCCTGTAAAATGTCAAATGTCATGCACAGTGTCAGAAGTCATGTAAAATGCCCTGCAAAATGGCAACCGAGTTGCCATTTTGCAGGGCATTTTACATGACTTTTGACACTTTGCATGACATTTGACATTTTACAGGGTCTGGGATCGGCACCTGCATGGGCGAGCCGAGCAGCTGTAGCAGACAGGCGGGAAGACCGGCGTCGATCGCCTGTCGAACTAGAGCCTCGGAACCTGCGACAAGCATCGGCGGCTATTTAGGGGTCAATTCAGCTAGTGGGGAAATTTTAACTAGTTTGATATCAGCTAGTTTTCACTTTTTACATCTCATTAGACTAAGCTTTTAGCTTTTTACCTGCCATTTCACTTCTCAAATGGTTTTATCGTCTTCACTAGCGTAATTGGCACCAGGTGCCACCCAGACCCTGTAAAATGTCAAATGTCATGCAAAGTGTCAAATTAATATAAAATTCCCTGTAAAATGGAATCGCTCTCCATTGTACATGGCAGTCTACATGACTTTTGACACTCTGCACGACATTTTACATTTTACAGGGTCTGGAAGTGCCCAGGTTGGTATCGACTTAAGTAACCCATCGCACCAACCAGTCTGAAAGGCAGCTCTGAGCGTGGCGCCAGCAGCGTGCGCCAAATCCGGCCGTCGCTGCAGGCCGGACATGACGGCGCGGCTGAAATCGCAGCCAGGACGCGCCAGCGCTTCCACGCACTGCTTTGAGCCGGTCGCCAACGGGTGGAGTGTGAGCAGACAGGCGCGCGTCGCCCTCGCTGAACTGCACGTCAGCAGGCACGAGCACAGCTGAGGCATGTAGCCCATGGCGGCCACCTGCGACAGTGGCACTCGAATGCGGTGATGTCAGAGTAGTGGCTTCTATTTATAAAGTTGATGTGAACACGGACCTCGGGTTGGAAAAAATCATATATTTTTTAAAACGTCTTGATAAAAAAAGTCAATTTGAAAATTTGTATTTTATGAAAATTAAAATAAAAAAATATAAAATACCCCGTGCATGTCTGCCAGAAATTTTGCCTTTTGAATTTTTTTTATAAAGAAGATCAGTTTCCACCATGTGATTTAAAAAAATAAAAAGTTTTGAAAAAAATCAAGTGCCATCTATAGACGGACCTGGTCACACAGCGCCGGCTGCTGTACAAGCAACAGAGCGAGCGCCGTAGCCAACGTCTCCAGCATCTCTCCCGCGTCCGCACTCGAATCAGAATCAGCGCGCGCCTGTCTCAGCGTGCGCTCCATGAGCTCGGTGAGGAAGTGGCGCGGGTTGCGCACCGTCCACGACGGTTGGTTGATGAACACACGCACGTAGACGCCGCCGACCACCAAGTTGGCGCCGCTGTCCTCCGGGAGCATGTAGGCCAGCCGCTGGGACGCGTCCGCCGCCGGCATCTGCGCAGCGTAGAATACATTCCCATATGGCTTTTTAAGGCGACCTGCCATCAGTGGACTGTTATAGTCGCAAAAAAAGCACAATATGAAGCCAATTAATTAAATATACTAGAGCAGGGACGTGTCCAGGATTTTTGAGCGGGGGGGGGGCTGCTTGTTTACGGAGGCCGGCGAGGGGGGGGGGGGGCTCAGCCCCCCCCCCCCCTAAAATCTTAGCTACATAGTGGCGGAATGGCGCTATGGCGCTGGCGCCATTAGTAGGCGCCACGCCATGGCGCCATTGGCGTTGGCGCCAGCGCCATGGAACACTGTATTTGTATGTAGATATACGTAAAAACAGCAAAAAGCATGACATCGAGTGTATTTATAACGATTTGCGGCACTATGGTACAAATCTGATGAAAATACCATATGTCTGGTGAAGAATGCGCGCTAGCGCGCAAAAATTTTTACGCTGACGTTGAAAAAAAGTCGCATTTTCCGGTCACTTTCTAGTCTCGCCCCGGGAGGGGGGGGCTGCAGCCCCCCCGCCCCCCCCCCCCTGGATACGGCCCTGTACTAGAGTACTGATGGCGAAAACATAAACAGCGGGCCGCTTTCACACAGATCAGGGGCGGTCGCTGATCCTGGAAAACACCCTGTAAAATGACGTCACGTTAACATAAGATTTGGATAGACAAACATTAAATTTGGATACTATCGAATAATATTAGGATACCTTATGGGGGCTTTTACAGGACTTTTGACACTTGACAGGGTATTTTACATAACATTTTACAGGGTGTTTTACATGAAACGACATTTTACAAGCCTTTTACAGGGTCTGAAACAGGCACCATAACTGTCTCACTAACCTTCCACACATGATCCTTATCATTAAGCTGTGTTTTGTTGGTGAGTTCCAAAGCTCGACCAACTGCAGCTCTGACCGCATCTCGCCGCTGTTCGTCCCAGATGAGCTCGGGGTTCTCGGCGGGCGCGTCGAACATGGACACGGCGGTTTTCGGACTGTCGCGCATGGCCTCGGCGAATATCAGCGGCAGGTAGAGCAGCAGGGCTCGCGTCCACCTGGGGCCTGGAAAAGATTGCACCACCGAATATGCTGCAGAAGCTGTAAAAACAACCAAGCTTGATAGTCTGGGCGTGAATTTGCGCTATTTTTGCACTTTTACGACCGTGCCTCTCGTCATGTAAACCCGCTCGTCATGTAGACCCAGCCGTCATGCATTTTTTGGGGTTATTGGAATGGCACATGGGTCAGCGGCGGCCGGTTTACCAGAAAGACCTCGTGCCTCCTAACAAAAAATGAATTGAAAAATAGCCTGTTAACCGAATCACCATCCAACACCGACAACGCGCTGAACTAAAGTACTATTAACAACCCACCAGTGAGTTTATCCGTCTGCAACTTTCCAAGCAGCTCCGCGGCGCCCACCCTGGGCACGGTGTGGCCCCCTGCAGCGGCGCCTTGCTGCGAGCAGAACACTTCGAGCAAATAGAGCAGGCCGGCCGCGTCGAGCGCGTCCTTGACCACCTTGCCGTGCGAGCTCAACGTGAACAGCACGTTCAGGATGCCAGTTGACACTGAGTGTGCGAAAAAAAGTTTCCGTTTTAATCAGCTATCACATTCGTAGTTAGCTAAGACTGAATAAATAGGAGTGGAGGGCGAAAGAGCGAGGCATACTTTGACAATTCGACGCTGCGTTACTCACTGCTCACCGGGTTAGCACCATGTCCGAACTGAGCTTGACACCTGCCAACTTGCGCTTCAATGCCAACCAGGAATGTCAGAAACAGGTAGCTTTACAATGGTACCGTGGTCTCAGACCAGAGTCTTGGTATCTACCTATTAAGATGTAGGGACTGGGGTGTCAACTTTTACGTTTCAGTCTTCCACTTTGAAATTTTTTACGTTTCAGACTTCGGTGAACGAATTTCGAAACCAAGAAGTCAACAGCCTTGGAATTTTAAATTCTAAATTCTACATGTATTTTTACCTTTAAATATTTTTAACCGGTTGCCCCGATTCCAAAGACACAAAAGTAAAGACACACAAATAATGACAAATCAATGGTTCACATTCAGTGAATGATACCCGTACTACCAACGCAGGTAACCCTGCATTGTTCGCGGATCGCGCGCGTGGCCTACAAAATCAAGTGCAGCGACAACAACGTGTACAATATCTGCCCCGTGTACGGCTTCCTGGAGAAGGGCTGCCAGAACGTGGTGCTCGAGATTCACAGAAAAGCCGCGCCGCCCAAGGAGGACATCATGATGGTGCAGGTGAGTTTTTGTGTCGGCGTAAATGTACGGGAATATCCACTTTCCAGGTATAACTCGAAATATTTATGGTTTTGGTAAATACTAATTGGAACAATCACCAATGAGTATTGACTCCAAAATGGTGCCATTTTCATGGAGTGCCGTTATTGACACAAAAATGACACATGTTTGATTTTCAAAATAATTTGAATTTGCGAACAGAAAATTTAAATTTTGATTTTCATGAAAATTTGAATTTGCGCATGGAAAATCTAAATTTCGATGTTCAAAAAATTACTTTCATAACGGAAACCAAATTTTAATGTTCAAAAAAATTAACTTGCAAATGAACAATCAAAAATTTTCGCATGCAAAACAGAAATTTTGATTTGAAAAATTGAATTTGATTTAAAAAAATGTATTCCACTTATTATGCTATCATGAGACGAGAGCCACGTAGAACGCGGCGCACGCAGTTGACGGTGTGTCGGTGCCCAAGTAAACCCGGTGTCCAAGTATGCTCAGTGCCCAAGTTTTAATACCCGGTGCCCAAGTACGCCCGGTGCCCAAGTAAAGTGCCCGTACTTGTGCACCGGGTGGATGTTTACTTGTGCACCGGGCGGCTTTTTACTTGTGCATACTTGTGCAGTACTTGGGCACCACTTGTGCATTACTTGTGCACCGTGGCGGTTGCATACTTGGACTCTTATATTTTTTTTGGTCGTAAATACGAGCACTAGTCAACTAGCGCTTGTATTTATGACCTGAAAAAACTATCGAGTCCGGGTAACATTCCGGGTTGTGAACATGAATGCTAGTTCACTAGAGATAACCTTCACAACCTGGAATGTTACCTGGACTCGATATTTTTCGGGTCATAAATACGAGCACTAGTCAACTAGTGCTTGTATTTATGACCCGAAAAAAGTATCGAGTCCGGGTAACATTCCGGGTTGTGACGGTGATCGCTAGTGAACTAGCAATCATGTTCACAACCCGGAATGTTACCCGGACTCGATAGTTTTTTCAGGTTATAAATACAAGCTCTAGTCAACTACCGTATTACCTCGAAATACCCCCCGGGGGGTGATTGTTTCATAGTGGTCCCGAGAGGGGGGGGGGTTAAACGAGGGGGGGGGGGTATTTCGATGGGGGGTTATTATTTCACAAGAAATTTTTTGAAAACCAAGTACGAAATTGTTGTCTGAAACGTACGCAGACGTCGAAAAATGCAACAAAAACCGCCATTTATAAGGTTCTGTATACTAATATTAGTATGTAGGTGGTATGTACACTGTTCTAACGTGACACCGACATTGTTTTAACGTGTGTTCTGCAGTACACAGAACACAAACTACAGTTATTTTCATGTACGTTCCCTTTACACTCAATTTGGGGGGGGGGGTATTTCGAGGGGGGGGGTGATTGTTTCATAGTGGCCCCGAGAGGGGGGGGGTAGAACGAGGGGGGGGGGTATTTCGAGGAAATACGGTACTAGTCTTTCGCTTGCACCTGACCTGTGCCCAAGTAAACATCCGCCCGGTGCCCAAGTAAACATCCGCCCGGTGCCCAAGTACAGGCACTTTACTTGGGCACCGGAAAATAATATTTGGATACACATGACACATTACAGGGTCCTTTACACTTAGGGTCTGGCAGTGGCACACGGGCAACCAACCAAGTCGACCGTGAACAAAATAAATAGAAAACCAACATTCCCTCCTCTGCCGCATCAACAGAAACAGCCACATGATGCAGTGCGGCGTGGCGGCAATATCAGCCACACATTCGGCGCTCGCGCTGGCCAGCGACACGCAGTCCAGCGCGGCCGACTGCAGCGACATGTCCGCCGCCGGCCGCATGAACGCGAATAATAGTGAGAAGCGTCCGATGCACAGCAGCTCCACGCCTGAAGTAATTACCGTATTCGCTCAAATAACTCCCCCGGGGAATTTTTTTTCGTCAGACTTTTTAAGGGGGGACTATTCAAGCGGGTGGGTGATTCAAGGGGGAATTATTATTTCGTCAGACTTTTTAAGGGGGAACTATTCAAGCGGGTGGGTGATTCAAGGGGGAATTATTATTTCGTCAACATTTTCAAGTTTTCATGTTTCTATCAAATCATTTCACAAAATATGTTTTATTAACAAAATAACATCACATTTTTGATAACACATAACAAATTTATCATCTCTCAAGGGGGATTCATTTTTCCTCACTTATCCTACAGGGGGATTATTTTTCCTCACTCATCCTACAGGGGGGATTATTTTTCCTCACTCATCCTACAGGTGGATTATTTTTCCTCACTCATCCTACAGGGGAAATTATTCAAGGGGGAACTATCCAAGCCCTTTATTCGCAAGCATCACTGTCAAAGAAGTACGCACCTGGGTTGTTCCTGATAACATTCGCGAATGCCACGAGCGCCATACGCGCCTGATCGGCAGATTTCTCTGTTCCGTCCAATGAATTTGTTGGGCCATTTTGGCAGTGCCCATTCATAGATGCTTCAATCTTCATTGCACCACTCTGGGGATTCCAAATTTTACTCAATTGTTCCCACTTTTCGTTGATAAATTCTAAGAGGTCGGCAGCGAACTTTTTGGGCAGCTGAAGTGTTACCATAAGAAATTTTATTGAATAAACTATAGCCCAAAATATCAGTGCACAATGCACAATGGCAACAAACTTCTAACTGGAATGAAGGCTGTTCGTTGAAAACTCTCACGAATATGTCACCGACGATAAGTTCCTTCTCATAGATGGAGTAGCGGAACTCAGCTCCAAAGAGGTCACTCTGAAAAAGACCATTCAAATCACAATGGGCAAAGAGTGTACCACGTCCAAGCGAGATCATTTGACGCAAACCTGCGGTTCTCTCGACTTTTTGTGCATTTGAACAAACTCGAGCAGCTCGGCCCTGGTCGCTCCATCCCATATCAAATACGGACTCTCGTGGTTTCCATTGAGCACCTTGAGCAGCTCGTGCACACCGTTCTCGCCCTGCTGCACGGCGTCGCGCATGCGGCCCAGCACGTAGGGCGTGAGCTGGGGCAGTCCCAGACCCTGTAAAAGACCCTGGAAATGTAAAAGACCCTGTAAAATGTCATGTGTCATGGAACACAACCTGTAAAATATGTCCCTGTCAAATGTCATGTAAACGACAATGTAATGTGTCATTGTTTCTAAATTTTATTGTATCATATACAAATCTTATGTTTTTGTGTCCAAATATTACGCTTGGACATAAGATTTGGATACAAAAAAGCATAAGATTTGGATACAAAAAAGCATAAGATTTGGATACGATACAACAAGTTTTGGATACACATGACCCTGTACAGGGTTCTTCACACTTTACAGGCTCTTTTACGCTTCACAGGGTCTTTCACAGGGTCTGGGACTGGCACCAGTGCGCGCAGCGCGTTGCACACTCCGTCGTGTTCGGGGCAGGCCTCGTCGCTGCCGGCCAAGGCGGCCAGCGCGCACAGGGACATCGCCGCCAGCTCGTTGCCGGCCGCCTGCTCGGCCTGCTGCTCGGCGCCGGACACGCCCGACTCGCGCAGCGTGTAGTCGTATTGCAGCAGGTTCGGGATTAGGTGCCACAGGATTCCGGACTGAGGGGTGCGGGTTAGAGACAAAGGCTTCAGCAGGGGAATCCAGCCAGTAAAAAGCAACGGCTGCTCTCTTTCTGCAAGTAAACTCGCCATGCAAGCAGCAGCGGATTGCAAGTAATTATGACCGCTCTGCAGGTGTGCTCGTCGTAGAAGTATGCACCCCAGCTAACATAAAAAATGTGTGATTTTGAGAACATAAAGTTGAATATAATCTCAGAAAAAAAGAAAATATAATTAAACCTATCTGAAGAATACTAGGGTGAGTATTGAAGAAATTTCAGCCAACTTATATTTTCGAACATATCAGAAAACATCAAAAATCTTTAATCAATGAACATGTTCTACAGGTTTTTGACTATGACAAGAAAATAAAAATATCCCTTTTATTATTTCTTTTTTTCTCGGTTATAATTACTTGCAGGCCGCTACTACTTGCAGAGAGGGAGTTTACTTGCAGTGAGGTACAGGATGAAAGTGACCCACTTGGAACAATTGTGTCTGCAGCAGGGTATCCACACCCATTGCACGAACACAAATTGCTGCAGCCGAACATAACTCTGGTAGATCGTCGCAACGTTTCAAAATTAAGCACAGACATTGATACAGTTGACCTAGCCCGGCCATACGTTCTCTGTGCGTGGATGAATAAAGGTAAATAGGTACAATTCTCCACAAAGTTGAGTTCACTGTTGCGTGATTGTTTAGCGGTCGTATTTATTTTCTCTGTGTTCCTTCAAACGTTTTTTTTTCAACCAAAACACAACTAAAAAGTGATTCTTATATCTGCTCGAATAGACAACACAAGTAAATACCAAACGGTGGGATTACCTGCATAAATCGAATTTACACGCCACAGCGAAACATCTGCAAGCGTGCAAGCAGACAAGGCACTCCAGTGAGCTGGGCTTGGTGCTCGGAGACAGAATAGAACAGCATCTTTCCATCGCTGACAGAATTGCCTGAAAAAATACATTGACCATTGCCAAGCACGGAATGATAAGAACACTAAGGTATGCAACAGTGGGACCAGGGTCCTCGGATTGGGGATCCCCCCCCCCCGAAATCGCCCATATATCCAGCTATCTGGAGCGATTTTTGCGAAATTTTTTCCACTCCAATTCAACCACCAATCATAAATCACCAATTTTCATACCATTTTATAGATTTTCACCTTCAAAATAAATAATTCATGCGCCTGTTTGCCATTTTCAGCGATTTTGGGACATTGAACATTGCCGATGAGGTACAGACGTTACTCAGGATCCGGGTCCCGTTTGAAGTTAAATTGCTGCCGGGAAACACAAAACCACAACAATACGCCCACCTCAAGTCCATCCTCCCTCCTGAGCTGCTCAGAATTGAGCGCACTGGCGCTGAGCGTCCAATGGCACAGTTCGGTGGCAGCGGCGAGCAGCGGCGCCGACTTGCTGAACAGCGCCGAGTCGCCCGTCTCGTTGGCGATGGTGCGCACCAGCGGCGTGTAGCCAGAGTACTTGTATTGTGATAGTGCTGAGATTGAATACATGGGAATTTTAATGGGCGGTGGTTACAGCGCTTCATAAGAAGGGTTGGTTGAATAAAAATTCATTATTCATTCATATTTTATATTTTATTCGTATTTCATTTTATTTAATTCTTATATTTTTCGTCCATTATGGACACGTCCCGGCAGAGCCTTCGTGAAACTAATATTCTACGGAAACTGTATCAGTTTGTAACTGTGAAATTTGAGTGCAAGAATACCACAAGGACGTATCCAGGGGGGGGGGCGGGGGGGCTGCAGCCCCCCCCGTTCCTGGGTGAGACCGGAAAAAATCGAGGAAAATGCCGTTTTCGGTACTAATTTCCAAGGTGCTATGTAAAAATTTTGCGCGCGAGCGCGCAATTTTCCACCGTCCACGGGATTATTGGAAAATCGGCACCTGTACCCTCAAATATCTGTAAAATACGTTGAATTTCGTGCCCATCTCTCCATATGTATGTATATTTACATACATATCAGCGGTTCATGGCGCCAGCGCCAACGCCAATGGCGCCATGGCGTGGCGTCTACGAATGGCGCCAGCGCCATGGCGCCATTCCGCCACTGTACAGGTAAAATTTTAGGGGGGGTGGGGGCTGAGCCCCCCCCGTTCGCCGGGCTCCGTAAACAAACAGCCCCCCCCCGCTCAAAAATCCTGGATACGTCCCTGGAATACCATGTGTTGCCAAAAACTCATTTCTTACTACAGGATGGCCTGGGTTTAGAAAAAAGGTTTTTAAAACTCCGTTTGTTCATCCCTATTTCTGACATCGCGGTTATATACACGGAAACGACCCACCATCGGCATGCCTCTGATACACAATACTCTGAGCCTTGAGGCACAACTTTATTCTGTTTGGATCCGGCCCAGAAACGACCGATCCCCCACTGGACGCATGGGTGGCAGCGGTTACCAACAACTCGTAGGCGGAGTTTATTTTCTCAAACATCTCTCTACCCTCGGGATTCTTGTCTGGATGGTACTGTTGCGCCATTTTGAAGTAGGCGCGTCGCACGGCTGACTCGCTTTCACTGGGGGATAATATTTTGCATTCAGTAGAATATACATACAGAAATACATGTTTATTGAACTAGTATAACCCCATTCATACAATGCATAGATCATGCATTTTACTCAATATTCTGACGAAAAGTAACTCCTTCCCTCGAATAACTCCTCAGTCGAACAAGTCTGACGAAAAAATAACTCCCGTGGGGACTTTTCCGAGGATATACAGTAAATGGAAGTTTACACTTTTTTTCGCGTGATATTTACTCTCGGAATTTAAATTCCGAGAATTTTTAATTTAAAATTAATTTTTTTTAAACAGATCAAAAACCAACGCCTCAGCAACATCCTTCATGCCGAGCACCTCAATAGCCTCTTTGAGCGACATCTTGGGCTCTTTTCGTTCAATCTCCTCCTTCCACGCAGTAAGACAAGCGCGCACAAAGGCCACCGGCTGCCTGATTGGCCAGTCGGGGAATTGGGCCGTGTCGCACAAGTGCCGCAGGTAGTACATGTTGCAGAATAGTTCGCCATCTAGTGGGGCGTACTGAAAAGGGCCTGGCGTTGAAATGAGTGTTTTTGGGTTGATAAAAATGTTGTGATGAATGGCACCTGTATTTTGGAAATGGGGCAGAATTGGTAGACGGCGCGCACGTTGCTGCCGAGTCTGATGGAGAAATCGACCACGTGCGCCGCCAAGCGCGTTATTAGATGCCGTCTGCGGATGAATGTAGATTTATTGATGCATAATAAAAATTTACGCCAGTTACATCACACCTTGCACGTGTGGTTCTCCTGGAAGGGTGCCAACAATATTTAATGCAAGCCATTTTTAAACAAGTTGTGACAATCATTGCTGTTAAAATGTTATACAATAGCGTATTCACAACAATAATGAATTTTTCATCTTTTTACAAAAATCGCATGCTTAATTATAACTGGCACAATCCCAGAAACAGAAATCAGTGAGACAGAAATCAGTGCGGGTGCAGAGTATCGAGTCCGCTGAGTATACAACAAAACACGGTACCTCATTTCAGCATTCCAAATGACTTCCGGATTGTTGTGATTGCCCAGAAACACCTCACTGTATTTGTCAGGACCTGCAAACTTCTAAATTATTCACATGAATGCCGTGAAAGTCACCAAAGGTAAGAAAATACCGTAATTTTCCAAATAATAAATTGCAGCTTCCGGGAGGAGCGGCGCCAAAACACTACGTGCCAGGATGTCGTCGTTACCCTAAAATGTGTCGAAAATTTACGTAGATTAAAAATAAAAATATTTATCTAAAATTATTAAAAGATTATGTGCAGTAGTACATCCTCAAATCCCATGACTACTAAAAAAAACAGATCAAAAAGTGACGACGGCAGCAAATTAAATACAAAAATCACTCACATCGGCACTTTTGGCGGCCTGGCTCGCATGCGTGTAGTGCAACAGTCTGGCTATAGGCAAAACGTTGCTGCCCGCGTACATAAGCGCGAAATAAAAACAGCCTGTCAGGTATAGGCGGGGGATCAACGGGTTGTCCTGAAAATAAATTTGACATTGGCAGAGTTGAACAGATTACCATTGAACACCATTACAGCAGAGTTGAACAGATAAGTTTACGCATGTAAACCCATCACGCATGTAGACCCGTCACGCATTTAACTACTGTGATAACTTAGTTGGATACTGTGATAACTTACACTTCTTTCTTTACATAACTTTATACTTAATCAAATTCGCACTCGCAATCTTAAATACATTGGTGCGACTCAGCAGAGCATGATGTCTTAGGAAACTTGGACATGTATGTGTAGTCGCCACTGGACAAAACCAATAAACTAAACTAAACTAAACTAAACTATACTCGGCATGCTGAAAATATGCAATAAAGCATATGGCCTATTGATTTTGAAGGTGAAAATCTATAAATGAAAATTAGCGACTATGGGTGAAAATTAGGGTATTAAATCAAAATTAATGTGTCTATAATGGGTCTACATGCGTAATGGGTTTACATGCGTAATAGGAGCGACCCGTCCTTAATCACCGACCTGCATTAGTAGATAAACGAGCTGTGCGGCGCGCTCGACCACGGGTGGATCGAAGGTGAGAAAGAGCTGCACGAGCTGCGCGAGCGCGCCGGGCGACGACAGCTGCTGGCGGATGCGCGCCACCGGACGCACGATGCACCCGTCGTCGTCTCTGCGATTTAGAGGCTACTGTTTTGTTGATTGGGTAAAGGGGTACCTGTGGGTCATTCTGCAAAAGGAGAAGTGGAGTGAGAAGTCAAATGAGAAGTGAAAAATTAAGCAAGTGACAAGAAAATTCTGCAAAAAGAAAAAGTATTTTTAAATTTATTTTATTTTTCATTTTTTAAATATTGTATTTCGTTGTTTTTTGGTTAAACAAAATATTTGTAGTTTGTTTGTTTTTTGCATTTTTTGTCACTGGATATCCATTTTTCACTTCCCATTTCACTTCTCATTTCACTTCTCACTTCGCATTTCATTTCTCATTTCACTTATCACTTCTCATTTCACTTCTCACTTAGCATTTCACTGCTCATTTCACTTATCACTTCTCATTTCACTTATCACTTCCCATTTCACTTCTCATTTCACTTATCACTGCTCATTTCACTTATCACTTCACTTATCACTTCCCATTTCACTTCTCATTTCACTTCTCACTTCTCATTTCACTTCTCACTTCGTATTTCACTGCTCATTTCACTTCTCACTTCGCATTTCACTGCTCATTTCACTTATCACTTCTCATTTCACTTATCACTTCCCATTTCACTTCTCATTTCACGTATCACTTCTCATTCACTTCTCACTTCCCATTTCACTTCTCACTTATCCTTTTGCGGAATTGGCCCCCAGCGCAAATATCACACCTGCTCGGGAAAAACTCGCAGACACTTATGAACGTCTCCAAAATGAGCTTGGCCAGTTGTGCGAAATTCAAGGTGCCCGGCTCCGGATAGACTATGCTCCATCTGAGCTGAGCTATGGAGGCGAGCGGGCGCCAAGCGTCCATGCCAGCTGCCCACACTTTTGTGGCGTTCGTCACATCGCCCTCCTCGTACAAAGTGGTCAGCTGAATAGAAATGAAAGATTGCAGTGGCGGAAAAATTGCAAAAAAATACAACAAAAGAAGTGTCAGCGCGGACCTGTTTCAATGTCAACGGACCCTGCCTGTTACTATCCTTGTCACTATAATACCACTCAGTCACACCATCTCTCTGGTTGTTTTCAGGGTCGGCGGCGATAGCCATCGATTGGCCCGGTGCCAACGCGCCGCCGCCTTTTGCCGCGTGCAAATGTGCCAATGGCGCCAGCGCCAAAAGAGCCGACGCGCCGTCGGCGTCGAGAAAGTGTACGACATTCTCGGGGTGCAGCAGCAGCCGTTTTAGTAGCACTACCAGTGCATCGCGCTCGGTTGCACGGTCAGTCTGAGTGAGTTGAGTTTGTTAGAGGTAGCTTTCATTTACAGCTAGCTCATGTACACAAATCATCCCCCAGTAAACAGTCCAACTTCCAATCAATTGCACTATAAATTCAAGTTGATTTTAAATGAGGCGTCCAATTCTCAAAGTCGACAGGTCAAAAATATGAAAATTTCCGCACATTTTTCATCATTTTTTTGACCTCACATGCATATATGGCATAGTGCCAAATTTGACATTTTTGGGGAAAAATGCAAAAAAATTGGGCAAGAAGTCGACAAGTCCACTTAGTTTTGGGCTAAAAGTCGACAAGTCCATCCTCCGCATCCTTTTTTTATGGGGGAAAAACGCAAGAAATGTGATAAGTCCAATTTGGGCACCGATTTCTAAAAGTCGACAAGTGCATAAATTTCCCATAAGGCAGGCCCAACGCGTGCGGAAACAAAAATGTTCTCGCGTGCAAGAAGGCGACAAGTCCATTTCCCTCCCCAAAACATTTTTGCTCTGACAGAATGGAATTTTATGGACACCCCATTTTTCACATATAGGTTGAGATTAGGGGCTGTAAATTTGAGACTTTATTGTCAACATATGGAACTTAATGGAGAGCATGAGAGAGCCAAATTGGGCACGCACCTAGGGCCTGAAATTGGGTTTGAAACTTAAAATGCGATTTAATACTATGACAGCAACCTTTCTGAGCATGCGAACGAAGTGCGGCGTGTCCGCAAAAGGACCGATGTCGCTCCAGTGACGCGCGTAAACGGCCGACATGGCCGCCAGGCACATGCACCTCATGTCGCTCGTCGCAGACAAAAGAAATGCGTGGTACACCTCGAAAAAGAAATCGAACCTGCGATTGGGTGATGTTACGGAAAAATCACTCCAATGAACATTGGAGTCCCAAAAAGTGAGTTTTAACACTCATAAATTGCTCCTCTGCACGGAAATCTTTAGTAAAAGGCGAAAGATTTTCTCGACAAATGCAGAGGAGCCAGAGCTACACATAAGAGGCGCAATCACAGCTCCAAAATCAACCGAAACATGAATATTACGGGTTCAAGAAACTCACGGTTTGTGAATCAAGAGCGGCGTGTCGTCCTCCGTTTGCTGACCTTCACCCTGATCACCTTTAGCGCCGTCAGCAGCGGCCGCTTCATCGAGCAAATGGCGCAAAAAGTAACCGCCGACACGCACTTCGTTGCTCAAAGACGGGTAGTTCACTGCGAATTCCATGTGATTCCATGCGATCGGCGCCGATACTGATGAACCTGAATTGATGATTTTTCACAGGTTACACTGTCCCGACTGAAGAAAAACTGCTACTCTATATTGGTGAAACCCGTGACGTGCCAAACACTGCACCACATTTACGCAGAGTGTGGAGGGCAAAGTGATGAGAAAAGATTGTATACAGATGGGATACGGTAGATTTCATTTTAAAGTGTGGGTCGGTGGACATAACTGAGGAACTGAGAAAAACACCGTTTGATTGTGCTGCATATCTTTTGATGGTGTACTCCGGTGGAACTCTGAGAACCGCTGAAACATTGAACTTAAAACATGTGAGAAGGGTGTTTATCCCAAGGTGTTTATTTTTGAGTGCAAATTTTAAGAGGGGGTTAATTGAGTTGAGGGTGGGGTTGATCGAGGGTGGGGCTAATCGAGGGTGGGGCTAATCGAGGGTGGGGTATTTCGAGGAAATACGGTACAACCGTCCCAAAATCGACCAACTTTTCGCAAGTTCCTTATCCATATTAAGCAATCTAAGTTGCGCGTCAACTGCCTCCTTCAGTTCCTCCCTGGTCTTGTGGTTCCACACGAGGCTGGCGCGCGCGTGCTCGCGGCTGTGTTGGTAGTAGAACAGCTTCCAGTTGAGGGCGTCGGCGCGCACGCGTTCACGCCGCCGCCGCAGTACTACTGGACGCTGATCGCGTCGCTCCTGCGATTGTTAAGGGTGTGGTTAGTTGTGATGGTGGTATGGGGCGACGGAAAGCCTTCTTTTGAGGACGCCACACCTTCATTCTTGGGCTTTTTTCGCTGGCGCCTGGCGTCATTTTTCCGTAGTGCTCTTGGCGCCCATTATGAACATTTTAACTTATTTTTAACATAACTTTTAGGCAGCGTTTACACGGATTTTTGGGTGACGAGAAAAAACATAAATCACACTTTATAAAGTTCCATAAGTCGAGTGTAAAGTTCCATATTTTTGAGAAAAAGTGGCCGAGTATACATAGTACTTAGGAGTATATTCATGCAAAATTTCAATCTAATTGGCCCGGTCGTAAAATAGTGATGAACCATTGAATTTTTTTGTTGTCGCCGGACCGTTGTCGCTGCCGACAACGCTTTCCGACAAATCAACAAAAAATTTAATTTCACGTTCTGCAAGTGTGACGATTACAAATTGTCGTCACGCACAGCATGCAACAAATCAACAAAGTGGTTGATAACTGTCAAAAGCTGTGAACGTGTTTTTTAAGTGACGACGCGTGTGTGTTATAGTGTACGCTTTGTTTTTAAATGGCACAATAGCTCGGAAAATTTACAGGCAGTGGGTGATAGGTGCAGAGTTGCATAGTTGTTTAAACGTATTTACTTTGAATCTATAAATACGTATACTCGAGTACAGAGTAAACACAGTTACGTTTCCTGGGGAAAAAGTTCCTGTGTCTGCTTTGACACATACTGAAAGTACTAGAGTATAGAAAACGTATTTCAGATAGGTTTTTCAAAGACAGAATGGAAAAAGGGATAATATACTGTATTTGCTTGAATAATTCCCCCCAGAATGATCCCCCCTGTTAGACAAGTGAGGAAAAAATAATTCCCTCCACCCCAGGACGTATCCAGGATGAGCGGGGGGGGCTGTTTGTTTACGGAGCCTCGCGAATGGGGGGGGGCTCAGCCCCCCCCCTAAATTTTTACTTATAGGGTGACGGAATGGCGCCAGGGCACTGGCGCCATTGGTAGGCGCCACGCCATGGTGCCATTGGCGTTGGCGCCAGCGCCATAAACACTGTATATGTATGAAAATTACATAAAAATACAGCGATAAACACACTGTTGGGAGAATTTCAAAGGAAATGCGGAAACAGGGGTCAAAATGGTAATATTCCTTATGTCATTTAGAACAATGCGCGCTTGACCGCAAAAATTTTTGCATTGCACCTTGCTAAATGGTACGGAAAGTCACATTTTACCATGATTTTCAGGTCTCACCCTGGGAACAGGGGGGGGGGGGACTGCAGCCCCCCCACCCCGCCCCCCCTGGATACGTCCTTGCGCTGACGCTGATGCCCTGGAATATGTAATTTAGGCATTTGATAAATCAGTGTGCAATTTGAACAAAAATGTCATTATCTTATCAAAAAAATGATCTTGGTAATAAAGTATATTTTGCAAAATGAATTGATAGAAACATGCTTGAAAACTTGGGTGACAAAATAATAATTCCCCCTCAAATAATCCCCCCTCAAAACAAGTCTGATGAAATAATACTCCCCCAGGGGGATTATTCAAGGAAATACGGTATGCTAAAAATGGGAAACTACCATATTTCTTCTAATAGAATGGCATATCTCCAATAGAACGGCATCTCCAGTAGAACAGCATCTCCAATAGAATGGTAAATTTTGGCACTTCTTTACACCCATGAAAAGAAAAGAATGGCAGCCTCCAATAGAATGGCAGTTAGAAATTACCATATATCCTTGAACAAATCATCTCCCTCGAATAACCCCCCCCCCTGTTCGTCAGGTGAGAAAAAAATAACTCCTCCCCTTGGATAACTCCCCCCTCTGGATATTTGATATGTGTATCCACAACATGTATTTGAATAATTTAGATGCTGATGAAGACCAATTTTAGCATGAAAACCTTGTTTTTGTTATTTTTGAACTGTTTAATACCTGGGTTACACGAGTTAATGGAATGAATTCACGCAAGGAATAAAGTGCAAGTTCTGAGGAAAAAACAAATTCCCCCTTTAATATATCCCCCCTCTAAAACTTCTGATGAAATAATAACTCCCCTGGGGTCTTATTCGAGGATATATGGTATGTTATAAGAGTACAAAAAACAAAAATATATGAGAAATTAGTGGTTAGAACATCCAGGAAATTCAGAACTATGATTCAGTGGTCATTCTAACATTTATTTTGTTTGAATTGACGATCTGATATTAAAATGTCACTCATGTGTCACTAAAAATACTATGTTTAAATGAAAATTGTGTAAAAAAGTTTGATGAAATACCAAATGGGATGCAGGTAAAATGTTGACAAAAATAGAATGGTGCCATACAATACAATAGTTGAAAATGGGTACTGTATTGGCTTGTTTTGAACCCAGGGGCTGTATCTTGTTTACAATGCTCTTACAGTGGGACTCAATTTGAACATGATACTCAATTCAAGCATGATATTGTAAATACTATTACATAAGATATCCTATAAATTATATGCTACACAAAGGGGAAACATTTGCACCAATGAATGTAAAATTGTGTGCACTAAAGCAGCGTGCTGGAATTATTCTGATAAGCATAAGCAAGTTCTTTTTTTAGCATTTTTAGGGTTTCTGATTGCAGTCATTCCAAATATGCATTCCATTTTGACACAACATTACTATAACTTTAAGTAGAACCAGGGGTTCAGTATGGGGGTTGGGGGGGGGGGTTCCTCCCCAAACGGTCCAGCTATCTAGGTATCTATCCGCGGGGCTGCTCAGCTATCTATCTATCCCGAGGCAACTTGTTTTGGCTACTATCCCTCGACCCCCCCCCCAAAAAAAATAAAATCGACAGCTACCTATCTATCGATTATTGAGGTATTTTGTCCCAATTTTCACTCAAAATCGCTATATTTTATGACTCCTCTCTACACTAATCCTCAACTACATGTGCCTATTTACCCATTTTGAATCATTTTTCACTTTTATTAATAGATTTTTCACCTATCTTTAGTGATTTGTGACCTGTTTTTTTTATCATTTTACACATCTTTCCTTCTACACCGTGAAAAGCCTGTACCGTATTTCCTCAAAATACCCCCCTTCAAAATGGGCACTATGAATTAATAAACCCCCCCTCAAAATACCCCCCCCCAAAGTGAGTGCAAAGTTTGTTAAAAGTACCGAACTTTCTTCAAAGTATATGTAAATGTAAAGTATTTATTTTTTACTCACCCCCTGAGTACAGAATACGTAAATTACCTACAAATTTTTTACTTGTATTTATGAGTAAACAAACGTAAAATACTTTCTCTCCCAGAAAACTTAAAAGTGAGTATTTTTTATGAATTTTGCCCAAAGTTTCACTAAAAACCACTTATTTTCATACCTTTTTGATGATTTTAACCTTTAAATTCACTAGTTCATGTGTTATTTGTATATTTTCAGCTATTTTTTGCACTTTTTACTATTTTTTGCTTTTTTCTCCATTTTTTTTTCATCTGTGCCTCAAAAAAACCTATAACAAAGCCTATCTGAAATATGTTTTCTGTACTCGAGTACTTTCAAAAAGTATACGTAAAGGCGAGTACAGGTACTTTTTTCAAAGTATTTGTAAACATATTTACTCAGTACTCAAATATACGTACTTTTTGAGTTAACGTATTTACGTTTTAACAACTATGATTGAGTGTAAAGAGGACGTAAATGACAAAAGGTACGGTTTGTGATCCGAGCAATTCATAATGCACATTAAAAACCATGACTGCGTTATGTTATAACATGGTTTATACCATCTACATACTTAATAAGTATATAGAGTCTTGTACATGGTGGTTTTTTGTTGCATGTTAAGACGTCTGAGTACGTCACAAACAACTATTTAGTACTGGGTTTTCAAAAAATTTCTGGCGAAATAATAAACCCCCCTCGAAATATCCCCCCTCAAAGTTCTGACTCTGAAACAATAAACCCCCTGGGGGTATTTTGAGGAAACATTGTACCTATATGACATTATGTGTGCATCACTCTGTTGTACACACGCACATACCTTACTTTGTTTAGTTAAACACAGCATAGTTATCTCTTATTTGTATAAAAATCCCCCAAAAAAACTTTACTATGTCTTATGCGTTTCTGTGTTCTCATATAAAAAACTCATTTGAGTTTTTAGTTTTCAAGTTTCTGTGTTTTTGTGTAAAACAAATTAATATGTGTGTTTTTGCCATTGTTGAGCATGGTCAAAAACGTGTGTCGAAGTCTCACTTACACCAGCTTTAACGAGTTCAGATATCATTAATCTGACAGCAAAAATGGAATCTACAGGTTTTCCTGATTATTACATGTTTTGAATGGCTCGAATCGGTTGAGAAATGAGCGAGATAAAGAGCATGAAAAAAATTGTCGGAGTCATGGAAATCAGCCTCGCTACCAGGGCTGATCTGCAAAACTCCGACAAACTTGAAATTCACTTACAGATGCGACTCAAATTTGTCATCACAAGCTGTGAACGCGTTTTATTTGTGATGACAAAAACACCATATTTATTTCGAAAAACATTTTAAAAAGCCAACAGTGTGGGGCACAATATGCAAACAAGTGGTGCCAACAATACTATGGCATTATTTTATTATAAAATGTAATATTAGGTGCACAACGAGGTCATCTGTCAAAAAAAATGTTTGTCGGCAGCATCGAGGCTGATTTGTCGAGGTTTTTAACGAGGCTGATTGGTCGTCACACACATAAAATTTTTCATTTTCATCGCAAAAACGTCTGTGACGACACAAATTTTCTGTCGTCACCAAAAATCCGTGTAAACGGGGCCTTAAACTTTTTCAAGATTTGGATATCGATATTGATTGGATATGATGGCGATCGTAATAACCCGCATCCATATCGTAATAACCCGCATCCATATCGTAATAACACCACAATCACAATAAAACATACCTCGCGTCTGAAAATGTTCAGTTCTTTTCGCATGCGCCAGTGCTGCAGTAGCGCATCCATGTGTTTGTCTAGCGCCCGATGCACGTCGTCCAGTTGTGCAGCCAGCGCCCCGCCCTTAGCGCTTTCAATCTGCACCGGGCGTGAAAACATCCGTTAGCTGCACATTATCTAGGACAAATATATTTACCCATCAAACACAAGTTGGTAGGTCTGCCTGACATGCGCACATACCTGTGCCATGTTCAGGTTATTCCTTATCAGTAACAGGTCCTCCTCACTGACGGGTGCGGTCTCTTTTGATTCCAAGTAACGTAGAAGACCCGCCGGCTGAGAAAAATCCACCATATAAAAACCATATCAAATCAAAAATGCCAATTAAAACCAACCATACATCTCCTGAGCATTCTCAGCGCTGGCTCGTTGCCAACGGTCCACAAAGCAACCAAATGCCTGCTCAACTGTCTCTGGGTGAGCGCGCGCACCTGTCCCTTGACGTCGGCGAAGAGCGCCGTGCGCAAGTGCGCCAACAGGGCGCCGTCGGCCAGCGCGAGCGCTTGCATGCGCTGTGCGGTTGACTCGTCCGCCTCCTCGACCAGCGCGCGCATGACCAGACCCGCGCCGCGGACTATTGTAGTACTGCCGGACTGTGAAATGGCATTGTGAACAATAAATAGTTACTACTGGGCAGATATATTTACTGCTGGGTCGATACATTGAGTGCAGAGTAAATACGTTTACGTTTCCTCTAAAAAACACCTGTAGTCACCTGTACGCGTAGGTGAGTACATGTATTTTCGAAAAAACTTGATTGAGAAACATTTATGGGGTGCAAAAAAGCAAAAACGTCTCAAACGAATTGAAGAGGCTGCAAAAATGAAGTTGCGATGGGTAGGGAAAGCGACAAATTTCATTTTTGCTTTTACGCACTTTTACGTTTTCCCTGAGTAAAATACTGGTTTTTACGTGTAAAATTCGCAGTGTAAAATTATAAAAATTTCTTTACGTTACGTTTTATTTCATCAGGGGTGAGTACAAAAACAACTTCGATTGCGTTTTCGTGTGCTGCAAGTGATGGAATCGGGCCATATTTTGGAACAGTCAAAATAGACTAAGGTACGGGGTCGAAATTTCAGAATTGGATAACGTTTACGTCTACTTTGAAAAAGTTCAATACTTTTAACAACTCTGCTGAATCGCTTCCAGTGACTAGTAATAATCCAACTGCACACGCTCCCATTACATGACCGACCAGAAACAACCTATAGAAGACGCGTCCCTTCTGCGCCACCATGGACAGGAGCGCGTCGAACCTGTCGCCGGCGGTGGTCTCGCTGTACGGCGCGCACAGGGCGTACGTCAGGAAGTCGAGCAGCGCCGCGATCACCAAAGCTCCGGTACCGCGGTCCTGCGATGTGCCGGTTGGGAAATTGAATGTTGGTATACTCGGCGGACATCACGCTTAGTATGGAAACCTACCATAACCCATCTGAATGGCGAACCAAAAATTATACAGTTTTTCATCATAATATTTCGTTCATAATCATACTTGGGAATAATTTATTACGAAATTTATCACAAGATTTTTTTCATTAAATTATGGTATTCTGCGCATACTTTGCGGTCCGCCGAGTATACTTATACGTGATTTGGAAATCACAATTTTACTTTTATGACATGATGAACTTGGGAAAATATTGAATATCGACATTGAACCCTAAAACGTCGAAACCCAAAATCGCATGAATCCAAAAACCAACCGCGTGTGTCTCAATCAACTCCAACAAATGCTCGAGAAACGTCTGACTGGCGAGCAGCGAGTTTTTATTGGCCTGCTCCTGCCGCAGCTCGTACTTGTCGTGCATGGGCTGCATGAGCGCGCAGATGCAATCGACCGCCGCGTGGTCTATGGACGCCTCGTCGCGGCGAAGGCACGCGACCACTTTGGCGCCCAGTTTCTCGCGAAGTCTGACATTTTTAAGGAATTATTGGTCTTAGATTATCATGGACTCATGAGACAAGATAACCAGTCTTACCCGGGCACGGCAGTGAATGCGTGGAAACCGGCTTTGGAAGCGAAAAGCCGACGGAGACACTGAAACGGAGTATCGGTTTAAATGCAGAAATTTTGAATCTATTTGGACACCCGTGGGGGTCCAGGTAGATAATAAATCACATCAGTAAATCAGATGAGGCAGGCCTGATACGCACATCTGCCCGTTACACACATTTGCCCGTTTTTTTCACTTGACACTTTTTCAAGTGATTTTCAGATATGAGTAAAGTGAAAAAAAGTTGCGCAATGACATTAGTGAACTTTTTTCATTTCACTCATATCTGAAAATCACTTGAAAATGTGTCAAGTGAAAAAAAAACAGTGAAAAATAGCCATTTTTCACTGTTTTTCACTTGACACATTTTCAAGTGATTTTCAGATATGAGTGAAGTGAAAAAAGTTCACTTATGTCATTGCGCAGCGTTTTTCACTTCACTCATATCTGAAAATCACTTGAAAAAGTGTCAAGTGAAAAAACAGGCAAATGTGCGTAACGGGCACGTGTGCGTATCAGTGCACCCCCAATCAGATAGGGACAGACAGTCAGAAAATCAGGATAGATCGTGAGGGTGTAATGTAGTGGACTTTTTCAAAGCTTAGAATGCAAAAAAAAATCAAAAAAGGAACAAAAGGCCAAGCGACCAGGCACGCGGCCTACTGTTTTCTGGATACATCCAAAAAAGCGAGAAAAAAAATTTGCTTTTTACAACACTGTATATTAATAACCAACGTGTAGCTGTGCTTCCATTTCCTGTGCAGTTGACTGATTACTTTCCGTCAACACGGACTGCAAGCAATTCACTATCAGACGTTCCTTGTTCTCCGAAAACATACCCTGCAAAATTACGCATACTTAATAACTGCGGATGAAAAATAACTAGAAAACATACCTCGGAAGTAGCCGAATAAATCAACCCACTGTAAGGCACATTAGAGTTGAAGCGGGCGATCATGGCAGAGTGTGTGCACCCAGCTGCGAAATGAGATAAAACATAAAAATCGACCAATTGGGCTCAACGCACTAATTTACATCGCAAATTCATGTCAACTGAATGCCAACTAAATAATAGAAAAAATTTAAATCATTACACTTAACAGAAACAATGAACATTATGTGTCAGGATAAAAAATAACCATGCTCAGGGCCGTATCCAGGGGGGGTCTTCTCGGGGTGAGACCTGAAAGACACGGAAAAATGCAACTTTCGGTGCCATTTTGCAAGGTGTAATTAAAAAATTTTGCGCGCAAGCGCGCATTTTCATACCAGACGTAAGGAATATCACCAGATTGTTCCCTTTCACCACAAATCATTTTAAATTCACTCAACGGTCTGTTTTTCGCTGTATTTGTATGTATATTTACATACATATACAGCGTTTCATGACGCTGGCACCAACGCCAATTACGCCGGCACCATTCCGTCACTTTATAGGTCAAAATTTAGGGGGGGGGGGGGGGCTGAGCCCCCCCCGTTCGCCGGGTTCCGTAAACAAGCAGCCCCCCCCCGCTCAAAAATCCTGGATACGTCCCTGACCATGCTCTATCACATAGGAAACGAAAATGTAATTTAGTTAAGTGACACGAATTTTGATGTCAACTACAGGGTTGGTTTCAGTAAAATTCTTTTTACTGAAATTGTATTTTATTTTTATTAAAATTGTATTTTATTTTTATTTCATTCATGTTTCATTTTATTTGATTTGATTATATTCTGAAATATCATTAATAAAATAAAATGAAACCATTTTACAAAAATGTGCCAAATATTTTACAATTTTTTTACAAAAAATCGGAATCTTGCCATGGAACAATGGGCACGCTAGAAGCATGCAGATGAATAAAAAAAATTTGACTGTTGACTTGTGACACGGGTTGCGTGCGACATAGGTATCTCTGATTTTGATCCTTGCAGGGGCCGGATAGATACATAGCAAATTGCTCCTACGGAGGGAAAGATGTCTAAAAATTGGTTGTTGTTTTTTTTTTGGGGGGGGAGTCAATATATGGGCTTTTTCAAGGTATGGAATGAAGAAAATGGGGAAAAAATCACATGAATTTGTGATTTTTAAGGGGGAAAATATGAAAATATGTGAAAATTTGCAATTTTGAGCAAAAGATTGATACAAAATACAACAATGAAAGCAACAATGACGTCAGTTCTGCAAATTGGCAGCTAGAAACTTGAGCAACAGCATAGAAAATGCTTTATTTATTTTTATTTTTTTCTGAGATTTTGCCAACCCTGGTCAACTAGTGTGCGTGGGCCCATTTAACTCAGCCAGAAAAACACCAAAATGCACCGACGGGGCGGAGCGACGAGCGCCCTAGCCACGTGACCCTCGGACTCCTCATCGAGTCGCCTGCACCTGGGGCCGACGGCGAGCTGCCTGTCCGACTTGCAGTCGGCGCGCACGAAGCAGTCCGCGTTGCCCGCCGCCCGCACGCCGTCCAACAGACATGCTAGTAGCTCGTCGCTGCGAATGCAGGGTGGAGTGAATTAGGAAAACTTGAGTCGAACATGTAATAGGTGTGTGCGGCGGGTTTGACGGGCCCATCTATCTACTGTATGATCATGAACAACTTATGTATGGCTTCACAGGCATTATCCACAGTAGGCATAACAATACCAACTTTTAGGCTATTTTACAAAAAAATCTAATTTTTATTTCAAATCATGAAGTAAAAAAATCTCATCCTTAGTGACAGGCCCAATCGGTATCTCGCATGAACACAGAGAGCTAGGGTGGCAGAATATACCGTACGTCAGGGGTCTCGAATGGGGGGGGGGTTGGGAGGGGTTACCCCCCCCCCCCCAAACCGCCCAGCTATCTATCTATCCTGGAGGCCGCTCAGCTATCTATCTATCCCGGAGGCAAAATTTTGGGCTACTACCCCCTAAACCCCCCCCCCCAAATCGCCCAGCTATCTACCTATCTGGAGCGATTTTTCAGAAACTATACCCCAATTTTCGCTCAAAATCGCTATTTTTCATACCTATATATAGATTTTCACCTCCAAAATCACTAGTTCATGCGTCCAACTGCCTATTTTCAGCTATTTTAAGTACTATATGCTCTCGTATACTAATTTTGAGCTATTTTACACCTACTTTTAGGGATTTTTCTCCCTTTTCCTCCTTCTATGCCCTGAAAAAGCCTATATATCGAACCACCACAACCCCCCCCCCAAACCCCCCCTCCAACCCCCCCCCCCAGAAAATTTTTCAGCTATCTATCCCTCCGGAGGAGCGATTTGCTATCTATCCAACCACTCGGAGGGTCAAAATTCAAGATACCCCTGCCGCACGTACCGTATTTTTTTAAAATTTACCGTACCGTAATGCCGTACCGTCTGCCAGCTCACAGAGAACCCTAACAAAACTCAGACAAACCGCTCAGTAGACAAGTAGCCTCTCAAATCGCCGTTGTTGTATTCAATCTGAAAGAACTGCGGGTCTGCAGGGTCGCGCAGTATGCAGTAAACGGAAGACATGGGACGAGCGCAGACGAGCGCGTAGCTGACTGGGTCCCGCTCCAAGACGCACGATTCGCTCAGGCACAGCAAACGGCGTGGCGGCGGCTGAGACGACGGATAATGAAAATGCACACAAATCACACAACCTAACAATAGCGATGGCAAATGCTCTGGAAAAGAAAGTGTTTACTTATTTTCTAAAACGACTGTTCGAATTATTTTTCCGAAAATAGTTTTGGAATCTCTTTGATTACTTTTCAAATGTTCTAAAATCTTTTTTAAGACTTTTCGAGAAAAAAATTGCATCAAATAACTGCATTTTCTTGGGGGAATTTTGAATACTGTTACCGCACCACACCTCTGCACACTTTTTGTTCAGCCGCTACAAATATGTTAATGTACAATTCATGTTTTGAATTGCGTTACGAATTTTTTAACGAATTTTCAAACAAAAATAGTGAAAAAATACGAAAATACGAAAACTTTTTGAATTTTTGTTTGCCATCGTCACCTACCAAACACGTGAAAAAGTCAACCAACCTCCTGCCTGTCACTCTTTTTATACACGCTGTATTCGGCGAGCGAGGTAACCTGCGCATCGTTTTGAGTGCACACGCCCAGTCTGCACCTTTGGCACTCTGCCAAGTTCGGTGCACCGCCCTCGCGACCGACGCGCAGACCGATGCCGATGTGCTCGGTGCTGGCCGCGTCGCAGGCGCGCATCAGCTCCGTGGGATTGGTGATCGAGAACAGGTGCTGCAGTATGTGGAAATCTTTTGACTGATTCGTGGATGATTTGAATTTGAATCTGAACATCAGTCAGCTTCTCTTGCTATTCGAAGCCATCCAATCATTTTATGACCAAAAATCACGATGTACAGTAGGCATCACTTACAAGTGGTTTTACCTAACGTACTGATCTATCAGAAAAACTTTTTACATCAATCAAGAAAGCTTCATCCACACTTACCAGTCTTCGTTCTTGTCCGTATGATAAACAAAAACCACCGGGTACATCCGAGATCTGCGGTTGGATTTTTATATGACAAAGCTGCTAACAGACTAGGGATAGAGGAAAAAAGTAAAAAATTAAAAACGCTTTCAATTTTCAATTTCAATTAAAGACGCGTTTAAAAAATAAAATGGTTAAAAAAGCCCCGGCAATCACAACAACAGACAATGACATACACAACACAACATAAGCGCACTAACTGTAGTCAATTCCCTAATATCCTTGTAGAAGTACGTGGCTACCACGCTCTGTTTCTGATTCATTTGTTCCAAGCCGTATGGGGTTACTCTCAGAAAAATAGGTACTCTGGAATCTGACCAATGCAGCTTGAAGCCACTGAGTGTCTGCACAAAAAAGACGAAGGTGTAACAAAAAATGCCTGATACAAACTTGATGCCACCCGCAGACAACCAAATGAATAGCAACTAATTTTTGCGTTTTCAAGGAAAGTAAAACTGTATTAAGTTGACCATATATGTCGAATTACCGTCAAATGTTGAATGGCAATATGTACTTGACAAAAAATCACAGCATAACCCCGCCCCAGAAACCAAAGTCGCACCATTTTATCGTTTGGCACCTGTCCAAACAGGTGTCTGTAGCGCAGCGCCGCTGTGAGCACATCGGCGGGACAATCGGAACTAAAGCGCATGGCATCAGTCTTGCCGTTGGGTTTGCGAACGTGCAGCGTGAACTCGCCATTCTGGGCTGTGGCGCCAGTGACTGGACAAGCGCCAGTTACATCCTTGTAGGCCCACTGCGCATGCAACCTCTAGATGAGTTATTGTTGATATTTATCATGTCTTAGAACATCGATGCTGTCTCGATTGATGAACAGCCACACTGAAATACTCACCAACTACTTAGGTGTGTTTGACTGTGATATACCGTTGTTCACTAATCGAGGTCAACTATGGTATAGAAAGACCGAAATAGGACAAGCTGGCGATTCCGCACCGCGGTAAGTGTAAATGTTAATAAAAGTTGCAAGAGATAAGTAAAGTGAAACTATAATAAACCGTTTCCTATAAATAATATCCTATAAATAACTGTTTCCCTCATTAAAACATTTCCATGTTTATCATAACTTAAACGTTCCTAAAATATTACTTTAGTCGCCACCGACAAGACGGGCAGGGCAATGACCGCTCACACACCTGATTTGTCACATCCAAGGATGCTGGGTTCAGTGTCCGTACCCCCAGATCCCCAAAAGCCAATATCCGCTTATACCTGCGCCAAAACAACAAAATCACACGCGATTTCAATCATTGGCACCTAGCCAAAACATGTCGACAATAAACCGATCATCTCACCGCCCTTTCCAGGAATGTTTGGTGACAAGAAAGCATTGGATATCCTCGTTCGACTGCATGGCAGTGCTGTGCAAGTCAGACTTGGCCATTGCTGAACCCAGGATTGGCGAGTGACCGGCGAAACTCTTACGACATCATTTCGGCGCCGACGGAATGGGACACTTTGCGGTTTCTTTTTTATGAGGCATAAGTTTAGGATACCGATTGTATTTTGTAGGGATGCAACGCTGGAAACGATATTTCTGCGCTGCGGCAAATAAACGACTGACGTGTTTTGTTGTCTGAGGTGCTTTTCCCGATTCAGTAGAAATTAAGTCTGAAAGTATACCGCCTGGCTCAATGTACCGTATTTCCTCGAAATACCCCCTGGGGAGTGATTGTTTCAGACTGAGAATTTTGAGGGGGGTTAAACGAGGGGAGGGGTATTTCGAGGGGGGCATTTTATTTCGCCAGAAATTTTTTGAAATTCCAGTACTAAATTGGCGTATGTAACGTACGCATAAAAATGCAACAATAACCGCTATATCTAAGAGTCTATGGACTTATATAAGTATTTATGTAGACGGCATAAACACTGTTCTAACGTAACAATTCATTGTTTTAACGTGTGTTTTGCATTGCCCAAATCACAAACCGCAGGTTCACCGAAGGCAAACACATAAATATTTCGTAAGTTGTTGTGTAAAAGTTACAAATTCTCTGTGAAATAAATTTTCTGGTTCTCCGTGTCACATTTAAATTTGCCAAGCATTTTAATTATTTTTCAGAAATTTTTCAATTGACAGTGAACTTTATGTGGTGTCGTTACGTTGTATTGGTGACAGTATGAAGAAAGTGTCAGCTCTATCAGATAGTCTTGTTGATCTGGCACTGATCGCCGATGCGTTTCTATTGGTAGTTGCTTGTGATGTTGTCGATGTCGATATCGACGTGGCTGTCGATATTGCCGTGTTTGTGATCCTGGACGTCGATTCACTCGTGGGCACACGGTTACTGGCTGTTTGGTCAGTTGTTGTGCTGGCTGTGCCGTGGCTTGTAGTTGTTGCCTTCTCGCACTCATCCCATGGTACTGCGTTATTGTCAAAGTTAAGTATTCTGACTAGAGCGAAATTAGAAATACCGTATTTCGTCAAATTACCCCCGGGGGGGGGGGGGGGGTTTCAGAGTGGAAATTTTGAGGGGGGTTAAACTAGGGGGGGCAATGCGAGCGACCAACCGCAGCAGCAGATTTCCTCATTGTTTTTGTCAAAAGCTTTGAATGAATTTTCGTAATTCATCTTGTGAAACAAGGTCACGCAGCTTGTAGATTTACGCAGCCAGCCACATCTGCAAAATGAACAAATCAGAAATATTTACTAAGTATAATAAATAGTATTTACCTAGGAATTAATAGCATTTGAGGTCTACTCTTGAGCACGGGATAATCCAGTTATGGCGGATATTCCGAGAATGCATTGAGGGTGACAGGTAGTGTAGCGTATGGGTGTCGTCAACCTTCAAATTTCATGCATGCGTTGCGTGAAAAAAAGTATTTTACTCACATTTACACGTTAGTATGAGTGAAAAAAGTATTTTACATTTTCTATACTTTTTGGTGAGTAAAAAATAAATACTTACATTTACTTATACTTTTTAAAAAAGTTCAGTAATTATAACAACTATGCAACCAATTTTTACATGTAGATGCTGATCTTTTCATCGTTTTTCCCTGTGTTGGATTAATGCAGATATGGCAAACCGGTGGACATCATAGTTGTTAAAACATTTACTCGAAAAATAAGTATATGTGAGTAAAAGTGGGTGTCCAAAATTTTGAAATTCTGAAAATTTAAACTAAAAATGTATATACCGTTCATCTAATGAATTCATGTTGATGTTTGTTTACACTTCCGAGCTTATAATAATTAAACATTTCAGTTCTACCTCGACGTTAGTTTTGGGTGATTCAGTGGGCGAACGTGGCGTTAACGTTTTCAAGATGGTGCTATGCTACGTTGGCAGCACAATGTTTTTTTCCGTTTTTCCGGTGCCCCACTTGTGTTGTGTGTGTCCATTTGGCCAAGGATAGGATTGGAGGTATTGAGGATCTGACACAAAGTTGGCGCTGTGATGTAATGCAAATAGGTGTTTTTCCAATTTTATCTTTATATATTAGAAAGTTGTTTTTTTAGATGTAGAAAAGTTTGAAAAGTGGTGTGGCAACAAATTTGTGATAAGCTGGCTAAAAAGAACAATTTTACATGCAGTCTAGATCGCATAAAAATTAAAAGAGTAAAGTTTAGTATTTTTTTAAATAGAAAAAGGAGTGACGCTGTTGTCACATGTTGTAGTGCGTGAATGGTCAGTGGTGACTGAGGACACATTAAGTTGATGATTGACTTTTGCTGCAATTTTGAGGTATAATGCCGTGGCTGTTGGTCTAGTATGCACTGTACATTCCTGCATTTACGATTGAGAGACAAAAAGTTGATTTCAAAACGATTTTACAGAGTACACTGAAATATAGTGGTGCGGTGATGATTGGTGTTGAGATGAGAGGTAATTAAAAGAATTGAGTCTAACTCGACAAACATGACTTCATGTTTAAATGCCTACTCTCTTGGCTTGCTGTGAGAGCAGCCCAGTCCGCCGATCTCATCGAAACAAGCACCCATACAGTGACAAGTGTACTCATTTTTGACTA
This sequence comes from Sphaerolaimus hirsutus, assembly GCA_964036195.1. NCBI lineage: Eukaryota > Metazoa > Nematoda > Chromadorea > Monhysterida > Sphaerolaimidae > Sphaerolaimus > Sphaerolaimus hirsutus. The sequence continues at coordinate 16,327,761 of OZ038458.1, forward strand.
GATTGAAAGTTTGGTTGTTTCGGGGTGCGGGTTTTGTGCAGTGCGTATGGGACTAAAAAGTCATGGCTAAATAATTCCAACTCTGGTAGCAGAGTGAGTGGTAGCAGCGAAAGTGGTTATTCTATAAAGACAAGTGTCTTCGGTTATTAATGGCTGTTGCGTTTCGGCATGTGGCAGTGGATTCACTTAATTTTGGCTTAATTTATTTCATTTAGTTAAAAACCCATGCAATCTGAACATGCATTTGGTTTTCGTTGAATAAAAAGGTTGAATTTATCAAGTTTCAGGTTGCCAATCATTTGTATTTTGTGTTATACCGATTCCACATTTATTTCAATTTTATATTTTAGAAGACAGGTAAAACTTGAGTGTTGTCAATTTTTCTCTGATATTTTAGTTTTGCAACTCCGTTATTTTTATTTACCTAATCCCAGATTGTTTTTGAGTGTTTCCTTTTCCTAAACTGATAGCTTGGCATTTCAATATGTAGGAATTTATGTAAATTTCATGGTTGATCTTTATTATACAAAGAGATGAAATAATAAGCCGCTCATTTTTCTAAGTATTTTGATAAGTGTAAGGCCGTGTTTACACGGATTTCGTGTGACGACAAAAAATTTGTGTCGTCACAGACCTTTTTCTGATGAAAACTGTAAATTTTCCATGTGTGACGACAAATCGGCCTCGATAACTCTGACAAAAATCAGCCTCGATAACTCCGACAAGGGTAAATTTGCGTATTTCACCTAATTTTGCACCCAAAATAAGACTTTTAGTTGATGATATTGTTGGCGCCGAGTTTTTGCTCCATTGTGCCACACATTTTTTGGCATTTTTGAGGGCTTTTTTGAAATAACTGGGGTTCATTGTCGTCACAAAAAAACACGTTCACAGCTTGTGATGACAATGTCACCATGCACAAATTTGCAGAATTAGGATTTGTTGGGATTTTGTCGGAAAGCCTCGCTAGCGAGGCCGCCGACAAAATTTTTTTTGGAATCACCAGTAAATTTTGATGTGATGTTTCTTGGTCATTCCTCATCCGATTTTGACCATTCAGCACTTAAAATGATCAGGAAGATGTAACGATTCCATTTTTGTGTTCAGTTTAGTGACATCTACTAATAAAAAATGCTGCAAAACTGATAGCCATGGTTAGTGATCGGTAGTGATGGAAAAGCGCCCTGGCGCAGGCGCCTAGTGCTAGCTCCAAAGCTATGGTGCTTTTGGTGTGCGGCACCATTATGCTGTGGCGCTTTTGGCGCTTGGCACCGTGGTCCCGAAAAGTGCCATGGCGCTTGGTGCTATTTATCGTTGGCACCTTTGGCGCCTGGCGCTGGCGTTTAAAAAGCACTAAAAAGTGCAACCAACAGACAGTGAAAAACGCACAGCATTCACATGTAAAAAGTAATTATATCTCACGTGTGAGTATTATGTGAATTGTGATATTACATAAAATAGCATTTGAATGGGTGTGGATTGTGGAGCTTTATCAGTTGTGATTTCAGCATTAAAAATGGTTATTTCTGCTGATAAATCCATTTGTATGTTGACTCATTATGTATACCATCTTTTTGAACATTGGCATTTTTCAAGTGTCATCTTTAAAAAAATGTTGAAAGATGATGATATTAAAAATTTCACTGAAGATGTTTCTAGGAAATGGATGTTTTCATTTGAATTCTGGGAGCACCCTAAACCACAGAAGTATTGCCTATGTTGTACAAAATCGCTCCACATTTACTCACAATTCCAGCTACCATATTTCCTCGAAATACCCCCCGTGGGTGATTGTTTCATAGTGGTCCCAAGAGGGGGGGGGGGGTTAAATGAGTGGGGGGGGTTATTATTTCGCCAGAAATTTTTTCAAATCCTAGTACAAAATCGTTGTTTGTGATGTACACTGGGGTAGAAAAATGCATCAATAACTGACATGTATAGACTCATGTAGACTAATAGTAGTACGTAGATGGTATAAACCCTGTTCTAACGTGATTACGACATTGTTTTAACGTGTGTTCTGCACTACGCAGAACACAAACTGCAGTATTTGTCATGTACGTTCTCTTTACACTCAATCTGGGGGGTGGGGTATTTCGAGGTGGGGTGATTGTTTCATAGTGGTCTCGAGAGGGGGGGGGTGGTCAAACGAGGGGGGTATTTCGAGGAAATACGGTAGTACTAAGGTGTCATTGCAGGTGTTTAGTATGTCTAAAGATGTATTTGGTGTGAATTTATGTATGTAGTTACCAAAAATACATATACTCAAGTACTGCTTAAATATGTTCACATTTCCTCTAGCATTAGGCACAAAGCAAATAAGTAGTGAATTTGAAGATGAAAATGGTCCAAAATGGATGCAAATTGGTCATTTTTGTCAAAAATTGGGGCAAAATTTCTCAAAAATACTCGCTTTCACATTTGACAAGGAAAAAGTACTTTTAAACACATTTACTCATGAGTAAAAGTAAAAAATGTTTACATTTTCTGTACAGTGTCCCACACCGGTCTGGCACCCACTTATTCCTGAGCTGTGGGAGGGGTATAAATCTAAAATTTTCGGGATGTGTGACCAACACTCCTCCCCTACTATACACTATTCGAAAATGTGAGTTTAATGTGAAAAATTTCTAAAATATTCTTTTACTCTCTAAAAATCACGACCCCCAAAAAAGATGGATGACAAATAATTCACTTCTATTAGACACTTGAAGAGCTGGTTTATGATAGTTTAAAGGGAAGGGTTTGATGATTAAAGTTATGTAAAGAGCCATACCTCTAAAATGCCTGCATTGCAAAATTTACTTGTGGGCAGGGTTGGCAAAATCTCAGAAAAAAATAAAAATAAAATAAAGATAAAATGGAATATTCAAGAATAAAATAAAATAAAATAAAATAAAATGGAAAATTTAAGAATAAAAATAAAAATTGTATAAAAATTAGAATTTTTGTAAAATTTTTGTAAAATTGTATAAAAATTTGTAGGTATTTTTGTAAAATTGTATAAAAATTCATCTTTTTTTAAAAATTTTATCTCATTGCTAGAGTTTGTACCTGTTTATTCACGGATCTGGGGGCAGTCCCAAGCATTGTAAAGTGTTAAATGTCATGTAAAATGTCATGCAAAGTGTCAATTGTCATGACAAATGTAAAGTAAAGTGTAAATTGTCATGACATGTAAAAATTGAAGTATCAATTGTCAAGAAAATTGTGTCCAAATCTAATGTTTTATTTCTAAATCTTATGTTTTGTATCCAAATTATGTTGTTGTTGAATGCAAATCTTATGTGAACATTTGGATACAAAAACATAAGATTTGGATACAAAACATACTATGGACACACAATTTACACTTTGCATGACAAAATTTACACTTTGCATGACAAAATTTGTCACAGGTTTTTCATGTATAGGTCTAATTATAACATTTTTCTGGCCTTCCATGCATGATTCTGATTTTTTGTAAAATTTTTGTAAAATTTTTGTAAAATGTGTCATTTTATTTTATTAATGACTTTTGGGAAAAAAATAAATTAAAATAAAATGAAACAAGAATAAAATTAAAATAAAATAAAATTTTTATACAATTTTTATACAATTTTACTAAAATGCATTTTTATAAAACCAACCCTGCTTGTGGGGAATTTTATGACACCATAATGACATCATTGCAGGAACAAAAATTTACAAAATTTACACTTTGAAATTTCCCCCAGATAAATTTTGCAGAGCAGGCATTTTAGAGGTGTGGTCTTTACATAGAAAATCATCAAACCCTTCACTTTAAAGTATTGTAACCAGCTCTTCAAGTGTCTAATAAAAAAGTTCCAAAATTTGAATTATTCGTCATCCATCTATTGGGTGCTCCATCCATCTATGTTTTTTAGAGAATAAAATAATATTTTAGAAATTTTTAACATTAATCTCATTATTGAATAGTGTATAGTAGGGGAGGGGTGTTGGTAACTAACGATGGGTAAGTTCTCCAGAAAAAAACCTGGTTTTTCAAAAATGAATACCTGTGTTTGAGTTTTTTGCAATAAAGTTACAAGAGTTACTACTCTGTTTTTATTTCTGTGTTTTTGGAAAAAACTAGAGTTTTTTCATAAACTTTTTACTCAAATGCAGTGTTTCAATGCAAAAACAGTGGGTTTTTCTCATAAAAAATTACTTTGTGCTTGTTCAGGGGGCACCAGAAGACCCTGAAAGATGTGCTGAAAAATGTAAACAGTCATGTGAAATGTCAAATTTAATTTTTTAACTGGGCATTTGGGATTATTGATGACATTTTACTTTACTGTTTACACTCCACATGAAATTTTACCTGAACCATAACAACATCACTGTACTAATCTGTCTATCATTCAAATGTAGGAAAAAGCACCACAAAAATCAACAACATGTCCACATGGTCAACAAAATCAATTGCAGGGGTCTTCAATGGGGAGGCTGGGTGTAGCCCCAAATCGGCCAGCAATCTCTTACAGATTATCAGATCTCGACAGATTATCACCTTACAAAAACCTTTATGATGTTTTCGCGTTTGGCCGCATAACTGCATAAATTGTATTGAAATTTGAATGAATTTACCATGTAAGTATGCCGAATGTGCTGAAATCATTAATTAGTCACATAATTCAGTTTGTTCATGCCGTTTTACAATGCATACACAATAAGACACATTGTCGTCACTTAAAAAAACACGTTCACAGCTTTTGACAAATATCAACCACTTTGTCGTCCTGTCAGATTCTGCTAGTGACGACAATCTGTGATCGTCACACTGTCGCAGCGTGAAAATTGAGTTTTTTCAGATTTGTCGGAAAGCTGTCGGAAGGCCCGACGGAATAAAAAAAATTCAACGGTCCATAACTATTTAATGACTAAGCTAATTGAACTGAAATTACACACACATATACACCTAAGTATGATATTTACTCAACCATTTTTACTCGTGAATATGGAACTTTATTCTGGAGTTATGGAACTTTAAAAAAAAGATTTGTCGTAGCCATGAAATCCGTGTAAACGCCGCCTAAAGGTGATTTGATTTGTTTGCGTGTTTATCATTCTGATGGAATTTCCGCTAAGCGTCTTTAAAATGGTACCGTAATTCTGAATTTTCCTTGACAGTCAGTGTGAAAGTTATTTCATTAGCCTTACCGGTATCCTCATCTTATCATGGATTATCCCCCTTACAACATTTTGTCATTGTATCAATAACACGTGTGCGTCTTACGTTTTGGATATCAACGTTGTGTTCGTTTATTATGTGCTCTTTTTGCTAATGGGATTATTGTTCGCTGGATTATTTGCTTCTATTATCGCCGTGTGTTTCCCCGTTTGTGGTGGTGGTTTGGGATTTTCTGTAGAGTTCGCTGAATAATTTTTGAATCGCCCGCCATTTTTTTTGCGCTAAAACTTGTTTTTATAGTATTTCTCGTGTTTTTCCTTTTCTCTCCATTCTTCTCGCATTCGTTCATTTGTTTCCATTCCGTGTGAATTCTTTGTGTTTTTGTGTGTTTTGATCGACATATCCCGTAAACTGACGCCGTGAATAATTTTAGGTATGCCCATTTTAAAATTCCGTGTGTCCGTCAAATCAGCTGTAAGCGTTCTTCTCGTGGTATGTGGAAGCGCTGTCTGGACTTGGCTTATGTTGTTGCATATAAAAGCGTACCGTAATTTAGAATAAGGGTCGATTCAGTCGAATTGCTTCGTTTTTCATGGAGTTTTTCGAAAGTTTTGTGCCGCTGGTTAGAAACTCGCTCTCAGTTGTTCCCTGTGCTCTACTTTTGATGTGTGATTCTGAGTCTAAAAATCGCCTAAAATAAAAACTCTTCTAAAAAACTTGGTGTAAATTAGACATTCAACTAATCTATCGCGCGTTGATAAAAACGCCATTCGCTAATCGCTAACGAAATTGAGGTAGCGTACACCTGTGAATTCACTCCGGTGGATTCACCATTGTGCGCTGCGATTTAATCGGTAGTCGATTTTCCGTTGCCTTACTTTGACGCTCATCCAACGTGCAAGTGCGAGACCGGTAAAACTTGGCATAGTGCCATAGTAGAAATTGGTTGAGTAAAAAGTAGTCGGGTGAAAATTCATGACATATACTCGATTCACGTTTATTTTCGTTTATTTATGCTGACGTGTGAATTTCTCAAAAATACATAGGTAATTGTATGCTTATAGGGAAAAAAGTATTGTACTCATGGGTACAAGTGGAATAATTTTACTTTGTTTTCTATACCCAGGCGGTGAATAAAAAAGAAATACTTAACATTTACGCATACTTAGAGAAAAGTTCAGTACTTACCTATTATTAGTTCATCAATCATATGTAATGCTAAATTACAGTGAAAATAAGGTTAAAAAGGATCAAAACATAATTTTTTCCAAATACAGCGTTTAAAGCTTCAGATTCAATATTTAAAAAAAGTCAGAAACTACCCTTCGAAGAAGATTCGAAAACTAAATTCGAAATTTGAAAAGTAACTTGGGGAAGTAATTTTGTAGAAAAAACACTAAAAATATAAAGACTTTTTTCCTGAGCGTTTGCCATCGTTACTCCCTGCAGTAATGGCAACCCACCCACCCTTTTGTGGGGCATACGGAAGCAATCGCCTTGCACTTACGCCAATCCGTAAAAAAATAGGACGTTTGAGAGCACGGACTATTAAGATGTCCGATTGGGCATTCGACAATGGTCATCAACATTAGACAGGCTTTCAGATTATTCATAGTGAGAGCTTCTTTATGAAGCTATGAACTTTTACATTTTTTTTCCTGGACTTCTTAAGTTTCTTTTCACATAAAGTTCTTTTTATACTGAAGGGCACGAATGTTCCCAGTGGATTGTGACTGTGCACCCTGAGCTTTGCTCGTTTTTTTTTTGCATTTTGCAAGTATGCTTGTACCAATTGGCCCACACACACTAGTTGACATCGCAAATAAATGTCAACTAAATGACACAAAAATTTTTAAACATCACACTCAACAGAAACGATGGAAACAAAGTGTCACGATATGAAATTTACTATGCTCTATCACATAGGAAAGTTGAAATCACAAGTTAAATACAACATACGTTTTTGAAACGTGAAACGTTGTCCGCATCAAACGTTGCTTTTCAAAAAATGCACCCAAACACTCATCGTAACCCACCGTAAACGTATTAGGATTGGCCAGTATAGTGACCACTCTCCTAGTCCAAGTCTGAGGTCCAGCACCTCCTATCGTATCTAAAGGCAATTGATAAAAATCACCATAGACCAACAGTTCGCGTGGATTGGCGAGTTTGAATAGAGGTACATACGACAAACAAAGACAAGCGTTCATCATGCACAAAATGTTGACACGACAATGTCGCTGTTCACAGTTACCAAAGTTAAGCATTTCTGTCAACTTGAACAAGGACGCAAAATGTACTCGTAGTATGAGAGTTCGAACGCTAAAAGTTCACGTCCCTGAAACAGAAGTTTGATCTCCGACTAATTTCGGAGCGGTGCAGAAGAGCATCATTCCACAACTCAACAGACACCAAACAAATATTTTCATTATTTATAATTTTGTTCACTTTGTATCACTTTTAGCATCCCACAACATCATCAATCACTCATATTCCGTGCAAATATATCAGTATCCAAAAACCAGTAATTATTAGTGTATTCCCACAGCCATCACATTTGTGTGCCCATCACATTTTCCCGGCACCAAATTAGGCATGCTCCCTTTTCGCTGGGGTGCCGTCCATCTTGGCGGGCATGACACTCGGTCTGAACTCGGACACGACCGTGGCGAACCGCGGTCTGGCGCGTAATTTAATTAGCCTGACATATTTTTCGGGTGGACCGATTTAATGTGGTCCGGGTGCCTCTGAGAAATTATTCATATAAAATGCCATGTAAAATTCCGGATAGTGTCTTGTGCCACTTCCGGAACCCGTCAGATGCCCTACAAGATGTCAAAGCATAAACGTACAACGTGTCAAATGTCATGTAAAATGCCTTGTAAAATATCAAAAGACATGTAAGAAAATTTAAGAAAGTTTGACGTTTTACGGGGTCTGGGAGGGAATGCCCTCTGGTCTCGACCCGTAGTAATGTGCCTGGAACTAGCCAGGGGTGGGTATCATCAGCATAACGCCCGTAGCTTGTCGTTCAAGCAGCCTCGTAATTTCCCAACTGTCATTTATAATTTGTATTATCAGACACCTAGCAAATTTTTCCGATATTTTACAGATAATATGCCGTTTAAATCGATCATCTCCAAAAAACAGTGTCAGGTCAATTAAATCTCGCCCCTGGTTTCCCAATCGTACGGGTCGTCCCACTTTGCGCCGCATTGGCTCAGTGCCAAGTCGAGCGCGGTGAGCATCTCCTCGTAGGGCGGCTCGTGTTCGTACTCGAGGCTGGCCAGGATGCGGTAGAAGGTCTTGACGCCGTCGGGCAGTTGTCTAGAGGTGTTGGTTTGGTTTGATGATAGAAAGCAGTGCAGAAAGCCCTGCGACCCCCCCCCCCGCAAGCAAGGGGGTATAAATTTATATGCACAGTTTTGGCGATTGGCTGACTCATCTGACGTTTTTCATTTCGAAAATCAAACACCAATTTTCGGTAATAAAATTTAGCGACCAGTTAGTGGGCAAGCACATGAATAGATTTTAAATGTTATAGAATAAATGCATTTTAGATGAATAGAACAGTGGGTAAGATTGATGGAAAAGTTATCAATGTTGAAGTGGATTTACATAATGCTATCTTCTAAGCCTACTTGCTGCGTGCGCAATTAAACACCACAACTTTTTAGATCACTTCCTCATTCTGTCAAGTGATGAGGCAAATGCAAAAAAAACTGTCTGACTGTTTAACAGAAATTTAAATTTTCTCAGTTCTTGAGAGCCAAAAGTAATGTAAGATGCCCTGTAAAATGGAAAGTGTCACGCAAAACGTCAAACGTCATGTAAAATGTCAAGTAAGAAGTCAATTTTTTTATTTGTTGAATAGATGTTAGACATTTTTGATGACCTTTGATACTTGGTAAATATGATATCAAAAAAATTTACAGGGCATTTTACGCGGTCTGGTGTCTCAACTCCCAACACCCACCTACAAAGCACAGTAACATCGGCGTTCTGCTTGGACCGCCTGGTCTTGTCCATGTCGGTGATGTTGCGCCAGGGCAGCGAGCCGTGCACCATCTCCGACAGGGAATAGAACAGCGACCACAGGTCGTCCGCGCGGCACTGCTCCAGGCGCGCGTGAACTCGCAGGGATACGTAGCGCTGGGGGGGGGGGTGCAGAGTTGTTAAAATTTCTGAAATTTTTCAAAGTGTATGTATCGTATTTCCTCGAAATACCCCCGGGGGTGATTGTTTCAGGGTGAGAATTTTGAGAGAGGGTAAACGAGGGTTGGGGGGTATTTCGAGAGAGGAGGGGGGGGGGATTTCGAGGGGGGCTTATTATTTCGCCAGAATTTTTTTTTAATTTCAGTACTAAATTGTCATCTGTAACGTACGCAGACTTAGAAAAATGCAACAATAAACGCTATATAATTATAAGAGTGTATGTAGATGGCATAAACACTGTTCTAAAATGACCCACTGAAAAAATACCCCCCTCGTATGAGCCCGCCCTCGAAGTACCCCCCTCTAAAATGCTACTCTGAAAAAATAACCCCACTCTGAAATAATAAATGGGGGTATTTCGAGGAAATACAGTAAGTGACATTCCAATGCCTATACATGCATAAAAATAGTTTATTGCTCGATTTTGGTTGCAAATTGCGTAGAATTAAATGAAAAGGTCAAATGAAATTTGTCTATTTTAAATGGTAAAATTGTAAATCTAAACATTGTGAGAAACTACATAATGTTAGTAGTGTTAAGTTTCCAGCATTATTCCTGCCAAGTTCCTTGCCCCACTAATTTATACCACATTATTAATACCAACCCAAAACTCAAACACACTAAACATTCCTCCCACCTGAGTGCCCCTGAACCCAGCCCTAGTGCGCGGTCGTCGAATTTTGCCCGTCAATGGCTCCTTATAATTCCTGACCAGTCCAAAGTCGAGCAGATACGCGATCTTGGCGGTGGTGTTCTTGTGCGCGCCCATGGTGATGTTGGAGGGCTTGATGTCCCTGTGCAGGTAGCTCACGTTGTGCATGTCGCGCAGCGCTTTCAGAGTCTGGGTGGGGTGATTGGTTGTTTGAGGGCCCACACAAACTAGTTGACATTGCAAAAAATGTCAACTTAATATCAACTAATTACCACAAAAAATGTTTTAAGCATCACACTTGTAATAGAAAGAATGAAAATTAAGTGTCACGATATAAAATAAACTATGCTCTATCACATAAGAACGTTGAAATCACATATTTAATCAAAATTTAGTTGACAAGAATTTTGATGTCAACTAGTGTTTCAGCCCTTTAACGGTAGTTTTGTGACAGTGCGTAGTTTCTGCCGATGTGAAAAACGCTAGGAATTCGGCCCCAATCACCACAAGATCCATGGCGCTTCGTGGATGTATGGCGCAGGCGCCAATGGAACCACGGCAAAATGGCGCTAAACATCAAAAGCGCCATGGTGCCATTTTCAGACACGTGGCACATAAGCAAGTGCTTTTACAGTACTCGTGTCGCGGACTTGCAGAAGTGATTCTGGGTTTACTCGGCGGACCGCAAAATACACGCCAAAAAATTACGTATGTCTTAGTGGATACTAGTGATGGAATGGCGCCATGGCGCTTGGCGCCCTTTTCTGTGGCGCCATCTGGCGCCCGGCGCCATTATTTCGAATGGCGCCATGGCGCCCTTGGCGCCATTTTCGCTGGCGCCAATTTGGCGCCCGGCGCCATTGTTTTGGATGGCGCCGGAAATGGCGCCAAGAAGCAGTGATAACCGGTTATAATTTTCCATATTTAACTGCCTTTTCTGCTTAATGATATCATTTAGGTGATATCTAGCACATTCACCTTTGTAATTTTTTTGCCAACATTGCAAGTTTGGGTTCATGATGATTGATTTATACCAGGTAAACTGAAAATATTCAAAAAGACCCATAATTGGAAAAATGTCAATAAAAATATTTTTTCAAGCCCTTACATCACTCATTACCTATTCACAACACACCATATTTCTCAGAAATACCCTCGGGGATTATTTTTTCATCAGCTCGCTCAGATATGGGGGTATTTTGAGGGGGTTTTATGGGAGGAAACCTGGTAGTTGCATTATGAAGTTACAGGAATTATTCTTATGTACCTAGTCAGACCCCACGGAAATGATTCTTTTGTCAGACTTTTTTGAGGGGGAACTATGCAAGGGGAGTACTTACTCAAGTAGATATTTACAGTATGTCTATAGATGCTCATGCATCTCTCTTAAGCCAGAATTACAGCTCAGCGGCATTTGACGTAAAATGATGACGTCGTAAAATTGATTACATCAAAATAGACAAAGGTACAGCATTGAAATTTCAGAATTAGATAGTTCTAGTAATTGTGTGTAATGTCCCAAAAACATTTATCAAATAATCATTATTTACTTAGGTAGTTATTAATTTAACGTCAAAATTTTTTGGTGACGTAAAATGTTTGACGTGAAATGTTGACGTATAATGTGTAAATTTTGGCGTAAAATTAATAACTTATTAAATAATAACTTATTAAATAATAACTTATTAAATAATAACTTATTAAATAATAATTATTTTCTCAATTTTTTTAAGGACATTACACACAATTACTAGAACTATCAAAATCTGAAATTTCAACGCTGTACCTATGTCTATTTTGATGTAATCAATTTTACGACGTCATCATTTCACGTCAAACGCCGCTGAGCTGTAATTCTGGCTTTATGGTTGAATTTAACTGCATCTGACCGTCTAAGTATGTTACAGGCAACGGATGGATACCTAATATAATTTCACGTAATAATAGACCCTCTCGAATAAGCCACTTTGAATTAACCTCTCTAAATTTTCTGACAATATAATAAACCCCCTGGGGGTATTTCCAGGAAATGCGGTGTATAATACTAATGATAAGATGAGATTGCGGCTTGAGTCACCGTCAGAAAAATGGTGTAGCATGTTGCTCGTCTGTAAACGCCCCCGAGATGATTTACAGGCAGAAATAGAGAATTTTTTTGTTGGCGCCATTTTGGCGCCTGGCGCCGTTGTTTCTGGCGCCCTTTGGCGCCCGGCGCCATATTTTCAGATGGCGCCATGGCGCCATTGGCGCCTGGCGCCATTTTCGCTGGCGCCCGGCGCCAATTTTTTGAATAGCGCCATGGCGCCATTGGCGCCTGGCGCCATTTTTCCTGGCGCTTTTCCATCACTAGTGGATACTTGTGCTCGGTTTAACAAAAAAAATATTTCAAAAAAGATGGCGCGCAGAAGGCGGAAGACTTAGAAGTGATGAAGGTTTTTTCCAGAAACGTTTTTTAAACATCTTTGATTTTATAAACGATGACGTCACGAATGAGCGTTTCCTTCAAAAAATGCGTTCCGTCGAGTATACAAATTCCGGTATTCTTATTTTTAATCTTTTTTATTTGAAAAAACCAAATTTCTTCACATTCGTTGTCGCCGTCCTTGGCAAGCATCCAAACACCCCTCAAACAACACCCCCATTGTACTCTCACCATGGCAGTGACCCTAATCGAGGTGGCCTTGGTCAGGTAGCCCTTGGGGCTGGCCCTGCGCAAGTCGCTCATGCACTTGCCCACCAGCTGCATCACGATGTAGTTGTACTGGCCGGGCTTCTCGTCGCACACGTAGAAGTAGGGCACGTGCTCGCACTTGACCTCGTTCAGCTTGCGTAGCACCTATTTGGGGGGGGGGCTGATTGAATTGCGTCTACAGACGCACTAGTTGTCAACTTGAAATTTGAAAGGTCATAAATTAGCTTTGAACGCATTTGAGTTAACAGGAATGAGTTCGCTGTCAACTACAGTTGGTGCCGGTGGGGACTGAAAATAATTTTTTTGTAGACTCAAATGCGTCTACCGGTAAAGCTGATTTATGAGCTTTGAACAATACATCGCTCCCACTGTCGGGGGAATCGTGTGCTGTTCTAATTTACCATGCGAATTAATTAGTCAGAATATGGTAACAATCTTTTTATAGCGTATTGTGCGATCAGTGTAGATTTAGGTAGGTTGAGTGGTTCTGTGTAAATTATTCTAGAAAAAAAGGTTTTTCTGTTGGTGGTATTTACGCCAATTTTTTTACAGACCGACTAGAAAATTCTCGTTTTCTCGTTTCAAATTTGAAATTTCTCCGTAAACTAAATCACCCGAAACCAGCACATGCCCCAACTCAAACCCACATCCACTTCGAGCCACATTCGCTGCGTATCCTTATCTCTCCTTTTCGACCCCACCTTCACAGCGACCAAATTGTCATTGAGCCAACCATCTCGAGCCATGTAAATCTGTCCAAATCCACCGTCGCCGATGATGCCCATGATGACAAAGCGGCCGGATTTGTATAATTTGTCATTGACCAAAATTGTCAATTGGGAAGGGGTGGCCAACGATGGAAAAAACACAGAAATTGAACACAGAAACTCATTGAGTTTCTGTGTTTTTGTTTTACACAGAAACACGGAAACTCACAAATTTTGAAAAACTCAAAACTCAAATGAGTTTTTTTTTGGAGAACACAGAAACACAGAAACACGGAAACACAGAAAAGTTTTTTTGAGTTTTTGAGTCTTTTTCAGCAAAGTGGTTGAACACATTTTCAAAACGCACATGAATTCAGTTAAACTAAACAAGATAAGATATGCATGTATAGCATGTAAATATGTACATAATGTATTCAAATTTTATGATGGAACAAAAAATAATTTAAGGATGGCATGCACATCTCCTGGTGGACATGTTTAAATATAGTTGTAGTTCAAATCAATTCTGTAGTCTTCCATACAGTGCACATCCATTGAAGAATTTTGGAGTACTGCGTAAATTGTCCTTTGTGAGCATTTTGTTGATGCTGGTGTTGCGATGTGGGTGGATGTCCTCATTGAGGACATTTTTATGGACTTTTTTGACACTTGAATGAATACACTATGTTATGTGGGGTTAAAACATATGCAAAACCAATATTTTAGAAGAAAACCGCTGTTTCAACATCAAAATGCTGCAAATCAGATTTTTTTGGGGGAAAACTCGAGTTTTTTAGACAAAAACTTGAGTTTTTTAGAAAAAACTCAAAAAGACGCGAGTTTTAACAAAAAACACAGAAATAAAAACAGAGTTACTCAAGTTTTTTTCGATAAAAAAACTCAAAACACAGGTATTCTTTTTTGAAAAACTCAAAACACAGAAAGTGTTTTTTTTGGAGAACTTACCCATCGTTGGGGGTGGCTCACTTTTCTGAGCTGGCGTCACTTAATCAACGAAAGGCTGATTTTTTGACGTCATGTTGTGCAGGTAGAATAATATCTTGTTTTCGTTTTCACAGTGGCGTATATTTTTGTAACACATTTTAGCATCTTTAAAGTGACCGAATGACTTAGTTTTGTAAACTGTGCATCAAAAATATCATTATTGTGATAGACACAGTAATCATCACTAACAGAGCAAACGTACAAAATTGTAGTGAAAATTCCGTCGATCTCAGGGTAGCTGTGATGTCAACTACTTCAATCAATCATCTCCATCCAACACATCACCCGTCAACTCGACCCCAAACTTCAAATCAGTTGACACGCACGCAGTTGACGGCTAGCATGGTGCGCTCCTTGTGCGACGTGAATTCGGTGACGCGGCATTCGGGCGACAGGAAGTCGTCCAACTCGTCCTGCTCGAAGGCCGGCCGCTCTGTGTTCGATTTTATTTGATTGGGGGATTGTAGGGAGGGAAGAGTTTGTTGTGGGTGATTTGTGGTGTCATTTGGAGGTTAGTGATGAGAAAGCACCGGTCTACCGAAATTGAATGGCTCCAGCATCGGTGCCGGTGCAGTGTCGGTGTATTTGAATACATACCGTATTACCTCTAATAAAAGGTATACCTTATATTGTTTTCGTCAGATTTTTCGAGCCAAAAGTTATGCCTTATATTAGAGGGTACCTTATATAAGAGGGTACCTTCAATTATTTTCACCAGATTATAAAGAAATTTATCAACAGTGAACAACGATACAATTCATTTTTTCAAATTGGAATGTATGAAATAGGTGGTACAGTATCACTACAAAATGGCAGAAGTTGACGAAGAGTTATCGCAGTGCCCTTGAGCACCATTTTCATCATTTTCCGCCATGTTTGGCGACCGTTTTTATGATTTTGCGCGTTTTGGCACGCAGCCAGCTGTGCCTTATAATAGAGGTATGCCTTATATTAGAGGGTACTTTATATTTATTTCGTCGCGTTCAAAATAGCCAAAAGTTATACCTTATATTAGAGGGTATCTTATATTAGAGGGATGCCTTATATTGGAGGTAATACGGTAAATAGTCTCTTTGGGATTTTCAGAGGTGGCCTCAGATGTCCTGTGACCGTGCTCAGAAAATGTAACGGTACGGTCTATATTTCCAGTTGACTTTTCCATCACGGGTAGTCGCATTGTTAGAATCGTGGTGACGATTTTGCATTGCCAATGCTTATGCAAGTGCCCAAAAATAGACCATTTCACTGGTCCAGTAAAACTGTGTACAATAGACCAGACCTTTCTGTTTCGGTGTCTTTGCCGGCGTACTTGTGGTCAGTTTCGGTAATGCAGTACTAGTAGGATTATCACCATCAGCTGTTTTCGTCCCATGGCTGGATGACATTACTTATATTTTACCCCTTATTTTTATTTGTGTTCTTTGTGTTTTTTGGTTGGTGTGTGCCGCTGGATGCTCATTTTTATTGGGATTTTTGGGAAACATTTTGTGTCAGACTTTGGGCATTTTCTTGTCGCGGTAAATTGTATTGCATTTCCTGGGTAAAGTGAAAATGTTACACACTGCTTATTGTTGAAACGAAAAAGATGTAATTGAAATGTCACTGCGTTCGAGAAGAAAGTAAACAATGTGGGTATAATGTGTCTACGTATAATGGGTCTACATGCGGGATGGGTTTACATGCGGAAAAAGCTTGACCCGTGATTAACACCCAGTGCACACATGCAAATCAGATGTTCAGGGGTTATTCTATAAATTGCCTCGAAATCCGCTGCAGCAAACTCAAAAAGTATTGGTTGATTTCATTCGAATGTTTGTTGTACACAAAGTCCGCAACCACAATTCCGCAAGTGGAGAAGTACGTAAAAAAAACAATTTAAATATAAGTGAGAAGTGAAAAGTCAAGTAAAAATATAAAAGACAAATGGCAAAAAAACAGATACAAAAGTTTTTAACTTTTTACTTGCCATTTCACTTTTCTCAAAAATTTATCTTTTTAAAACTTTTTTACGTTCACCTAAGAATTTACTTTTCTTCAAATGTTTTCGTCTCGGGAATTGTCACCCAAGAAAATTTAAAGCAGATACATACAAAACAAGTTCGCCAATGTAAACAAATATAAATATCAACTGGTCACGTCCATAATGCTGCTCGATTGACTTCCATTGCCTTCATGACTGGCAGCCGTAGCTGAATTGTTTGTTAGTCTGCTGGACCGTCGCGAGCCACCCTCGGCTGATTTCTGCAGGGTGGTACGGCTTTTAAAATTTCAATTTCAATATTTTTTTAGAGATGCATTTTAGAGAAAATTGAGGACACTTTAGAGGGATAGAAATAGGGATAGGTTTTTAACCAGATTTTGATTTTTTCAAATCCGCCCATTGTTTATCTACCTCACACTACTTTTTTCTTTTCTCATCCAGTAAATACAAAACAATGCTTCTAATAGTAAGTATTTATACAATCCGAAACTGGTACAGCCTGCGACAAAAACTCACAGCAGAAATGTTGGAACTTCTATTGGATTGGAAACTTGTCTTCTGAGATTTAGTCCTGGGATATTTGTCCAGTTCCTCAGTCCAGTTCCCATCTGGAACTATTTCCTGCACCCACAGTTTGTCCACGCTCGATCCCGAAGCTTTCCTGACGAGAATAATTAGGAAAAGATTGAGTTGGGGATAGCCCTGGTGCAGGGACGTAGCCAGGAGTTTTGAGCGGGGGCGGATTGTATACGGAGCTCGGCGAACGGGGGGGGGGGGTAGCGCCCCCCCCCCCCTAAAATTTGACCCCTGTGGTAAAGGAATGGCGCCTTGGCGCCAGCGCCATTCGTAGGCGCGACGCCATGGCGCCAAATAGAGCTGTACTTGTATGTATTTTACATACATATAAATACAGCGACGGGGGCACATTTTGTGTGCTTTTTGGTCCTAAACCACAGGTATCACTAATATACTGTGCGGTGCCGAAATGCGCGCAAATTTTTTCCGAACTGGCGACAAAATCGGTTTACGAAAGTGCCATTTCGGGCATATTTTCTTGTCCGACACGGGAAGGGGGGGCCCCGGCTACGTCCTTGCCCTGGTGACAATTCCGTTTCCGGTTACAAGTGGGGACGTAAATAAACAACAACTTTGAAGTGAGAAGGAAAAGGTTATAAGACAAATTAACTTTTAACTTGTAAATTTCACTTTCCACTAATCAATTTACTGTTCTTTTAACTTTGTACTTCTCACTTTACAGTTGTTGTTTCTACTTCTCCACATGCGGAATTGATTCCAACAACCTATATAATGTCAATAAAACTGGTCACGTAAAATTACGGGTGGAATGCTAAAAATTAGACAATTTGCACGGGATTCACCAAAGTTGTCTATTTTTTTACATTTTGCGAGATTTCAGATGATCTGCATAAATTTTTCATCCCTCAACAAAAAATTGTCACTTTACAGATCAGCATTTGCAGTCAAAAAAATCAAAACCCAAATTTAAGCCCACGGTGCACATAGCAAACTGACCCTACAAACATATTCGGAT